>JAOXNO010000024.1:79255751-79289596 GCA_028565335.1 Limnodromus scolopaceus | reverse complement strand
GGAAGGGAAGGGAAGGGAAGGGAAGGGAAGGGAAGGGAAGGGAAGGGAAGGGAAGGGAAGGGAAGGGAAGGGAAGGTTTGTGCTCCTCTCTCAAATGTGTTTCCCTAGAAAAAGAGTATCTGTATGACAGACACTCCACTGACACCTTTCACTGTTTCTAGAGATGCCGCACCTTTGGTAAAGCAGAAGTGCAGAGCCTTAGTTTCAGTTTCTCTAAGGGGTGTGCTGGCTTTCTAAACTTGAACCACTCAGGTGAGGTAGTACATTGAGCTGTTGGATTTATGTTCTTAATCAAACTTTCTAGTGACTAATTTATCTTTTCACAAGCATTTGCAAAAACAATATGATTGGTTCTGCTAGCTGATAATTTTTTCATACGTTAGTGTACTTCTTTATGCTCCTTACAATGAATGGAATTGAATGTGGCCATTTTTAAAAAAGATTTCACAAGAAGTAACAACTTATGTGCACCAAGATTCCTCTGGAAAAATCAATTCAGCAGCTTGAAGTAATGTACTTGTCATATGGGAATATTAATATGAGAGAAAAATGACATGGATATATCAGAAATTAAACTAACTGCCTGTGTAGAGGTATCAAAAAGCGCAGTGATGAATACTCTGAAATGTTTGTTGCAAGATCCTACCACTACCTCTATCATCAGAGATACAAATGTTGAAAATTATTTTTTTTTTCTAATACCATCCCAATGATTTATGCTGCTGGGTAGAATCCTGTAGCAGAAGTGCATAGTGTAGCTTGGATTTTGCAATACTGTAGTGGGAGGAATGGAAAAGGTACATCTGCCTCTCTCACTGTGACTGCAGAACGGAGAAAAAAAGTCTAGTGTGGAATGTCACAAATTCTGCCTTCACTATGATGGGGCTGATGGAATGCAAGGCAGGGACGGTGCCCTGTAAGTGAGCCAAGTCATTTATCCTTCCTGGCAAAGCAAGAGAAAAGCAAGAAAAATTGTGATTCTCTGAGTCCCAGTAAGACCTTTTTACCCTATTCTGCTAATGTAAAGGGCTTTAGGATGGATTTGCATTCACTTTTGAGCCCCTTTGCGCTACTAGAGAGTTTAAACTTGACATTCCTAGTCAGAATTCATTCTCTGATCTGCTCCCCTGGTAGTACAATTACCTTCTCTTGAACCATCAAAGAGCTGAGCTTCAACAGCCCATCAGGCTCAGGAACCAAACTTGAGTGTTACACGTTCAAAGTATTCAGGAGGCATCAATTGACCACCTTGCCTCTTTTCTGAATTGTTATCCTTTAAATGTTAGTGTTGACAATCGTAACAAAACACACTATTTTGGGAAGATCATGCCAGCTTCAAGTATGCTGCCTGGTGAAGGCTGGGGGGAGTGTAGAAGCACTTATTATACACTACTGCAATTTCCCTTTTAAAAAATCTAGTATTGGTTTATTTTATTCTTTCTGTTGCATTAGTTATGAGGTGACTAAAAAATATGAAAAACAGTATGTAAAACAAAATTAGTCAAGGGTTATCCAAAGAATGTAAATATATTTGATACTGCAATCTAGTTTGGAAGAAACTCAAATTTGAATGAAAGATCTGTTTTTCATTGTGTATGCCCTGCACAGGCATTAAAAATGCCCATAAAATGGATGACACAATGATTTTGGTAGCTTGGCAGACTTACCCCACTGCTTCATTTCTCGCTGTGTTGACTTTGTCCCTTACATTTCAAAGATGGATAAATGTATTAACATGTAGTTTACCACACAGGTCAGGAGATCTTTCTCATTTGACCTTGAAAACAAGTGTTCTGTCTGCTCTGCATGGATAATTCATAAGATTTAGTGGCTCATCTCCGTATGTTTGGCATTCAGAAGTACAATTTGCTTCCCCAAATGGGTTACTGTTCTTCTTTTCTGCATGAGTTGGGTTGTGCTGCTGAAAGCTGGTACACATTTGTGGGGCTAGACTTTTGTCACATGGTGATTTTTGATGCTTAGGATGAAGGCACAGTATGCTGCTAACATGAAAATCTCCCATTTTCATGAGCTGCAGAACATACTGCTTGTATGCTCTTTGGACACAATCAAATTGTGTTGATTGAAGAAAAATGTGTGATGTAATTTAGAAAAAAAATACAGGCATTGGGCACGCAACAGTCATCCTTAAAGAGTTTTCCAGTAGTCAGTGAAATAGCAAAGTATATGCATGTGTTTGAGTACAAACACGCAAGTAAGGAAAGAATCACAGCTGAGAGAAAATAAATAAAGAGCAAAGATAACAACACAGCCTTGAATTGCTCGCTGTTAGAAGTTTGTGTTAGCTGAATGTGTGTTAGCACAATGATATCTAGTATACAACAGTACTTCGGGGTATATAGGGTAGAAAGCAAGCAAAATGAGAAACTAGAAAAGGCGAGAATAAGGTCAGTCATCTAAGGGAGGCAACTGGAAGATGCGACACATCTAGTGAATATTGTACAATTTTTATTGGCTAAACTTTTCAGACATTTCTTTTTAACCTCAGACCATGAGCTGCAGAACTCGTGCTACCTACAGGGCTAAAAGAACAAAAAACTAACCCTGCTTCAGAGAGCTTACAGTTAAGAGTAAGATAATTGAACAGTTGAATACTATCAGGATACATCCCTCCGCATCAGGAGGCAGTGAGACAGTATTGATCTGCTGGGTAAGCAGCAATCCCATCTCATCAGTAGCTTAGTCATTATTGAGTCTCTAGTCATCATAGTAAAATAAAGATTTGATATGGGACTATGTCTGGGCATATATACTCACAAAAACTAAACAAGTTGTTCAGCTCCACTTTGCAGGGCTATCTTTACTGTCTAGACAGAAAATATTTGTGAAGGTATGTGGATGGGAAAACTCATAATACTTTTTCTCAGACTGAATGAAGTATGAAGGCATTTTAAGGACAATTCATATTCCTGAAACCATAGTTGCACGAACAACTCCAGTTGACACAAGACATCACTGCCATAGAATTAGGCAGTTACCATAACCTACTGTTCACTCTTGTGCAAGTGCAAGCGTGTGTGCTGCTACGTGGTGACCCTCAACAACCGATCCAAATTAAAAATAATATGGCAAGAAAAACCCGAGGATTTTAGCTGCATAAATTCTCCAATCAGTTCAGCACGTCACTACAAACACCCTTGTGCCACCAAAGGAAAAGAAGTAGGTGACAAAAATGGGAACAATCACCTCTTAGGACCAGCACTAACTTTTTCTAGCTGCAGGTGTACCTAGAATTGCAGTAGTAGAAAAGACAAAAAGACAAATACTGATAACAGTATATTGTGCCTTACAAAGGATAATGTTGATCTTGAGCTTATTGAATATTTGTCATTTTCATGAAGTTTTTGGCACAGAAACATCAGTAATTGATTAGATATTTTTAAGAGAATTTAATGCTTTTTGTTATATTCTGAATATTAAAAGATATTCTGAATGCTGTGCATAATTATCTTCATAAAAGAACAGTATTAGGAAAGCTGTGGAGATTAAATTAATTTTATGGGGAGATAACATTTTTTTAGTTGCCAGCAAAGTTAAGAAAGGTGGTCCTGGCATGTAGCTCTGTCCTTGCACTGGTGGTTAAAAGTGCATATTGTTCTGCAGGGATCTGGGAAACATCCTGCCTCCCCTAGGCCCAGGGGCCACGGAAGAGCAGTGTCACCAGTGTCCATGGGAAGCACGAACAAACTGGCTGTGCTCCTTGCAGTTGCTTCTACTGCTGAAGAGGAACCTGTATCTGATCTTTTTCGCTTGCTCTCTGGTCCCTGTGCTGAAGCTGCTTCAAACAGCTGTCTGTGTGTGTGCTCCACAATTTGGGCACTACTTTTGGAGTCTTATGTGCCTTGGAGTGAAATGTCCCTGTTACGCTCAGCTCCCAAAGGCATTCCCATTGAGATCAAAAGAGATGTCACCTGTGGGGTCTCCTGCCTTTTGCTGATGAATCAAAGTCAACCACCTCCTGCGACAGCCCATGGGGCAGGGATGCCATCATTCTCCATGCACTGTCAGGTGGGAGCACCCAACAAATATAACTCCAACACAGCCAGATGACAGGGTCTGCAGAGGTCTTCTGATCTGAATGGGAGAGTGCATTTTACTTCATCTGTATGTGCTTGGGGAATAACGCATAAAAATTCTTCTTGAAAAGTATGGCCAAGTTAGGTCTGTGCGTGATTCCCCACTATGCTCTTTCCAAAGTATGGATCAACATCAAATGCATTGTAGTTTTGGCAAATAATTTCTTCCACTCTTCCCTTTCTCTTCCCCCTCCCCTCCCAGCTGACACACAGTGACTATAGGGGGCAATGCAACCTCATCGTACAGCCTGTGTACATCAGCTACATACCACATTAATAGGCGGAAACTTTAAAGTCTTTGTTTTTACTTCTTGCTTTTGAGTAATTTGTATCATGGTAAGCTATATTGTTACTTGGGCCCCATAAAATGGGACATTTTAACTTCAAATAAGCTTTTACCAGTTACATTTTTTTGTATGTTTGTAAATGAAAGTTAATAAATAGTGATTTTGTTTCATACTACTAATTCAAATTAAAATCTAAAATAAAACAAGACACAAGAAACAAACTAAAACAATTTTTAAATTCATTTGACATTGATCACTGAGCAGAACTGCTCCAAGTCTGTATGTATCTCATATTCATGTAATTCAATCTATATGCCTGTCAATATTTCTGATGCAGTTTAATTTCTTCAGATCAGTTTCTTTCTGACATAATGCAGGCTTCCAGAAGTTACTCCAACTTAGAGTGCTTAAATGATACTCTTATATTTTCCAAGATTTTGTGAAAAAAAAATAAATTATGTATTAAAAATAATTGTCATAGCAATAAAAATATTCATATAATAAATTGTTTGGATGTATTTTTTTTACGTTGATTGAAATGCACTTCACAGTAAGCAAGCAAAGAACGATAACAATGATAATTTTCAACTCTTCATGTTCAGCAGTGTGTATTTGTGTTGTGTACCTGCATTTTCCTTCCTCAACCTTTCTGGTTTTTTGCAAAGGAATAGTTAGAAGATGCAGAGCTGAACTTCTGTTAACATGATTAGAAAAGCTGTTGTTATGGACTATTTTCTATTATTTTAATTTTGTTTCATTACAATTTTTGACAGTTACTGTTTACCAGAGTTTCCCTGAAGCAAAAATGATTTAATGTTCAACACATGCATTAAAATGTGTTCTATTTTAGTATGTTAAAGCTGATAGAAATATAATTTAAGCAGAAATCTGTGCTTAACAGTGCAGCACATAGACGCTCCAAACACAGATGAAGCTGGAACTTCTATTCGAAGGTAAAACAAAGGCAGCAGTAATCTACCCTAATACTTACTGTTAGAGCTGTGTGATATTTTTGCAATGAAATTCAAACCCAGGTGAAGCTAATGTGGTGGGGGGGTTGTTGTAGAAGCAAGGCATGGTTTGAAACCTCGGCTTTCATGCTTGGTGCCTTTATATGGCTCATAAGCAAACCCAGAATTTTCAGCTGAAGTTCCCTTTCAATTTTCTCATCCATTCAAATTCAGACCTGACTGTCAAGGAAAGTAAGTCATGAATTCCAGAGGAAAGTCCACTGACTTCACTGAATGCTGAAAATTCCAAGTTTCTAATCCTCTAATGTGAGCACTTCAGGTTTACTCAATAGCTTACTGACCTTTACTTAGCCATGTACACATTTCAGGGGGAATTTTCAATGCTTTTTCACTCAAAATCGTGTTCAACAATTTTTTCTGATCATTAAGACCTGTGTACCTAAAGCATAGACTGAGAACATCTTCTACAAGCCCAGAATACAGATCTATACTGTTTCAGGTAAGCACAACCTCTTTTTGTCATTTGTCAAATTCATGTGAAAGCCAGTTTTAATAACTCCTGGTATTAGATATTGCTGGTGAGCCTGACCAGTTATTTATGTATGGTGGTGTTAGGATTTAATCCTTAGTTTCCTACTCTTTGTTCAAGAACAGTACTCAAAGTAAGGGTAGAAAATAATCCATTGTGGTTGATGGGCCATGCCTGTCCATAGAAATAAAACCCCAAAACCCCCTAAAGCTGCAGAATAAATTCTATAACTTTGAAGAAAGAAGTGAATAGTTGCTCATCTGAGGACTTGTAGGGGCAGAATAATTAAAAAGAACAAAAATATAAAATTAAATCCTCACCACAGAGTTTAATAGAATTAAACAGACTTTCTCCTTGATTTTTCTTATAGATGTAAACTGAAGTAGTTACTGCTATAAAAGGCAGAGCAGCAGTAGCAAAAAATTGTAGTCTTTTACAAGGGAAGTGTGAGTGATTTGATAAACTCATGTAAAAATGGAAAATAATTAAAAGTAGGTAGCATTCGCCAGAATAAAGTATGAAATAGAGGAGACACTTGCAACAAGATGTGATAAAGACCAATGATGGATGGGAAAGTTCTGATATGGTGTCTGTTTTTAAAACAGGACCAAAAAGAGATCCTGGGAACGAGGACCAGTGAACCTCACCTTGCTTCTGGGGAAACCGATTGAGAGTCTAATTAAGGATAGAATAGTTCAGCACATGGATAAGTATAACCTAATAGGGTCAAACCTGCAGAACGCCAGTAAAGGTAAAGCACGCATCCCTAACCTGCTAAAGTGCTTTGAAAAAGTTAATAAAATAGTAGATAAAGGTGACCTGGTGAACATAATTTATTTGGATTTTCAAAAAATCCCCGATAAGGTCCTTCATAAAAGACTATTAAGAGAAAAATATAACTATGAGGTAAGGGGCAAAATCTCACAGTGGATTAAAAATTGAATAAATGATGGCAAAAAAACTTGCACTGAAAGTCTTCTTCTAAGAGTGTAAAGAGGTTAATAGTAGGATGCTTTAAAGGTTCACATTGGAGCCAGTGTTACTTAATATAATTTTTAATGATTTGGACATTGTATCTGCTAAAACTGACATTAAATGTTAGCTAGTTGGAGTGAGAGGACTGTGAGATCAGGAGAGAATGGTTAGAGTGGCAACGCATACATTTTAACTTGGGTTAGTGTAAATTTTGTTACTCATTTTATGGGTTATTTTCACGTCTAACACTGTATTATATACCATGGTGTTCTAGTCAGAATAATTTATTTGCTTTCTGAGCAAGGATCCAACAGATATCACCGCAGCATCCATGTGGAATGATTTGCCATGTCTAGGTGTAGGAGTAGATGGGGTTACATGAGACTGAGGAATTCCCATCTGTCAGGTCACTTGACCTTTTCCTTAGGGTAACCAGGCTGCATGGACAGAACAAGAGCTGTGTTTACCATTAAAAAAAAAATCCTCCTTCACAAATACTTAAAGAGAAGGCCTATTTGGATCTTGCTGAAGTGTCTGTGGGGTTTTATGGCACTGAGGAAACCACTGGCACTACTGCCTACTGTCACCTGCAGCCCAGAAGGTTGTAACCCAACGCTAGTTTTCTTTGGAAGCCCCTACCTGTTACTTCCCAAGACTCTCAATCCCATCTCTTCATGAAGTGTCTGTGGGAACTACATTTGGTTTTGCATCTCTTCCTGGTACGGACATCCCTGCTGTTAAAGAGGATCAGGAGCCTTTGCCTGATCAGGGTCATTGAGGAATGGCTGAGCTAATAGGTTTTGAGGTTTGGGTTTGGAGTTTCAGTGGGGTTTTTTTCATTTGCTTTATTTTTTTTCCCCACCATCCTTTCGACACCGCATTGAATTTAGATTTGTAAGACTATTTAAAACACTACCCACTGAAGGACTGAAGTAGCATGTGATGAGACCATGACCTTATATTAAGCATATTAAATGTAAGATACTCACTTCATGGGGTGCTGCAGGTGTCACATTCACGCTGTCGAAACTGAAGTCCGTTCAGGTTCTTTTAATGGGAGAAAAGTGAGAGCAAACAGATGATGTCTCCTTAAAAACTGATATGGGTTCATCTAGTTTTAGTGTAAGCACAATGAAGAGAATATTTTCTGTTGCTTTCTATAATTCTTCCTAAAAAGAATCTATTTTACCATCTATACTGAGGCAAAAATGCAATCTTTGTAAGCTGCAGCGTTTTGAACTATGAGTAAACACAGTAAGAAAAAAAGATGATTTCTTGGCAAAAGAAATGTGTGGAAATAAAACCACTAAAAATAGCATTTATCTTGATCAATAACTCATGCTTGCTTTTTTTTTTTTTTGTGGAAAATATTAATAGAGTTCTTTAAATATAAAGAACTAATGCATTTTTTTCTCTTTTGTTGTTGCAGCCCTGTTTGTATTTACATCCAGTCATTTATTGCCCATTAAAGAAGTAATGCTATGTTAATGTAAGGGAAAAAATCAATGCTACTCAGATCAGTAGCTGTGGGGAAACAGTGCAGCAGCTGGTTTGCAAACAGCAAGCCCACATAGATCAATGAAATTACAAGCTAAATCTGCTGATGCTCACAAACTGCTCCAGCATTGTGATGTCTAACCTTTCTCAAGTTCAAGATCTCTGGCAAGCCAGCAATAGCTAAATGGAAAAAAAAAATTAAAAAAAGGCAAGAAAGAAACAAAGAAAGAACATAACAGGCTGGTGGAGAATTTTAGCGTGATATGTAATATTCCACTTTTGAAGTTATCAGTATAACTGCACGTTTGTAACAGATATAAAAGCCACTGTAATCTCCCAGTGAGCAAAGCTGCGATCTACACACTCTGGAGATTTTCTTCCTTAAGAATGTTCAAATCTGTCACATATTACCTTGAACTGTAACACTGGAGGGCTGGAGAGCACTTCAGTAATGTGGTTGTTAATGTGAATTCCAGAAAATAATTTATCAATGAGCAACAGTACAGCTTCTGCCATGTGCAATTGCTTTTATTTTATGGCAGCGTTGTAGCCTTTAAAATGGTTTGAATTTTGTTAACTTGTAAATTAAACATGCAAAATATTTGACTTGTTGAATGCAAGATTCATTTGCATATTTTATGCTATTTATATGGGAAGGGAAGCAGCGCCTTTTACCCCAAGGAAAACACCACTGGGATTTATCAGTACCATGTGAATAACATGCCTTTCAAATGATTCTTTTCAGGGCAGTCCTCACCCTATTTGTGCCACCTTTTTTAAACACAGCAGTATTTTTCAGGCTATAGATTGCTATAAAATGGAACATGTTTTAAAAAGGGAAAGAGGTTCATTCCAAAAGTAGAAAAAAAAGCATCTTGAGTCTCCTTCAAATATTGACACATGTATTTTGTGGGGGACAAATGGCAAATATACATTCTTATTGTCTACTAATCTGCTGTTGCTTTACATATATTAATTAAATGTCACAGTTCAATTCTGTTCTATTGTATCTGTTTTGCAGGTTGGAAATAAAAAAAAGCATTGAGAGGTTGGAAACGTGTTTTGGTCTTCTAGCAATGGAGTAGCAGACCAGAAAATGGAAATCCAGTCCTTATTAACTGTCTTCTGCTTTTGTAGGCTTGCAATATTTTACAAACCAAGAACATTCAAGAATAAAATCAACGGTGGAGTGAAGTGCGATTATTTCTTGTACTGTCAGTTGCTTCTCCTCAATTTTGGAATTTGACATAGATGATACTTTTCTTCTCTAATTTTCAGAAATACCTAGTAATGAAAAAAAAAAAGAAGGAATATTGTCATTTTGAAATGTTTTATTTCTTTCTCTTTTTCTTATAGGCCTTCCCAGATGATATACCCAATTTCCTTTCATTACTGATGCTTATGTTGATTTGTTACTTTACAGTGCTGCTCAGCAGTGGTCACGGCAGGATTTTTCACGTTTGATGTGGAGAGAAGACTGATTGTGCAAAAGCCATGATCGTCACTAAGAGGGTGAAGGTTGACTGTATACACCGATGCTGCTGGTGGTGTGGGAACACTGATGGAAATCTTTCCTTGTACTCCACTTACTGGCTAGGAATGAGGGAGAGATGCCCAGCAGAAGCTAAGGGATGCTGCTCCCAAGCCTGATCGAAGATCCACAATAGTTGTGAGGAAATACCAGCATTTTCTCATAGGGGCGTAGTTGAACAACTACGGGTGTGCTCACATTCAGGATAGGACTTCTGAGAAAGGACTTCAGGTTTCATTAAGGTCTCCTTTTTTATTTGGACCTTGTTGAGAAAACTCTTTTGTAAATACAGAAGCTGCTGAGACACATCTGAGCTAAAGAGAAGGGGCCTACTGATAGCAGCACAACCAGGATTTCACCAAAGGTCTTTTTTTGACGCAATATATGAATTTGTGATGAAGACTTTGAGTTCGCCAAAAGTAAATGAACGACCTTCTACAAGGAAAACTGTTCCCACGAAGAAATTGAGATGAAGCAAGTATGGGAAGAAAATAAATGAGCCCAGTCTGTGTGCCTAGCTCAGGTTGGCTTTGTCCACCTGACAAGCAATACTAGCCATTATTTTGTTTGTCTCTTTCCAAGCATAATAGTTTGGCAATCAAAGTATAAACCTTGTGCATCATAAAGAAGTGTATTATTGTAGTGGAGAAACAAAGGGGATGATTGTGGGGGTGCAATTGCATTGTTCAGACTTTTTTATTATAACAAAAACATCACTGTGCCCAGAGATCCCCAGCAATAATTCCTCTTGACTGCAATAAGTACCTACTTTTGAGGAAGAGAAAGCTGATGAGCTGCAGGCTTCCCTGCTGCTAAATTCATCTAACAACCCACTCCTGATGTTTTCTGCTTTAAAGACCAATAGGAACTTTATAGATTGGTTGGATGCTCTTCTTTTCAGCCTAGCTTGGATCCTGAAACTTTTCCGTTGATCTGAAAAGGTGGATGCAGTTTGGTTACTAAGCAGCATCAGATCTAAGTCTTTTTCAGCTACACTGTTACACCAACTGTAGGGATACATGCAATTTCACAGAGATTTTTGACTAGAGTTCTGCCTAATCGCCCTGAATGTGAAGAACCTATGGGTTTTGTAGTTTGGCCTTTTTCCCTCATCTGCACTGTGTCGTGAGAGTTCATCTCTATAAGGATAGAAACCAAAATCTGAAATAAGCATCCTGAGGTATCTCAAAGCTTTAAATCTGGGCTCAGACCAGCTCTGAATTTTGAGGCTTTTGTTTCTATCTTGGCCATCATTTCTGACAGTGATCAGAACGAGAAGAGAAAAATTAAGATCTGTCTCAAAATTTTCTTCAAAAATGAAAGATCGTCTCCTTTGACAAATAGGAATATGGTTGGGTAATCTTTTTCTCTGGTCTCCATTATTGTCAGCGATGTGTATGTGCTGAATTGGATCTAGATAAATAAGTCCTGTGGCAAAAGCTATACTGTTATTATATCAAAACATTGCTGGAAAGTACAAACAGATAGCGCGAAAAATGCTGTTGGAATGAGGCAGCTGGGCCCCTAATCTCCAATAGCTTATACACTGGGTGCTCATTTGGAAAGAACAAAATGCTCACACCCACCCCTTGATTGCATGAATAAAATATGTGTAAAATACGTCTAACTTCCATGGAGTTATGTGTTGAGGCATTAAGCATGTTTGTATAGGCACTACAAGATTTTATTTTAATCAAATAACAGTAGCCTACAATAGTAGACTTAAATGCACCCAAGTGCCATGGCTCAAGTTGTAAGCAAAGCCGCACTGCCTTTTAGAGCCTGTGTCACCTTTTCCTGAAGGCTACAGGATGTGTTTCTGTTCTTGGTGTATGCCAAACCTGTGACTAAATGCTTCTTGGCCCTTCTGCCAGCTTCTCCTCCCTCTGCTGTCGTTTCCCATCACGTTGTGAGCAGCACGGAAGCTTCACAAGCCTCTCCTGCACAAGCGCCAGGAGGCTGGTGAGGGGAGAGGATGGGCTTGGGCTTAGTGTGCAACCGAGCAGCTGGGATAACGTCTGCAACTGCTCTCATTGAAGAGATCCTTCTGGAGTTTGGTATCGGCATTATATGCCATGATGGGGCCTATTTCCCCTAAAGCGTGCCTCTTTCCGCTTCGCTTCACTGCTGGCAAAGAGCACTTAGGAGTACTTTTCTGTTATTTTCACCAGAGCAATCTTAGGGTCTGTAATGGCTGATCTTACAGACGCCCTCCTTTCCAGAGCGTGCTTTTCCACTTTTACACAGAGCTGGGTTTCTCTTTGTCAATATTCTGCATTTAAAGTCATTGGTTTCAGCTTCGCCAGTGGCTCAGCAATCTTGATCCCACACTGAACGGGAAAAACATCAGAGAAAGGGCCAGCGCGGTCCTTCCTCTCACGAGCAAAGTTTTGTTCTGCAGCGAGGCTGATTTGCGGTGACAAAAATTCAGACATAAATAAACAGGGATATGAAAACATTGCCTATACAACTTTGACAACAACTAAAAAAAATAGCGTTAAGAGATGTGACGAGTTAAATATGTGTTGTAAATGTGTAATACTAGGGCTCGTTTCTCTCTGTCTGTCCCGCTGTGCACAGCCTGTCTGCCTGAAACTGGAAATTAATGTGTTGGATGGGCTGCCTTTGACATTAATTTTTATCATTCCCATGCTTAGCACCCCAAACCAACTTTCTGATAATGAAGTTCATTTTAGAAGGACATAGTGGGCTTCCATACATTATACAGTCTAATTTGTGTGCGAGACTAATACTGCTTACCTTATGTTTGTTGTAGCAACATTGCCAGATCTGCAGTGGTTAGTGGCCTTGTCAGCATTTCCCTTACAAATCTTGGTATTTTAGGGCTTAAAACACAACTGTTGCATGTGGTGCTACTTGATACGTGCTTAGTCAGCAAGAAAATGATTTTATAAATTTTATATTTAAATTGTTTTAGCGGTTTGGTTCTTTCATTACAGATACCTCAAAAATACAAATCAAAGGAGGAAAATGGGAAACAAGTAAGTTTATAAGGCTTTTTTTCTGCAAAGCTTGAGTCCTGAAAGTGATTTAATTGCTCCTTCGGTCTGCCAATTTGCATGTGGTTGATGATTTTATTCTATTAACACAGGCAGTTACTCTATGACAAGAATAGCTGCTGTAGACTGGAGGGTTTGGTAATGACAATCTCACTGACAACCGGTCCCCCATTGCTAAGGTTTCTGTGCTTGCCTGATGATGAGCAGACCCGGACCTGTTCAGATGCCAAATCTGGTCAGCTTTCTTCATGTCCTATGTTGGAAAGTTTGCCTTAATACTCACCTTAGCAAAGGGCTATTAAAACTGGACATCCCTGAGCATCTGCTTCCTCTATCAAGTCTTCAATACTGTTTTTTCCCTAACTTTGCTTTAACCTTCTAAAATGTTGACAGGCCCCCATCCCTAACCCAATAGATGGAGCAGGTTCACCTTTATTTTACTCTCAGCACCAGGTTCTATTTCTCACAGAGGGTTTCATGATTTTTTTCAGCATTGCCATTATTTCTGCTCAAGGAACATTACAAGCTGCTGCCTTGCTGCTGGCGTGGTTTTTTTTTTTTCAGGCTGTAGGAAGGTAAAGGTTTCTGCGTGGGGCAGCTGGCCAAGTCAGCGCTCCAGGCAAGAAGCCAAGGCTGTCTTCTTTCCAGTGTTGCCACTTTCTTTCCTCCCTGGTACAAGATCTCCCTTCCTCTCAAACTGATACAGAAAGAGTATTAGAAAATTAATCATACCTCAGGTGTCCTGAGGAATATGCTTGATTTCCCAGTCACTAATGTGTGAAAATCTTACACTGGAATAATGCCATATGTCAACCTGTGGCTATATCAGGGAAATATTGACAGCGTTTCATTAATGAAATGTTGAGCTCGAATGACCTGTAGGCTGAAAATCCAGGCTACATAAATTTCAAATAGTCTCTCAGCTATCATTTGATCGAGGGTTTCTGCATCAACAAGTATGTTGTCTCTGTGGTCAGCAGAAAAAATAGCGTTGCGTTACTGTAAGAAAATCTTGCTCAAAGACTAAAACTGAAAAACCTCTCACTGTTGGTATGATAGTAGGGAATAGTAGGGAAGGACTTTTTAATTGTAGAGGGCTTTGGTTTTTTGTTTGTTTGTTTGTTTGTTTTTTCTTTTGTAGCCCTGTGATAGGGTTCTCAATAGGATCTCCCTAAATGAGCTGGAAAAGTAGTCTCATGACCCTGAGTTTGAGCTCCTCATTGTGAATTTCTCCATTGATTATATCATGCCTGTCTTTACACTAAATTCATGGCAGAGTAACCATTATAATCTAAAAATTATGATTTCAAAAGTATTGTTTTCCACAGATTGTTACTAACAAATTTTACCTGTGTGTCTTCAAAAGGGTAAAAAAAAGAAGCCACGAGAAGCCAGCAGAAGAAGTGCAAATTAAGCAACACAGAAGAAATATTAATTAAAAGAGGTTAATTGGGTTGGGGCAGGGTGGTGGGAAATGCTCTAATCCTCTGCATTGCCATGTGATGTTTTAGTGCTTGATGATTCTCAGTGCCAGGAAAAGAAGGGATTGGAATTTAGCAGCGTGGAGGAGGAAAAACAATGTAATCAGTATTTTCATTTCTTAATATTTTCCCACTTTCCAATGGGAGGGAGAGTGCTTTGGAAGCCTGCTTTAAAAAGAGGAGAGTGTACATAGCACGAGGATCTCTCCAGAGCTTGCCAGTCATGTCTTGTGCAGTAAATTCCTGTGGCCAGCCCCACAGGGCAGCCAGGACAGTGAAATAATTAGCATAGCCCTCAACTAATAAATATGTTTAGAGAGGTTCTTTCTTACCTTTGGCCTTTCTTTTGAAATTAATTTCCCTTATTTGCAACTCTAAGTGTTTTGACCCTCTCTTTGATAAAATAAAGTTAGCTCATTCTTTTATCCTCAACTTCTTTTTCTTAGTGACCTGATAAACAAGAAGCTTGCTCTTCCCTATGGAGCAGCAAACAGTACCGGAGTGTGCACCATCATTTGTAGGATCCTGTCTCCCACACAATTCGGGAGTTTGCAATAACCTACAGTGTCTTTACCCACTAGACTACAAAATCTTGGATGTCGAAAGAAAACATTCAGCGCAAGCGTTTTCCAGGGAACTGCCTTGTTGCAAATAATAGCTCACAACATATAGACAGTATGACACACATAATCTTCATAATCTGTCACTGAGATTCAAATTTGGGTTAAGAAATGTTTAGTCCACCACAGTTGTATGAAAACACCATCCAAACATTGCAGAAACATAATAAAAGGTGATGAGTTCTGAATTGCAGGCTTTTAGAAGAAGTAAGTAACCTCAGAAACCATGACATTTTCTGTCAAAAGTATTTCAGTGTTTTCATTTAAATCAATGTTTATGGATCCATAGGGCAAACTTTTTTAATGTAAAAGGGTTAATATTCTTCATTTTCTTACTTGCAAATTTTTGTTAGAATTTTTAAAAGAAAAAGGTTTCTCTGCCAGCTATCGGTATTGCTGACACCTGGCTTTGTTTCAGTATCTTATAGTGCTTGGGTGACAGCTGGGATGTTCACAGTCTGGACAGCAGAACATTTTCAATCATGGCTGGAAAGCCAGCAGTGAGAGATTTCATACGGTATTTTTCTGGGTAACTCTTTTTTTTTTTTTTTTTTTTTTTTTTTTTTTTTTTTTGTGGAAGTGGTGGGCTATAAAATGACACTTCCCAGCAGAGATAATTGTTGTGGGTGAGTAGAGTGTTGGTTCTCAATTAGCCAATACTATAGAAAAACAAAGTCCCAAACTAAACAACCAGATTAAGACTAACAATCTAACAGGAACCTGACTCCCAGCAACACACAAGAGCTGCCCTGCCATGTCTCAATATATATATATAGGGAATTAAGCAGAGAGTGACAACTTAGCTTGGAATTTGTTTTCCTTTTCCTCTGTCAAATTTGTTAAGTTTCTCTTAACCCTTCAATGCTGCCAAATGGTGTTTTGTCAGCTACAGTTTTAGGAGAATGTCAGCAGATTCTTGATGATTTTGGTTGCCATGGATAAGTGTATTTCTTTAATTTTTCTGGGACATTGTGTATTAATAAACATGGTACTTTACTTTGTTATACACATTTAATTTCTGCAGCCTATTCTTTCCTTTTAATTTTGATAGAAAGGGTAGTGTAGAGTGTGGGGCCACTTTAAGGACTGTCAAACTTCTGCCAACCTTTAAAGGTCAAAATCAACTGTGACACCTACAGTTCAAATGTAATTAGTCGGAGATTTACTGGGATTTTATGCCAATCTCCCAGTAGCTTAGGAGTGACACAGTATCTAACCTTCTGGGATCCCGAGAGAAGTTCAGGTGGATGTGAGGATAAACAGTAAGATATACTAGCTACCATGCTGCACCTTTCAGCAAGTCATCAGTCTCTTGCGCTTTGCAAGGAACAAGAGTGCATTCAGCACTTTTTTTTAAAAAAAATAACCCGCCAGTCTCCGACGTGGCCATCTAGTACAAAGTTGATGTATTTATTTAAAGCTTAGCTCATTCTGTATGTTCTTGGATCATTAAACTGAAGGACTCGTACAGTCGTGATTTTTAATGAAGCATGTTTGAATAATTATGCTAATTTACAAAGCACTAGAATCAAATCAAGTGATCAAAGTTTTCATGATTACTATCGTGTTTTTGTAACTCCCCCCATCACTGATTTCTGGATAGACTCTAGCCCTGGCTGCTTTTTTGTCATTTGTTTAGAAATTGCCACTAATCAATGCAGAACATTAAAAAAAAAATTTACACTAGAAAAGAAACACATTTTGCATTACGTCTCTATAGTGGACTTCGTATGAGTTTGAAAGTAATATAGCTCCGACAGACACCAGCCTAAATGCAGTCTACAATCAATACTGTATTCTGCCTTGACAGAAAGCTGAATTTTTATCTGTTAAACGTGTGAGCTTGGGGCAGCTCTGTGTCTGAAGTGGTTTAAATCTGAAATGTGATGTGCTGCAAAGAAAGTTGATTGACATCTTTGTTTATTGAAAAGTATTACATGAACAACAAAACACGGCCAGATACAGAACACTCCGTTGCAAAGTGCAGCTGTGTTATTTTTCAATCCTATGTGTTCTGCCCCTTTGATGCCTGTCTGATGTAATAAAACCGCAGGATATAAACCAAACAAGAATCTTCTTTGATTCAATAGTAAAAAATTTGGACAAGGGTGAGATATGGAGATATATATTGGTTGCAAGGGGTTGGTGAATTTCTTTCAAAAAACAGTTGGTTTTTTGGTTTAATGTTTCTGAATTTGAAAATGAATTAGGATACATTTAATAAGCAAGTTGTCTGAGGCTGCTTGAAATATTTTTAAATATGCATGGGAAGAGGGGAGAAAAGAACAATGATGACTAATCTTAAAGCATTAAACATGCAGAATACAGAATTAAGTTACATTTAAATTTCATGTTAGAATAATTATGCTGTTCATTGACATTTTCCCATGTTTTATTAAATCTTTATTATGTCAAGGTAAATAGAGGTTAATTCTGCTGTTACCTCTTCCAATAAAGTATTATCTTTAATCTTGCATTAATAAAATAGTAGTAAATTGCACAATGGGGCTAATCACCATAGACTAATTTGGACCATTCTAAAATCTTGTCTTTAGAGTACAGTGGAGCTAAAAATAGATGTCACAAGAAAACATGAAGTATAATGTAACTTAAAGAAAAAAGTATGTTTTTTCTCTTTAAGATATTTATAGCCACATTTCCTCAATATGTTGACTTATTGCTAATATATATTACAAACTTATAGCTCTGCTCTTCCTTCTCAGAGTTATTTTGTCTGTAGTTATTGCTCTGACTTGCCTCTTATACAGTAAAACCTATTAAGTAGAAGAAGTGTTTCTCTTTAGCACTTTATTGTAGAGTTGACACTTTGAGCATTTTTCCGTGGTCAGCAAGGAACACAGACCCACATCCTTGATTCCTATGCGTTTCTCTTCAGTCATAGGTACGTAGTGCTTCTCACCAAACTACATGCTTTTCCAAAGCACAATGGTCTCAAAGCAGGGAACAGTCAGACCTGTCAGTCTTTTTCCATCAAAGCCACATCCAGCATGCTGAAAGGAGTTTACAATTTTCCTGTACTTTAAGGTCAGGAATAGGAAACTGTTGCTTGATGACATGAGTTGGATGCTTTAATTCCATAGGTCCTGTGGACAAATTCTTCCCCATTATTATTCAGTAGATTTACAGAATCAGAAAATAACAGCTTGGCACTTCCAGAGATTGTCCGGCCTCCAAGGCTGGTCAGACAAGATTTCCCCTCTATAAATCCATGCTGACTACTTCCAATTACTGTCTTATCCTTTATACATTTGGAAATAGTTTCCACAATCATTTTCTCTGGGTTTCTTTTTGTTGTTTTTTGTTGGTTCACCTCAGGGACTGACTGGCTGACATGATCCCTAGCCATCCTCCTCTACCAAGGATCAGTCGTCTTTGCTCCAGACTCCCACTGGCCTCGGGAATTTGGTATGTCTGAAGGCAAATAGTACCAGTTAAACTGGAGACTAAGAAGTCATTGAGTACCTTGGCCTTCTCTGTGTTCTTTGTCACTGGTTTCACTGCTTTATTCTGCAATAGGAGCAAATTTTCTGTTAACTTCCCATTGCTACTGATATACCCTGTAGAAGGGCCCTTCTTGTTGCCCTTTACGCTCCTCTCCAGATTCCACTTCAAATGGGCTTTGGCTTTCCTAAATACATCTATTAATTGCCTGGACAGTGTCTCTATATTCTTGGCTTACCTGTCCCTCCTTCCACCTCTTGTAGGCTTCCTTCTTACATTTGAGCCTAGTCAGGACCTCCTTCTTCATCCATGCAGACCTCTTGATATCTTTGCTTGACTGCTGCACAATGGGTTGTACCAATCTCGAACTTGGATGAGGTAATCCTTGAAAATCACCCGGGGCTCTTGGATCCATCTTCTCTCCAGGTCTGTATCCCATAAGATTCTTATAAGCAGGTCCATGTAGATGCCAAAGTCTCCTCTCCTGAAGCCCAGGGTTATAATCTTGCTTTTTTGCCTTGTTCCCTCCCATCAGGACCCTGAACTCCAATATCTCATGGTTGCTGCACCAAGGCCTCACTTGACTTTTACACCTTCAGATCCCTGACCAGTTCTTCCATGTCTGTATGAGATTCAGCAGAGCATCTCCCTTCATCAACTCTTTGACCACCTGTATAATGAAATTATGATCAAAACCTCCTGGATTGCTTGTGCCACGCTGTGTTGTCCCTCAAGTCACTTCTTCCAGTTGTTTCCCTGAACCATGGTGTCTGTAGCAGACACTCACTACAACATTGCTCATGTCGATCTGTGTGCTACTCCAGACCCATAAATTCTCAGCTGGCTCATCACTCATCCTTAGGCAGTTCCTAAGGATCCCTGCTGTGCTCTCACATACAGGGAAACTGGGTTGTCCCTCCTGAAGAGCTGGTGTCCACCCATTGTGCCACTGCAGTTGTGTGAGCGATCCCACAAGATCCATGAGATCCCAGGAAGTTCCTAGCCCTGCAACTGCATGCACACCCCAAATTTCTCCTCTTTGTTCCTTATGCTGCTGTGCGCTCTAGTGCATGTTTAGATGCACATTATTGTGTAGTCTGCCAAAAAAGAGTTTTTCCAACCCAGAAAAAGACTAGTCTGTGCATGCATGTTTTTTATTTTTCTTGGGGGGGGAGGCTTCATTCAACTTAAAGTGATAACATGCCTTTATTGCGCTTCAAACTGCATGCTGCGGTGTTTTAGTGGCTTCTTTATACTACTATCATTTTGTTCATTATTATTAGCTTTAATCTTTGTTTTCATCAAACTACAAAATTCCCCATTGAATTTTGTCAGGCTTGCACAACAAATCATTCCTCACGTTCTCCCCGCACACTGCTTTTCCACTGTGCTAGCTTCTCTGTAAAGACCCACGGTAGACGGTCAGTTACATTTTGTCATGAACTCTATTTCATTACCTGGAGTGTCCATAAAGTTATTATTTTAAAAGCATGAATGTCAATAGATCTGTAAAAGGAATTTACCAAGCAGCTTCAGTGCTGGTAGGAAAGAAAGAGCTCATTTTGAAAGTGCTCCTGAGAACCACGGAGAGAGTTGGGATAATTCTGTACTTGTGTGCTCGTACAGCAATGCAGTCAGAGTGCTAGAGGAGATTTGCAGTTGCACCCAGGACTAATTTTCCAGACTTACTCCTACTGAGTCTTTTCAAGACAAAAGCCAGCTGAGAAGCACCTGGGTACCTAACCAAAGTTACTCAGCTAAGCTTTGAGAGATGTCCAGCGAATCAAATTTTAAAATAAATTATTTTTTGAAACAATAACATTACAGTGAAAGTTTTTTCAGCCCTGCTAGACTACTATGAGTGGTTATAGGGTGGTTACACGCAGTCTTAATTAGATAACTCACATGCAAATTCTTTGCAATAAAAATGGAAGTATGTGAGACTTGTTGGGATCCAGACATTCTCAGGTTTGAAATTCAGACATTGCGTATTGAACCTTTTACTGAAAATCATGTCTTGTTTGTCTCAAATTTATCCTTCTAACACGTGAACTCCCACTGTTATACTGAGCTGCACTTGAGCATTTAAAGACAAATAAAAGTAGAGTGGACACAAATCTTTTCAAAAGAAACCGGTCAAAGCTTACTGTGTTTGTCCCAGCTGCTCTTTGGCTTACAGGAGTTGTTCACACCTGAAATTCAAAGGCGAGCCCCTGAGATGTGAACTGACTGAAAGGGAAGCAAATATTTGCATAAATCTCCAAGAGCTGGTTTATATGGTCCCACTTTTCTCTTTTTTTCTGGCTGTGGGATGACCTGAAGCAAGATTCTGCTTGTAGGACATGTTTTTGGGCAAGGAGCCGTTTCCCGTAGTGCTTTACAAGCTCTGGTGCCAGAGAGGTGGTACATAAAGTCTCAGTAAGTATTGAAAGCCGTTTTTAAAGTGGAAATATTCAAAGCATGCAGGAGTCTCTAAGCGTCTGTTCCAGGGACACATTAATGCATTTGAAAGGATATTAAAGCTTAACACAGAGGAAAAAAAAGTCCTAGTGGCAAGATGTAAAACTGCTTAACAGAATTACATCCAGAACTTTGTGTATTTGATCTGAAAAAATAAATCATCTTACAGTTGCTCACATTAAAGCTGCATGTCGGTTTGGGAGCTTTTAGGATCTTGGACAGGTTTCATCTTTCTGGTTCACGTAAGCTGTGTGTGTATTTGTGCAACTGCTGAACCTCAGATCAGGATTTCTGGTGACCCCGTGCACTGTTGGAGGATTTGTCTAATGTGCAAATTTAAGACAATCATTATGTATAGTAAAAAATTATTATCCACCTTTTCCCCCAGTACTCAGCTGCTAATAGCGGTCATGGCTTGATTAAGAATCCTTCTCAGTTTAATGCTTCCAATTAACTTGCATGGTTTTGTGGCTGACTTGATGGCCTAGATAAAGCCCAGGCTCTTCTGAGAGAGATACCAAGCTTCATTTCTGGACTAAGGGATAAGGGAAGCCTTGAGCTGTGGTTCAGCCCTACCTACTGGTGGATTAGGAATGTCATTCAGACTTGAGTAACTCTAGGCTCTTTTTAGGAGGAGGATCAGATTAAGATGCAGAAAAGTGGAGCACTGAGACAGAGTGAAGTCATCTTGTGACAAATGCAGTGGCTTGAGACCTGATGTGGGCTCGTGCCCTAGGTTGTCTCTAGTTGGTGTATCTGAAAGGAGGTGAAGGGCTGGTAGGGCCTGGGGGACGAAAGGCAGAGGCCATGCCTAACATGTTCCTCTGTTGGCCATTGGATTGTTGGGTACAGAAGCAGGCAATTCCTAGACTTGGTATTAAAATCTGTCCTCTGAGTTAAGGTTGATTTTGGTGCAAAAATCAAAAAATGGTGATTATAAAAACCGGAAGGTTATAGAAAGAATAAGCAAAGCAAAAAGTTATCCTTGACCTTCTGCTGCCTTGACCTTCTGCCACCTTGGGCCTCATGATTTAGAGGTTACAGTGAACTCAGAGGCTAGGGGATAGATGTAGGTAGCAAACCTGAGTTCTTTTTTCTAAGAAAACATGGATAGTTTGAAACAGCAATCTCTTGTGCTACATGAAATAAATATGACAAATGAAAAGGAAAGAGTAAACTGATTACCCTAATATTAAGAGCATGAAGTGGAATTTATAAATATCTCTGCGTGTTCAACACCCAATCCTGCACAGGGCATGTTAATGCTTGTCACAGAATTTGAAATTCATCTAATCAGAATGGAGCCTTTGAGATGTTTCACACCTGCAAATGCATCAAGTGGCTAAACCTTACAGAGTCTTTCACCATGATATGACCTACATATCTCATTACAGCACCGTATTCACTACATTTCCTACAAGAACATTTGCATGGACAAAAACATGATTACTCTCATATATAATGAATTTTAAAATGTGTGCTACATTTAGATGTAGTATCTAACTTGGGTTGTCATTTACATTATTCTTAATTCAGAGTAAAATTTAATATCAAAGGTTTAAGGACACTTCAGCATTTCCACTCCTAAATATCCTATTTTCAAAGGTAAGTTGGTGGTGTCTTATGTATAAGCACACTGCTTTCATTAAATAGGAAATATATATATATATGTAGGTAGATAAAAAACAGTTATAAAACCTCCTTGCTTTTTTAGACAGTGGGAGATCTGTAGCTAACCTAAATGCTTCTGAGTGTTAACCATTTCCGAATGCTTCATGTTGACTGCTCTAATGATGATTGTTCAGCACCCATACAAATGCTTTGGCACCAAGTAATATCTTGTTTGTTTGTGTGGATATAATCTGAAGGCTGCTGCAACATCTAATAAAACTGTTTTCACTCAGAGAGGCATATAGGCAGGAAAAGAGTGCTGTTAAAGCACACAGCATCCAAAAACAAATTCACCACAGCCGGTAATGAACATAACACCTCCTTTATCTGACTTCAGGTAAATTTGGTGTGTTGTTTATAAAAGTGTCATTCAAAGTGTCTCCCATATATTCTAGTATACAGATACGGTTTAAGATGAAATGTACTGTATCTGCTCTTACTGCTGCAACATTTTACTTAAAAATATTCCTAAAAATAACTCAGAAGAGAGTAGTCAAAATGTCGAGATCTGTGTATATAGGCACATCAGGACCGCAACAGTTTCATATCTTTAATGCTCCTAATGAAGAAAACCCCTAGTAATGTCTCCAAGGTCACCAGTGTCATTTTTTAGGGCTAATCAGCAGGGATTTGATGAAAAACCTTTGTCCTGCAGTTGCCTCAGGTTCAAGATGATCCAGCCTCTCCGTTATGGCACTGATGCAGGACTCCACCCAGCTAAACCCCTTGCTGAAGTCAGATAAGAAGATATAGACGGCAATGAGGGAATTTGTTTCTGTGCAGCAAAATGTTGTACACTCACATCTGCATGTAAGTGCATCTGCATTTAGATATGTGCACATATATCTGTATATATCACACAAAATTATATGTTTGAATTTAATCTGTTTTCACCGTAAATGGAAGTAACAACTGCTATTAGTTACTCAGCAATTGAAATTAATGCGCTGTTCTACATTTGGAGTAGACAGAAAGTATAATAATTAGTTAAGTTTGAGATCCAGAATTCTCTAGAATGTAGACTACTTAACTACTTAGTATAATATATAGAAATTTGATGTTATTGTACAAATATATGCATATCTATTTTCTTATTTCTAGCAAGGCAAAGGCACTGTGGTCCCCAAAGGAGATTTTTTTTCCTGGTATGTTCAACTATTTTTAGCATTTCTCGGTGGTACACCAAAAGGGAGAATTATTTTACCTCTCTGGGGGCCTGTGAATTTCATGCAGTGTGGGCTTCTGCGAACAGAGTTCAAAATACATTAGAAAAAACTGGTTAATTTTTACAGTAAGAGGTTGAAATGTTGAACTGCCCTACTGTGGCAGTGCGAAGCATCCCACAGATAACCGTGGGGGACTGAACTCCTAGGAGCTACACAGAGTGTAATACTATTTACTGTTTTAATTGTGGCAAGAACTCTTTTCCCTTGTTGGAATCTGTAGTGGCCCTTAAAATAGAGATAGGATAATACTTTAAAATACTCTGCTTAATGTATTTTATGTCCCTAATTTAATGTTTTTACTTTCAGATTTGTTTGTATTCAAAATAGCAGTAATTGGCAGCTGAAGTTGAATCATAGCATCTGGGTTGTAGTATCTTCATGACATCAGTGTATTTTTACTGCTTGTAAACATGCCCTCAGATCCTCACAAAATGTCACAGAATTTGAATAACTAGAAAAAGGAGAGAGAATTTATGCTGCCATTGCTCCGAACGCTACACTCTGCGTATGCTGATGGTGGGGATTGAGTTGGTGACAACCTGGCCCAGAGGAAAGGCTCTGAATGGGATTTCTTATCACCCTGCTCCTCCTCCCCAGGCCTGAAGTTCAGACTAGTGAAGACAAAAAGAAGAAAGACTTTGGGGTTACGGCTGGTATGTAGGCTGAGAAGTAAAAAGAGGGATTTTGTTTGAGAAAGGTGAAGAACCCTTTCAGAAATTCAGAAGAATCTCTCGCTACTGCCGTCAGAGGCTTTTATTGAATATTACGGGTTTACTACATGTTTCTGTCAACTGTTTAGTCACTACGAGGTTTCATCTTGTGAGGATCATACCCCAGAGACACTGTTCTTATAATGTAGACTAATAGACTTATTACTGGTTTAGGGGCTGTAGGCATTTTATCCCCCAATATCCTTTTTCAATCTATGAAGAACGTTTCCATTATAAACCTCAAGGCAAATATATACACATATTCAGACCCAGACATGTACTAAGAAAAGGACCTAGTGGGGAGATTTAAAAGGGAGCCAGGAAAGCCAGCAGCTCTGCAGGTCTTGGAGCCCAAACTTCTTCATGGAAAGAGGCACAGTCCCAGCACCACAGCAGTCTAATACTCCAGGCCAGGATGAAGTCCTCAAGGTGTCACAATAAACACTTACAAACTGGCCTCTAGCAGGCCAGAAAACAGTGACAAATACTACACATGTAATGACTACTTTGTACGTTGGCAAAAAGCAGGACATATTTAAAGGAGATATTTGATTCTGAACTACTTTGAAAAACTGAAAAATTCTTTCTTACTTGGACAAATATTAGTGTTTTTTGGCTGAAAATGGCATGAACCTTGAAGGAAATCTGATGAATTTCCTTGGTCATCTTCAAAAAATGTTGATAGTGAGATATTTCCTCATGAAAATTTCCTCTAACCTTGGGCAAAATTTGCAGAGTGGAAAGAAGTACAAATTTGGTAACAGCATAGTCCTTAAACTCCAGGTGTGTCTTTCATTAATCCTGTTAAAAGCTGTTTTGATCTGGCTGAGTTATGAGGCTCTAAGGATGTCTTCTTCAAATGCGCGTGCTGATCCTGAACTAATCATTTTTCTTATTAATCTCTTGAAACTCTATTTGGGTTCATGGGTTAGCAGAGTTTCATATTCAATGCATACTCCCAAAATATTCTGTTGGTTCTGGCTTATGTAAGTTAAATGTACTTTTCCTTTTCCCCCCCCCTTTTTTTTTTACAGGCAAATACAATTTGGTGACAGGCGTGAAGAGTCCTGTGATATCACAGATTCATATAATAAAGTGCTTTTACTATGTACCTTCTGACTATCTTAGTTGTCTTCTGCTTGTTTGTTTATCTCAAATACACCACTTCTGAAAACCTACTAAGTAATCAGAAATGTGAAAACTCAAAACTGTTATGGAAGTGTTTCCTGAAGAATATTACATCATGCAAAATAAGCAACATTCCTGCCTGGATAAGTGTCAGGTTTAAGGTCAAATATCTTGTAGCCAGATCTCAGCTGGAAAGGAAACCTAGACAGTTAATCAGTATAAATCTGTATCTCTCGCATTTCTGATATAAATGGAGCACTAGAGAGCATGGGCCAGAAGTCCAAGTATCATACAGAAGTCTGAAATGTTCCCTTTTGGAGCCTGTTTCTGTTGTTGGAACATTACAAGATTTAGACTCTGTAATAATGCTGTCTTATATAAAGATCTATTTTAGGTCAGTTTTAGAAACCTTTACAAAATATCATACTTCTATCTGCAACTCTGGGCACTTAAGAGAGAAAGAGATATAGAATTGATTGCCAGTAATTCCTCAAAAATTTTAACCTCCTTTAAATGGCCTTAAAAGATATTTTGCAATAAAGAAATAGAAAAATATCCATGTAATATGATTGCCATCTGCTATTTCCCTATGACCTGGGGTTTTGATTGTACTCCCTCTCTAATTATTTGTGAAAAGTGTGCTCACCAGGATAGTTAGTCAATTTTTATGCGTAGCTTCCATCATTTAGTGAAAATCTAGTAAATTTCTCCCTAAAACACTATTTAAAAAAATATTTGTGAAAATATAGCAGCTTTTGGACTTGGAAGTCACCATAATTTTCACAAAACTGTCAGGAGCTGTTAATATATTGATGAACATGTGGTGACAACATTAGCTATAAAATCCCTTTGAGAGTTAGTGAAAAAAAAGAGATCTCCAGATTCAAGTAAAACTTACTGCTTTGCTAGCCCAGCATGAGGAATTCCTGATTCCCCACTTGTCTGCTGTGTTTAAATATTATAACTCAAATATGCTTACATAAAAGCTTATTGATTGGAAGAATCACTTGCTTTTTGTGCATTAGTTAATCAGGCTGCTGTTTTGAAATCTGTCCAGGAACCCACAGTGGAACCTTTCCTAATCCATCTGTTTAAGTCTCAAATGGTTTCACTGCTCTACTCACTTACCAGCACTGCTGGAATGTTAGTGCTTTATGATTAAAGGATATTGTTGTTCTTTTCATCCATCATCCTGGAGTTTGCTATTAATAATACAGTTTGGGTTTTTTTTCTTTTCGTTTCTTTTTTTTTTTCTTTTTGGCTGTTCCCTTAAAAAGCTGCTTAGATTTTCTCTTCCTCTCTGTCTTGCTTTTCCTTATTCAGATTGGTCATTTTCAGCAACTTAAGTTAGACGGGAAAAAAAAAAATTGCATCAGTGCTTCCTGGAAAATGTGCACTGCCTTTCAGTGTTTGAAAAATGAATGGGAGAAAGACAAAAGAAAATTAAGCTAAAATGGAAGAGAGGGAAAGGCAGAATTGTAATAGGAGACATCAAATTGTACAGAACTCTCTGTGACTCCAGAAACACGTGCGAATTATTGCTTCATACTCATAGTAATATCTAAAAGCAGTTTTTTAGCATCTCTTTGTGATTAAATTATCTTATGGGGGAAAATCTTAGGTTTAATTTCTATTGAGGTATACTACCGCACATGAAAATGTGCCTACTGTCCTTCTGTAAAATAGCTAAGCTCTGTTTGGATGTAACTGCTGATCTGTGCCATTTAAAATAAAACAAGGAACCTTTTTGGCTTTTCTAGCTCTCTCCAAAGAAAAAGGAACTCAAATGAAGAAAACATTGACTATTTTAGTTTTTTCGTTTATAGGTGAATAAAGAGTCACAGATATTAAAGGACATTTATTAATCAGGCTGCTGTGAAAGATCTGATACCAGCTTTACTCAAAGGGGACGAGTGTCATCTTGCGAGTGTTGCTCTCTGGGACAGGAAACCAATGGAGCAAAGCCCTGAGAACATGCCGGGACACTTCATATTCAATCCCCAGCCCTATAAAGAGATGAAAAATGAGCCTTGTCCAAAGCTCTTACTTCAGCACCCAGTGGCAAAAATAAAATGTGAGCTTGGGACCAGGTCTCTTTGAAGCTGAATTTTTTCTTTTTCTTTTTTTTCTTTTCTTTTTTTTTCTTTTTTTTTTTTTCTAAACTCTGCAACAGGCCTCTGGTGGTAACAGGTATTGATCGTCAGAAAGTAATCTGTTCAGGTTTGGGGGCATGCCAGACCGAATCCTGGAGTACATTCCTTCCTCTCCAAGGACATGTTGAGCTTTTTATACTGTCCACACTGGCTCACTTGTCAGCTGTCTAGCTTCTTTGTCTTTACCGATTTCCCTGTTTGTGGGGAACATATAATTAAATCTCCCTTAAAAAGAAAAAAAAAAATAAACATTGCTACTCTAGAATTTTCTGCCAGTGCCAAAGATTTTTTACCCCATTTTTTTAACCCTCATTTTTCTTCTATAATCATTATTTGATTCCCTCTGGCTGCCTGCTACTTATTTGTAGTAGTACCATTCATCCATTGAGACCTTTCCATCTGTCACACAGCTTTGCTTTCTCTCCCCAGAAGCTCTCTTCTCCTACTGTGCCATGCTTGATTTTTTGGTCTTAGTTGCATGTTTGTATGCTCTTTTTAGTATTTTTAAAAATGCTGCAGTATTCAGAACAAACACAGCAATAAGAGAAAAAAGACACGCAGCACAAGAGCAGTTCGAACCCAACATTGTGCACAGAGGCAGGATGAGGAGCCCGAGATTCCTGATGAATTAAGGAATCAGCAAATATAGCCAGTGCATAACTGGTGGCCAGACCCTGCTCTCTCTGAATTGTTGTTGTTGCTGCCTTCAAAACCTTTCCAGGTTTGTGTTAGATAAATAGATGATGTCAGGAAATGTTGCATTCCCTTTGCTGTACTGCCTTTGGTGTATTGATTATAAAGAATATCTGAGGAAAAGCAAACATAGTGAGGTACAATACTGTGATTACTGAAAGGAAGTAATATTTTAAAGGACCAAACAGTCCTTTACTAAAACACAACTAAAGTCACATCTTATGTTCAAAACTAAATGAGCAATTTTCATAAGTAGAGGTTAGATATTGAAAAAATACAACATTTCGTGGTGTTTCCTAGGTGAAATGCAGGATGGGCTAAAGCCAACAGCACAACCCCTCAGAAGGATCTGGTTTGCTCTGTGTGCCTTCAACTCATATATTTGCAATTGCCAGATCTCAAATGAGATGGTTACGTTTTAGAGAGAAGTGTGTCAAGTGTATCTTAGTTTTTGATGTGAGGAAGACAGGGAGATTTTACATCTGCTCTACAGGTCTACCTTGTAATTGACTCAAACTTCAAATCCTTTTTCTTGAAGAAGATCTCACAAAATTACATACTTCCAAAAATATATTTTGAGTCTGTCCTTATTGGTTCTCTTTTCTTTTCTTTTCCTTTTACACGCTCGTTGTATCTTCTCATACAGATCTTGTTTCAAAGTCGTGCAAGTGTACCGTGACTCTTAGGATTAGTATAAAAGTTTGTGATGTGCTCTGGACAAGACTTTATCAGTAGAAATGCCTTCACTTTTTATAAAATGACTTTTCCGGCTATATGAGAAGTATTGATGGTCTCCAAGCAAATAGAAAAGCTCTGTGTGTGTCCTCACTTGCATGGAAATCCTGAGAAAATTTCTTTTGCTACCAGCTATTTTGTTGCACTGTTCTGAGAGCAAAGGAAGGGAATCAGAAGCTTCAGTGTACGCTTCTATCAGCAGATGCCTGAAAATGGATGTATTTTACAAAAATCTTATTTGTAAATCATTGCTCCAAAGTAAGGGTCATAAAGACCCAGCTTTTACTTTACCTGAACTTTATGATGTTTTGCAAAGGAAAGTAAACAGTTCCTTTTCTGGGATGATTTATGGGAAAGAAAATGAGTGAGAAGGGGGAAGGAAAGGGAGAGAGAAAAACAGCTTCTTCTGTCCATCCTGACCATTGAACAATTTTCTGTTCTTCTCCTCAAGAATAAATGGTTGAAAAATAAAAAGGGTGGAAGAGTTGTTCTTCTTTGTGGTCCCAAATTCTATGGTCCCAGTGCAGGATCAATGTATACTTGTGTCATTCATGTTTGCCCTGTCTGTTCTGAAAGACCCTCGGTGTCTCTGTTGCCCAGGGAATCCAGTCCAGCGCTTCATTACATTTACATTTATTGCAGAAATACAAGCCTGTTTCTTCCTGTTTTACCCAAAATGGACTTGGCAAACAGATTGTTCTCTTCCACACTGCAGCCGGTGCTCAAGTTCCTTCTTCCGTTTTTTTTAGTTTAAGGTTAAACACGACTTTGCTCACAGGCCTGATGATTCACACTGCACTCCAGCTGGTCCACTTCTCTCCAACATGAGGACTCAGAGGCACATGCAAAGCTTCAGATGACACTTCACGGGCTAGATAGATAGATAATTTCACCTGCCTTGCAGATGTTGCTAGGTTTTTTTTTTCTTGTAGCCACATCACAATTCTTGACACTTTTGTTAAGATTATACCTATTCTTATATTTTCTACTTATTTTTTTGTGTTAACTGGAAAGCAAATATTAAATTTGGGTGGCAGCCTTAGGAGTGTGATGATGAAAGCAGTGGGGCAGGGGTCTTACAACTATAAAGCCTAAATACGACCCAATTGATGGATGTGGTAAACCAAAAAAATGGCCTATCTGATCTGATTTAGTTTTAGGTAGTCCTGTGAGGAGAAACGTGTTGGACATGATGATCCTTATGAGTCCCTTCTAACTCGAGACATTCTATATTCTATTCTTTTCTATTCTATTCTAGACCCATGAGAGGATGCTAACATCAGTGGGATACCCTACATGTGTAGGAATATATTCTCATAACATCATACAGTCAGAAGCTTGATGTGACTGGCTTCCTATTAGCCCTGTTCTGCATGTGTTTTATTCCCATATGTGTGAACTTAATGAAACGGAGAGGACAAAGGGGTGGAGTGGGGTTGTTGCTTAGCCTAGGGAATCAGTAGCACTGGATGTAGTTATTTCACTGTGCACTGGGCTTCTACAGTCTTGCCAAGAACAGAAAAAAATTTAAGAGCCTGCACCCAGAAAAGCTGAACAAATTTGATTTTTATTTTTCTTCATACAGAATTTGACAATTCTAAATCTGCACTAACGTCTGAAAGTGACCCAAGTGATGGCAGCGGTCTTAAGGGAGAAGTATGGACACAAGAAGGACTGTATCTTCAAGTGTATGATCAAGGAGGCTTTTTTCACATGAGGGAGTTTTTTCTAAGTTATTTTTTTTCTGTACAAGTGCGTACAATCCTTCAAGTATAGCACTAATTTGAAAAATCTAATACTGCCTATTAGTATGGCTAACACTTTTTGTCTCTTTCTCCTACAATGAACCAGAATGGCTCTACCTATTAATAGAAGATTTTATTTTAAAGCTACTGCCTGTTTTTCTCTTCCTTCCTCCTTCATGCCATCACTTTAAGACTTCAGAGCCATAGACCCGAGTGCTTGTGTTAAATGAAAATATTTGACAGGAGTTAAGTCTTTTGGGCATTGCAATAGGTTTTCCTCATCTTGGCATGTGAAGACTGAGAGTGTTCTTTGACACCAGCAGCAGAGGATGTGAGCACAGCAACTTTCAGGGCATCAGAAGTGTCAGCATAAGGAAAAATCAGCAAAAGTAGACAGTGTTGAGGTAATTTTCCTACACCATGCCATGAATTTAGCCAACTCCTGCTCCTGTGAATTCTGGGCTGACAGAGTTTCCTTCTTTGTTGCTAAATATCACATAAAGTGTTCTGTCAGCATCAAGACTCGTTCAGTCCCCTTATGTAGTAAAATAAAAATATAATCCTTATGCCCATGTTTGAAATTTGAACATGAGTTAAAGGAAAAAAAAAAAAAAAGAGTAAACCTTTCCAACAGGCCAAGACTGTATTTTGGAGGTTCATTTTTCAGAACATCATGTAGTCAATGCTGTCGAGAAGAGCTGAAGGCGAAAGATATGTAGGGCACAAGTACTAAAAATTGAAAATCTTACTCCCATTAAAATGCATGGGATTTCTGCCAGTTGCCATAGACATCAGTGGCAGCAGCATCCTGCTATTTTTTTCTGTTTTTACTTTCTGCTTTCCTCATCTTTTTATTTATTTTTGAATCCTGGGAAAAACGAAGTAAACCATACGTTGCTAGAATGGTTTCCATGGTTTATATCTCAGATCTTCTAATGTTAAGAGTGTTACAATTATTTACTTATTCTCCAAATTTTATAGTGATGATTAGAGCCTACAGTCAGGAAAAATCCTAGTTACAGTTAGGTTAGCGACATCTGATTTCATGAGTACTGATAAATGTGGTTATTGCCCTGAGTTCTTCTGCACTCAGCTGGGTTTTTGTTAAGGTACTTAAGGGCAAAAGTGTTTGAAAGGCTGGGCACTCTTTTTGTGTGGAACCAATATCAGACAAGAAGGTGGAAGCTCCAATTTTAGCATGGGTTTGAAAAGGAGTGTTTCTGCACCTGAAGAGCTTTACATATATGAATTAGTGGAAAAGTATGACCACACTACATTTGTTTGCACAGGATCATTTCTTCTGTTTTTCTTGTTCTATTTTGAATTTGTAGGATCTTCCATAAGTGATATTTTGCATGCAATCTGGATGCAATATTGTTGCTCAGCTGTGCACCATGATCTTTTCTATCAAGTACATGTTGAAGTGAAGGGAACCACTGCATGGATGCAAATGCCTGAGAGAGAGTAGAAGCTAGAAGCAACAAAGGGCTGCAAAGCCATTCTTTGAAGGAATTATTCCCCATTTCGTGTCCAATAAATGTCCCTAAGTCAGAATTGTTGCTGCTTCTTTCCATACTTCAGCAGCCTAGATGTACAGAGAGGTTCTCCTCCACCCTCTGTCCCTGCGGGACTGACTGACACCCAGAAAGTTTCGTCTCTGACAGCGTTTGTCACTTCCACTTGCCAAGAGAAAAATCTGGGCATGGGCTTGGGAATCCAGGTATCAGCAATAACCTGGCTGCCTTCCTTGGGAAGTTCTGGGTGGCTATTTCTACAAATCTATCTCCTTTTCTGTAGGACCCTACTCAGGGAAAATACTGACTGAAAAGTGTCAAGAAACACAAAGACCTTGACTATGCAGTGAAACTTCAGAGTTGGGAATGTATCCCATATGGAAAGAAGTGCTTAGTTTATATTTCCTGGGTGCCTGACCATTGCTTAGAGATCAATCTTTGACACTTGAATTTGTCAGAATAAAGAACAACCGCCTGTAAGGAAAGAGGGATCCTGAGTTTCTCCTTTCACTCCTCTTTCAGCTGATGCTGTTCTGCAACTCCTTTATAAGTAGATACATTTCAACTCAAAATGTGATATAGCTTCTTTCACTTTAGCTTATAATACTTTTATGCTAAAAAAAAGCGCCTTTTAAAAATATCTTCTCATCCTTTTGTCTTCTAATGTAAATGTCATGATTTTTCTCAGTATTGTAGTTAAAAAAATGGGGTTGAATTTTTTTAATGTGTGGATTGATTAAGAAAAACCAAGGAACCTAGATAACTTATTCCTGGAAAACACAATTTCCTGGAAGTACAATATTTTTCTCCACCTCATAAATATTATACAGGATCAAACCTTGGAAGTAAATAAAATGTAATTACTATTGATGGTTTATACAATGTTCAGCATCTTTAAATGGTAACCCAGGCTTAAATCTTTGTATAAACTAAAGTAGTCTGAGTAATTTCTCCTTAATTAGTGTCTTTTGTTTGTGTAACAACCTATGCCGATTTTTTTTTAAAGCAAGTCAAATATACAAAGTAAAGCAAGCTGCAAGCACACAAGTTTACGAATGATTAACACAGTCCTTGTGGTGCTTCTCAGTTTCTTTCTGTGCAGAAAGGTCAGTAGAGAAGTCTGGAGAGATCAGACCTGAAGGGTAGGTTACTGTAGGATGTGTGGAAAACCACAAACCTTGTTGTGGTCCTTTCTATGGTAAATTGTTGCTACCATTTTCGACGAAAGAAAAGGATACCTTAAGCTTCTCTGCTTGTAATACAATCAGTTTTGAGACTGCATTTTCAGGGTAGGGCAAGAAATGACTCGACCATTTCCCCTTCTAGCCTCCAGCCTCCCT
>JAOXNO010000024.1:79215697-79255651 GCA_028565335.1 Limnodromus scolopaceus | reverse complement strand
CTCCCTCCCCCCCCCTCCCCCCCAACTTCTTTTTTGTCACTGGTAAAACTGTAACTAGGTTTTCTGGGAAAATACATCATCTAGTGCTTCCCCACGTCTTTCCTTGAAGTATTTCTTTTGTCTGTCTCCATTACACCCGTGTGCAGTGACACAATGTTTCTGCACAGTGGGAGCTTGCAATCTCTGAAGAGGCTTTCCAGCATTGCTTTTTAGACTGAAATCATTACAATCTTCAATAGCTACTTGGATTTGAAAAACTAGCACATTATTATTCTCTGGACTGTCTGGATGTAAAAAGAGGGGCTATTTTCTTGCTTCCTTTTTTTTTTTTTTTTGGTCTCTGGGTACACGTTGCCCTTACACCTAACTTTATTTTGTTCGGATCTCAATCGGAGCTGCAATTCAGACGTCTTGTGCTGTTTGTGTTTTTCTTTCATGTAGGGTTTTACATTATAAATGAGAACTCTCTGTCAGAGAGATTTATATTTTGGTTATACTTAATGCTTTTTTAGTTGCACATCCTTTTTTGTATGTGTAATTATCATGGTTATTACTATCACTAACATAGTGCAGCATATTGTACGGTATGTTACAATAAATGTTATGATGTGTAGCCTAACAGATGTTTGATAATATGTCTATGATTTTTAAATGCCAACAAGTTGCATCATTTCATAGGACATTCAAGTTATCTCATCTGATATCTTGTGAACCACAAGCTGCACCTGTTGCACCAGTAACATATTACCCTGAGACATTCCTCATGTCTCCTCTGGCAAGAGATGTCGGAATGCACCTGAGGGCTGTGTTGTGAGTGGAAATAGAAAGACTTGCCCAGATGGTCCTCACTCTGCTCTGTGGTTCTTCCTGCAGAAAAAGGGCTCCAGACTCCTCCTGAACTGATCAGAAAGGAGACTCCTCTTTAACCCTAAGCCTGGTGCATCTGATCCTGGACACACGAGCAAGTGATGGTCAAACAGCTAAGAAAGTTGAGGGAATTAAAAAGACACAGTACCACAGAGAACATGTATTTCAGTCTGGTTCTTTTTGTGTAACAAATACCACTTTTATGGCCACCCTCACTTTACTCTTTGCTTTTTTAAAGGCCATAACTCAAAGGAACTTTGAAGAGTCATATTATAGACATTTCTAAAATATGCCAAGTGGAAAGTCCCATTTTTATGGATTGCTGTTCTGCCCATATAACAAGGCAAGCACACATATAGACCAGTGCCTACAGTCTTTATTTGCTCAGGTAATGCTCTGCTCTTACAGGATCAATTTCTGGAATTCAGTTGTACGCTTGCGGCTGTTGGAAAAACCAACATGAGAAAAGTTTTGCAGTCTTTTCAGGGGCAGCCTTTAGCTCAACACTAAGAAAATCTCCCCAGGCCCCAGTTTCAGTAAGTGCTCTGTCAGACTGAAGCAAAGGTATTGCATGGAGGACAGTTTTGTCTCATCTCCTCCATGACAATTCCTTGTGGGGGACATGGCAGGGGAAGGACTACAAAGCAAAGCGTGTCTCTGAAAGGAGATTTTGCAGCACCTTTTCCCAGTGCAGCTGAGTTCCCGAGCCTTTTTCTCAACTGTGAATAGGGAAGGGTAACCAAGAGTGCTCATGGCTTGCAAGTGTGGATCAAACTTGTCAGCTGAGAATTGGCCAGTTTGAAAATTACTATATTTCTCAGTGATAGTATCAGCTCTGCAAGAGATACAGTGGTGCCATGGTTTGTCTGGATGTAATGTATTCTTTAACCAGTTTTATATTGGGCCCACCTGCAGAGGGTCTGGAATAAGCAACACAGCTCTGAATAACTGTGGTTAAGTTTGTTTACTGATGCTCAGGAAATTTTTATTTTGATGCAACAATTAGCTGCACTCAAAAGAAAGAAAATTAAGGGAAAAGTTCCTGCAAGTGACTTAAAAGACTGGCTAAAAGCCCTCTGATGCTCTCATCGCCAATGGGTGACATAACATGTGTTGACGTAGGGAGCTATGTTATTGCTGGGCATCAGTTTGATCCCTGAAAGACTGAGAGGTATCTCAAAGCAATGAACAGAATCAATTCTTTTATGATCTCTCAAATGTCTCAGCCCAAGGAGAGAAGAATGGAGCACAGCATTTTCTATGAAAATGACAGAATTGAGTTTTGCTCAGTTTTCTATAGCACTAAGTTGACTGTTGCACTTATTGATATGTGGCTCATTGTGTTTGTGTAGCTTTCCAAGCCTCAGCCCCAACTTTCATGTTTACCTTCAGTTTGTGGCTTTTTGAAGGTGGAACATCCCTGTCTAACCTGTTCCTAGATTAGCATAGAGTAGGTGCCATGACTGTAAGCTGCCTTTGGCGTTTCAGTGCACAACCAGATTTGAATAAGCCTATACACTGGCTCAAATCTACGCCAATGTCTCTCTTGTTGTCCCTGGATAATATAACAATGTATAGTAAAATATGTGCCATGTTTTCCTAACATCTTGTAGTTACTCAGCATTAACCTGCTGGGCACACTGGGATTCTAAGGAGCCCGGACAGAGAAACAAGCTGCTGCTGAAAACAACACAGGGATCAATATCTTGTATTACTGTAGAAATCCTTCTGGGCTTAAAACCTTATTTTCTTGTGTTTGGCAGGGAGCCCCAGAGAGTAACAAGGAGGGTGAATCACAGCAGTTATAGCAAATGTATTCCAACAGAAAGTGTTCCTGGGTTTCATGGATTCAAGGGTTTTTAAATCCAGAAGGGGCTGTTGGATTGTCTTGTCAGACCTCCTGTTTGGCAGAGGCCATAGGACATCTTGGTATTAATCCCTACATGCGGAAACTACATTCAGACAAGGCTATATCTTTCAGAAAGGCAACCAACCTTGATGTAAATTTTGGTACCGTTTGTTGCTATTGTGATGGCTAATTGTCCTTAATATTATAACTGTGGGCTTTATTTTCTATTTGCTCATTTTTGACTTCAAAAAAATCAGATCTCACAATACCTTTTTACTCTTTTGCTCTTTTTACTTTTGTAATGAAATTTCAGATTTCTCTGTGATTAACTTCTCTCTTAGTCTCTCTAACTCTCTCTCTGATAAGAAGAAAACTTCCTCAAGGCCAAAAATAAAAGACAGACTTTCCAAAACTTCAATTCTCCTCGTAATTCTTGACAAATTTTGACACAAAATTAAATCACTCAGCTTTACCTTTTTGGATTCCAAACATATATAAGGTAAGAAAGACTTTCTAAGAGCTTCTAAATAATAGTAACAACATTAAAAAAGATATTAAAAAATAATTTGTTCTTGCACAAGGCACATCTGAGAACCAGAATATTTTCCCTCTACAAAATCAAATTTTAGAACTCTACCTGCCAAAATAAGACAGCTGCATTATCTGAAACACTTGTACATTCCTCAGTTACATCTAGTTCAACAACTGGCTGAGTACATGAGATGAAGGCATGTTAAGAAGTCCCATGCTTAAGGCCTGATCCAGCTCCTGCTGGAGCCAGAGGAGATGCTCCATCGACTGCTCAAGGGGTTAGGTCAGGACTTTGCTGAACAGAAGGACTGTTCTTTACAAAGATGATACATTTAAATATGAAAAGTAATGAAGTAAGCATGGCAAATTGTGGTTTAGTTGGAATCTAATTTTCATAGCTTTTTTTTTTTAAATTAGAGATAGATATCTCTATTGTAAGTATAGAAACATATAAAAGTAAAATACAGGTAAAGAAGACAGCTGCATAAATTAAACTGCGTCTGCTGAAGTTATTAACATCACAAAGCTACATGTTGGAGGTAAAATCCTGACCTCACTGAAGTCAAAGAGATGTGCTGCCTTTAGCAACGTAAGATTTTCTTCTTGATTTGAATTGGGTAAACCAAATTTTTCTTTTACTCCTTTTGAGAGCATAAATGTAGTTGAAAATATACACTTAAGGCAAGAAAAAAAAAACCAAAAGACTTTTTATCATAGATATGCAGGGGAAGGGAACAGGGAAAGAGGGAAATAGAATTCCATTTTGGTTCTATTGAAATATGTGTGCGAGCAGGGAAGCACCGTGTCATCTTGGGTAGGCAAGAATATTCTCACCATTTTAAAAATGCATCACGTTCAAGGACATACGGGGAATAAGTGGAAAGGGGTGGAGAAATCCCCTTCAGGTTATTTTCTAAATTACTTTCAGGGTATAAGAGATTAAGAAAACCTGCTGTCTATCAGTAGGTGATGACTGCAGAGAGTGTCAGCTGGTGTGTTTTACTGGTGGCAATCACAGGTAAATCCAAGTGTAGATTTTTGTAGCACTGGAGAGGGATGTGACTATATCATCCTTGTTTCTGTATGGATTTCACCCAGACATCTAGGGATATAACTTAGCACAGGAGGAATTCTTAAAGGCTGAGAACCAAAGAGTTCTGAGTGTCTGTCCTCATTAAAGGGAAACAGCTCTCAAAACCTTTCCTGGATTATTTTTTTTCCTCATGAGGTGGGTTTTTCAACTTGGCATTTTAAATGGTAGCTTAGATATTTAGAGTTGGCATCCTGAAGAATGACATAGTATCCTAAATGCTATTTCATTTCTCTTCTTCTGTTATGTAGGAAGGAGAAAGGAAAACAATAACAGGGTACTTCTGTTGAGAATTTTTCCAAACAGCAGAAACCTTTTGCTTTCAGAGGTCTGGATAATTTCCCAGTGCATCACTGTTAACGTCTCTGTTTATCTCACTTTATCATAACTTGGAATATGAAGTAACTTCTAATAATTTCACTTTTAGCTTAGCACTGCAGAATCTATTATTCCAGGGCTGGAATCACATGCCATCTCAAAACCCAGCCAGTGCTGTGTAAGTGCTTTGAATGATGACAGATCAAGAGAAAGCGGGCCTGAATACATAATTACTCTAACACGCAGTTAATATTGGTTGATAAAGCTATGGACACACAATTAAGAAAACACGCCTGATAAAACAGGTTTTTTAAATAGATGGGAATGAACTATAACTAGTTACAAAGGCTTGTGAACTTCCCTTCTCTTCCTGAATGTCACTGCCTCAGATTGCCTTGGCAGCCTCATGTATAGTGTTTGCTTCATGCATAATGATTTCCCTTTTTCCCCCCTTCCTTGAACGGTTTTGCCTTTTCGACTAGTTACTGTTACCACCATTTAATAAGAAGGCTTTCCTTGGCTTTCTAATCGAAAACTTGCTTTTATCTTTCTTCATAAAAGAATTGAAATGGCTTCTCTCAGGTTTCTGTAGCCTCTGGGGAGATAAGGACCCTGCGGTTAACAGGATGAGAGATTTTTGTTTAGAAATTTTTATTTAGACAATGAAAAATGACCTCTGTAAACTCAAAGCTATCTTATTTTGGGGCTTTAGGCTTCTGGCAGATAAATCAATTGGGCCCTTGGGACAGCAAAGGAAAAACCTTTGCAGTAACTATGTCAGGACAACGCAATAGATTTGTTGTGAGGATGCAGTTGTGTTGAAGGTAGAATGCACTTAAAAATAAATATCATTTTATTTTCTATAAAATATTCAGGATTTGGATAGTAAGCTTTTCAGCTGCCACAAGAAAATATTTTTTTATTTGATATAAACTTGAGAAAAAGCCTGATCCTTCTGGGAAGGGGGCAGTGGAGGGGGGTGAGTTGGGAGGATACAAGGAAAGATGTTTTAACAATTAAATATCCAACTTCAGAATAAAGCAGTTGTGAATTTTTATTTTATTTATTTCTCTTTTAAGATAACCTCCCTCTTCACTGATATGAAAGCCTCCTTTCTGAACACAAGGACTTAACGTTGTGTTTTTTCCTTTTTATTTTTTTGTAATGATTTAATTATTGCCTAGCTAAGGCTACGGCTTCACCAGAGTATCACAACAGTTTTCACACCTATGTGTAACCCTAAAGAACTTTTCAGATCTTCACAGCATGAACTTGCACTACATATTTGCTCTGAAGAGCAAGTGTAGCATTTTGCTGTGTGTTCTCTACCTGTTTCATGCAGAGTGCAGCTACAGAGTGAAAAGTTATGCAGACATAAATTGCAAATTTGACAAGGAGGCAAATGAGGAGACAGATGCTTAACTAAAATGTATTGATGTGCAATTGTCAGTGAGTTGGTGGGTGTTGAATAACGTGGTTAAGATGCATCAATGAAGCCTTATTTCATCTAAAATAAAAACTAATGTAAATAGAATTGGAGAGTGTGATGCAAAGTAATGAAGAGCAGATAAACGCACCTGCAGCTATTGCCACCCTGTTGCACGCTGACGTTCGTTTGTTCTAAACGCTCACCCCTGGCAGTGGGCTCTTGAGCTGCTGGAGAGAAGCAGGGTCTGCTGAGGAGGGTGTCTCATGAATCCAGTTTCATGTTAGGAGGCAGCTGAGATTGGCCAGGTGGCAAATTATGTAGGGTGTTTGGTAGTGCTAACTGCCACCCAACTCTGCGTTACTGTTTGCTTGGTTAAGAAAGATATGACACAAGAGGAGAACGAGTTTGCTAGTTCTATGTTACATGCGTGGGTTGGGATTTACATCCCACTTAGTGCTGCTATTTCATTTACAGTTTCTATTCAAAAGGATCCAGCTTCCAATGTATTTTTTATTTTTTATTTTTTTACTTTTCTTCTTTTTTTTCCCTTTTTTTTCCCCTTTTTTTCCTGAGGAACAAGCCACCTTCAGATTAAAATCTAAAAAATTAACCCAAGTACCTTTTACACAGTAGTGCTGCCATATCACTACTTAGCTGTCAGCTCCTTGCAGTTTTATTTTCAGAACATAAAGTTAGCCAGAAAGCATCACTCACCTGAATTCAGTGATACCCTTCAGCTGCACCAGTAACACTGGTGTCTTCTATATCTCATTATCCCTCGGGTAGTAAGATGGATGCCTATAAATAAGATATGGAATAATTCATCAAAATTATAACAATCAGCATAACTGAAGGGTACACTCAGAGGTATTTACTGTGAAACAGTAACCACGATCCTTTTGCAGTGAATGAAGCTGATACGAATCAAAGCCCCAGAAAAACTTGACCCAAGAGACATTTCTGAAAAGGTCATTAATAGATTTTAAATACAAATGTTCCAACCATTGATGTCCCAATTATTATTTTGCTATTATAGGAGGGGGGAAAGCCTTATGGGGAATGTTTCCATTTTTCTCAAGTTCGTAAATATTAACATCAAGATTCACACAAAAATTACACTTTTAAGCATAAGAATCTTTTTAGGAAGCCTGGCAATGAAGTTGAAGACAGGCAGAAGACATTAATTCTGGTCTAGCTGATGTTCATCATGCACATCTCCCTTGCAAGTTAGAGATATTCTGGAAGAGTTTGCTTCTACAGTTTTATTTTCAGCTTTGCCTAGGAAACCAAGGGCAAAAGCCTATCCTTTTTTGTAGTTTAAGTCTATGAATGTGATACCAAAGAGTTGGATGTCGTCACTTTGTGTACAAAAGACTCATTTTTGAGCCTAATAGTCAACCTTTTTTTCTGCTGCTTAAACGCCACTGGTTGCTCTGTAATCTTGAGGCATTTTGTGAACATTAAAGAATTCAGCCTTGTAGCCTTTTAACACGGACAGACTACAGTTTTGTTTGCGGTGTAACAGGTTGGTGGTCAGCACTGGTCCTTGAGACACATTTGGGTTGTGAAGAGCTCAGGTATGGTTCCCATGCTGGGGTCATGCTGCAGGGAATGCAGTTAGGCATTCCTCACATAAAATGTTACCGGAAAATCAAATCTATGGCAAGATGAGAAAGCAAACCAGGAAAGACTACTGGGATCAACAGTGCTGGCGTCTTGGACACATACTGCACATCCAGCTCAGGCTTCACTGTTCAGCGGAGCAGCAGGGCTCCTGAAGAGCCACTGTTCTCCTGTGGCGTTCTTCCTTTGCTTCCTCTCCCTTTTCCCTTCTGAGATACGTGTGTGAATTTGCTTTAGGGTTTGATGTAGGTTTGCTGGGCTTTTTGAAGTCAATGATTTCCTAGAGGAGTGATTACTCTACTCATACTTCATAATTATCAAATTTATGTTCCCTTACTCTTTCTGAGTGCTGTTCATGGGGTCCAAAATTGCATTTTTGAAGGCATATTGTTAACAAATACAATATGTAAGAATGACAGCAGAAGGGAATTCCTGTGCTTGATGATTCAAGCAGATGAATCTGAAAAGTCCTTATAGACTTTGCATTTTGAGCCTGCAATGCTATTTATCTTGTTTGTTATTAGTGGTGAAATTCCCGTGTAAAGACCTGGAGATATTTGGGTCCATCCTGCTGGACAGCCTGTCACTGTGACTCCCTTTCTGGAGACTTAGTTGATGTGCTGTAGCCTAAATTCAGTGGTTTTGCTAGCATATAAGGCTATATTGACGGTAAAGAAGTTTGGGCTTAACTGCATGCTGGTCTAGCAGAAAAGATTAGTGTGGACCAAAGCCTGAGAAATTCTTTCTCACTAAACCTTCTTGTCAGCAGACCCACTTTAATGCCTCTTTGCAACACAAGAAAAATGCTGAGGGATGTTGGTACTAACGGTAACAAAGCTTTTCAATGCTAAGGGGGTCATTCTACAAAGCTGCCATCATCTGTTTCTGAGATCTGAGCTAAGAGCTAAAGAAGATTTGGTATATGGCTTCTCTTTTCCAGTGGAAGTTGGGTGCTGTGTAACTTAACGGCTACTGGGAAAACGCTTTCCAAGGACTCTTTGTCCTGAAAAAAAAAAAAGAACCCATAGTGGACTGTAACATATAAGGCAGCAAATAATTTCCTTTCTAAATTTTTCTACATAAACAATGTGTGCTGTAATAAAAAAGAAAGAATTTGTCTATGTGAACATTTGACTTTCTCATGAAATCTCAGATTTGCCTGAACTGGGCCCTCATGCTGGTTCATGTCCACATAACTCATCCTTTACAGTCATAGACTGATGTGACACAGGGTAATAGAAAGTGATGCATTGCCTGAATTTAAAGGAACATGGACTATTTCAGGATCGGCTGTGCAGTATGAGATCTGTATCAGATTTGAAACAAAGCTAACCAAGCAGACAGAGCAGTAAGATATCTATAGCATCCATTAATCAGTATATACTATGCTGTTGTTGGGTTCTCTTTTTTGGTTTGGCTTTTCTGTGTGTGTTCACCATCTAACGTTATTTGCTTGATTCCTTTCAAAGCTAAGAAAAATAGGAAAGGTTACTTGGAAAGCCATTTACAGATCTTTTCTCCTCTTTGTTCTTTTATTTCAGTGCAAGAAATCATACTTCTCTAACCCCAAATATCCCACCAGAGTAATAGATCGTCAGTATGTCTATATAAGCTTATAGTTGTTAAAATACAAAGTAGTCAGTGTTGTTCTTTGTTGTTTAAGTGTTCTTTCTGTATGTGTGTATGTGTGCTTTCATGCCATAACGGATGATGGTATCTAATGACTGGAGTGCCCCTACCACAGCCTTCCTACAAAGCCTACCTTATCATTAGTTATAGAAAACAGTGACATTTGTTTAAATATCCTTCGATATTTGTAAGCTCCTTGGAATCCCACATTCAAGTTCTCACAGAAGCAACATAGCTCTTCATTGTTGAAAGGCCAGTACGCTTTGCTACAATATATATTTAGATGAGATATTAAAAAACTGAGGCTTTTTTATAAACTACATGCATCTGAGGAGCTGAAGGCACACTTTATGCAAGAAAAAGGTTTTTCCATGTTGTCCTCAGTCTTTCCCTCTGGAGCCTACTTGAGAAAATGGACAGAAACTCCAGACAACCCTTAATTTTCTTCTGAAAGAACAGCCATCAATGCTGGTGTTCTGCGCACTTCCCTCCAACAGCTTGCTTTGGCTTTGCATTAACTTGTCCTTTACCTCTGTTTAATCCAAGACTAGTTGTGCTCCATCCCCATACCAGGAGTTTCAGTAGAAAGACTGTCTTCAGTTATGACAGCCTTGGTGCAGAATACTTCAGTAGACTGCTTGTAGTAACAAGTGTGGTATTTATTTTAAAACAAATATAGAGGTAGGTTTTTATTTTGACTTTGGTTAACTTGTAGGCCTTTCATTATCATGGACGAGAAAGTATTTGTCCGATGCTTTACAAAAAGCCTTTCAAAATATAAACATTTTCTAAAAAGATTTTGGTCTTAATTCCTTCCTTCCACTTAGGAATTTCACACTGTGCCTCCTCACTGTTCTATTACCTGCTGTCATCCCTCTCTTGGAATGGTATGTATTTTAAAAGATTTTTTGAGGAAAGGCATTCTTATTAGCAGTATCCTAACAATGTTAATCTTTACATGTTGGTTCCACCAAAGGACTATTCAGGTTGTCTGAAGTCAAAATATGTACCAGACAATCATCAACTCAGGTTGTTCAAAAGAGCAGAACTTTAAGTTGTCAAAACGTTTTGTATCAGAAACTTTACATGTTAAGAACCTTTCTGCTGAGATTGCTGTAACAGAGAGAGCACAATCCTCACACTTAGCACAAATTATGAATATATCAAACAAGCAAACAGGTTGTGTATCTTTAAAAATGCTTTCACAGCAGTGCATTTCACATTTCCTTAAAAAAAAATAATAATGCTTTCTCCATAGTACTGCTGTGACATTGTGTACAACATAAAGTTTTAAAGCCAGACAGACACCTTCTAGCGATCAGAACTTCAGAAGCAAAGCCTGTTGAAACCATCTGAACCGCTTCAAAAAGAGCATCCTCCTCTCAGGGATCAGCTATTTTTCCCAGGTTTGAAATTCTAACCTGGTAAATAGCATCAACAGGGGACTTTTCCCCCAACTCTTTTGGAGAACCCCACAGATATGAATATCTTCAAAGGAGGATCTGTTAAAAAATGTAACAGTCTTCAAAGGGGAAACACCACCCTCAGCAATCTGAAGTTCTTTAAAGTGGGAGCCCACCAGCACTATGAATCCTCGGAGGACTAACTCCCAGAGCACTGTGAAAATTTGTAAGAGAACAAGCACTCTCTCCCAAATACCCAGTAGGCTATTATTTTCCTTTAAAAGGACTGTTACATGTGTACATTTATAATTACAGAAAGGGTCTTATTTAACCAGAGCCCTGTAGAACTCTTGTACTTTTTAAAACAAATATTGATAAAAAGAAAAGAATGACAGAGGAAAACAATTTGACTTTGCTGTTTTCCTTTTTCTTCTTTTATTTATAACTGATCTCAATATAATACACCAATAACACTTGGCTCGTGTAGCTCTTTTGATCTCTGGAACTCAAAGTATTCTTCAAGAGTTGTGAAGAAATATTTTCTGAGCACAGTTATCCACTTACACTGCTAGTTAACTGAGAGTCCAAATACTCTGTCAGGAAGCACATTTATCTCTTTTGTACCATTGCTGGATATGTTCTTTCAAGAGGTACTTTCTCTAATAAATATTAAAGGTTTTGGGTTCCTCCCCTTCTAACATTTCCTAGGTAGGACTAGCTAATGTAGACGTTAAAGTCATTATCAATTGCCAGACTTACCTTCCAGGCACACCATGAATGCCCAGATTAGTTGGGCGATGAGGCCAGCCACCACGCTGGCCAGGAGGAAAGGGATGCTGAAGTGGTTTGGGCAACTCCAGAGTGGCCTTGTGTACCTTTCCAGATACGAATGCAGACGTCCTTCAAGCAGGACTGAATATATCATGGGTCATTGGGAAGAACGAGAGCCCTGCTTCGCTGAGATGAAGAGTGGTTTGCCTGACAGAAGGTGCCTGTATCAAAGCCACTATCTGAAGTCAGTTCTCCTGAGTCCCAAATCAGAAGAAGGGGTTATTTTGCAGACTTTTGCCTCATCAGTCAATAACACAACCATGAAGGAAAGAATTCTTCCTGATGCCCAGGGGCTAGGAATGTATACCCCAAGCACTGGGATTTATTAGTAAAATTTCTGACTTGTTGAAGAAATGGTAGGAATAACTTAACTTTACCCGTAGAAGCAAAAATATCATGCTCCTTTCATGTATTTATTAGCTTCTTTTCTTTCACAATGCTGTATGATTTATGGTTTCTAATGCAACTGTAAAATCTGAACCTTTCATATCTTGCGTTTAGTGATGTTTGATGGCTTGATTTCCTGCTTCTAAACTGATCCAAAAATGTGTGCCAAGAATATGATGCCTGATAGTAGCCTCATCTTCCACCATATGAAGGAAAAAAAAATCTTTTGCAGTAAATGATAAATATCTTTACACTTCTTTGATGATAGAATGGTCTGATATTTGTCTTTTTTTTTTTCTCACTGAAAATAACATCTTCTGTTTGGAAGTTACTCAGATGTATCCGGTGGCTGATGTTTGGGCCTGATACCAATAAACACATTAATCCCATTCAGCAGACTAACTGTATTTTGCTGTGAAGCACTGATAGTTGCAGCAGTGTGTGTATATCCAGCAGTACCATTGGGTAAATCCACTTGCAATGTGAGGAAAAGAAGTAAATAGACAAGTCAAAGGATACTTTGATAGCTCTGGGCAGGCTGCAATGAGTTTTTAACTAGCTGGAGGAATCTCCTTCCATTATGAGATCTGACAGAGAGTCCTTCCACCCAGATATGACAATCTTCTACTAACTTTCTTTGCTAGCATTTAGGCCAGGTGGGAGAATTTGATAAAAGAGAGATAACTATGTTCAGAGTAGGATTTCCATTGCTGTAAGGCTCTCGTGGACTCTTGTTGAAGCACAGCCCCATGGTTGAGTCCAGATCTCAGAAATGTAGACACTGATGTACTAACGCTTCTGCTCTGCAAAATCTGTTTTTGGATGTGAAGCCTAAGAAAAAGGACAAAATTAGCAGTAGTGCGTCTGAATCTCTTCTTTAAAGAAAGTTTAAATTACTTGCTGAAAACATTAGTTCTCTGGATCCTGCTGAAGCAAATTCTCTATCCCAAAATGCAGCACATTAGTCATAAGAAACCAGAATTTAAATGTATAGTAAGGTACAGCTATATTCATTCTTACTGTAATTATGTTGCATTCAATGGAATTACATCAGAGACAAATGCAATGTGGTTATTCACAGGAGCTGGGAAGAATGTTTTTCCCAGTGAATCTTACTTAGTCTTAGTAATGCAAAATTCACAAAGCTCCTGGCAGAGGAGAATGGTGCAGAAAATGGCTGTAAGACCTGTTTTTTCCTATTCTTGTGTTAACTGCTTATAGTGTAGCAGCCTTAAACAATACTTGTGAACTGCAGAGTATTTCTCCATTTAAAGCAAAAAGCTATCACCTTTAAAAAATGAAATATTTGACGCACACTCTAATGTTCAAGCCCAAAAGGAAAATAAGAAGACTCTAAGTTTCCTGAATCCCGTCCCAATTATATTTCATTTAATAACACTCAGTGAAATATCTGGTGGCAGGGGAAATGAAACTACATGATTTTATGGGATCATTCATCAAGAACTAATTGAAGCTTTCATACAGTTTAGTGCTGATAAAACACTGTAACAATAAACAATAACAAAATTCACCAGAGAAGGATTTGTTTTGCCGTGAGGAAAATGGTTCAGTTTCATCCTGGGGATTCCTGGTTAAAAGAGTCTCCAGTTTAAAAAGGGATAAGCACAGGCTCCTGTGCATAATGACAGAGTGGGAGCTGTGGCAAATGTATTAGTATTGCTCCAGTGGAGCTATTCTCATTGTAAGTATTTGCTATTGTGTGTGGCTGAGGCAGGATGCATAACGACCAATAGCATTTTTTAAAGTTTGATTTTTTTAAGCAGTTCCCATGTAGTTTTATGAAAAGTAAATTACAGCTACAGCATGAGCAACTGAAATTCTGACTCTAAATTTATTAACTACTCTCGGATTTATTGACTGCAGAAAAAATGTTCTTCTTTCCTATATTTCTTCACCGAACGATGTTGGTCTTGCACTGATAGTTCTTTTAAACACATGCTAGAGTGTATCACTCTAAGTTACAATTTAAGTCAATACTTAAATTGTTGAAATAAAACATGTTGTCCCTTTATTTCTGATCTACTTACTCTGACCAGAACATTTTCGCAGTCCAGAAACATGACAAAGAATATCAAGAATGTATTACTTTTGATGTAAAGAATGAAAAAATGAATGTTACATCAATCTGCTTTAGGAACCCTGGGAGGCTCCTAGGAAGGTGGCACTGTAGTTCAGTGCTTACAGACCTTGCAATGCCACCTTGAGCAAATCAGTTCTTGTCTTCTCCTCCTCCTTCTGCCCTTTTAAAGTGCAAACCCTTCTGGGATCAAAAAGTTTCACACCACCCGTTTGTAGAAGATGCTGTCCAGTGAACCTCTTTTGTCAGCTAGAGGTTCTGGAAGTACCATAAAGCAAAGTAAAACTGCAATTACCAACAGTAATGTGACACTATGTTAGACAGGTGATTTTATCCTAAATCACACAACAGAAAATATCATGTTGCCTGTCCATATGTTTGTAAGAGTTGATTCACTACTAACTTTTTCAAATTCCAACATACTCCAACTAATCTTTCGGGATGATCATATCAGAGGAGGGCAGGACAAGCAATCATATTTTAATAATTAAGTCTATGTTGGTGTTTTGCTTATTGGAAATGTAAAGTATATTTATCCATATACACATCCTCCTCAAATTTTAGTAGTTATTTTTCTAAGGGAAATAGAAGACTTAAAATATCATCAAGTAATAGTTGAAGTCTATCATCCCTGTGTCTGATACATGCAGTAACAGAATCAACAGGGCATATTTTTCCTCTCAGATACACACGTACAGATCCACCACCTTAAAACAGTCATTGCTATCATGCTTACCTTTAGTCCACCTGCATTTCCATAACAGCTTTAAAAGCTATAAAGGGGACTTGCTTGATCAGACTGGTGAATCCAATGTATGGTGCTTTATGCCTGGTGGTGGATAACTTTGATTGACCTTCAACACTCAGGCAGGTTAGAGCTGCAATTATAGAAGCATAAATGTAAAAGCAAGGTTCAGATTTTGGCTCGTCAAAGACCAGAATTTATTGCATCTAACTCCATGTCCCACAGAATCTGAACATCCCCATATTTTGAAAATATTTCATCTGAACTTGAATCAGAGATGGTATATAAGTGAAGCGAACACATGAGGACATGCTATAGAGTGGCCGATCCAACTTTATTTAATGGTAGATGCCTTTAAGTGACTCATATACAGAGCCTGGATAAACCCTGAGCTTTTCAGAGTGTTTTATTAAACAAATATTACTTTTCTACATAAGTTGAATTGATATTTCTCATGATAAGGCTACATGTTCTGCATTTCATTTACCCCAATAGAGTTTATTAAAAATAATAATCTGGTATTTCACATCACAGCAACAGAAAGAAGCTGTAATGTATGGATATAATTCTTTTCTCGGGTATATAATTAAGCAAAAGCTTGCTTTCAGCAGACAGCCAAAAGCTAGATGGTATCTTTAGGATTGCCTTTTACAATTATTTTAAGGCTTCTGAGTGGTCACATATTCCAAGCATTTTCTTCCTCTTGCACTTCTACTGTCTCATTAATTTTTCCTTTTCCTCTTCATCTTTCAGTGTCTCTCTTCATCTTCTTTCCATAGTTTCTGTATAAATACTTCCATCTTCGTCAGCACAGGCCCAAAACTATAGAAAATGGAGCAGATCCTCAAGGGGGGAGCTGCACTGAATCCAGACACCATCAACTGGGCACAGAAAGGATGCAATATTTTGCATCCTATCTGGGGGGCTATTTGTGCTCCAATTGACTGACATATGACACTTACCTCTTCCATTATCCATGCTTAGAAGAAGTAGAAAGGGAACTAGCAGATGTAGCAGCCAGCACTATACCCATCCTTTCCTGCTCCTGGACATGACTGTGCCCTTCTAGGAGCACAATCTTCAAAACAGGGAATACAAATTTCTGTGCTGATCTGCCATAGGAACTTTAGCTGATAAATTTTGTGTACACCTTGTTGCTTAGCTGAAGTATGTTTTATCTAAACTTGAAAAAATATATATTTTGGAAGAAAATTGTGTATATCATTGTGATACAGTGTTCTTATGCATAGCAGACAGAGCTTTCTCTTGATTTCAATGGGAATATTCCTAAATATCCCTCCGATTCCCAGAAACAACCCCTTCTTTCTGAAAAGAAAGCAAACAATCAAGGTTTTTCAAAATCCAAGTACTGCATATTTTTCAGTCAACATGTGCACTGGCAGCTTTACTTTTAAATTCTACATGATTAACTATATTTGTTGAACTGTCATCTAATTTTATTTTAGTGCAAGAAGTTAGCCTTTGACATTTGATCATTTTCAGCATTTTCACTGTTTTGCAGGCTGGTTTTCAATTTGCCCAGAAACGTCTGTGAACTGATCACAATTAAAATGAGATGTTAGGAGATAAAACAAGAGGAAGTTTGATTTCTGCCTTGTATTATTTTCATTGTCTGCTTCTTTGTGTGTGTGTGTGTGTGTCTGGTTGTTTATTATCTGAAAGTAGGAAATACATAAAGAAAAATTAAAAGCTGCATGAAGTCCTGTGATCAGAATCAACAATTTCTGTCCAGTGGCCATTTCTGAGTCTGTCATTGAATTTTCACTAGTAGGATAAACATCCTCATATTTAAGCTTTGATTCAGAAAAACATTTAGGCATATCACTAATTCCCACTGATGTAGACAGGTGCCTAATTTGCAGGATATATTAGGACTACTTAATTGCTCTAAATTGAACACAGGCTTAAATGATTTGCTGAATAAACTCCTGCCATTGAAATCAAACCATGGAAACAATTCAGCTGCACTGGAATAAGCCACACTTATCTACTATATAATGAATGCAAAGCTCTCTGAAGGGTAGTGGTTGTAGCAATGACAACATACGTACTTCTGGAGTGGACGAGATCTCACCAGGATGTGCATGTATGTCTAGAATATTCGGTTATGTGAAAAATAGGTGTAAAATTATACATAATGAGTAAAAAATGGGATGCATTTTTGTGTAAACTCCTCTTATGTACAAAGATGAAACAGAGAAAGATTATTCTTGGTTATTTCTTCTCTACAAGTATTCCATTTCTTCTAGATTGGCAAATTTCTATAGGAGGAATGTGAAAAATTTATCAAGTGGTGGATCTTTCTATATTATTGTATATATAAAGATATATGCACAGTCTATAGTGCTTGCCATTTAATTCATACGTGTTTAAAGTTTTGCATGTCGTTATGTGTAATAGCATAGACTTTAAATTGTTCCTAGCGTGTGCCCTATGTGCCCATCAGGAAAGGAAGAGAAATTCAAAGGAGCTGTTTACTGCTGCTGTTTACTAGTGCGCAGCTGCAGATAGGTAACTTTGAACTGCTCCAAGTTCTGCTGAGTGACTTTTACCTCAAGTGACTGATATTTCACAAGAAAAGAACAGAACTCCTCATATAATATTCTTTTTTAGGTCATGTTTCTCAAAGTAAGGCAAGTTATAAAGAGCCTTAGAGTAATGCACGTATTCACCTTGGCAAACCTCCCATCCTTGCAAAATTCCTACATGGCTAGCTAAGTCAGCTTTACTGTTTATTTTCAACACCAGACTGTATAAACAGTGAAAACAAGGAACAGGAGCATTAAGTGTATTGTATGATATGGATACCTAAAATGGTCAGCGGTGGAATTTAGGATTAAATATACCTAATATAACTTTCGATGTCTGCAGTGCCAATGTCTATATTGGAGGTCGTCATCCCAGATTCCTTCTTTAGTGGAAAGGCACCTTCGTGTTGGTATTGCTCTCAGTTATATTAGGCATATATTTTAGAATATAACAAATTGCTTATTGTAAATATCCATATATACTCAGATGAAACCTCTCTCCAGTATCTTAATTGCATACTTTCATCACAGACCTTTTGCTTTTCTACCGAAAGAACCGTCTCTGGGCGGGCACTGATGCTGCCCTCACAGTGTTTCAGCTTCTGTTCTTGTGTGACAGAAGCAACAGTAACATTTGAGGTGGCAGAATAATAAGGAAATAAGTGAAATAAAGCAAAGCCGTGGCCTTACCTGGGATCAGAATGCCTCCTGCTCTTTTGTCCGGGCTCCATTCGGAGAGGCTGTATCTGAATGTGCTCTTCTTGTTTCAACGATACACCAGAATGCTTAAGACAGGAATAAAAAAAGAAAAGTCAGGAATAAAAGGAATAGGAATAAAAGTCAGAAATAAAATACCCTGTGTTCAGCAGTAGACAACATAAATAAGAAGACAGGACTAAACAGGCTCACTTTTATTTCATCAATCGTACCACAGCTGGAGGAAACTCCAGAGTAGATATCTCGTTCAGAAATGTATACAGCATAATCCACCACATAACTGAACACTTCCCAGCTGCCTAAAAATTGCTTACAAGATGCTAAAAATTAAAAAAACCTCACCAAGATGTGCCAGAGGAAAAGAAAAGATCAAACATTTCACCAAAATCTTAAGTGGTGAGGCAGTTTGTTAAAGAAAATGCAGATCTTATAAAGTGAACAGAAGAGAAAAATAGACTGAACAGTGCCTGTCAGTCTGAACCGGGGAAAGAAATTCCTGATGGAATACAATCTGGGAACTGATTTAACCTTGAGAAAGCAAGCAGGACCCCAAAGCACACACCCAGTTCATCTCATTCTTTTCCAGGGAGAGCCCACCCTGCTTTCTCCCTTGGACCACAGTCCCCTTCCAAGCCACAGAAAAGCTACAAACATTCACAACCTGTAGCTAATCCACACCTTGAAGGCTGTCCCTGCACCTTTCTGATGCCTACAAACCCATCAGGAGCATTAATAACACCTGAAGGGGTAACAAAGCAATAGAGCTACAGGTTCGTTTGGTATCCTCCTAGAGACACCACAACATCAAGCACCCCAGGCCTCCAGGTTCCACTCCCTTCTGCTTCAGCTGAGTGTTATCACTGAGCTACAAATTACTGGAGACAGGGGGGGTACTGGGGAAATATTGTTAGATGCATACCCCTTTTTCTGTTTGTTCTACAGTCCTTCCCCTATTTTCAGTCTTAATTTTAACACATTCGTTGACTTATTAATGTGTTTGCAAGGCTACTCCAGCATTTCACCAGATTGTTTTTTACCTATCTCAGATGGAATAGTTTTAATTTCCAGTCTGAATTTATTTGTGACCAATTTGTAACCATCTAATTGTGTGCCTGCGCTAAATGGGAGTTTTCCCATTGAGTGTAATTGGATCAGGCCCCAAACCGCAAAGACAGCTGCTCTTATTACGGCGTGGAAAACAGGCAGGGTCTGGGTGTTACTGCGTAATGACAGCAGTAAATTATATTCCAAGGGCAAGATCAGAAGCTGGTGTAAATCAATACAACTCAACTGGCTTTTAAAAACTTGTATCAGCGTGCACAAGCTGCTAGTTTGGCCCAAAGATTTTCTCAGTAAATTTTAAAGCTCGTCCTGCTGCAGTATGTGTGCTGGAGAATTACTTCCAGCAGCTCCTGCGCCAAGCCAAAACCAGCTGACGGAACCCAGGCTTGTATCTTAGAAAGTCATCCAAACTCGATTTAGAGAGTGTGTATCATAGAAAACCTACCACACTCCCAGAGACACGTTTCGAATGTTTACTCTCTTTGTTCTTAAAAAGAACCCACTTGTTTTCCTTCCTCACTAACATGTCAGGTTCTAGATAGCCTTCCTAACTCTTTTTCCTACTATATGAGAAGGCTCCTTCATTCGAATTTCCTCTTCTTGTATTTATACTTCTGCAACATTGTTGTGACACATTTTAGTCTCAATGCTGGGAAACTGAGTGAATTAAACCTTTCTTTCATTTCATCATTGTTTTACAGTTTTCCAATTCAAGCATTTTCTAAGACCTGTCTAATTGTTCAAACTCACTACGCTAGTTGCTCTGCAGGCAGGACTAGGAGGTGGCTTCTGAGGCAAAAATTTACAGTCTGAGACATTTATCTAGAATTAGAAAAAATAATATTTGACTGCTTCCTGGGAGAGAAACTGAAAACTACCAAACAGCAGCTACGGTAATAACAGTCTGTTTTTCTCTTTGAGTATATACACACACAGTTACTGGTTTTTCTACATCAGATGAGGCATTTGAAAGTTTGAAAGGCATGCAGCTACACTGCTTGAAGCTAGTTCTGAAAGCCTAATCAACTTTGATTTCCCTGAAGATAATACTAAAACTCACTAATTTCAAATTAGGGAAAATAAAAACCATTGTTTTCCTGATCAGAAGAATACTAAATATACTACTTCGTGTTTGGGTTTTTTTGTAAGGGTACAAAGTCTCGGGGACTCTGTAACTAACTTCTATGCTTGATATGTCTTTGAATATGTTTGAAAGCTGGGCAGGGAAACAGTGCTGCAGCCAAATGCCACCTTCCTCTTCAACAGTAACGCTCGGGAGTAATAGGAAGATAGTGCAGTGGCAGTTTTAGTACTTGACTTTTGTTTCAAAAGGAATTTTGGCCAGAAAGGCTTTACTAGCTTGAAAGTAAAAGGAACTTTTAACCTGAGAGTACAGCTGTTAACTGCAATCCAATGTATGTTCGTTATTACAAGAGCTTCAACATTATGAATCATTTTGGGACATCTAACAGGGATAAAACACATGAAGAGTAGTAACAAATAAATATATTTACAGAACTGGAAATGGGAGGAAGTGTTAAAAAAGGTCAAATATGAAGAAAAATAATAAAACCAAAAAATAATCAATGGGTTCATTAAAACATAATAAGCAATTAAAAAGCTTGTACTTATTTAGCGCTGTGAGAATAATCTGAGTATGAGCCCTGTTATCTTCAGTTGTCCAAATCAAGGAGGATCTGTCAAGGAGGTTCTCATCAATCTCATATAATGACTACAGAAGCATTTAGCTGATCTGAGGGGCACAGCTGGATTTTCATCCAACCCTTTCATTTGGAAGCTCTAATTTAACACTTAGAGGAAAACTCCTGCGTTGCCCTGTCAAACTTTGTCTGGATAAACATATATTTTTTTAAAAGAATTCTCTTGGTAAATAAAATTCCAGAGTAAAAAGTATTACTAAAGGTATATCTGTGCAAGTTGCATTAATTTTGTAGTAGTGAAGGATGCATCCCACAGAGGTGGTTTCACCAGGCCACCCTGATAACTCAGCCTTGCAATGACACGTTGTGAGATTTAGACTGAGATTAGAGTATATCTCATGAAAAAGAGTAAGAAAATCAAGTTTTCTCAGAATTGAAAGGAGGGTAACAGAACACCACAGAACAAAGTGAAAAATACTCAGACAAAGAACCTGAAACCAGAAGGTATTGGGTTATTCACAGCATGAATTAAAGGAGGGAGAAAGAGAGAGCTGCAGATTTTAAGTGTCTGCGTACAAGACATATGTGCAAGATATATAGGGTATAAACAATAAAATTTAGTAATCTTAATACTTGACCAAAATTGTAATGGATATTGTGGAATAATTTCCATAATTGCAGTAGGAATGTAAGCTTTCTCAGGAGGTATAGGAAAATAGTAAATTTAGGAAATATTAGGACTAAGAGAAGGAGGACATTGCCTTGATAATGTTGCTTAGGATATAGATACACTTAAAGTCTCTGGGGAAAAGAAATAGGATATTATGTGAAGACCCACCAGACACTATAGAACTAGAAAGATAAGGAAGAGAAAGAAGGTTTGGGGATTTATTTTTTTTAATATTTTTTTTTTAAATGGGAACCCCACCCAAATTTTGATAGCATCATTCACATCTGGGATGCTTCTCTCTCTGGAGATTTGAACCACCTGAGTATCTGTTGGGAAGGGAGCGCAGCAGGCCCTGGACTGTGAGGTAAGTTGTATTGCTGAACATTTTTTGATACAGAAAGTACAGAAAACAACAAGAAAGGAGGATTTTAAAATTCAGGTCTAAGCAGTGGGTTCAGAAGTGCACAGAGAAGTCTGGGGACAGCTAGCTAGGCAGCAGCTCTGCAGAATGGTTTTAAGAGTTATAAGGAGTCAGAAGCTGAACATTTGTTAATAACATATTATCCTTCAAGAGAAAAATAAAAAAACTCTAAAATCTCTTGTTCAGAGACTGTGGGAAAAAAAAGAAAAATTGCAAGGTACTCATTTCCCTGCAAGACAAGGGAAGGAATTGTCCATTCCTCTCAATGCTGGGCAGGGTACTCCCTCCTCAGCACCGGGCAGCCTTCAGCTTCTATGTGCTTTGTGTAGACCTTCTTCTTCAGGAAAATGTGGGACAATTGAGATCAGAAGAAGGATAATAAGATGTCCAGAATATTTGATGTAAGAAGGAATATTAATTCAACTGACATATTTTAGATTCAAAAAGAAAAGATAGGGAGGGCAAGGAAGAAAGATGATACCTGTCTTTGATTTTATGAGATATTTCAGGAAAAAAAGAAAAAAGATTGAATAATCAGTTTTCCATGTCAGGGTGGCTGGGAGAGGAAGTAACAGGATAGAATTACAGAAAATCAGGTCTGACATTTGTTAAACCATCCTTGTGATAATGATCATCAATAATGGGGAGAAGATGATCTAGAAGGGTTACTGAGTTCCCATCACTTGAAGATCTTATAGAATTGGCCAGCCATGTAGCTACCAATGATAACAGATGAAGAGGGATAAAAGAACTGATTTCTTGAGGTTGTCTCTGGTTCTGACTCTAGTGTTGCTTATTCCTAACTTTGAAGATAATAATTCCAGGAAATGAGTTAATAAAGACAGGAAGAAATGTGTTCTGCACAAAAATCAATAGAGAGACATAGTCCAGACAAATTGCTTATTTTCTTCAGCTTAAGTGTGCAAAAAGATATATGTCTTTATTTAATTAAACTTCCAACAACATGTCTACATATGAATCTTTCTACTATTTAGTGATTCATATCCTTAAGTTTACAAGTTTCCATTCCTTGGGTACTTTTTGTAGGTCAAGTTTAGCACATTCATACCTTTGCAAAAGAAATGCTTCATATTCATATATAGTGCTCTATCTCCTTTGAGATTTTGTAGCATCTTACACTTCCATTAATTGTATTCACACACTTCTTTCAATGGGTTTTCCTTTCTCAGGCCCTAGTGGGCAGCCTCCATTTGTCTTCTGTGTATTCATTTCATATCTATAAAATTTTTGGTGGGATGTAAAAAAATGTTCCTCTTGATATCATAGAATAAAATTAGGGAACATTAGTTAATTACATTTTTCTTTAGCCAAGGAGGAAGGCTTTGGTTCATTTAGTCACGCCATACCTGACATCACCTTTATTTGCCATAGTCAAATATGGGTGCTAGAGGAGAGATTACAGAGACTAATGTTTGTTCAGATTAGGATAGAGTGGGAAGTCATTTTTATACTCAGTGAAATGTCTGAAAGATTTCCAAAGTTCCTTATTCTTTCTCAGCGCAAAACCTAAATCTTTCTGAATTTCTTTGAACTTTTGATCTGTTCTTCCACCTACATCTGAATAGAGTGGTGGAAGACAGGTCACTAGAGGAATAGGATGTACAGTTTCATGCCAGCTATTCAAAAGTAATGTTTTTCTCATCCTTTATTTGGTGGGGAGTTCTCCAACAATTATTTACAAATTAATAAGTAATTAATCATAAGTAAATAGTTTCAAACATTTTGATATGTCAGCAGACAATACAGGAGACATCTTTCCAACAGCTTCAGTGAAGCTATGTTTATTTAGCAAAAGTAAGAATATGGTTCATACTCAGGGGGTCAGTCAATATCTGAAAGGAGTGAGTATTAGTACTTTCCTTGTAGCTGTCTCTGTTGGATTTTTATAAATTTTATTTAGGTAAATGAAGATTTGGTTTTTTATAGCTGTTGTATATTTATAGGTTCCTGGCCAGAAAGTACAAAGCGTAATTCTCAGGTAGATCATCCAAGAAATAGCACATTTTTCTCTCTGTTTTTTCACATCACAAAAACAGAATTCAAAATACAATATTTTAAGACAAATCTGAATGAACAAAATGATAGTTTCAGTACTGCAATGAAAATCTAAAAAAGTGAAAAAAGCTCCAACAAAAACCAAATCCAAACCTCTCCCTCTTCAGTATTCAGTCTTTGTTAGAATACCACATGTATCCAGACCCTCTTTGCTATATGTTCTCTGACCTGCTGTCTTGTCTTTTTGTCATTTCGGACCTTCCAGTGACTTTTCCAGTGACAGTTGAAATACATAGGCTTGGGTTTCTTCCAAGAGAGCTGTATTGTTATAATTTTGTACGGCTGACATAAATATTTTTGATGAAATGAGTTATAGGAGCAATAGGCATTGCAATTTCTTCCTGAAGTACATAAAACGTGAAAGTTAAAATGCTGCCAAGTTTTCTGGCCTCTTCTGCCTGTATAGAGGCACTGAAAAGGCATCTGCCAAGGAGTAACGCATCCTTGATTACTAGCAAATATTTCTATTGGTATGTAAGTCATGTTAGAACTTCTGTTTTTACACTTTATGACGTGGTGATGCATAACCAAGGCAGCACATTCAGCGCGAGAGGAGCTCGTTCTGGAAAGCCATGTTCTCCAGAAGGTTTTAAACATTGTTGTAGCAAATGCAGCAACCAGTGAAATGACAGCACAGAGCAATATAAATAGCTGACACTTCATACATATACTCTGTTTAATATAAAATATAGTGGTGCTCTAGGAAATTTATAAGACACTCCTGTATTTTTTATCAAAACTTTCAAGTTGACAGATTCTGTTGCCTTAACTTTACCGTATAGAGTACGAGACATCTACCTAATGGATGGGATAGGAATTCTGCTAAAAGTTAGTTGAAAAGTAGTGGGACCCCAAGCTGGGTAATCCTACAGTGGGAGTTCCCTCGGGTCAATAACATGCAGGCGTATTTTCTGTGCAACCCATGTTACCAATAGTAATCTCTTGTTCAGGTGCTGAGGAAAAAACTTTGGTGGAATAAGCTGCTCTCCTCTTCGTCTCTCAGTTTCACAGGCACGTGTCATCTAATTGCAAAACATATTTTTAAAGTAAATATTTTGCAAATTCATGATGCATTTTTAAAACACGCCTTGAAATTTGGAATGTTCGGAGGTTCAGGCACACGAGAAGTGTGTGCAGCTGAGTGATAGATTTCCTATCCTGAAAGGTTTTTTCATGCAAATTGCCCAGTAATTACATTTCAAAACTGCATTGATTTCTTATATGTCAATACTTATTAGAGATTAAATGTCCAGTTCCTGTCAGCTAGGTGAGTATCTAAAGTTGGAGCTCTTCTGAGAGATTTTTTTTTCAGATGGTCTTGTTTTTAGGATACTTTCCTTTTTTTTTAGAATGCTCTTTCTGTCTCACTTTGGCTAGTGGATCTCTTTTCTCTTCATTTTCACTCCTCTATGGTGATCTTTAGAAATGATTCAGTGAAGCAGCGCTGGCCCCCTTGTACCAAATTCCCAGTGTACATTGAGAATTTATCTTACTTCTGCTACGTGTCATAATTACAAGTTCCAATCAAAGTACATCTTTTGAGTTACAAGTTTGTGTCATTGCTTTAGTAGAAATGCAAATGTTATGTATTTAACATGCAAATGAAGTGAAATAAATATAATGCATGAAGTCTGTATTCCACCTCAGAAGTAATTGTAATGTGTAATAAGACTTCGGGAGCCAGGTTTGACAAGACAGAAGGCACAACAATTTTTATTTACTGCAAGAGCACTCATCTCTGTCTGACCTCTCCTGGTTCTGGTGACTTTTAATGTAAATTTGGCTCTCTGACTTCTATATGTGACTACAGACACAGCTGTATTACCTGTTCTTTATCTCACTGGCATAGTCACACTCATCGTTACAACTTGATGCTTCTGCTTGTAGTAGTGAGTACCTATATGTTTTTAAGAACTATAAGATGATTATAAGTCAGAACACGTATCTACTGTCCAGCAAGTGATGCTTTGGGAAAGTGCTAGAAATAGGATACTACTGCAATAATTCTTTATTTGGTATACGTCTGAGCTTCTAGCACATTAGAAATTAGCAGGGATGACTGGGATGACTCTACTCAAGAAGTACCAAAGGAGTTGTTCTATGGGACTGGCTGTTGGAACACTCTTGTACTGATGGCCTCTGAAACACACTGTGGCAGCTGTTTCTGTAAAACACATTTTCCTTTTCTTTGTTTTATACCTGACACGAACAGTTTTACTGGTGAATAATTGTCCTCCACTCCTCTTTAAAGCCATTTTTTTGACGTTAGAGATTTTTGTCATTGTCTTACCTTCTTTTTATTTTTTTTTTCTTTTTCTTTTCAAAATGTCAGAGTCCTAGTGTATTCTGAGTGGTAAAGTTATTCCAACCTTCTTATCATCTTTTCAAGATTTCTGTATCATAAGATGGGGTGAGCATAACTTCACACATTATTTAAAATGTGGAATTACCTTGAATACATAACAGCATGATTATATTAATTTGATTCAACCTCTGCAATCTACATGACTTGTGATGTAGTACAGCTGAGCTTATTAATTACTGACTAGTTAAATATTGCAGGGAGCTTTCTGTAAGCAAATGAATTAAAGCATTACCACTGTGCTTGTATACAAGTTTCTTCAAGGTTTCATTTGTAAATGAATCTAGGAACAGCATTGCTTGTTTTAGTTTACTGGGAATTGTAGTCTGCCCTTTACTATAAGTTTTAGTTCAAATCAATCTGAAAACTCAGCGAAAATAATCTTAAATTCTAATCAGATTTTCTTTAATTTTACTTAAAATGCTTTTAAATTTTTAGTTCCATTTGTGTATCTCACTCAGGCTTGCTCTGTTAGAAACTCCTTTCAGGACAAGTGATAGGCTATAGACCTCGTCACTACCTCTGCCATCCTAGTTGAAAAGGCGCTGGTACCCGATCAAAGCAATGTTTCACTGTCTGATACCAGTGAATATATGGACAACTATCTATTTTTGTACCTGATATGTTTTAGAATAAATCATCAGAAGTAGGAAGAAGAAATAGGTCATAAAAACTGAGGAAGTAATACCTATCTAATAAAGATTCTGTGAAATATAAGTTATATGTATTACAAATATATTGAACAAAAACGTATGAATAGCTGATACTCCCATCAGCCAAAAGAAGACAATCACAGTAAAGAGAATGATCACTTTATGACACAAGCAATAAATGACCTTTTGTGTGTATTTGTTTGTTAGGAGTAAACTATTAAAAACAATCTGCTGTTTCACAAGAGGCTACTGAAACTATTTCATTATTGCAGTAATGTAATTAGAAATCTCATAAGCAATCAAGCAGCCAAATTTTGCACCAGCTGTAAGCAAGTAAAACAAAAAGTGACAAGTGGACCAGCAAGTAATGAATTACAATAACCCAGGTGAGAAATAAAAGACAAATGTATGAGTGTCTTGGCATCCCCAGGAGAAGTAACGTCTATAGGCTGGAAATGATCGTAGGACAGTAATAAAATGGCTCTGTAACGTGATTAATATAGACAGCAAAATCACACCTTGGAATAAAACCTAATTTTTTGTGAAACCTGAGACTTTTGGGGAGTATGTGGGTGTCAGAGAGAACAATCTGGAATCCAGAAATGAAGTATAATCCCCATGCCTTGGCAACCTGATAAGTAGGGTTTTTTGCTTCTGCCTACATTTGGGGTAGGAAAATCAAATGACATCCAAACCTGTGTATCACAGTAGTGTTTGAAGAATGTGGAGTTACAGATTCAGTGCCCCTAGCCTCAGCTGTATAGCATACAGTCTGCATTGCAGTATATGGCCATAAACTATTGGTTAGAGTGCCATCCTCTCTGAGCTTCAATGGAAGCATATGTCGTATTTTGAGGTGATTGAAATTAAATGAGATAAAGCCCACCCAGAGAATCTTAGAGAGCCAGTAATGAATTTGTGTACTACTTTGGCATATCGGAAGCTGAAGCTAATCAGTCCAACAACACAATAGAAGTGAATGAAATGCATGTGAGAGCAAAAAAAATAATTTCTAAAAACACAATTTCTTTAAAATATCTATTTTCTACCTGAAATTGGTCCTCCAGGGCAGTTATGGAAGACTGTCCAAAATCTGGATGGATGAGCACCACTATCTGATTATTTTTTTTAATTAAAATATCTGCAACAACTACTCTTGGCAAACATGTTTAGGAAATTTCCATTTTCCATTGACTTCATAGGTCAAGTCCTGACCTTCCTGTGGGAAAAAATGTGTTCAGACATACAAAGCTTGAATGATATTAGTGTTTTCAGTTTTCAAAGGAATTCAGGAGACTAAAAGAGCAAATTCATCAAACTGCAAGCCCTGAAAATGCAAAAGGAGCCCGAGTTTCTGAGCATCTTTGAGTATCTCTCTCGAGCTGTTATAATGCAGATAAGGAGTCCAGTATGAGATGTGCAACAATAACTTTGCATTACCCATTTTTCTTAATGGCTGAACATTTTTTTTCTGACAAGTATGTGTGGCTGTCTATATACATTTATGTGCATGTGTCTGCAAGGCTTATGTTAACACGCTGTAAATATCTTTGAAGTATCTGTATAACTTACACCATCAAAAACATTAATGGGTAAAGAAAAACGCACTAACTATAGCAGGTGCTTTGTTGCCTTTTTAATACAAATCATACGTTATAAGGAATGGCATTATAATGGAGAAAAACAAAAACATAAAGACATATAGATTGGGAGATGGGAGACCAATAAAAAGACACAAGAAGTGCCGTGGGCAACACAGAGTCAAGGAAGTACTAAATACTTAATCAAGCTTTAATGTATATGTCCTCTGATTCAGCCTTCCAATGTTGTTCCTTTAGCTTAAGCTCGAATTTCTTTTTTTCTGGTTGTATCACATTGATTTGGAACCAGTAGGCTTCCAAAAGAGCCTTCGTTTCCTAGGGTATAATCTTAGTCTCAAGTAGATAAATATTGCGGTGAGTTGTTAAGAATAAGTGTCATTTGGAAGAGATTAAAATGTTGCAGGGAGGACATTTTTCAAGAATGGAAATGTTTCTGCACGACATCAATTTGACATCCTCTAGCAAGAGAGGAACAACAGTGTTGGGACAGCATTCAAAGCAAGTAAGCCACATCCTTAAAAAGCCAGGCATTTTATGTGAAGCTTCTTCCTTTTCTGCAAGTGCTGGGCTCCTCCCTTAACTTCAGGCTTGTCACCCTCTCCTATTTAGGTGTGAAATAACATACATAGATTTTCTCTTGCTGTGTATCCACAAAACTTAGTCTTAGTCATCCATTTAATTCACAGTGACTGAAATTCACTCTTTCAGAGAGGGGGACATGGGCTTGCATTGCATAAAGCCTTGGTATGAGGGTGATTTGCTCTCAGGCTTCTGATCAAAGGAAATGTCCACATGTTGTTAATACATAATGAAAGAGTTCTTAATGATGTATATTTTCCATGGTTGATCCAGGATTGCTTCCATGAAGGCAAATTCCAACATGCACTCCTTTCCTCAAATTCTGTCTTCTAATAGTCCTAAGAGGATGAATATGTTAATATAAACCTCTAAATATTTTTAGTCTTAAAAATGTCTAACCTATGTACAATGTACTTTATTTGTATTAAAGTGCATGTATTATATCTGTATATACTGTGTCTGTCCACACATTATTTGGGCATAATGAAAATATATATTACATACACTACTTTGAGAAGAGACATGTTGTTGTCACACCAGCTGATTCCATGATTTTGCACCAGCAGAAAGCTGGTCTCAAAATTCAGTCTGCAATTTCCCTTGCCTGCCCTTTTCTGTCTCAATCATCCCTTGTCCCCTTGTCTTGATTTTGGAAAATACAGGTACCAAGGTGTGGTCTAGAGTTGCTTTTCACCAGGGCTGGTGGTGGTATCCAATTCCACCAGAAAAAAAATAATTTTGGAGTTACTGACTTAGAGCTGTTTTGAGCAGTTCATTTAGGTCTTTAAATGTCTTTTGCTTACTTTCCATGAATAAGTTGGTTATATAACATATTTTTTAATAAGTCGGTTCAGCAATTGAAGCTGAAGCTGTAACTACAGCTCCGGGCTGTAGCACAGAGCAGCTAATTTGCAAGTACCTGTTTGAGAGACAAAACCAGTACGAACTAAGTAGAGGGGAACCTGTCATCTATAATGTATATTAAAAATATAATAAATTCAATTAAAATAAGGTGTTATCAGATCTGTTTTATCTCAGGAGTTCTTGACTTGTTTAAAAGCTTAAGCTGCACATACTAAATGTTCTTTTAAAAGGTGTGTCGTTACTGTATGGTTTTCATTTTCTGACATTAATTGATCTAGACTAACTGCCTTCTGCCAAATTTCAGTTTGAGAGATAGTGCCTTGTTTATTTATTAATTTACTACAAAACATCAAAAATGCCCAGCAGGCTACCAAAAACAATGATCAATCACATCTAATTCTAGATTATGAAGTTGATTTTATTTCTCTCCCTTCCTCCTCTCACCTACTTTTATTTAATTTCTTGAATGAGCTGCAGTGTGGGAACTGCCTGGAACATTTCTATATATACACACATAATATGTTCCCACCTTTCAGTGCATCCTCTGATCTCAACTGCAGACCCAGCCATGTTTCAGGCATACCCAGGACAGCATTTTTGGAAACAACAGGTGGAATACTACCATCATATATGTCATTTTGCTTTAATACCTCAGTTTTCATTCCCAAAGAAGGACTGTAGCTGCTAAAGAGGAAAAGAACTCATCAGTTTCTCTTCTAAGCTAAAAGTTCACTTATCACATCCCTCCCAAAGGTTTTTAATCTAGTTTTTAAGACGTCAAGGCAGAGAATTATTTCAAAACTGCTGATAAAGTGGTAGTGAACACTATGGCATAATAAGCAGATTTTTATTGGTTTACATGCTATCTACAAATCGCCTCCTAGAATACTTATCAGATGAATGAAAAACTGAGGAGTTAAAGGGTTAAAATGACTGTGACAGATTTTGAGTCATGCATCCACCTGACTACTTAATGATAATCCAAATCATTGAACTGAATTCTCGCTGCTAAAACTTCAAATATTCTAAGTGACGGTAAAATTGATAAAGTAAAAACAATAAGTCAAATAGAAAAACAGAAGGAATCCTTTATATAGGTGGCTGTAGCTCAAATTAGCTGTTATGGTTTTTAGTTCAGATTTTAACTTGCTTGTACAGTGGTACTACGTCCTTTTGGATGTATTACTGAAAAATTGTTGATCATACTTCTAACTAATACAGAATCCATATCTATATACAGTTCAAATACGTATGAAATGTTTTATTTAAACAGATAAAAATGAAAAGAATAGATGAAAATGGTGGCAAAGAGCAAAAAGGTTGTCATGGCTTACCATGGGTTACCATGGCTAACCAATAGAGCATTTAAGTGCTAAAGGCAGCTGTTTTACAAAAACTGTATCATATAGATACAAGTTTTGTAATTGAATTTTGAGCAGGATAGAAATCTTATTACATGACTATTAGATGATCCACAGCAGGAACATGTATAGAAGAACTTCTTATGTCAATGTATCTTGTCTTCTTTTATTGCAAGCATAACATAATCCTTAATTTAGGCTGATCGCAATACTTTTTAAAGGTAATAGCTATTTTTTTGCGCTGTTCCCTCAAAAGGCTGTTTTAAGATCTTGCTTATTTGATAATTAGAAATTTCCTTCCAGTGTTTTCTGTCTTAATAACATTGAAAGAAAATGTAAAAAGAAAAAAATTACTTCAGAATTCTATATGATACGTAGATTAATCTAGAATATAGCAATGCAGTAACTGCTTCATTTTCTTGGGTGAAATAGGAAAAACATTCTCCAAATTGTTTATCGGCTGTGTAGAATTTTAGATTCCATAGCACAAAATACACCCGTTGAACAGCAGATGATATGATGTGGTCAAATCTGAAAAGTTAACTCAATTCTTGGTTCTAACCTACGAAACTAAATCAAGTTAGGGTGAACTTCAGTGGCAAGATGCTGGATGTGACTGTGTTAAATGTACTGCTTGAAGAAATTTGCCTGTGATTGTATAATGAAAAAGGAGAATCAAAACATGAGTAAATATTTCGTAGAGCTCAATAAACTTTGCTTATAAGTACTCAGAAGTGGTTTCATTTGAGATGTTCCAACAAGTCTTACAGCTGAAATCCTCACCTATGAACATACTTACACTTATATATGTATACAGAGAGCATGACTGACTTGAATGACATGGAATAGTATCTACATACACAAATATAAACATACATGTCTGCAGCAGACCGATTTACATGTGTCACCCAAAGTGTGTAGAGAAGAGAGCAGCAAGCTCAGTGCCCATCAGTACCCTATTCATACACAACTCACACACATTTCAGCATTGAGCCTTTGACTGACTAAGCGGCACACCAGCAGCCTACCAAGTCATGCCCTAGCATGTCTTATTCTTGTCTGTATATGCAATAAGTTTTGTTTTAAAAACACCTTCTCTTCAAAAAAGAATGGTATAAAATGAACACTTGCTAAAGGAAAAAATATGCCATGAACATCACTGTACACTATCTGTGGCTGTGACCCTGACCATTTGCAGACATATGCTCAGTTTTATTATTGTGTATGTCTTATTTTTAACATTTATTGTGAATTTTTCATCAGTGCTGTTTTGAGACAAAAAGGGGGCTTCCGTAAAATTATTTTTGATGGAAAATATCTATTTTCTTCATAAAAATATAATCTTTTCATGCCAGAAATTCAAACGCACAAGCTTAGTACTTTAATTGTGTGATGTCATTGCAGTATTTTTTTGGACACTTTATTCATGCTTAGGACCCCCATATCTCCACAACTCTGATAATACACGTGATGAGGATGCTAGTTGCTCATTTCAGCAACCTGCTAAGGAAAAAAACCCTGGTGTATCATCACAGCTATAGTGTTACCGGGGAGTTGAAGTAGTGGATAGTAATTGGATTGAGACACCCAAACATTCCACCTCAAGGACAAAAGGCTTAATTTCTGGTTTCAGGATGGCTTGGTATTTAGCTGAAAAATTCCTCTCCCCTTGCCATTTTTAAACTGAGAAAGAACATGATCTATTTGTGCAGTAGAAAGTATGGAAAAGGGAATAGTTTCTTAAATAGCCTGATTATAATTTTACTGCTCATCTAATTTAAAGAACCTGCTTTTGTAGAGCCTAAGCTGAGATTTATTAGCCTAAAGACTTTGACGGACTATGCTTCATTTTCCACAATTCTGGAGATATCGGTGAGTAATGCCAATAGTCTAGTTCTCCAAAAGTTTCACAGAGTGATGAGGAATTGTTACTGTTAGCATTATTTGTTAGCACCCCTTTTTCTTGTTTTTAGTTCCATATTGGTTTTACATCAGGACAAGCAGTGACTATGCAGATTCCTAGTAAAGAATAAAAATAACTGCATTGCTGACACCAGCATCCTCCTTTAAGGAGGACCTTTAAGGAGTAAACACCAATGGCTTTAAAATATTAAACTTTGGACATTTAAAGTTCAAAGGAGTAAGTTTAAATGTTCTGCACAAATAAGTCAGGGTATGACATGGGCCAACACCAAGGTAGAAAGATTGGAGACTGCAGTTCTCTGTCTTAATTCTGGTATTTAAATGCATTCTCTTCCAGGGCCCTCTTTTTTGCAGATTTACAAATTTGTAAGAATTGATATTATCAGCCTTTAGTAAACCCTCAATGCATTCATGTCTCTCTCACTTATACATAATTTCTTCTTGCTAAGTCCCCTGTGTTTTATTTGAGAGTTGCCTTATTTATTGTGAGCCAATAATGCATTGAATTGTGTGTGCACTGGCATATTATCTTGTTGAACCATTCAATTAAATATGATAATGTTGAACACACTGACATAGTTAAACACTCAGGTGAATGAGCAATTCACTGTGAAGTGCAGAAATATTTAAAGTCATCTGTGTGCCTTCAAGCAATCTGTTTTATGTAAAAGAACACTTCAGGATTCAGAGAATGATATAGGTCTGAAAAGACAAAAATACTGCAACTTTCAAAGCATAGCTCTCACGGCTGAAATCTGTGGCTCTTTAAAACACCCAATGCCCCCAAATAAAGGAGAGAAGTGAAGCACACTACCTCACTGGGAGAATAATAGGAACAAAAGTGAGATGTTACAGTCTACTTGAAATCACAATAAGAATTAGCAACACTAATTTGGCCTATAAACATTTTCATTCTGGAGTAAAGTTACTATCTATCTCACATGACCCAGCATTTCTGGAGAATACCCCAATGCAGAGGGCTGAGAGGTTTTCTCTGAGATAATGTAAAATAAATATGTCCCTAGGTGAAACTTTTGCATCTAACCAACCTAATTCTCTGTTCAAGAGTGTACCTGTGAAACTTAATGAGAAACTAGTGTTACATGCACAGTACATGGAGTTTCAAATGCTTATAACTAAATCACATCAAAACCAATTTTCTCCAGAACACTCAAAAGCACTTCTTCTTAGCTCTGTTTTCCTGCCAAATTTAAACTTTCATTCCCCCAGCTGTTTTGGCTGTAGAGTGATTATAAAAAAAAAGTCATGGTAATTGTTTACTGTCAAGAGTGTCTTTTCTCAGTTTTTACATGCTTGAAAAGCCTAATCTTTGTTTCTCCTTCAAACTTTAGAAAAGATTACAAAAACTACAGGCAAAGTCAAACAAATAAAGCAAAAAAATCCAGAAAAAAAGTCCCGCACGTATTGGCCAAAAGTAAAAGTTTGAAAATTTCAGCCTGAGTTGAAAGGTTCAAGAATTATTGAATACTGATGTCATCAGGTTAGAATACAAACCATTATTCAATTTGATACTCAGCTATTACTTCTATTGCTATTGATTATTTTACTACTGTAGGAGTGCTGGATGGAATTCAATTGGCAGAGGGTCACTAGGCATTCCAGTTGGAACAAAACCAAAACCACTTGCTCCCCAACTTTTTTAACAAAGGCTAAGATATCCCAAAGAGTTTACAAAGACCCCATTTAAAAATAGGACATGGGTTTTACTTTCACTTAGAACTGTGGGAAAAAAAATATTCAAATTTAACTCTCAAAAAGAATTTATTTAATGGTGCAGGGTCCATGATTATTTTATGACTTTTCTGTGAATCAAAGGAAATCTGTAGTTTTAACATAAAATATGAAAAGAAACATGATGTTTCTGACTACATATTGCTGAAATGCTTTATCCAAGTCTCATATTCAAAATGAAACCTCCAGTGAGGTAGGAGCCTATTCAAATAATTTCAGCCAAGGTGAAAGCTTTAAGTTATTACCTGTCTCTGTTTGCCGTATCATGCCACTTTTACTCTAGAGGATATTTTCCAATGTCTTAGACATAGGGCAAGAGATCTTTGTGTTCATACAGCATTTCAAGGCAAACTCACGAAAAAGACAAAGAATTTCATCTTAGCACATTGTTTCTAAGCCTCTAAAAGCAGATGCATTTATTTTCCTAAGCTTTTTGTGTTTGTAATGGAAAACAACTTTTCTGCTAAGATAATATAATCCACTTTTTGACCATATGTCCATATATTAACATTTCTGTGACACTAAAGGCCTTTCTCCACTCCTTATTCAACAGCCCTTGTTCCCATACAATCTTTCTTAGTAATGCAAAACCTGGAAGGAACTTGGGGCTAAGCATCGGCACTTGCTTTAATTTGAAGGTTATACTAATCTCCGGGAATACGCTGACATCATTCACCTCAGGTATAACCCCTGCATAAGTACGATGGAAAAAGGTTTCACATAAATACATGCTGAAAAGAGAAAACAAGTCTGCGAACAGTCTTAGGAGAGGGATGCTTTCCTGATGTCCTGAGGGAAAAAAAAAGAAAGAAAAGGAAATAAGTGAGTTACCTGAAACCCTGCATAACTGAATGATCCGTATAATAGAGATCATGTCAACAAAGACTGGTCTTATAAAATTAAAAGCTATTTCAATTCATGTTCACTTAACTATTAAACACAGTATGTACCAGCAAAGCCCTTACTATTATGGTTTACAATTTGTAATATGATGATGCCTAGGAGTCCCAGTCACAGAGTAAAACACCATTGCGCATCATGTTCTGTAGCCAGAGAAAGAAAATGTATTTCAACACTGCCTCTGATAAATGAATATATGGATAGATACCAACCAATTAAAGTACTTGCACTTCTAGGAGAGGTGTGTTAGACAGTTACCTCAGATGGCAACCTAGGAATTACTATATTCAACCAAACCAAGAGCCTACTAGTTTGTTTCTAAGAATAGCACTACGTGCCCTAACAAATGGTATAACAGACAAAAGAGAGCCCTCCCAATTTCATTAGGAAATAAATAACTATGCATTGTTTCCTGTATAGTCATATTATTTCTATATTTATTCCTTCTGACATTCTCTGAATAATTTGACCTTAACATATTCAGTTCTGTGATGTTTTACCCATTGTTGCTTTTCTTCTTTGTTTTTATGTGTAACTCTCATGCTTAATGTCTTGGGCTTCAGCGTCTGCTAGCACTGATGCCAATCCTATGTCCTAGGAAAGGGTTGAAGAGGATATGCAGATGAGTGAACGTGAGCCACAAAGAGACATTTAATTGATGTGGCTTAATTTCATGAGTTTGGTGAGGGGTATAATAAACTACAACTAATGGCAGTATGCCAAGCATTTGTTTGCAGTATGGTGGTAAATTGGAGGGCCCTATCTTGGTGGACCTGTGATCAATCTCTGTGAGCTACCCCTTTGGTTTTCAGCTTAAATTTGCCCTTGTGTGCCGTCTACTCATAGGATAACATTGCCATTGATGGATTCCAGATCTTTTTTCTGTGCCGCTTCAGACCGGCTAGCAGTGACAGATAACTTGTTCTGATCCCTAAATTAATGATTGGATGGACCTATGGCACCACATAAGAGTGAAAGAATGAGAGAGAAATTCTATTGTGACATTTTTATTTCTTAATCCCAAGGTTTATGTAACCACTTTAAAATATTTCAGCCATTTACAGCAGTGTGTGCAGTTTTGGTCCTGACAGCCCAAAAAAGGCATCCTTAAGGTGCTGGAGCATTTGCCGAATACAGAAAGACTAAGGGAGCTGGGTTTGTCCAGTGTGGGGAAGAGGTAGCTTCAGTGCCCCTACCAGCAGCCCCCAGTCTATTTTGGTGTTGTGATTAAGAATATTGAGACAGGCTATTCACAGCAGCACATTGGAAGACGAGAGTCAAAGGCTTAAACTGAAATAAGAGAGTAGATAAGGAAAAACTTCTTCACGTGAAGAGAGTAAAGTAATAGAATAGGCTGCCCGGAGAGGCAAGCTCCATCTCTGGAGGTTTTCATGACCTGGTGGGACACAGCCCTGAACAACCTGGCCTTACATCAGAGTTGACCCTGTTACGAGCTGAAGATTGGGTTAGAGACCTCCTGAGATCTCTTCCAACATGAATTTTCCTACGATGCTATAACCCTAAAGGAGGACACCTTTGAAACGTGCCCATGCTAACAAGCCCACTGAAAACTGGCATGACACAGATCTTATTCAATATTTCAGCCCAAAGAGCCAAACAGCATAGGGTAATAATTACAAGTAGGAAAAACAGGCTAAAAATTATTATATATATTATTTTATTTTTTTAATAATGACTTTTCTTCATAAAGTAATTGTCCTAGGGATAGGGACAGGGTAGACACACACAGCTATGTTGGATTCCTTAAGGACATTTAACTGTGTTCTAGATACAGCAGCTTCTTTAGACCTAGCTCTGTTGTCTTTGACACTGTGCTCCATTGGTCAGTGTAGCCACGTATAAAAAAATGTGGAAATTTCTGAAGACCTAAATGCCTGTTAGTCACCTAGTGCTCTTTGAATTTCAAGGATCAAGGTGCCCAGATGAGATTTATGCCCTCAAAAATCTACATCCTGGTTCTCTGAGAAGCTGAGATAACCGGTCTTATGCTTCCAAGGCATTTAGACATCCATGAGAACATTATAATTAGGCTTTAAGAAAATTAGTTTTTGCAGTATGTTAAAATTAAGCATATTGCATTGTAAGTTTAGCAAATATAATGATGAGGGAGGATATAAATTCACAAATGAAAAAAAAAGAAAAAAGACTTTTTAAAGCTCATTATGAATTTTAAAATTACAGCAAGCATTGTATTCCATTTTCAGTGCCAGTAATTTATTTTTGGTGCTGTGGAATATTGCATAAAATGTATTTTCAAGAATGGTTATTTGGACTTGCTCTTCCTCACTGGAACTTCAGAAAGGACCAGCTTCCTGCCTGATGGTGATTAGCACAGAATATTGTTTACAGTTTGATGAGGAGCGACTAATGCAGCTTTACAGACATTTTTTTTCTGTCTTTTGCAAGCAACTACTGTCTGTCAAAACCCCAAATAGATGTAGCATAGAAGGATCCAGAATTAACTCCAACATCTATGCAAATATACTTTGATAGGAAACAGTTTTCAGCTTCTTTTGTCTTGTTTTTCTCTTCTCTTTTTTCTTTACTCCATGCTACAGTCTTGGCTCATGGATAGCTAGATGCAAAATGAGACTGACATGTTGGACACATGGATATCAAGGATGTGGTTTCCCTAGCAACAGTAACCACATAAAAGGTCTCAGAACTTACTCATGGGACATTTCAGTTTTTCACATAAAATGAATACTGCTGGTGAATATGATTGGTTCAATAGAAGTACAGTGAAAGTATCACAGAACTGTAACTTAATAAAGTATTAGACTCTTCTATTTTCTGAAACCAGATAGCACACAAGAATATTGTCTTTATGTCAGGAAAAGAGAATCTTGAGGACATAAGATGCATTAAATCCACCAGAAATTTGCTGCTTAGAAAAGTTTGTAATTATTTAGCTTTAGATTTAGTTAAAATTACAAATTGATGATCTATGTCAGCAAGAAGTGAAACAGCATCAAAATCTACATGCAGTCAGACTGACTCAGACTAAAGCACAGCACAAAAGCTGCATGTATCTCAAAATTTTGGGCTACTACTGTTACAGTTTTTTGCAGCATTAAGATTTATGTTGTCTATAAGTTCATTTGCTATAAGTTCATAGCAAATGAACTTGCTAAAAACAAAGCCGTTGATAGAAGTGTCATGTAGTAGGTTTAAAGAGCAGGAGTACAGTTATGGATTGAGATCTGGCACTGGAAGAAAAGGTATTTTAATGATGTGATGTAACACTGAATCAACTTGTAGAGGTCATTGAGAAAAACCAGGAGCACATTGCAGAAAGGCAAGGGGATGTGCTTTAAGTGTATATTTTTCCTGGCCTACCACTGTGTGACTTCAGTGGCTGGCATTGTTCCATTTCCCTTGTAGTGCCTAATATTTGTGTATCTCAAGATGATACTGTGACTTCCAGAAAGTCTGAAGAGGTAAGTCAAAAAGAGCAGAATGCTTTCAGTGCATTCTTTGCCCTTCAATTTTGGTTTTGTGGCAGGAGAACAGACTGAAGAGGAACATGACTAAAATGTTGCCCTTGTTCTGAACAGAAAGTTGAATTATCTTCACTTTGCATTCACTTAGATCAAGGAGGATGTTGCAAGCAGCGCGAGGATGTAGACCAGGGGAAACTGAACTTAAATCTGGAGATGCCAGGAGATGAATTTATGTAAAAAGCATAAAGATGTAGCTGTCAATTACTTGATGAACAGAGAGCCTTTTAAATATTAGTCTATCTGCAAGGGTGGAAGAATCTTTTTAGTACAAAAGCTAAGCCTTTTAGCAATGGATGAGTGGTTCAAAACAAAGAAAATCTCCTTGAACAATTGACGGGTGAGAAGCAGCAGAAAGCTTTCTTCAAGACTAGAAAGTTTTGAACGTCCTGTGGAGCATCCTGTGGAGACTCTTTTTTTTTTCCTTTTTTCCCCAAAAGGATGTGTTCTTCTCAAGGCCAACATATTCTGTTTCAGTTCAA
>JAOXNO010000024.1:79080697-79210697 GCA_028565335.1 Limnodromus scolopaceus | reverse complement strand
CCAACAGGGCACACAGAGGAAATTGTTTGCTGCCTGGGCTACTGAACAAAGTCCTGATGCCAAGATGCAGCTGGGAAAAGAGGTAGGGACCCTGAGAGAGATGATCCATGCATACATGGTTGGCTGATAAATACATGGTTGGCCTTGCCTGCCAAAAGTGTGCCTAACCTCATTTGGGACTGTGAACTCTTTTTTTTTTTAATGTTTCAACAAGACTTTGAATCACTAATATACATATATGTGAGCATATATTTATATATACACATTTGTGTAAAAGACAGTTATTTGCTCAGATCCAACCCCTAGGTGCTAGGCAGGAAGACTCTGGATGCTCAGAATGAATAAACAATAGGAAGAAAAATCTGGATAAGAAAAGAAATATAATTTTGAGACCCATACCCCTGTCATTTACCTCGACTTATTTGCATACCACTATATACCTGTGCAGAATTGAACAATGGGTGAATTTGTTGAACAAGATGGAGTCCCTGCCCCGGAGAGATTACATTTGTAACAGTCAAACAGCCTGATGCAGAACAAGCACCTAGAGAGGTTTATAGCTTTTTATTATAACACAGGTGGCTGCGTCGCCAGATGTACTCTGCAGAATTACTTTTCTTATTATCATAACTTTGGTTAGAATTGAAAACACATTGTTGTAACAATCTCTCACTTTTAAATGGAACAAGGTATTGTTTGAAATTAATGTTAACCTCAGAGATGCCGAGCATGCTGAATTTCATGAGACTTTCTTTAAGACTCTCTTTTCTCTGCATGAGTTTTAAACTTGACCTCAAAGAGCTATTTTAACAAGAGAAGGACTATATTATCTTCAAATTTTCTAGAGTCTGGATTTCGCTAATCCTGACTTCAGACATCAAAGAGCAAGGATATTTTAGATTCCCCAAGGAACTCATTTAATTGTGTAAGTATCTATAAGGTATAGCTTTTCTTTTTGTTATTGTTTTTTTTTATTTTCAGCTCAGAAATGTTTTGTTCTGAAATTTTGTAAAAATATTAAAAAATTATAGCATTCTACACACTTAAAATACAGCATTAGGAATCAGAGAATCTCTTTGGTTTGCATAAGAAAAAAATATGAAAATATTTTCCAGACTGAATCAAGGATTCTACAACACAGCTGAAGACAGTTGGTATGCTACAAGGAACTCTCCACCCCTCCACTGTTCTTTCAGTAAGCATCTGTCTTCCTCAAGCAACCTCTTCTTTTGAATACCTCAACTTTTTCTCAAATCTTTTAAAGTGGACAGCTTGAAAAGCTGAACACATCCTTGCAATCCGGATAGTATTTTTGCACACAGGAAAATCAAAATACCAAATGATGCTGGCACTGAATCCAGTTCAAAGAGAAATTCCAGTACCTCTTTTAGAGAAGCATGACCTTTAATTAAGGAATTGTGTAATTTCTGTGAAAGGCTTCCTGTCCTACCCCGTTTCTGTCAGTGGGCCAAAGAGATGGATCCATTCATGAATGATTTGCTTTTGGGACAGCTCTCTGTTACTTATCCCACTAGAAAATTAGAGCATTCAGCTCTAGCTATCTGATGTCATCTAAGTATAAAGCAGACAATACATATTTTTGAGGCGCCACGATTCATTTTAGTTTTGTAAGTTTTACAGAAAGATGACTCACACGAGAAAAATAAGTGTATGAACCATTGCTGAATGGCAACTATTTTGTTTAATGAGTGAAGTATCTTGCAATTTTCAGAACATTTTACAATTTACATCAGGAAATATCTTGCTGAATTCTTGGCATTTATTTATCAACTTGTTGAAGTTACCAAATACTGCAGTACTACTTCAGGTACAGACACCTGTGGAAAATCCCAGGAGTTTCAGTGACTGTTTCAAGACATGGTTATGAGAGTCCTGCTAGTGAAACTGGAGTATTCATGTTATATTGGCTCCTGTTATAGTAGCTATGTCAAAAGCTCAGAAAGTCTGAAGAATTCAGTTTGATGATTGTCCAGTCAGTCTTCAGACCAAAGGATTTTGGATTACACTTCAGATACACTCTAATATAATCTTTTTAATGGGTTTTTTTTTCCTGTTAACTGGAATTTTTTATCCTTCCTGAAATTTACAAAATGATACTACAAAATAGATACTAAAAAAAAACACTAAACCCAATCTAGGTAAATTATAATATTACTAAATAATAATACTAAACAATAATAACTTGAAATACTAAAAGATGGTTGATTTTGTAGTACTTCTCAGTAATACAGTGAGGTGTTATGTTTGTGTCTTCCTGTACTGCTTTCTTCCCGACACTTGCCCAAAATCAGAAGAAAAAATTGAAAATTAGGGAGAAAAGACTCCAGTGGTTTTGACCTTAGAAAAAACCCACTGTTTTGAGCAAACATTCAAGCGAGTTCTTCCTTTTTCACAGTCCTTTCTTCACCTTCTATCGAACATACTCACTTTTGAAGAAATCACAATTAAAGGGATGTTCCAGCAGTAAAGTAGTCCTTGTACATTTTCAGACACCTCCTGGTTTGTGTCAGAAATGAATGGTTAGTTTGCAGCTTCATAAATTAGTTACATTGAACAATTTCCACCCCTGCAACTTGTGCTGTGAGGAATGCAGTGACAGATAGATTCTGTGCTGTGTTTGCCTATGAGATGATTTTCTTGAAGTCTCATAATGAGTTGTATTTGGCAGGATTAATGAGTATTATAATGGCAAATGGATGTTTGCAGCTCAGTTGTGTTCCATCACATAGTAACATGGGGTTTCTGGTCCCTTGGAGGCCATAATTGGTGGCATTAATGCAGTTTTTAATTATGCTTCTTGAAAAAATGAATTGGAACCAAAACAAAAGCTAAGTGATCGGCTCTCTGTAGTGCTGTGTGGTGTAAACACAGAACCATTGCTGTCTCTGATATCCGTGTTTTGAATTAGGCTGATGGGAGAGGAAATGTACGGGATATTTGGCTGAAACTTGATTTGGGAATATTTGTATTTTTACATTGTTAAATAGCTTTTTAATTATAACATGCAGGGGGTATTTTTCCCCAGAGAGACTGCTCAAAGTAGCATGTTGTATGCTAAACTGCTTGCACAGTAGATTTTATTATTCCAAATATAGCTCTGTAGCCACAGTGAATGTCTTTAGGTCTTCATTTATTTAATGAGAGAGGGCGTGATTCCTCCTCACTTTCCCAGAATGCCCACACATGAAAGCATTTTGATTAGTGCTGAGTCAGTGCCTGTAACTGTGTACCATGTGATAGGCTGGATTTGTCTGCATGCTGTAGTGGCCAACACTTTTCTTAATGCACTACCTCAAAATCTTCCATAAGCAAGACTCCCAACACCAAAGAAAAACTTATCTATGTAAGAGTGAAAAAAATCTAAAAGTTTTTTTAAAAAATAGTTGATTCCTAAGGAAATTACATCAGAAAAGAATTAAATGTAAAAACTGTTTGAAAGACACGTTTCATTAAAAAAGAAAGCAAAATTATAATTTCTATATTGCCATTGCCATGCTATTTGGTGGTTCTTATAAGAGCAACATCATTACTGTTTTTTTCTCATGAAACTATGGATAAATCAAAAGGTAAAACAGAAAGGCTTAATTAAATAGTTACAAGATATTTATTTAATAGTCTATCAGCTTTTCTGCCATGCTGTTTAACATTTTCCTCCAGCCTGCCCCAGTATTATAGAAGAGATAATGTAACTAGAATAACCATTTCTTATGTGCTATGTTAACTTGGGATTAACTCCTGATCTAGGCACTTCTTTTTTATATCAGTCTTGGTGAATGTAACTCACTTTTGATCTCAGTAGTTTTCCATTAAATCCACAATATGTCAATAGAGATACATGTATCATTTTTGTGGACCCCTATCACTGCATATGGTCCCCAAAATGCATAAGGTGAAAGTCTGTGCATGAATGCAAGGCTTCTGGATGTTTATCCTACTGTCTCTGATGAGAGCTTTTTAAATCATACTCTCTTGATAAGAGAGATGTGGAATCGACTTCAGGTACATATGTGAATTCCTTTGTGATAAAGGGGTCATAGCTGGAAAACAATTTTTACTTATCTTTTTTATTTTTTGTTTTTGAAGTAGTGTATGTCAGTGCACACATACAGATTGTAATGAAACCAGATGACAATATATTCCAGATGACAGACAGAGTCTGGAAGAACTTCAAATGCTGTGCTTCTGTCAAATGAATTTACTAGATCTCCGTTGACTGTATAATGGGAACTCACACACCTATACTCAAAAATCTACAAGTAAATACCTAAATCTGAATTTCTTAATCTCTCACTCATTCTAAGTAAAATTTACTCACTAACATCTGACTTGTAAAACTACCAGTTTATTGGCTGACAGGCAGGTTGAGAGCAATCTGAATTCTTATTATTATTACTTATTATTTGTATAATCACAAGTGGAAGCCCTTATCTTTGTGCTGTGCAAGGTTCAAATGAGAAATAAAGCATATAATATATGATGATAAATATGAGATGCATACCAGAGGACAATGACCAAACAGTGAAATAATGTAGTACTTCAAGATCATGTAAAGCTAAACAACCTGTTCTGGATTTAACATGAACTACTTAAAAATTCTGTATTTTACCATTACAGTACGTTGGTACCCACTTTAAGGCATTGGACAAATAACTGTGGTTGTAAAGTCTACCATGAGCAAACAACCTGTTAAAACACTGCAGGGTTTGCTGATGGACCTGAGATGTCCTCCCACATCCTACTGCACTTCACAAGAGGGTCCCTAGTCTGTGCGTGCAGGAGGAAACGCGTTCCTCAAATTAGCATGTGGCCACAACAGTCACCACACTTGTCCCTTTGCTTTGAAAGGAGATGCTTTTCAATTCTAAACATTTGGTGAGGTGGGTCCTTGTCACACTACTCTGTTTGACTTTCTCTGAAGAGACTGAATACTCCAGGTATGCCATCTTCACACTTAAGTTCCTGTTTCTTCTTTAATTCATCATTTCTTCTTAAATTCAAACAAACTCAATGGAAAAAACATATGGACTTCATGCTATGAGATTAAAAGCAAAGTCACAAGCGTTAAATAAAAGGTTAAATATCATTTTAGAGTGACGGTGCCCAGGACCAAGCCTTCCAGCAGGTTCTCATCCCCGCTCCCAGCAGTAGCCTTCCTACCCTGGACAGCCCTCAGGGAAATTTAACTCTGCCTCTTTTCACCCTCTCTTTCTTCCTTTTATTTCAGAGCCTCTTCCTGTCCTTTATCCAGTTGCAATGCAGCTTTGCTGACCTGTGTTTCTGGCATGTCACATCTATTTTTTCACACTTTCTGGCACAGCCTGGATTCCTCTCAACTCCTCTGCCTTTTGGAGCAGTATTCTCAGCAACAAGTGCAAATGTAGTTGATGAACCTTTTTTCTGCTAAAACAAGGCTGTCACTTTTTAAAATGATGGCTGTAGCAAGATAACAGCCATTTGATTTCTTGATTACCAAAAATCTCTGATTCCTGAGGAATGTCTCCCAGCCCCCTCAGGTTTGTACATGTCTCCTTTCCTCAGATGAGTACATAGAGGTGGATCACGCGGGGTTTTTCCTTGCAGATTTTCTTGAATTGCTGCATGGAAGACAATATTTCTGTTTTGTGAAATGTTGAGCGAAAACCACATTTTCACCTTTTTTCTTTCCCATTCTTATCCCTCCTCCTTTTTCCCTTTTGGATGGGACAATTGGGCAACAAGGACTGTTACCTTCTGCCTACTGGTCCATGGGTGGAGAAAACTGCAGGGTCATGAACTTAAGCCAGCCACTCTTTCTGCTTTTTCAAAATGCTAAATTAAAACAACTCGATGTAGAATATCTTATGCTTAATCACAAATATTGCATTAAGTATAAGCTATTTAATATTCATAAAGCAGTAAAGTCTAAAAACCGGCACTGACCTTCAGCATCTTTCATGATAAACTCTGGGTCCTACCTCCAAGAGTCTGCAGCCTAAGAGATTCCTAAGGTTTGGTTTGAATACTGGCCCAAAGGATAACAGCAAACAGGTACCTCTTGTGATATAATCCTCTCATCCAAGTGCACCAAGCTTTTTCTCAAGGGTCTTCCTAGACCCCAATTCTGCCTGCTATCCCAAAAGGCTACTGTCACTTCCACTATTGCCAGGGCGGACCTAATGAGCCATACCAGCTGCATAAGTCACTGCAAAACCACTATCAGCTCTTTTTCTTCCGGATGTGCTAACTCCTTATAGAAAAATAGGCTGGCAGAAGAAACTCACTCTCCTTTTACAGTTAATGATACTGTAAACCGCTGAAAGAAGATAAGGTGTCCTGGGTTATAAAAGTGATCAATACTAAGCAATCAGGAGGCCAAAGCTTTTAATGTTTATTTTACAGGATAAGAAGTTATAGGGAATGCTAGCTAGCTGGATAAAAGCACAATCTAGCTGTCAGGCTGTTATGCAGCAGTTAATTCATCCTAGAACTGGATTAACTTTGAAAATGAAAAAGTTGCTTCTCTAGTCATGGAGGATGGTTTGTAGGCCCCCATAAATCAGGCAGAAAGCTGCTGAGGGTGGAGAGGCTTATGTATATGAAGCCTCAACCTCATGAGGCTTGTACCTGCTTATCAGAAAAAGAAAAAAATATCTAAAGTTGAATAAGTCACCTACATGCAGAAACAAAATATACGATCTTATGCACTGCGGATAAACACAATCTCTGGGAAAGAAGTGTTCAATATACGGAAAAAAATACATATCAAAATGAAAAATATTGTCTGACATTGGAAAGGGAACTGCAGCAGGATTTCTTTTAAGCGTAATCAGCATTAGGTCTTCGGCAAAAAGACCTAACTTTAATTACCAATGCCCTAGCCAGTCTGTTCAGTCTCTGCTTTACTATGCATAATGGAGTCAAATCTCTACACGTCTTTTTTCGGTGAGTTGATTCCATTGTGTATATTTGAGCAAAACCAACTGCACATTTTTTACAGTGGGCTGGATCTGTGTGGTCTTTAGTCTCTCATCAGGAAATAAATCTCACATAATATCAGTAGAGCAGGCTACGGTAGAACCAGTCACCTCCCATTTGCATTAACATTGCTTGTTTGTTTTATCCAATACCTTTTGCACATTTAGCATATTTTAAAGTATATGTCAGCCATATTATAACGTTTTCCCTCTACACAAGTACCACAGATATAAATCCTTTATACGCTTGCTCTGAACTCACTTATAAATGCCCATTGAAAATGTCCATTTAAATAATGGTAATGATAGTGGAGTCTAATATGCAGGAAGATTTTCTTATTATCTTATTTTGAGGGTATTTTATTAATAACATATTGATATAAAAGATAAGAACATTTTACCTCCATAAATTTGTATGTGCAATTTGTTCTTCTCACTGCACAAACATATTTAGGATGCCACTCAGTAGTACTGATTGAATATTTATTTAAACAAATATCAGTATTACCCAACTAGCTGGAAAATCCATGAGTTTGGTTTTGATAGCAGAGCATTTCTCAAAAATTTATGTGTACATGCAAATGTTGGTGCTTTGGATATAGGCTAAAGTATTTGCTTTATATGTATTATTTTGTTTGAATACAAGAAAGCTGGTTTGATTTGTATGTTTCCCCCTTATAGAATTGTTCCAAGGCTCTGTCAGAGATCACGTAGAGTAATTTTTCCCATCAATCTTTGCTGTGCAGCCATGCACGAATGCAGTAGGAAAAAAGGGGCAGAAATCAAATCACTTAATTGCAGCATTTTTCATCTACATCTTTTGTTTTATGGTGGTAAAGGCCCCGAAGTAGCCTACCATGATTCATGGCTGTCACTGCTGCCGTTAGCAGTTCAATCTTTCATTCTAGGCATTTTGGTACTGAAAGTACCTACACAATTACTTTGATGAATATGACTTGTTTGTTTTTTCCCCATTTTTAGCAGAGAGTGGTTGTGCTTAATACAGACATTTAAATAAGATAGTATTCATGCCTACTGCATCTGCACTGTTTCCAAAGTTGTGTATCCAGTTTATGAATATGAGCATTTTGCCAAAGGAATTTAAGTTCTCGAAACGTACTCATTTTATTAACCCCTCCTGTTAATATGTTTATGTCATTGAAAAATAATTAATGTTCATTCTATACAAAAGAAAAAAATCACCTCAGCTCTGACGCTGTGAAAACTTCTTTTAAACCTTAGTATTTTAATTTTTTGGGGAGGGTGACATGACAAAGCCAGTGAAGCAGGACGCATATTGCTGATCATAAACAAAAGAATTTTGTCTTTTGGGGTGCGTGGAGATATCATAGAAGCGACTTGTAATGTATACATATTAGGCGAAGTCTCAGTGACAGCATCAAATATTCCGGGCTATCCAAATGACCAAGGATTTCAGAAAAGTGTTATTTTTTTTTTACCTCTGCACTGTCAGCACGAAATACACCTTCTGTGAGACAGGAAGGGAGTACGCTTTTGGGGTTTTATTATTGCATTCTAAATCAAATTCCTAGAATAAATTTTGGCATGGAAATCCACTGAGAAGATAGATGTCCATCTTTTAGGATAGAATACAATACTTCTTGGTGTGGAAACAATTATTTTTAGGGATCCTCAAACAAAAGGAGTCTGGCCTTCATCAAAAATGGTAATTTCAATTTATTAGCAGTAGCTCTGTGCCCTGTTTTATATTTGAAACTCAAGGGTCTATTTTATTTTCATCCCTATTAATTTATTTTATTATATTGTTTTCTTCTAATTACCAGTATGAAGATATTTGTGCCTAATAACCACATAGTCAGCTAGAAGGCCAGGGGTGCCTACATTGTGCAGTGGTAATAATGGTCAATGTACTCAGCAGTTTGGTACTGCAATTCTGTGGAGTACCCTTTTTAAAAGTCCAACGTTAGACCGAGGCTTAAAAGCATCTTAAATTTAAAGAACTCTCATAATGAAAAAAAGAAACATAAAGCATTAATCTAAATCTGGTAACTAAATCTCAAAAAGGGAATTAAAGAAAATTTATCTTATGATAATGGGGATCCACAAGCTGCCGTACAATCTGCCAGCCCCAGACCTGTGGGGTGAAAATACAGTGGGACACAGGTGTGCTGGAAGTTGTTTCTTTCAAGATGACTTCCAGAAGGGGTTGATCAGTTTTGCCAACACTGTTATAGAGGCTTAATTACACCAGGGGGAGTGGATTACTGGTGGAATTACTGAAATAGTAAAATTGAGCAAGTGCACAAGCGCTCATGGGAACAGCTTAAGTGTTTACCACTGAGTATGCAAATGTCAGTTAAAATGTTTGTGATTTCCTGCTGAAACAGCAGGGGATGAAAATGGTAGGTGAGTGCAAGTCTCCGAGAATCACAGTTTTGGGGCATGGAAGAAATAACAAGTTAGAAAGATGTTCACCTCAGATTGCACCAGGCAATGGCACTATCCCTTAAAGCTACCAAGGCACCCCTTGCATTCTTCTGAGTTGGCACCTTGGAAGGTGTATCCTGCTCTGGACGTGATTTCACTTTCTACTTTGCTATGCCACAGAATCATAGAACCGTCTAGATTGGAAAAGACCTTTAAGACGATCAAGTCCAACCATTAGCCAAGCACTGCCAAGTCCACCACTAAACCACGTGCCTAAGAACAACATCTACAAATCTTTTAAATATCTCCAGGGATGGTGACTCAACCACTTCCCTGGGAAGCCTGTTGCAATGCTTGACAAGCCTTTCAGTGAAGATATTTGTCCTAATATCCAATCTAAACCTTCCCTGGTGCAACTTGAGGTCATTTCCTTTTGTCCTGTTGCTTGTTACACCCACCCAGATAAGTTAGTATACAGTCACTGAAATACAACCATGGCAAAATACTGAAATGAGCTGTTAGTCAATCAGATTAATCATAACATGTTTGGTGTCTGCCTTCTCATTGCTGTTTGGTTCACAGATTGTTGCGGGATTTAAAGCAGCAACAGGCATCCCATCCTCGTGCACATCACTGAATGTAGGCTAGCGATGAAGTGTCAGGGTAAATGTATGTAGAAGCACATGAGAGAAAAGGAAGAAAGGTAATTAATTTCATATTTCCTTTATTAGACACAGGTTTGAATGGATTGCTAGCAGTATTTATGCGGTACATCATAACAAAACAATAAACTCAATCCCGATCCTTCAGAGTCTTGCAAAATGTACAGCAGTTCAGAACCAAAGGCAATGAGAGGTTCCTCAGGGAGAAACACCTCTACAGCTCGTACCTAAAGCCACTGTCAGGAAAAGATGGCATTCACGCATTGGGTTCTTCACCAAAGGCACAAAACTGTTAACAACATGACTGCTGAGGGCAAAGCAACAACAAGGTAGTCCCAGCTGGACTAGTTTTAAGCTGGTTAAACAGATTGTTTATGGTCCGTACAGTGTGATGGAGACGTTTCATAAATCCTCGCAGATTAAGTGTTTTATACTTGGTGATCTTTGATTGCAGGGCTGGACTCGAGGTCTGCAATTTGGTATTCCACCCTAGATAGGAGCACAGTAGATTCTACTTTACATTGCTTTGTGGGGAAAAAAAAAAAGAAAGAAAGAAAGAAAAAAATCCTACATGATTAGGGGTCTTTGCAAAAATCTCTGAAGTCTTTAAGTTTCTGATGGTGAGAGAGATAACTAGAAAATTTTTCTATAGTCTTTAGGGAGCTAATATTTTTTAATTTTAATTGGAATTCGGAATTTAACATACTTTTGACAGTCCCACTAGGTATCTCTCTCCAAATGCTACTTTAAAAATACATCCTGCCTTAGATGCTACTTTAAAAATATGGTCCTTTGAAAAAAACATGGTAACTTCAAAAATATAATTCTTCATGTTTTTGTAATAATGTATGCACATCCAACTATTAAAATAACACATGGCAGTATACATGTATGGGCAGAAATGTGTAAATAAATCCATACTGATTTACCAGTTTGCATTTTTGAGAGCAGAAGAATTTTCTCTTGTGACTCTCTGTAAAGTTAATAACCAATCATCATTTCAGCATAAGTTATTTTTAATTTGTTTTAAAGAAAACACTTAAACGCAGTAATGGGACAAAAGAAATTGGAAATTTTTTTTGCCTGAATAATACCTCCAAATATTCCTTATGGGATGTATCTTCCCAGCTCTCAGGCAAGCAAGGCCTTGATAACCATATAATTTTCTTGATTTTTCTTGAACTCCATGGACTGGTCATTGCAAACAGTAAGACTAGAACACCCTGAGAGTGAAAGCAGTCACTAAATGAAAGCATACAGGTTGGTTTGAAGTCAATCTAAAGTCAAATGAATACAATTTTTCATGGGTGAAACAAAGGGTGGGTCAGCCTGTAGGAAACCCACAACATAGCTGCAACTGTCTGCGACAGCTTCTTCTTGCCAAATGAATTAAGGCAAGTCACAGGACCAGCGAAGAGACCCCAGCTGCTGTCAGATGGGTACCCAGCTCCCCTTCAGAAATGAACTGCCAAGGACCCGAACTTAGCTGTCTCTTCCTCATACCCAGCCTGGGCTCTGCCTTCTTTCATTTGAGGTGGAACAGGAAAATAGGAGGGACCAGAGGAATTGCACTTGGATCGCTCCTTCCTGAGTGTCATCAAGTGTGTGTTGCACTTCCCATTCACATGCAAGGGAGTGGGTCTTTTTATATTTTGGATCCCCACGGGGTTACGAGATGGACAGGAGTGTCCAGGATAGTTTCAGTCATGGATGAGAACAGTCATATGGTATTAAGTTATTAAGTGATAAGGTGATAAAGCCAGCGTTGCTTTTTGCATTTAAATTCCATGTTCTAGTGATAATTAGGTAACTATCCATGGAGACTATCACGTTTGATGAAACAGCACAGAAAAGGCTTAGATCTAAAGTAAACTCACATTGTACTCAAATACGAGAGTAAGTCAAAGCATGTGGGCTGCTTTGTGAAGCAGATGGATAAAAATGTGGTTAAGAGAGGAAGACGATTTGGATGTTGGAGAGGGGGCTGGCAGGCTGCCTATGTTAGTAATGCTAAGGAGTGCTGGAACACTTGATAATTTCAGAGCAAGTTAGTTTGCCACAGCTTACAACCTGCTCAGCGCTGGGGAGAGAGCTTGTTCTGCCTTCTCATCAGTATGTGATACGGAATAATCACAGTGGTTACCTAACAGTGATGAAAAGCTTCAGCAGCAAAGGGAAAGAGACTGCAAATCTGATTGAATGTGGGTATTTCAGGTTTGGAAATATGTGCTACCTACTAAAATGAGCTATCGACTAATTCTGAAAGAAATGTTATATGGGCTTAATGTTCATCTTCATCCACACTATAATGAGAAGGATTAGACTGGCTTCCATATGTGGAATATTTATTTCAGCAATACAGGAAAATGTATTTCCCTAATATTTTTTCTGTATGCACAAGGCCTTAAATTTTACAGATGTGATTAATGTTTTAATTTGCTGTTCTAGTTGGATACAAGTTTACCATACAATATAAATTACTTACAAAGAAATTTGCTTATATGGAGTTTAATTCATATGCTGTTTAGCCACCATGTGTGGCATAGCTTTGCCTTCACTATGGGACCAAGCAGTTGTGCAATTGATTTGAAAAATAAAAAACAGGCAGGTTACACAAAGCATTTCTTAACAACCTAAACCAAAGCATTTATGAAGCAAACATGTGCCATAATTAGTGTTTATTTTAGCATGAATTGGTAAACAGGATATTAATTGCAAGTTGTGAATTGGATTCCTGACACAAATCATTCTGTTTAGCCAATATTTAAAAATATTTATATTGTCTATTATGTACATTTTTGTAGATCTCATTTGCACAGCAAAAGGATGACAATTAAATACATCCCCCAAATTACACGAATCAGCGCAGTTCTCTGATTAATTGTTTCAGGATCCCTGGAATATGAATCCGGCCACTAATTGTAATAATAACAAAAAAATAAGAGAAAAATACTATCTCAGAATGTGCTTTATTTACTTTTCAACAAACAGCTGAAAATAACATGTCCCTGGGATGGTATAAAATGACACACGCTCTCTGGTTTATATGTGCGATCAAGGTAAAGTCCATGACTGTTTTCAGGGCACCAGAAGTATCTGGACTCTGGAGGCCCAGGCAGAGGGACCATAGACATCATACGGAGTGAGAATGGTGACTTAAGGAGTCTATCATTCAGATACAGTTCTTTTGATATGCCCAATATTTGACTAACTCTGGCTGTGAATAAACTTTCTTCCTGGGGAGCGAAAACCTTTTGCCGATGGGTTTGTGCCTTCAGAAAGTATAGAGAGCTGTGTGCTCTAGAGAAGTATCCCCCAGCAAGAACCTTTGTTTAGAACCTTATTTTGCATTTTAATATAATTTTTCTAACAACTTTTCATGTAGTACATGCAGCAGCTTTCACATGTTACGGGAAATGAAATGGAAAGCTCCCTGGCCTGAAGTGTTCCAGGCATTTCCAACATCCTGCACAAAAAGGGAAGGAAAAAATACCAAATTGTTTAGGCCCGCATGTTATTTTCATTGAAAACCAGAGGGGTCTTACCACAGCAGACAGAGGATGTACGGTTTCATTGACACACCTAAGAGAGTTCCTCCGTAATCTTGCATGGGGAGGATGTGTGGACCAAAGTCAAGGTACATCTCATCAGGTAGAGATGATGGTCTAGCAGCTGTGCACGTAGAGACAATGCACTCTGTTTATGCTTATAATAATTTTCCAAAATCTGAAATCTGAGGTAGTTGATGTTTTCACTGAAATATCAGGAAAGATAAACTTACTTTAAGTGTTAGAAGCAAAATTTCTCCCTTATTGACCCACAAAAAGTATCACTGTTCTAGCAGACCACATGATGACCCTACACCTTTCTCCATTCTCTCCTTTCAGACAGAACGTGGATAGCAGCATGTTCATCTGTGCTACAGCCAAGGTAATCTGATCTTACCTATTCGTTGTTTGTACAGCCATTATGTGTACAGAGTAATCAACAAAGCAAATATGGTTTTAGAAAATACAAAATAAAAACCCTTTTTTTTATGTAACTACTTTAGTAGGAAAGTGGAACTTATTTTCAAACCTTGTCCTATGTAATGCAATGTAAATACAGTATTCAGCATTTTTGTCCATTTCATCAAGCCCTGCTCATTTCAATATAAGCCTTATTAGCTAATTAAACTATTTAATTAGTTATACTTGAGTGGCATTAAATTGCAATCACTTGCATCTGTTTTAATAGAGGACGTATTTTACATGTGTCCATGAATGCTGGCACGAAATAGTACTCCAGCTAACATCCAGTTAAACTGGACAGCTTCTCTGAACTTTTCAGCAAGTAATCCTAATTCTGTCTAAGAAGCTGCATGCTAATAATCACATTGCAGAAAAAATCATGTGAATAATGACATTAAAGACTAAGCTAATAGTGAGGATATGGGCTAATGTGGACAGGACTAGGGTTAAAATGGATTTTACTTCATACATTTCAGGGTACATTATATGTAGGGATATGTATTTTTATTCACTAAAATTTATCTCTCCCCAAACTCTAGCTTTCCTGTTCCCTAAGCCTCTACATTTCTTTTTGCTTGGAAAAAAATCCAGACTTTTATTTTGCCTGATGTCATGTCAAACAAGGGAATTTGACAAGGGGTGTAAGAAAATTCACCAGTCCGAACTAGTGTAAACTGTCTAAAACTCAGCCAGGCCGTTAATTCCATTTAAGTACTCTTCTATTATCTTAAAAAGGGCAGAGCTGGATAGCAAAATGCACTCACCACCTCAGAGGTAGGCGTGAGGCCTCGGTCCAGTTGCATGAAGGTAGGCATTGAAGGTGACCTCTAATGCTAATCCTCCTGGCCTCCAGCTGCCAGGCTGGAGGGCTGGGCTGGTTCATATTTTCTGTATTGTGGAGGCCAGCCCCGTGAGCAGCTGTATAAAGTCCTTAATCTCAGCTCATGCAAAATTAGGTTTCCCACCATACCATAAATAATTTGAGAAAGACTCATTTGCACATTAGGGTTAGGACGAAAGGCAACAACCCAAATGCAGCTCTGGTTCACTTCTTAGACATGAGCAACTACCTTGTTCATTCTATAACTTTACTGTTACTGTCTGCTTCTTTTATTAAGGACACTCAGACAAATCTTGGTCTTTGAATCAAAGACAGTATTGCACTGTGCGTAAAAGACTCTTTTAAATGGAATAAGAGATTTCTGTGCATTACCTCCAACATAAACAGAGATAAAGAGATTTTCACAGTTTCATGTCTTATACCCTTCCAGAATCTTGAAATCAGGTTGATATCTTGTATATTCAGACCTTGAGAGTTTTTCACCATACCAATCTCCTTGCTGTGGGCATGGTTGTCTAATTATTCCTGTAGTTCTGGGTTTTGGTTTATATTTATTCCAGTACAGAACCCAAGGTCAGATTTGAAACTGCAAAGTTTAGGGTGTTTTTAGTTTGCCCATCGCTATTGGACAAGGTGGTCTCTGGGTTTTTGACTCTCAGTGGTGCCTGGAAAGACAGAGGGAACACTGTCAGTTCTGTCCCTCCTCTTCCTTGCAAAAAGGAAACAGAAATGCATACATCAGGCACACAAGAAAGCAGGAGGCACAATAAAAGAGGCTCAGAGATGTGGGCACCAGTGTGTCTGAGTATGAGTATGTCTCCACCTCCCTTGAGAGTTAACTAATGCTAGATGTGCCCCCTTTTTAAAATAAAGGAAGGGCTGCAAATCGCCCATCTGTAAGCTTTGTATCTTCTGAAAGTTTGTAATGTAACATTACTTGAGAGTAGCAGGGATTTTTGTTCCAGGATGCGAGGGCAATCAGCACAACTCCTTCCTGACTGTGCATCTTGTGCGTGATACTACCATTAACTAACCCTTCATGGGGAGGTAAGTACTCTCATACGCTTTTTCAGTAGGCATGGTGCTCTGAAATAGTGTTTCCCCAGTAAATTTCTTTCAGAGAACAAATTAGATAGATTCTAGATGAAAATCTGTTCTTTAGCATCCTATTCTAGCAAGCCAGGAAGAATAGGCATTATTTTTTTCCTGGATAAAATTTTACAAAATTCTGTTTCAACTGAACTAAATTATCTTTTCTTGATTTGAATTCCAAATACCTGAAACACCCTACATGCTTTAATTGACACTGTGTAAAAGTAATGAATCTAGACAGCTAGGTTTTACTTTCAGCATACTATTTTTGTGTACCAAAATTGTCTTGGCTACATGCCTCAAAATAATTTTTTAAAAGAGCCTGTGTTTCAGCAACATCAATGAGAACAAAGGCACATCCAGACTGTACATGGGAGAACCAAAGTACTGGAGATCCGCACCCCTAACTATAATCCCTCTGACGCCCCAAATTTGGGGATCCAAGAGCTACACAGTCATCTTAGTCTAAGGGTGAGGGAGGAGTTTATTTGCACAATGAATTATGAATTTACCTTCTAGTCCCAAACCAGCTCATGTTGTGTCAGCTGAGGTTTGTCTGCCCTGTGCTTGTGGGAAAAAAGTGGGCAGAATAAGCCTGGATTTTCAGAAACTTCTGCACCAACTACACATGTTCTCAGCATCATTTGGGTTCTGAATGGGCTGGGAGACTTTGGTAACTGTCTAGGGAAACTAATGTCTAGCACAAAAGTTACTTAAGTAATTTCTGAAAATGGCATTTCTGAAAATTGGAGATTATAGACAGATTTAGTGCAATTTACGCGCCACATCTTTCAAAACAAGAAAAGAATTAAAAAGGAAAATATTGCTGCATTCTTCAAAATTGACTTGCAAATCAATGATATAAATGAGGATTCATGTTAAATGCGGCACAATAGGTACATTTACTACATATTGTCTTAGTCTATAAGTTTCTGATCATCCAAGAAGCTTTGGGAATGCAGTTACATTTTGTTAAATGCTCTCCATTATAAAGAGTGCGTTATATTGAAAACCAGGCATGTGTTAATAAATAAATAAACAAATAAATAATTAAAGATAGAAAACCTGGCAGAAATATATGTTAGGGGCTAACAGACTGCGTACAGCAAACCAAAAGCAAATATAATCAGAAACTAGATGCTGACATCTAGGAGGAGTGAAGTATGTTGAGGTCTTCTTAACAGATGATGAATCTCTTCTCTGAAAAGTTACAAATGTAAAGGTAGAGAAGGAAGAGTCATTCATCAGCTAATTTTGTTTACACTGAGGCTCCACAAAAGTAAAATGTGCTGTAGTAAATAACCTTCATTCCCACTTTTTCATGATCATGCACTGTCTTTCTGAAATCTTTTTATCTTTATACATCATGGTGGGCAGACCAGTGAAAGAGCAGGTACAGAACATCAGACTCCCAAGCGTTTTCTTCAAGATCACAACTCATTTTTATCTGGCTAATTTGCAAATATGCTGAAATAAATTGTCAGTTTATAAGTGACAGAAGTACTGTTGTAGTAAATTTTACAAGAATTTGAGGATTTTAGAATGTATGAACATCTTCTTTTATAAATTAAATCATCAAATTTGGAAAAAAGAAACCTAGACATTGATGCAGGTATATATAAAATACAATGTAAGTGTATAAATTCCATCCTGAGTATTTTAACTATGTAAAAATGTGGTACATATTTTAATGTATTTCTAGTATTTTATCTTCCTTCTGACCCATCTATTTATATCAGGAAATGTTAACAAGGTCTTCTTGTTTTTGCTATAACATATTTAAGTCACATTGACTGATGAGCTGTTACAGAATAATCTCAGAAGACTTGCTTGTTAAAGAGTATGAACTTCTGTGAGTAAGTGTTTGTGAGAAGCAGATAATAATGGAAAAATCTTTTTACTATCTCAAGGAACTGAAAAAGAAATTTTATATTTGTTAATTTCATTAGTCTGTGGCTTTACAAGAACTCAGACATCCAATATGTAGGACTACCATCAATATATAAATATGTAAAATATATGGAAGCAAAAGGTGGATAAAGCAGAATTAATATGACCTGTATATGAATTTTTCATGAGGAAAAAAAATTATGAAAGTAACTTGTTTTCATAAAATCCATGACTATATCCAAATTTGCTGTGATTCATCCATATTTTCTCCAAAGCTAGTGTTACAAAAATTATTTCCTTAAGTATAAAGATTTATGCTATCTAAAGAATAATACTATACCTACAGAAAGTAAGAAAACAATCACAACAAATACAATTTCACCACAAATATTAAGCCTCGTTTTTCTTATCTGTTCTCCTTGTCCTGTGTTTCTCCTCCCATTATAATAGATACGGTGGTTTAGGTTAATACGATGCTAGAATGGCTTTGTAAGAAAAACAAGAAAAAACATAATCAGATGAACTGAAGAAATGAAGTAGGGTGGAAAAAGAACTGCGCACACATATACTATACTTTACCATCAATGTATTTTAACTATGCACTAGACCTCTCCCATGCTTAAGCCAGGCCACTGAATAGCCCCTGATGTGGACTGAATTGGTGACCTAAGTGTGAAAAGCTGTGTGGGCCACTACTGATAATCTAACTTGGAAATTCAGACCTCAGTATGGTGTGGAAGACAATTTGGTCCTCTTTAGCACCATGGGGTCAGCAGTAATCTAATGTGATGTCTCTAAATTACAAGGCAATTCCATTTTGGACACAATTGCTGTTTAAAAGACAAAATTAAGTGCTTCTTTATAATGATCTTATTCCATCTTCTCTAAGAATTGAGGGGCAAATGTGTTTAATTACTAGGATTTTAAACAAAGCATTTCTTTCCCTCCTTGCTAAGTAGATTTGATCCAGAAAAACACAGTTATACCCAAGAGATCAACTACTTTGATTTACAGGTCTGTTTATATTCAAGGCAATCCTCCCAATCAGGAGGAACCATTGTGATTTTTATGATTTACAACATAATGAAGGAAAGTCAAAAAGTGCATAGGCAACAATCAAAGTGTGGTCTTCAAGCAATACTTTTCCCCCCCTAAATACATGCTGGGGTGGGACTTTTTTTCAATAACAATGATCCTATGAAAGCTACAATCTCGTTAAGAACTCACTGTTTTAGGGAAGAGGGCAATAGCAGAGTCTACTGCTTACTGCCTGCCAGTGATAAATATTACAGCTTTTTGTTTGTTGTATTTTTGTTCTGGTAATCTTTGCGTTTTTTATATAAATAAATAAAGAAGCAATAAGGCTGCATACGTCTTTCCTGAAAAATGTTGCCTGGCGCAACCACTACTCCTGGAGGATTATGGTAACATTGCACAGACATGAAATAGTTACTTCAATAGTTTCCCAGGGTTAGAAGCAAAACCAGGAATTCTTAAATGCAAACTGGTGTAATGATGGGTCATTGTAACACGTCCATTATCTACTCTTTTGAATAGGACCCTGGATAATGTATCCAGTGCCTGAAGTGTTAAATACTTTGATCTACTCCAGAGAAGGTTATAAGTGAGGAACAGTGTGGGAGTCTAAACATTAATACAATAACCGCCAGTCCTCAAGACATATCAAAATTTACACAGTGCCAAAGAAACCCAAAACGTCCACGAAGGGTTGCAGCTGGGATGGATGTGCTTGTGTTTGCATGCGGTACTCAAGAGCTCTGATTCCAAACATAAGGATTGGAGTAAGTACATGTTTTATATAACATACCAGAGGAATAAATATTTTTATATAAGACATCATGTAATGTTCAGGACACAGGATTATTTATGTTGCTGCCTACAGCTGCCTGTTACTGGGCCCAACAGCCAGATCCTTCACTTAGCCACCTGAAGGCCAGATCCTGCAATGACTTTCACCCTCTGTGCTGGTCCCAGTGTTGGAACACTGAACATGCACAGGGTCTGCTGGCATGGCCCAAGTGAGGTGTGAAACATCCTTTCTAATGTGTGAACCCCTGTTGTATGTGCAGGAGCACTTCAGCTTTCTCATGAGCTCTTAAAATTAAATCCAGAGAATGTGCAGGATTTATGCCTCACTTCCCCACCCCTCCCACCCCCTTGCCAAGTTTTCATGAGCTTGTTTAGAAACATTTAAGTTGGAAAAGACCTGTAAGATCATCAAGTTCAACCATTAACCTGGCACTGCCAAGTCCACCACTAAACCGTGTCCCTTAGATCTTTTAAATACCTCCAGGGATGGTGACTCAACCACATCCCTGGGCAGCCAGTTTTAATGCTTTATAACCCTTTCGGTGAAGAAATTTTTACTTATATCAAATCTAAACCTCCCCTGGTGTGACTTGAGGCTGTTTGCTCTCATTCTATCACTTATTACTTGGGAGAAGAGACTAACACCCACCTTACCACCTCACTAAAACCTCCTTTCAGGTAGTTGTAGAGAGTGATAAGGTCTCCCCTCAGCCTCCTTTTCTCCAGGCTACACAATCCCTGTTCCTTCAGCCATTCCTCATAAGACTTGTTCTGTAGACCCTTCGCCAGCTTCATTGCCCTTCTTTGGACACACATTTGTCATACTTAGTCTAGCCCAGGAAAATCTGTCTCTGGAGTGGGAAAGTGAGATCGCTCCTGCAACCAAACCAGACATGGAAGCCAGCTCTTGTGTTTCCAGTCTTGAAGGTGAGGGTCCAGGCATCTGGGGACAAGGTAAAGAATATCTTAAAGGCCTTTGATTCACTTTTTGAATGGGAGTGGGAGAGGGAGACAAGCAGAAGCCCTGTTTGCTAGTCATGCACTGTAAGAAAAGTAATTGCCACCACTCTGTTTCTCTCAGGCTGTTGTAAATTATGTTCTCCTACTCTTCATCCAGTAGACCAGAACTGACACAAGCTGTGAGGGGAAGTGTTCATGCAGTTTGGCACCAACTGAATCCCTATTATACAACAGTGTTTCAGATTTTATTAATCTTATTTTTTCTCCCTAAGGACATGTTATTTAAAGTAAGTTGATTTTCTGTCCCTTTGAAAGACTCTAAGAAGAATTCTCAGCTCTCAACTGGGTCATGAAAGAAGAGATTTCTTATTAACATACAAACATTGCTAGTCATTGGAAGGCTTCATCTATGACAAAGTCCAAATGTTAATTTATGTGTCTTGATCTCACGTTGAGAAGATACCAAGAACTTCAGCTCTACTGCTTCAAGGAATGTCCACATGATGATGAGTAGTACTTGAATGACCAGTCCTCAGAAGAAGCCCTAGGATTATGCCAATGACAGTTCTTTTTTGCTGATAAGGATGGTGGTTCCCTTCAGGATCTCTTTGAATATATGAATTTCCATTTTGAGCTTGTAGGATAGGTGTGTGTGCAAGTGCTACTTCGAAGCTGATAAAGTTACAAAGCTCAAGGGTGTCTAGTGATCCAACCAAATGTTACAGGCAGGTCTGTACATCTGAGAAAAGAAAAGCTGAATGACAGAGCAGAATAAAGCTGTCTGTGACGACTAAAGGAGAACAGCTATGAATGCATTTTAGAGGTTTGTATCTGGTATGAATAACCAAAGTTATTTGCAGTGGAATTATTTTTTAGGTAAGATTATGAGGGTTTTTTGATTTTTATTCTTTGCAGGTCATTTCAGATTTAGGAGTGAAGGCAGTCTTTCCACAACAATATAAGCTAAGACATAACAAAAATAAGACCATTTGAAGGAAAGGGAGAATTCTTGCTGAATTCTCAATATGTAAGGTGGATTTTGCCTTACGCCTAGGCTGTTTATATCTACTATGGCTCAAAGCAATGTTTTTGTTCTTTTGAGGCTCAGTTTCTTTTGCTGACTTTCAACCTCAAAACACATATTTGGTTCAATCTCTAACTTCCAAAATTTCTTGCCTTAATCCGGTCTGACTTTGAGACACTATTATGGAAACAGTCTTCTTTCTAGCCAAAGAGGAAAACTGAACTTTCTTAATTGGATTGATTTTAATTTCTGCATAATTTTAATTTTAAATACTGACAGTGGTAATGCAGCAATGAAAGCTATCCTTTATATGTAATTCATCTCTGAAGAATTTAAAGGGACATAACATGAATAAACTTCCTGACTGCATGCACACAAGAGGTGAATATATTTGTTGGGTTTTGCTATAATATTTATTTGGCTCACACATTTATTCTGATATTTAAATCCAAAAAGGGACTTCTCTTTTAGTTTTGTATTTGGGACTAATTAGTCATTTTGAAGCTTTTAAGTAGAAAATGCAAAGATTTAAGCAAAAGGCTAATGGTTTGTTTTTTTGAACTATCTGAACAAGAAGATTGTTTGAAGTGAAAAATTCTATGGTTTGCCTTAAGTTTTTCAAGTAAACTTTAACATAAAGCCATGTCTACACTGAAGAAACAAGTTGCCTGGAATACACGAGTGGATCCAGTTATTTCATTCTCTTGTGAACAACAATGTCTTTTTCTGTAGTAGTACAAAATATATCCTATCAGGGTGCTCTTTCGTGAATGGAAATCCTTTCTATCGATATTCTTTCCAACTACTTGCTGACTCTTGTACCATTTTGCTTTCTGATCACAGAAAGAGCGTCAGTTTTCAAAACTGTACTCTAGGTGTCATGAGTTTGGTAGATGAGAGAATCCTACCTGTGGTTTGATTTAAAGATGGCATGTATAATATGTGTTGTTAGAAAAGTAATTATGGAGGATTGCATATGTGAATGCGATTAATAGAATGTTTCCTCAACTTTAAAACTACAAAGCTATTACATTTGAAATGTACATTATCCATAAAATAATTATTTTCACATGAGTGTCTATCCTTCCTAATCTTACTTTCACATGAAGGGAAGACCTATAGAGAGTTTAATAAGCTCTCACTTTTGACATGATTATCCATATTCACATACTGTATATTATTTTTGAAGAACATGGTTTTTTTTCTGAAGCATAAAACTAAAAGTATCATTTTAAAATATAACAACCTCAGGTTTCTTTTCAAGGATTCTTTTGACACTTGAGTTGTTAAACACTTTCTGTCAGGTGGTGTAAGATCTGCACTTTTCTGTATGCTTCAGTTTTGAAAACTATCCCCCCTGCCAAATTTCCTTGAATCCCCACCTTTTTTTAGAAAATAAGGGGGGCTCACTAGGTTGTGATGCTCCTGGTAGGACTGAGACAGTACATTATTGTTATATTCCTTCACATCTATATTTGGAAAGGGTTAAATGGGTAATATAAAAGAGAAGAAGTCCTCTTAGGACTTAGGTTAAACTTCCCACTCTCAACAACCTGATATGTCTAATGTATGAGGTATCCTCTTTGAAAAAGGTTGTTAAACATGAGTTTTGTTTACATATAATGTCATGCAGTTATCAGCATAATCAAAAACTTATTTAATCCTTTTCTAATTCTAAAGTGATTAGCAAGGGCTGAGAAATCACCTTATCTCACTAAAACACAGGTACGAACACAGAGTAAATATTTTGGTAAACAATTATTCTGCCCTTGCATATTCAGCAGTGTGCTAAATTATGCATAATCTTGCATAAGTAATAAGTGAAGGTAGCTTAAATTCAGGGTTTTTTTACCTGACCTATTTCTTTCAGTGCTGTTAGCTTCTTAAATCATGTATGAGCTTTCCGTAAGGCTTCAATGAGTAGTTCTAGTGGAGAGACTTCAGTAATAAATTTCAGGAGAAGACAAGTTTTTTGACAGGCATAATGCAACACATACAGAGTTTGGAACTCACACTCTGGGAATTTAGAGCAATCCTTGCAAAGCAGCTTTTCCCTGTTACATTAATAGAGAAAATGAAGTATGAAAGTCCTCAGGAATTACTGCTAGGTGTAATTTAAATAATTTACCAGAAGACAGTTCAGCACATGCATAGAACAGGGGCATACAGAGTTTGCCATAAGCAGTTTATAAATAAACTATATTCTGCTGAAGTAAGTCAGGCATAAATTATAACTATTCCTTTTGTGGCTATACTCTGTTCCTCATTGTAATAGTTATTTAAAAAAAAAAAATCTGGGTTATGACCTTCTACTAGAAATCATAGGCTCTGCCTGCCTTGTACCTTGCTTATGAGCATGCTTACATTTAATAGTTTGGCTGCTATGAGATCAAAGTAAAATTACTATTGCTGTGGGAGAAAAAAAAAAAAAGAAACTGCATTACATTTCTATAAACAGAATCTAGGTAGAATTCTGTGGCTCAGTGGAAAAAGGAGTGTGCAGTGCCAAAGACCATTGACTAGCATCTGACCATTTCATGAAACCCTTATGTACTTTTTTAATGTATTATTCTATTTCTAGCCTCAAGTGCTGAAAGTTAAAATGACAGAATAACTTGAAAGTGCCAATAGAAAATATGAAATTAAGATACTAGGGAGTACGGAGAGGGTAAAGAATTTGTTAAACACACTTGTAGATACGGGACAGTTCCTACTGCTTTGTAGGAGCTGCAACCCTAACTGTTGGGGTTTTTAAGGACTGTTAATGTTTACCAACCAGAATTTTTTTCATTTATTTTATTAGTGTTCAGAAATAGGGGTTCGAGGTGAGAGGTCAGATGATCCAGAGATACTTATTGGTTTTTGAATACCAAATTAAAATATATATTAAATATATTTTATTCTGACATCTATAAGTACCACATAAAGAAAAGGAAAACACGAACATGATTTAATGCTGTTTTCCCCTTTTCTATTATACAAGTTAATTGATCTCTGATTGCTGTAGAGCACACATGAACACAAATATTCTATCTCTGGTCTTATGTATTTTACCTCTTGTTCTTTAATATTTTGTTCTTTTCTTAATTTACTCTTAATTAACTTCTCTTGTCCATCTAATTGTGGATAAAGCATTACAGCCACTGGTGTTCATAAGTAGTCACAGGTCAGAAAGGAGGGCTTGCAGTATTTTGTCATATTGGGTAAAACACTAACTCACATGCTTAACCTTCAAGCAAGTCATGGAAGATATTTTCCTCAGGAAAAATATATTTATCTTTCTGTTGGAATTTGGGATTTTTCTGAATGAGATTTAACTTGCTTTCCATGCAGTCACGTATAAAAATAGAAAACCTGAGATTTTCTGATATTATTGTAGACTTCTATTGGCTAAAATATTATATATATTTTCATTGTTTGCATAATTATATTAATACATGCATAATAATAAAGTTTTATTTTACTTAATTATATATGTATATAATCACATCACTAATTGCATTGCTTAAATATATATATGTTTTAATACAGTTACACAATGTATAATGTCCGTATAAATAATTCAAGCTCTCGTTAACCTAGCATTCGTCAGCTCACCCAAGTCCTCCTCGTGCTAGTGTAAGAAAACTCGTGCTAGTGTAAGAATTAACATGGGGAATAGGTTTAAAATGCCCTTGGTTTTGCCTCTCTCCTTCTAAAAATATTTATGTAGAGGGAGTAGGGGAGTCTGCATGCTGTGGGGAATCCTGGCTACCCCTGCCAGACTGCCTGGGGGGGTGAAGCACTGTCTGTATTTCACCTCCCATTATCCACAGCACTGTGGATAATTTTGCAAGTCCTCATTCACAGTGGTCCAGCTTCCACAACGTTTTAGGCTGTGCTCCCTTCCATGAGTGGCACTGAAATGTGCTCCCATCTAAGTGACCAAAGCTTCACGACTGCAGTCCAGTGCAGGACCAGAACTCATCACTCAGATTCTGCTGGTCACACACTTGAGATAGGCCACTAATTTAACCATTTCTTTCATACAAATCAGTGTACTTGTTGGTTGTTTATTATGGTTTAATTTATTTTTTCCCAAAGTAGGGACAGGGTTTGTGACAGCTGCCTGTTGGGATGGAAAATTCTCAGTCACCTTCCTGATAAATGGAAAAATATTTTCCATGTCCAGAACGGATATGCATATGCAAAAAGCCCATATACATGACCATTTCCCCTAATTGTCCTTTGAATATACTATAAATTTTGTTTTCTTTTCTAAGGAAAAATTGACTTACTATCACTCTGGTTAAAGCAGTTGTCTTTCCCAGCAGAGGTTTTTTTCATTATTACACTGAACTGTTAGAAAATTAAATAATGTTAACAAGAAATTTCTCCTTAATATGCAATAAATATAGGTTGTTCGAATGATAAAAACAGTTTAGTTCAAACAATTTAATTAACATCCTTACAAGGATCGCTGAAAATAAAGTGCAAAATAAAATAAAATCACTGTCATGATCCTGACCCTGTGTTGCAAATTAAAAACACAGTAAAGTGACATAAATTTCAGCAGCTCAATTTGGGTTCACTTAATAGAACTATGACAAAAGCAAATGTTTTGTCACTTTCAGACTGTTGCTGGGAAAAATTGTAGTGCATAATTAATGATAATCCACTCTTTAATTTGTATATATAAAGGCACAGGAAGTTGCCACTGATAGCATAGAAATAATATCTTTTTCAGTGTTAAAGCAGTAGAACTGTTTCATCTAAAACAACGAGTCAGGGGAAGGATAATGGAAGGTGTCAGAGGCACAATAAATAAGATTAGAGTGGACAAGGAGAAGTGAAAAGTATTACCTGCATTGAAATTTTCAATTAGAAAGGCAAAGCAAATCCTTTATGAATCATCCCCTCCAACTTCTTTTAGACCGTTCTGAATAAATGCAGTTGAATTGCCTGAATACTAGTTAGTACAAAATCGAGCTCTTTCAAATAGATGAATTACGGTTTTATGCTGTTACTCTAGACACTTAAGTCATTTTTAAGAACACATCTAGTCTTCAAGATCTTGAACACCCGTGTTTGAATAGGCTAGTGGCAATTAAATGGTCACCTTTCTGAACAGACCTGAAATACCAGAACATCAGCTAAGCAATGACAAAGTACATTACGTGTTGGATGCTATGAATCACGTTGCTTTCCTAGTTTCCTTACAGGGATGGTGATTTTGGGGTAATACAACCTGTCGAATATCAGGACTACGGAAAAGCCAACATGAGGTGAATGATTAGGTGAAGACAGTTTTCATCAGCTCACTTCTGACGTACTTGTAACATGAATTGACATTGAATTTTCTCTGTAATGAAGCAAGTTTATCCACATGAACCTTCTAATTTTGTTCCTCTTTTACTTGCTTAGAAAATGTAACAATTGTTTCTTCTGTCCAAGGACAATGTCATCTGCTCAGACATGAGGGCAGACTCAGCGAGCAACGGGGACTGTGATTTTTAAAGGAACTGTGTAACAGGAGGTGTTAGGGGTCTAATCACTATTTGTTACTATGCCTACACATTGGGTATTTTTTTCTCTTTTGAGGCAGTCTTGGGATCACTGTTATCTTGGAACTGTAGACCCTTTGTCTTGGACCCATGATTTATACCAAACCTCGGTCTTCTGAGTGAACAGGACACCTGCCTAGGTGTTTTGCCACCCAAAACACAGCCACTCGGTTATGAGATATTATAAAATCACACGTGAGGGTTAGGGATTAGCTCCAGAGTGGAACATTTTATAGATACCACTAAGTGGGCTTTACTCCTTTCTAGTAAAAGTTTTGATTTTTGTCTTTTTTTTTTTTTTTTTTTGTAATTACCTGTAATGTCTTGGAGTTCTGAAAATAATTGCCAATTACTGTGTGAAACACGCAGGAGTCCTGAGGCGGCGAAATACCAAGTCCTTAACAGGAGTTATTTAGGGATGCCTTTAATATATCTAATCAATGTGCATACCAGACTGTTTCCAAGAACTGCAAAAGTTGTTCAGATTGTTCTCTTTATTACAATCCTTTTTGTCTCCTTTAGTGAATCCTCAGCTGTGTCTCAGATTCCCAGGATCCTGCACTGAAAACATGAAAAGCTGCTAAAGTTATTATCCTGTATATACTAAGTAATATCCACAAAACTTTCTCTTCCAGCGTGAAGAACTGATGTGTTAAACAGATTATTCACAAGACCTGCTTTCCTCTAATAAACCTAAAAAAGGAGACAGAAATAAGCATGGTTTCTAAACACAATACATAAATCTAGATGAAATTTAAGAGCAATATTTCATGCCTCTTGTCAACACATAAGGATAAAATGCTGTGTCAGAGACTCAGCATGGCAGAGAGGTGCAAGTAAGAGGCAGTCCAGAGTGTATTAATTACAGGGGGACTATAACTATATATATATATATATCTATGCTAATAAACTCAGTGTGCAAATGCTGCTGTCCTCCACAACAGGCTGACTGCCCCCAAGCTGCCTGTGAGCTATGGCCATTGAAAAGTCCAGCCTCTGCATGGCACCCATGAAGTCCTTGAGAGAGCACAGGTTGACATGGGCCATTCTCGTGGGTTTGAAGAGCTGTGAGCCACTTCTCAATAGCTTTCCAGGGACTGTTCAATTTACTAGCACAGATGAATAGCCTATAGGCCTACTCCCCCATTTTTATATTTGAAGCATTGTGTGCCATAAGATGACTCAAACGAATGTTGTAACTCTGGTCCACTCTGACAACTCCTCTCACTCCTGTACCATGAACTTTCCCAGCCAGGTTGAATAGATGGATGATGTGATGAGGCACCTCTTCAGCACTCCCCTCAGCCCCCAGGAGCAGACTTTACCTACCCAATCCCTTCTAGCCTTTATCTCTTAGTTGTTGTCTTTATCAGCACACCCCATTAATATCACAAGCAATTAGCACCATTGTGTGTCATACTTACATGCTCTAGTGTTTGTTCTCTTCCCAGCTGAACCCCTGTGTCAGTTGAATGCTGACATCCACCTTTGACAGACAGATTCCACAATCCCTAAATGGATCTATCTCAGCGTATCTGCTACACTTGCACACAAATACCATACTACCAGCATTCAGAACAACCTTAGTGAGTCTTCCAGTTGTCAGTCTTTCTGGTGTTACCCCAGAAGGCTTTCTCGGTGTCTCCACACTAAGTTTTCCTACTGCTCTTTAAACTACTAGATAGCTGTAAAGCGTGTCAGGAAATGTTCCTTTTGGTGTAGAATGATATTCAGGACAGTGCTATCACCAACCCAGTGGATCGTCAGAAAAGCTGTTGTGTACGACAGAAATGTGTACGGCAAACAAAACCAGTTTTTAAAAGAGCACAAATGCCTTCATTAGTATTAGCAACCAGGCTGGCTTTTATAGAGAATCAGTTAACATTGTGTGCTGTTGGTTGACAATGTGCACTCTGTTTGCTGGCTATACTGCAAATTAATTTATTTTTTTCTTGATTTTTTTTTTTAATCTGAAGAGTAACTCACCAATATTTGGGAGGAAAGGTAAAAATAAATAATATTGTTGCTAAGTTCATCTGTGTCTTGATAATATATGCTAAAATTGATTCCCTGATATTGTAATTCAGTGATGACTTTTCTGATACCCAAAATGTCACAAAAAGCTCACATGAAGCAAGTATCTTACATCCTTTAAAAATGTGTGTGTTCCTAGGTTACTTAAAATTGCAGCTAAAATGTAGTTTCCTAACACATCTGTTCTAAATATTTATGTCCTAAGTTTATGGAAATTTTCTTTGAGCAGTTGTGAGAGAGGACATCTTGTGCACCATTTTTACCCCAAAGAGGTCAGATTCAATGTTAACCATTCTTTTATCTGAGGTTAATATTAAATTCTTACCTGTTTCAAATCTAGTAATAGAGGCGTTGAACAGTCTGGTAAACGCCTTTCCTGATTCCTGTCCATTCTGAACTTTTGAAAGCAGAGAATAATATTAAGAAACCTGAAAATAAATAGCCTTCAAACCTGAAACCTAATACATTAAAACCTTTTAAATGTCTGGGAAGAAATAAAATGTGAATTTAATAACTATCTTAGTGCATTCATTTACCAAAGCCACTTCTACTTCTCTGTGAAATTTTAGGCGGAATGGGGAATGCTGAACCAACCAAGAGTAAGGATCAATATTTTAATTTACATAGGACATTTACATGGTGGGTGAGATAAATGGCTGGATATTTCCCTTTTCCTGTTAAAGGAACCAACTCAAAGAGGCTGGAGTGTAGGCAATTAGTTTTATTGTCACAGGTAATCTTAAAAAAGCCCAATAATTTTAACTGCTACCTGTGGCTGGTTTCTATCCTCAGCTATTCATCAGCATTTTAACAAATTTCAGTTTAGTTCTTCATACATGAAATCACTGTGATCATCATGTGATCCAAAATCAGTTCTAAATACATATTTCTGTGAATATGTTTTAGTAACTCTTACAAATGTTTCTAATTTTATTGGGAATGTGGATTTTTCTGGCAGCATTTGTTGTTCTCGGCTTCTGTGAAATCGTGCAGGTCTTGTGGTGTTTCCTCAACGGGCGTAAAGACCAGGCATTGTGTTTCCTCAGTGGGTCTTTGGGTATTATATGTGTGCTTGTGTGTGAAATAGAGATAAAAATGTGCTGTTAAGGACAAAAATTTCCTTTTAAAAACCCACTAGAGCAATTAGTCTCTGGTACTGATGACTATGTATAAGTACATGGAGTGGTATTTGGCTGGAAGGCTTTGCCCAAGTTTCCCCAAGGGAAGATTACCCTAAATGTCAAATCCTAAGTCTCAATTACCATGTACCTGCACATGCACTTTTGATATGACGTCTGTGCTTTTTAAAATAACAATCTTGTTTTCTTTTGTTTGTGTAGAAGTCCAAATACATATAGTTATTGCTGGTTGGACTTTCCTGTAGATTTCCTTCTCTTTCTGAGTTTGCAGACAAAATTCACCTTTCAAACTTTTTGCAAAAGAAATAGATATCTTGGTATCAAAGACTTTATGGGTGTAGCTTATATTATAATTAAGATTAACTTCCTTGGGTATTTCTCAGTAAAGAGAAATAGGTTGCACACCAATGCATCCTTGTACAAGTCCTCTGCCCTCTGGCAGATCGTGGAGGAAGAGGTCTGGCTGGCTGGGCACAGTTTTCAAACACTGCAGTCTGGCATCACCACAGGGAGAGCACAGCCCACCCTCCCCTAACACCACCTCACCCCCCTCCTCAGCACATCATCAGGTCTTGCCTGAGCTTTTTGATCATTTTGGCCTGAGCCTTCTGGAAACCAGGCAGCAGTGGGTCCCCTGTCTCCAGCAAACTCTCCAGTGGAGTTTCCAAGATGCTTGAGCCCTGCAAGGCCCTATTGGGCTGGGGAAGTGAGAAAGAGGCAAACTCCTTCCCCATGGGGACACCTAATAGAAGCCTTGCAGTAGTTAAAGGGAGCCTACAGGAACAATGGGGAGGGACTCTATCAGGGGATGTAGTAGTAGGATGAGGGGTAATGGTTTTAAACTGAAAGAGAGGAGATTTAGATTAGATATTAGTAAGAAATTCTTTACTCTAAGGGTGGTGAGGCACCGGAACAGGTTGCCCAGAGAAGTTGTGGCTGTCCCGTCCCTGGAGGTGTTCAAGGCCAGGCTGGATGGGGCTTTCAGTAACCTGGCCTAGTGGGAGGTGTCCCTGCCCATGGCAGAGGGTTTGGAACTAGATGATCTTAAAGGTCCCTTCCAATTCAAACCATTCTGTGATTCTATGAATCTATGCTCCCCCGACTTGCTTTCCCCAGCTGTGCCCTTGGGAACTAAAGGGTTTGCTGCAGGCTTGCTAAGTGGTCCTTGCCCCCCTGCTTGCCAGCTTGTGCTGCTGGGCTACTGCAGTAGGACCAGGTTACGTACAATGAACCAGCTGCAGGAGTCATCTGATCATAGTGGAAGTCATAAGGAAGGAAGAGAACAAGGGGAGAGAGGAAGGAAAGGAAAAGAATGTTGATAAATATTCAGCAATATTTGGATACGCCAAACCAAGAAACGTATCCTGTGATCAGCGTGCTAACGAAGCTCGGTATCACAGAAGCTAGCACAGGGTCCCTCTACACTCACTCACCAATTTATACCATGGAGAACTGTGAAGCCATGAGGCTGGGATGGCTGGTACATAAAAATTAAATAGTGAGAGTAACTTGAAAATATAAAGAGGCTCAAACATTATTTTTCTTGTCTTCAAGAGAAAATGTATGCAGTAGATTTTTTTTTTATTTCTGTGTCGATGTGTGTGCATGTATTTGGACGTTTGGATGCATGTAACAGCTTTTATCTTTCTAAAGTACAAAATAATTTCTTATTTTCTTAGCAATAGTTTCAATGCAGAAAGACATTGTACTTCTCCTACGTATACTTTTGTTCGAAACGTACTGAGTGCATTTTAAAATACAATATGGACAGAAAAGCATTTTCATGCTACTAATTTATACATGTATAAGCATTTGGAATAGGGAGACTTCATGTATTCCAGCTATTGCATAGCACCTTGTCAAACAAGGTCATGATAAAGGTTCACAGTGTTACGGGGTTTGCTTTTTTTTTGATTTTCAGGTGTGCATGACTTTCAGTTTTCAAAGATGTGTAAGGCAGTGTTTTTTGATCTCTGCAGTCCTTTGTATTAAGCAATAGAACATACTGATTGATGGAAGAAGAGTTAATTGAAATATATCCTTTTTTTGCCACAGCTCCTTCCCATCCAAACTGCAAAATATGGGAGGATGGGGCAGAATCCTGAGAAATGCTCAGCTGTTTGGGCTGGGCTTTTGTTTGTGCTTTAGGAAAAGGTTTAAATGGTCTGATCATTTTATGCCTAAGAGAGCGTATCGTGAGAGGGGGAGGGGGCAGAAAGGACCCTGAGCCACTGTGAATACTCCTGCTTTCCTGAACTCTGTTGTGAATGAGTCTCCTAACAGCACCGGTATAATTGTGATTGCAGTGATAGGGGAAAATGAGCTCTTCAGTGTTGCTTTAACTCAGTTCCTCCACAGCCAGCCTGTTCTTTACAGACATTGCCTCATGCCTCAGAGAAGCACTGGATTTGCAAATTTTGCTCCTGAGTTTATCCCTGGAATTTAATTGAACCTTTCACTTTCATCATAACAAAGATATTTGCTACACCTTAATCCAAAATCCATACGCTAAAGACTCAGTAAACTACCTTTTTTTCCTTGGATATTCAAAAGGATTTTATATCTTTATGTGAATAATATCTCTCTGCAAAGTGGCTAATAGTTTCATCTGCTTTTATATTAGCAGTAATAATAGCGTTGCAAAAGAAACCGTTTTTGGCAATACAATTGAGAGGTTTGCAGCAGTCATAGCTTTTAAGATGCCAGTTTAACACAGCATTTAAGCACACACTTACAGCAAATGATGGGGCAAAAGTACCAGTGGGCCTTTTAAACAGTGACCCACATACCTCTTTGGAGGATGTCCACTATTTTAAGGTTGTTTAGATACTGTCCTGGAATAGTTTGAAATACAGAACTCTTTATTTTGCAGTCAGCCCTACGCTATGGTAGTTTGACCATCACGGGGATGGCCAGGTACAGCTTACAGCCCTGAAGGAAGTTGTGCATAGGCTTGCACAGCTTCTCTGTCGGTTATTTTCAAAGACCACGCCACAGAGTTTGCTGCCCACTGCTGCACAGTTGTACCTCACAAAAAAAGGTAGAATTAGACAACCAAACAGAGGATTTAAACCGGAATCTTGTGAAACCTCCGTTCCTTTGCCCTCTGGTTTCACCATCCCTTCTCTCCAGGCACTCTTTGCCCCAGCTCTCCGTTTTGATCACGTCTCAAGTCTCAGGAGGTTCTGTGGCTGCTTTTGCTGAGGGACTCCACAGATTAAAGGCCCCACAAATAACCTGATCTTTCTGCAATACACTGAATACTACAGTAAAATATTATATATCTGTCAAGACAGACAGATCTAGTAAGAAACCAGGTCTGTGTACATGCTGGAATATATATACGCAGAAAATCATAATGTATCTAAAGATTGAAGAGCCTGGAGAGTGAAGAGTAAGTGGAAAGTGATTAAATGGTAAGTGATATCTTAAAAGCATATGAGAGATTTTAAAAGGATCTATGCAGAAAACAAAGACCTATTAGTTAAAAAAGGTAAATTGCAGATAGCACTACTCTAATATCAGTCCTACAATAGCCATCAGAGATGAACCAGTAATGTAATTTCTTTTAAATGGATGCTATTCTAGTCACACTTATCATCTGCAGAGAAATATTTCTAATATCTATAGCAGATGATAAAACTATTTTCATTTATTATTGTACTAGATTTTTTCCCAAGGTTCCCACCACATTTTCTTCTTTCTGTATGTCATTTTTTTTCTTCTATAACAAACATTGATTTTACAAAGTTGCTTCATTTTTTCTTAATGCAAACTCAAGTATTAATATAAATTTAAGAAATAGGACATATTGTCTGGCTTCAAAAATGAGAAAAGCTTTTCTGAATTTCAACCTATATGTAAACACACAGATAAATGCTCTGTATGTGATACATATTTATAATGTGTAATTTAGATACATCTAAAGTAAATATTTTTAGTCATTTCTGTGGTAGTCAATACTGCTCTCACAACATTTTAGCAGGACTATCAGGCTTAGTTATTTCTAAATGAAAAATAAAACCTAAATAATTTTCAGAAATGGATTTCTGCCGAGTTAATGAGTGATGGATCACGGTGAAATAATGCTATAAGTACATACTGTAGCCTTTTGGGAATAAAGCGGGTCTTTTTTTCCATTTTGTACATTAGAACCACTTTGTAGATCAGACTTCATCTCCATTCACAGTGGCGTTTAACCCCACTGTCTGATTATTATGTCTCTGATATAAATACACCAAATGTTAGCAGCATTGGAGAAGACATAAATGAAACTCAACATTAGTCCTGTGATAGAGAGTATAAAAAGTTTGCTGTGTAGCTAGCTGAGAGGAGTAATTTCTGTTTTCCAGTCAGTAATTGAAGAATAAGATGCACTATGTTTCAAGGCCTTGAAAGCCTATTTAATAATGAGACTAACAAGCTAAAATAATTTGTTTTATCTGAGTGAAGGTGGGAACAATTTGACTGTGATCTATGAATATCTGTGTAAGGAAAGGAAGATATTTCTGGTTGTAGCAGGTTCTGTAATCCAGTAGAATAAAATGTAATGAGGTTCCTTGTTTGAAAACTCAAAGCTCTACACATTCAGACAAATATTACAAGAGAAAAGTCAATTTACATTAAGCTAGAGATCTCTTAGATTCTTTATCACCGAGTACTATACCTGCTTTGCACTGAAAAAAAAAATGATAACAGCCCTTGTTTCCCAAGGGGTTTATTTTATGGTCTTGTGCCTATCTTCATAAAACAAGCCTTACCCTTCTTGCAGTAAAGCAGTTGGGCTCATTGAGGCAGAAGAACAAAATAGTCAACCACAGTTTTCACCAAATACATTTGGTATTTGTATGTTTATATAAAAGATGAATACTGACAAGATATTATTTTGCTTTAACTAGGTCTTCCCTGCTGCTTAATGTATGATTGCAAGTATAGGAGATTAAACTAGAAAATTCCTTGATACACTGATATTTCTAACTCATTGTTAATTGTAATGTCTGGGTTTGTTAATATCAGTTACAGCTCTTATTTAAATCAACTACAAACCTCAAGACTTGAGGCCTTTTCCTACAGGATGTACAAAGAGATGTCAATTTTGTTCTTCAGGAAAAAAAAGATAACAGACTAAATTCCTTACTTGAAAAATGTATGCAATTCTGCTGTTGTAAATATATACATATTCAAAAAAGGATAAATAACATGACCCTTGGTCCTATGTCATTGTCATAAATTGTCTTGAACCTTGTTCCTTACTTCTTACTTCCCTTTGCAGTTTCAAGTCTGTGTTTTTTTCATTAGTCTTCTAAAACTTTTCAAAAGATAGGTGTAAAACATATCAGCTAAACTATAAAGAGAAATCAAATTAAACAGAATAATTGAAAAAAGAATAGAAAGTAATTAGTAATGCAAAATAGAATACTTTTTCAAATGTAGTTAAAGTACCCCTTTTTTAGACACAAACAGCTATTATGAGGTCATTTAAGAAAGTATTAAGATAAGGTGCTTTCCTCTGTAAATTTGATATTATTGCATTTTAGCTGAAGCATACCAATTGATTCTACAAGTTGTTAGAATTTTTTTTTTCAAATTAGTTAGGGTAAATTCATTTTTCCTCCTTCAAAATCAAAGCGTATCTTATGCCATCTCCCTTGAGCTTTTTATCTTTAAGGAAGTCCCAATCATACCCCACAAAAATAACTCCAGTGTTTCCACTTTCAGTAATTGGATGGATAGAATAAATAAGACCTTGGTCAGATAGTAATATTTGTTTTAGATTCATTGTATTTTTCTCTATATTGGAGTTCCATGAAGCCATCTGATCTGACTATGAAAAAAATGATTTTTATAGTGTTTAAAATATAAAACCTATCAGGTTCTGAGAGTTTACATTTATCCAATGCATTGAAAATATAGAAGATTGTGTGCTAGAAGCCCATTTCAGAGATTTGACTGTTTTAGCACATCCACTTACAGACTGTAGTGATATCACATTCCTGAATAACACATGCCTGTAAAACACCTTTTAAGACATAATTTGAATTTTCCATTAATAAAACATTAAAAACTTTTTTGAGACTGCTCAGTCTGCTGAAAAGCAATAAGGAAAGTGACTGCACCTTCTAATAAAATACAAATCTTTTTGGATTCCCAAACCAGAATTTACTTTCAATACCATTTAAAAAATCTTGCAGTCTTGAGAAATAAAAAATGTTGTTTCTCAGACAACTCCACCAGTGTAGGCTGCAGAACATACTGAACAATATCAAAGCAGTATCATAAATGATCTGAATCATTTGGAATGGTAGAGAAGAACTTTGCTCCCAGATATCCAGAACAAGGACTGGAGGTGCTCGGCTGGGAGGGTGTGAGGGAAAGGGAGAAGAGAGGCTGCTTCCCACGCAGCTCTTTCACCCTGGGTGGGTTAGGTACGGGCTACGGAGCTTTAGGGCATTCAGGGAAAAGAAACAGACCCTTTTGGTTTTTCATATATTGAGGGGTCTCCATCCTCTTTCATTCCATACAGTGTTTGGGATACAGAAAGGTATTGAGCCCAAGGGGCATACTTCCGCGTATGTTCATATTTGTTGCATGCCTCCATAGATGTTTTTACACACGTACACACGCAGACGTGCACAAACACACCTCACAGCCCGCCCTTGAAACCTAGTCAAGGAGTCCTTTCAGTTGTTTATTCAAGTTGATGCCTCAGAGTCACTCTGTCTTTTGAGCCACACCTAAACCAGTTTCTGAGCATCACATTTGAAAAATTGGGTTGTTAGAGGCACCACATAATCTGCAAACACATCTAAATGCCATAGAACCCATGGCATTTTTTGCAGAGAGTAAAAAATACTAGCAACACTGAACTGTCATAGTCCAGCCGAGTAATTCCTCGCTGCTTGCTCATTTTCTTACTTTACTCTCAATTGTATTTTTGGTATATATTTGTTAAATCTTTATACTCCTGTTGTAACACTGTTCCAATGACAGAATGGGAAAAAGTAATTTTTGCTTTTTGTCAGTGAAAACAACACAAGGCAGAAATCCTGTGGAATGTTTTAAGCTTTTTGTTGGCTAGATACATATTGGCACCAATTGATTTATTTTTCTCTGCTTCTGAACACTGCTCACCCCAATAGTGTTTTAAAAATAATTAATAAAAAGAAGAGATGTGTTCCCACTTTTTGCTTTTGCTAATAACATTTTGTTTAATGGGTGTGTCAGCCGTTCATACAACATAATGAAATATTGAAACAGAGATATTGAAAAATGTACCAGTCTGCCTGAAAGTTATTTGTTTTGAACAGTTACACATATTAATTTATCTGCAGCTCAGGAAATGAACTAAGATAAAAGAAAAGTGCTTTTCTATCTACTTGATGTTGGTGTCACACAACATAATAGTATTGCTTCCTCACCGACGAGGCAAAAAACCCGTTAACATGACTCAATGCAAGTTCAGATAGAAAATATTAAGTACTCCAATGGAATGCATGCCCTTCAAAAGCAAAAAGACTGTAATTCCAGAGTGGTCTAAGCCTTTCAGAAGCTCCAGCTGATGTCCTCTGACTCGGTGGTGGTAGGACCTTGCAGAACAGGTAGTCACTGAACTGCTGAAAATACCTAAGGGTCTCAGACCTATGACTGGTCCCTCTTTGCCACACAGATATTCTCTTGCAACACAGCCTTAATGCCACAATGTGACTAAACACATAAACCTTTCTTGGCAGAATTTTTTATTAGTGAATTAGAATCAGAATTTGTCCCACTCACGCTGTTTATAGAAAATAAAATGTAGAATTTGGAATATTGATTGTGGGGTCTGCATTTACTGTCGTTCTCGCTCTACATTTGACTGCATACAGAAAACGATGTGTTTGTCCAGAACTGGAACATTTAGTTTTTGTATTATGAGAATATACTGTAACGCTGAGAAGCATTTTAAATTACAAGGCGTAACAAGAATCCATCTTAATCGGCCTTTCACATTTCGTCTGTCTTGGGGCCAGTTGAGGAACAGGGTGGATTTTGGTTAAAACCTACTTCGGTATTTGTTAGCAAAGTTGCAGCCTTCCATTTCCTCATGCTTTGGTTTCATTATGCTTATGCACTATCAGATTTGCACCTGTTCCTAAAGGATAGTAGTCACATACCCTTTTGTCTTCCTGATCAGTAACCCTACGATGTGCCTTGATGACCAACAGCTGTTCATCGGAGGCAGCCGGTGTTGGTGCACTGCTGTCAAGTTGTACCGGAGGGCACTCATCGACAACCTGTGTTTCTGCCCCTACTTCTCCCCAGCCACAGGTTGCCACATTGGCCCCAACCGTGGAGAGGTAAATTGTTAGCATTTTATTGTCGTACGTATTACCCTGCTATAAAGAGTGTAATTTACCTATTCAGTTAACATGAGCCATGATTGTAAGGGTTGCCATTTGATTTTCTAAACTGCATGAGTATTCATAATCAACTTGTAAAAACTGGGCCATGATGCATTAGGAGCTATTAAGCCATCATTTACAAACACTTTGAAATACCGCCGAGTTCCTTTATGCTTAAAAGAGGAAATAACTGATGTATTTCAGTTTGGTAACATTTGATAAATTCATGCAAGGAAAGCCTAAAAGCACTGGTAATTAATCAAAATCAAACTAATGGAGCAACTGCATTTGTGAATCAAGGGGGAGGGGAGATTTTTAATAGAGCTCAGGGGAGTCAGAGTCCTCACTTCCGCTGAATTTAAATGGGAATTTGCTGCCTACGTGTCTTGGGTGTTTCTGAAAAACTCAGCCTAAATCACTGGTTTTATAGTTCCTTCTCATCCTCATTTAGAAGACACTGTTGATGAAATAACAGTTATTATTTAATGGCACATATTGTGGATATGCATTTAGCATGCTGCGTGTGTCATATGGACATTAAAGGCAAGTGAGTTCCACTTTTCCCTGGATCTCCATCAAAATAAACAGATTTTAGGATGCTCTCTAACTTTTCAAATGTACCTTTCTAAATGAAGTTTATGAGAAAACTTTTGCAGACCAAAAATTTTTTGGCAGTTATTGTTTATTTTTACATAGAAAGATTTGCCCAATGATTAAATATAAATGATGAAAGGTACTGAATGGAGACTGAGCACAACCATATATTTTGAGTCACGATCACAGGCCAAAATGTATTTCATTTATAGGTAGCTAAAATGAGTTTAGTGATAGAAGATTTTGGAATTCAAGGGCTATATGTCTTTGCTAGGTATCTTTTTTGACACAAGTTCCTGTCAAAGTCATGGAGGAGTCTGAAAGTGACTCATTTTAGATATTAAATGTCATAGTAAGTGTTTCTTAGGGCATATTTGAAGCTAATTTTTAAAAACTTCAAGTGGTGCACTCTTGAAAGACAGAGTTTGTACAGAGGTCAGAATTGGCCAAGATACTGATAAGCAAAGCTGATTTAAATAAATTAGTGCACACTGGGCTTATTTCCTGACCATGTCAAAGACAGTCAGCCTGTGACAAACACCAGGACAGTGATGTAATTTATATCCAGAACAACTGTCTTTATAAACCGTGCTAATTGTTTTTTAGTCAGTAGCTTCCACTGAAATCTTTACAAATGCTTTTCTGAGCTATTATACATGGGAATTTAAAGTATGTTAGTATGGTATTGTTTGTTTGTCAGGACACAGAATATGACAAGCTTTCCTCATAGTATTTTAGATTTTACAAACACCCACTGCGGTTTAGAACTAAAGGTTACATGGAAAAGCTCGTCAGAACTTTCTAAGTTGTACACAAAAGTCGGAAGGTCACTTGTTTTGGATGAAAGGTACTAGCTAACAGCTTTTTAAGACATTTGAAACTAATTTTTGAGAACTGTAGGTGGTGTGCTTTTGGATGCCACAGAACAAACAAGAAATATGCTGAATCATGTGCATAATACGTCCCAAAGTTACATATGTACAACACTGTTATGCCTGCTGCTATGAAAATTTGTCTCTGAAACCCTGAACATTTGTGTTTGAAACTTGATAAATAAATTATTCTAATTCATATAGACTATTGGAATAGTAGCTGTAGCTTTTCTCAGGCTAGTTGTAAACAAGTGTTTGTTAGTCAACTGGACCATATCTACAGTTCTTTTTAGGGATGCTAAGCAAAGGAATTTGGGATTGATTGTTCACAGAATTGGCATTGTTTTTATTTTTTCCTTTATTATATAAAAAAAAGAGTAACCGCATTAAGGTTATTCTCACTAGCTAGTTTTGTTTTGGATATAGGCATGTACGGGCCCTAGTAAAATCAATGAGTATCGAGTATCTAAATACCTAAAGAGAAACACAGAGAAAAAAACTGCTGGGAATTCCTAACTGTGCTCTGCATCGAGTAATTTCAAGATCCAGAATTTGGAGCTATATTCCTAGTCCAATTTACTGTGGATAAGAACCATCCACGTATAATAAAGGGACAGTGAGACAAGAGAAAAATGATAATTTTAGAAGTTTTTCTCTCAGCCTTCTCACTTATGTTCAATGTCAGAAGAAACTCAGCTGAAATGTAAAAAGCTTATGACATTTGAACAACAGGGGAGAGAAAAGGCTGGGAGGGGGGGGAATCGAGACTGAATGCTACAATATCACTCTGCTAGTTAACGTTCAATAAAACTTTCACAAACCACCACAAATCATTCTACACATTTCATCATTTGAAGCCTTTTTATTTCATGTTTTCTGAGCCCCTGAAGAGTCATTTTAATTCCTTTCTTGTGACGTTTTCCTTTGAGACCCAGAAGCAGGAGAGTAAACTTGAAACCCTATAACAAAAAAGCATGTTTATATTCTTTTGTTTTTTAGAGGGAAGTGGATAAAAAACGTAAAAAAAAAAATAAAATATAAACAACATTCTATTTGTAAGAGTTTCAAGCCCAGGAAATACCTCCCTAAACTTGAGCTACTCAAAATTTTTCTTCCTTTTATTGTGAGAATAACTTTGCAGCCCTCGGAAGCACTACACGTGAAAGACAAGCAGTTGAATTTTAGGGAGGTCCAGGTACCTTTAGATATGTATATTTGAAAAATCCTAGATTGTGTATTTTGCTGATTTGCACTTCCCTTCCCATTCACTTCCCGAATGAATAGTGGAAGAATGAAATATTGCAAGACTCCAGACTTCATCTGTCTCTGAAAGTCAGTTGACTCATCATTTATTTTTCATGGAAATGAAGTTTCTACAAGTCATATGGTTTTGGTTTTGGTTTCTTTCTAGCACATCTTCCTGACTGAATTTTCAACTTGAAAAATCAAGATATCTCATTTTCAGTCAAAGGTCTGGTATTAAAATCTGAAGTTCCAATCTGTTGAATAGAGAGTAATTGATGCTTTCCCATGGTAATTTATTGCAATATGGCAGCTGTAGGCCAGACTGCTGTTATACTTTGATGGGTGAAGGTCCCCAGCTGATTATATTACTGACAGAAAAATACATGGTTTTTTAGCTAATCAAATTTAGGGACACTATGTGTGGTGGGTTGACCTTGGTTGGACACCAGGTGCCCACCAAAGCTGCTCTGTCACTCCCCTCCTCAACTGGAGAGGGGAGAGAAAGTACAATGAAAGGCTTGGGGGTAGAGATAAGGACAAGGAGAGATCATTCAGATCATGAAGAATCTGGCCAAAAATAGTTAATTTTATGACTCTTAATTGAGAGCTTCAGAGAAGTGTTTGGCTATGTTCCTCCCATTGTTGCTAAAAATTATGTCCTCAGTCTGGAAGAGAGATATTCAGAAAAACAACCAACATGGTGTTTCCAGCAGTTAGAAGACTTGCACCTGAAAATGGGAGAGATGTGTTCCAGCCACCCTCTGACCAGAGGGACTGAAACCCTCTCACAACCAGCTCCAGTCAGAAGAGCACTCCCATACCAGGCTGAGACCAGGCTTGGCTGTCGCACCCTCTGCCACCTCTCTAGAAACCAGGCTGCTAGGCAGCTCCAAATGCAAAGGCTACACAGGAGGGAAAAGGAGAGCACACAAAGACTGATAGTTAGGGATGCGACCTGACAGAGAAGTATCTTTTTTAGATTTTGCATTTTACTTCAAAAAAATCAGAGGATGCAATTCATAAAGAAGCCTCCAAGCAGAAACTGAAAATCAGATGATGGCTTTTTTAAATGAATGCTCCTGTGTGAAACATCACATCTTCTTGCTTGCTTTCTCTTTATTTTGCCTCAGAGACCCTGTCTAACCTGTAGTCTGACAGTTGGGACACACTTTGAAGTGTATGTTCTAACTGTAAGTTTATCACCAGCTGTTTTAAAAGAGAAAATTAACTCTTTCTTCCTTCCAAAGGGGAGGATTTACGTGTTTAACTCAATGGGAAAGCTCAAATTGCCATCCAGTCTTGCAAAAGGAGAGGGATCATACCTCAGAGAGAGCTCAGCTCCCCGGTTCCTGTTAGCAATAAGTGTCCTTACATTCACATATTTGTTGCTGTGAACCCCATGAGCTTACAATAAGTGTTTTGATTTACGCTGCAGAAGGCCAGAGTATCCATCAGATACTTAGTGAATTAGTGCAATGAGGAAGTCAAGTCCATTGTTCCATGGGACTAGAGTGAAAATGAGATATCACTCAGAAAGTTTTTAGGGACTGAACTAAAATGGATGAAAAAGTTACAGAATCTGCACCATTGAATGCTTAGGCAAGGACAAATATCCATCTAGGATGGCTTAGGTATAAAATATTATGTCAGAGGGATTATATGATCTCTAAAGATCTCTCCTGACCTTTTTTCCCCCTATGTTTCTTTAGGTTTTTTTGCTGGGGGGTCTATGAATGCCATACACTTTATGCCTCTTGGCATGTGAGATTAGAGCATTTCTTTGCAACACAGTGTGGGGTAGCTCAGTAAGGATAATTAGCCCAGACAAACTACCGTACTAATTTGGCTATACAGCTTCCAGAACTGATGTTATGCTTCTGCCGGGATTCTTGGATGCCATCCACTTTCCTCTATACTTTATATTTTCTTAGTATTTAAACTTCCATCCAGTTGCCAGCAGGTAATTGATGTTTCTCTACCCTTCCAAGTAGCCTTCTATACATTCCCTCTAATTTTGGTCCATTGACTCTGAAGGATTATTAATAAGCATAAGTCATATTTTAAGGACTTAGAAAAATGTGAAAAAGTGGAACGGTTATGGTAAAAATATTAACTAGCTTAAATATTTTTTACACCTCCTTTTAACTGATTGATGGATATTTTGAATATATATATAAAGTCCCTTACCTATATTTTTAGGTGTTAAAGAGGATATAGAAAAGATAAAAGATACAAAAAATCTAAAGAAGTAATTTTCTTTTAATTTGGGCCTTTAAAAAAAAAAGAAAGAAAAAAGCCTACAGCACTGCTTATTTTCATAAACAATGCTATTTGTTTTTTGCCTTTTTGTTGTTCAGGCTAGAGAGAAGTTGATTTGCATAAGTTGATGGCACATGTGTGTGTATATACACTTCATATAGCCATTTGCAAGCAAGCAGTTACATTTATTCGCTAATTGTGAACTGACAGAGGTTACATACAGTGTGTAAGTCTAAAATTACTGTATGAAAAAGCAGCTAGAGGCATGTTCTCATTCAATAAACATTCTCCTCTTCTGCATGGATATTTCTGTGGGTTTTTAGCTTCTTGGATAAGTGTCACTGTTATAATCTTTTAATTAATATTGTGTTGTGGAGTGAAGGCATGAATGGATGCTACTGGCTGTTATTGCCATAGTGCCCAGAAGGATGCTACTGTTTTGCCAAAAATGTTCTGTCACTAATGTGAGGCCTGTTGACAGACTGTTGTTTATATGTGTCAACATGATGCCAAGTCGATTGTTTCACTACAGGAATCCTGGCTTGGCCCCAGTGGCTGTCTGAGCCTTTGTAGACAAAAAGATACTTTTACAGTGGCAAGCAAAAGGGAACAGCTTTTTTGACTTTTATCTTGATCCTGTAGTAAATATTCTCTCATATTAGATATTAAGAGGATTAATAATCAGGAAATTTTGCAGACAACTTGGTACATTGTATTTTATACTCTCTGGACAGAGGAAGGACTTTGAATTTAAGTGGTGCTGTTAAGTGAGTCTAATTAATTATTGTACTTGATGTTTAATCATATTAGTCAGAACTGAGCATAAAATGTTGTGACATGTTTGGAAGGGCATTTTAGTGCAAAATGTACCTTTTTTTTTTTAATTGTTTCCTATTTAGACAGCATAAATAAGTAGATTCAGTGTGGGTGGGGAACTGCACTGCATATTCCTTAATAAGGACCTCACCTTCTTGGGTCACTGGATTCCATGCTCGGACTCGGTGCTACGCTTCTGTTTTGGGTAGTACACAGCAAGTAAGAGGCTCCAGTGCTGTAGAAAGAGGAAACTGATCCTTCCTGTTTCCCCCAATCTCTTGATGAATTTTTTAATAACTCCTTTTATCTGTTTCAGAGGAAAGTAACTGATTATTGCTCAGTATGAAGGCTTGATATTTATGTAAATACGTTAATTTAATGGGAGAAATCTTATATACTATTTAGAAAAGGTCATCTAAAGAGCAATCTTTACTATTTCCATCTTGATTCCTTCTCACTGGGTTATCTTAATTTCTCTCAAACTAGCACTACTACTGGAAAAGTATCTTTAATTTCTTGCCCAAACCAGTGGGATGTTTGTTACAAGTAGATTGCCAACTGTCACTTTTGGGCAGAATCCTTAAATACATGGTCCTGTCGTGTAGTCAGAAAAATGTCTCCAAATCTCACATGAAAATGCCAGAAAAATCCATCACAAGGATATAGAAATTGTGTGAAAAATACCTCCAGCTTTTGATCATTCTGCCCAAGGCTCACCACATGGTATCCCAAATATTCATTGGAGATGCAAATTCCACATAGCTGGTGCTATAAGTCAGTGATAATAATGAGGGTTCTGTGACTCAGAAATGTGATCAATTATATTTACGTGTATCCCAGGCTGAACTACACTACTGAAGAACAGACTGACAGTGTGAAGAACTGAGTCTTTCAAGGTGGGCTTCAAAGTGCCGTCTAATAATGATATCAGGACTGCTGCTACTCGTAATAATTTGTCAGTGCCAGGCCTGTATTTCTCCTCATAAAGGTCAGACTTTCAAATATATTCTTCTGTTAAAATATACTTCCTCTGTAACCTACAGACACAATTCAACTACTTTGGTCTTTTGCCCTCAGTCTTCAGGGAGTAAAACCTTTTCTCCTTTAAATCCAACAAGCTTGGCATGTGAGCATCTTTTCTAGCATGTGCAAGGGGGATTTCTTAAACTGTCTGCTATGTAGGCAAGTGACAGATCTGGTAGCTGCTTCAGTAGTCTGTAGACCATCTCTCACTTTTTGCCCCTGAACCCCACCTACAACATTCCCCGTGACTCAATATCCCTGCCACCCTTAATGGATAACAGAAGATGAAAATGTGCTGTAAAGTATTGCTACAAAAGTTGGATAAATTCAAGGCTGAGGAGCTTATCTAAAACACCTAGCTCCAGGGATCTTCAATGTCGTATTGGTACCAGCATGTTTCTGTTTTTTTACATCATTTTTTAGGGCAGAAGAATTACTGCAGCGAAGGCCAGACAGATTTTCTGTGGACTTATCTGTCTTCAAAGTACCAAGGTTCAAGAATAAGACTAGAGGTTTAGTGATCAATCAATACACAATAAATGCAGACTAGCTGGGTTTGCAACCAATTTTAGTTACAGATATTTTGGTTGCACTTATTTAAAACAGAGTGCGCATCGAAAAAGGGGAGACAATGTATTTTCTTTTATATAGCTTGATTCATACTGTTCTTTTTCTTTAACACTTCAGTTTTTCTTTATTTAGATTTTTAAAAACTCAGAAAATAGCTTTTTTTTAAAGGCTCTAAGAAAATGAATCTCTTTTTTTTTTTTTTTTTTACTTAAATTGTGGTTGCGGAATTCTAAATTATGTATGTGGTAGAGTGTATGTAGTGAGAAAAGAGCAAATGCCAAATGAAGCCAATGACAGTTTTAAAATTCATGAAAAATCCAAGCTAAAATGAGAAGCATGAACACTATAAATCATTACTTCCTTGCCTCACAGCCAGCTAATCCAAGAATCTGCATCAGTTTTATTTTGCCAGTTGTGTAATCTCACACAGCCCTTGAGCTTTTGGGAATCCAACTAGCTGCTGAGGAGTTTGGTTCTGGTCCATCCTGACTGTACACAGAGCATTCTTCCAAGAGGTAAGGTATGAAAAGATATTTTTTTTTAGACTGCTCCTGAGTCATCGTGGAAGAGTGCACTCGCTGTCCGCACACCCTGGAACTGGTCAACCTTCTATTGGCTTGCTCCATGAGGCGGGGGTGCGGTCCCACAGGAACTGGAGATCTGTCTTCCCATTTCCAGATGCATTGTAGGTATATCAGATGGATTTTCTAGCCTCTTTAGGGGATGAAAATATATGGATATCACATATCACCAGGTTTCTGTTCTCACCGTGACAATGTGACTTTTGCAGATAGCCTGCTGTTCCTAACACGTCTCAAAGAGGAGGTGTTTCAGTCTTCAGAGTGAGAAAGAGTTGCCTTTGACTCATCACTGGCTTTTGACAGTTTTGCTGAACTAGGGCCAATAGTTCCTTATTTTCTACTTGCTTAAAATCACAACATATCAAGTCGCATTTGTGTGAATAACATGCTTTGGAACGCTTATTAGCAACAACTAAAATTTAATGGTGTAGTTAATGCATCTAATGTTTAAAATTATTTACCAGTCAAAGGATTTCTCTCTTAACCAATAGCAAGGAGTTCTGCTTTGCGAGGTAATTTTAGACTATTTATAGTTATTACTGTTTATGTTATTTCCCTGCTAGACATCACATAGATCTAAATAGGCACACATTGCCTAGATATTGTACCATCTAGGTAATCAGTCTTGCAAAGATTTCTTGTTTAGTCAGATCCCTTAGTCCAGGTGTAGATGTTTAGCACATTAAGAAATAGCTTTTCTCAGACCACACATTTGGCTCGATATTTTGAGATACATTTCACACTGAGATTGCAATCTTTATCTTGAGCAAATGGAGATCTAATTAAAAATATATTAACTTGTCTTTCAGCCAACCTAGTTTTACTGATTTCTGAAAGTCAACAGCTTTTCAGTTTCATACATCTTAATGGTGGTCTATTACCCTTGATTCATGCAGCTTTCAGAGAAATTAATAGGAATTGCTTATACTGAAGAAATTAATTCATATCTCTTTTCTTCTGTGCTAGCAGGATTTTACCAAAATGGAGCAGCTGAAATTAGTGAAGTGCTGCAACTCTTCCATTTTTTTCTAATTTGATTTAGACATTGCATTGAAGATTTTATTTATAATTTCTACGGAACTATTTTACGGCTCCCATTTCTTTGAGATGAATACAAACAGGAGTTAATACAGATGTTTCCATTTTCTGCAAGTTTTTAAAGGTCCAAGTAGCAGCTCTCTTTTCTCACTTCCCACCCCCACAATGGATACGTCACCTAACTTACACTGAACAGGGTAAATGCATAACACGAGGCTATATTTAAATCCCTCTTTACACTATAATCTGGTCATGATGTCTTGACTGTAGTCTGACTTCTCTTGTTAAGAGAAGACCACTCTAATATAAAGCTGATTGAGCTGTCACTTACACCTCAGTTTGTCCTAGCACTAAGGAGGCATCTATTTAGAGCTGATAACCTGGGGGACCATTTGCAGGTGGAATAAATCAGAGTAGGTAGGGGACCCAGTCCTGCTGAGACCCACACCTGACTAAGAAGCTCTGTGATGACTTTAAGGTTGCTTTACACACATGATGCTGATCTGCATTAGATGTCAAGTCGTTACCTTTCTATACTGAACCCTTCCCAATGTTTATTATTTTCTAAATCTGCTGTTTGTTTTGATAAAATGTTATTGGAACTGAAAAAAAAGTACTCCTAGAAAGTTCTATAAGAGATGGAAGTCTAATATTTGCTGTGACTAGGTGTAATTCCTAGGTGTAATTCTGGAGATAGACCGATATTGTAAGAAATCAGAGAATAATCCTGTAGTTTAGCATTTCAGTGTTGTTAGGGTGGGTAAGAATTTTCCTACATGCATTTCTTAAATGAAATATACCTCACCCCAGAATACTGCTTGAGAAATAAGTATTTCTTTGAAATACCTACAGTTTTCCTAGGTATGAATAGTGATATGAGAATAAAAGCAATAGTCATTGAAGTAAAATTGAACATTATAGTAAAATTGAATTCTCAGGGATTTCTTGACAAAGAATTCTCTGAAAGATTACTGAGTTTCCCAATATCAAAATATATGCATTCTTTAATTACTTTTGCAAGTGGAATTTTCAGGATTGTTTGTTGTGTGTGGTTTCAACTTCACATTTTTTCATAACACTATTCATGGGTAGGTAAAAAGCTGCTGTTACTGCTCATAAAAACAAACAAACAAAACCAAACCAAAACAAAACCAAAAAGAAGCCAGAAGTCTGCTATAAAAACAGTGCACATTTGAACAACACATGTAAAGCAAAAGCCATGTAATGGAAATAGTGTTGGAAAATCCAAAGCCATCTCTTACTTTGTAAGTAAAGAACTTAGACGAAACTTATTTACCAGTGATGAACTCATGAAAAAAAATGACTACCTGACTGCGGAAATGCTTTAATAACTAGATTCACATGTGGTTAGTGACAAAATCTGGCCCAGTGACAAAATTTGTACACCACTTTGGTAAGCTTAAATGCTAATTGCTTTAGCATTTACCATTTCTTAGAAATGATTAAGGAGCTGTGATTTCACCCCTGAGCTTTCTGATGAACAAAAATAATATAACACATCTCGTAGTAATGGGAAGTAAGGAAAGAAGTGTTGTCTCTGCTAATCCTTTTTGACTAGCCAGTTAGTTACTTTGAGTGTAGAGCTAGAGGCTACAAAGCTTGCCAGGTTCTTGATCAAGTTTTGTTGTAATGGTTGACCATATTTGTCTGAGGTAACAAGTTAACTATTCAAAATGAATGATAATAAACTTGGCAGGAACTAGGAGCTAATTGTATCATCAAAATAGAACTATTTTGCTACATGCTTACTCTGAAGTTCACAAGGAATATTTGTTTTGATGCAGGTTGTTTCTACAAGATGTTTAAATTACTTTATTAACATACTTGGCAAATGTGTAAAACTTCTGGCATAAATATTTTAGTTACATAGTCCATTAAAAGCAAGACTTTGCAGATAGGAATCTTAAATCTAGTTTAAAAAAATTTGCAGCAATTATTATTCAGAGGTACTAATGTCTTGAGGAATTTAATCAGACATGAACAATGGAAAGGATTTAATGAAAAGGCTATGGTGAGGCCAAACTTTGTTGCCATGATAATAAGTGGATATATCCTAGTTTTCAGAAAAGAAAAAGTTAATTGTTTAGGGAGCAATAATCCACTCTAGCTAACAGCTGTATCTGTTGTAATTTAAATGGTGTGGTCATAGATTTAAAATTTAAACAATTAACAGCTATATTTTTATTACCCTCTTTTCACTGGAGGTTCTGCGCAGAACAGCCAACATAAAGCCCAAACGAAAAGCTTTCCTTCTTCCTTTCTCCTGCTGCCAGAACTGCTACTAGCTCTGAGCTCTGAAATCCAGGTTGTGTACTCCTAGACTTACACATTGTCATTTAACAATAAAAACGTTGGCGTCAGAACTTAGCTGGCAAATGTGTTAATGGTGCAGAAAATAGAATGGGAAACAGCAGTTCTTAAACAGGTATGCATAAGGACTCCTTAAGGGCTTCAAAAATTTTTTACTCAAATTTCTCAGGCACTGTTGGGACTGCTTTTAAGGCTCCCTCTCTTTTTTCCTTCCCCTACAATTACTGTCATAATCATGTTTAAGTGGTTAGTAGGGTTCTTTGGTTTCCAAAGTAGAAGGGGCCAACAGCTGCTCTTTCCTATAACATTCGTTTTTCACTTTAAAAACTCCTTAAAAATGCATTTGTTTGTCTACTCACAAATGACTTGTTTTAAACATCTACCATTTGTTTCTTCAGGAAGATGCACTTCTAGAATCTAATATAAATGCTCCCTAGCATTTGTTATGTTTTCTTTTCCTCTTATAAAAATAATTTGCACAGTGATTACACATGACTTTTTCTCATTTATTCTAAATCGAGCATGTATTCTATTCATTTTGCCCATAGGTAAGGGTAGACTTACATTTTATTTAATAAAGATTATCTGTATCTGGCATTTAGAAGTTTGGTAGTATTTAAATGCCATATTACAATAAACTGTTAAACAGGAGGAAGTCAAAACCAAGTATTCAATAGAATCCATCACCTATTTCATGCAGGATCCAAACAGAAATTTCTCTGAAAACATGGATTAAATATGGGTAGTACCCTGAGCCATCTTGCTGTGGAATAGCCATCTGGTGCTTAAAAGCAAAGTTTATTTTAGGAATAGACTAGTAAATAGGAGAGGTCCTGAAGACTGATATTCTGAAGATGATATAAATAATTATAGTTCATTCAGGAGTTGCAAATCCACCATCCTGGATCTGTGAATGTTGTAGAGAGCTACCAGAGCAGTGAAACAGGAAAGTGAAGCTTGAAAGATTCATCTCCCAAAGGAGAAGAGTGAACTCAGGCTGAGTACAAAAAATAGGAGATGCCAATATATTTTGAATTATTCCTAATGGTAGTAGATCTTAAAAAAAAGTTAACTCAGCAGTCAAGAATATCGAAGAGCTAGCGTCTGAGTTGCACATCCAAACCTGGTTGCTGCTTCTCTTAGAAACCACTGGATAGCACATTAAATGCACAGCATAAGGCAGTGGGGTCCTAGAGAACAGATTTCTGAAATACATCGTATAGATCCTCTTCGGTGCAGTCTGAATAGGATGGGTCTTTCTGGTAATTTCCTGCCCTTTTACAGTATTTTTCTTTTCCTCTAAACATAATACAGTGGGTGGATGTAATCTGCTTTCATTTAAAATGGAACAGTAAAAGCAGGAGGATAAGGCTATCGTATATCCATTCCAGTATTGCTGTAACTTGACTTAGCCATCAAATAGTGTGCTCTCTCACCATTCCCCGAGGGAACATGAATGAGCATTTTGGTTTGGAAGTTTTTTTGTGTTTATTTTCAATTTGCATATTCCTATATGTGTTAAGAAAGCAAGGTCATGGGAATTAACCCTGCATTGAGTGTGGAAACGGGTAGGCAGAGTAATGAGGCAAATCTTGCTCCTACATCCAGAGGTAGATTTGGGAATGTTACTTTTGCAAATCTCTGAAATTCGTACACTTATTTTTGCCATTCAAAGCCCATTTCATAGAATCATAGAATAATTTGGATTGGAAGGGACCTTAAAAGATCATTTAGTCCAAACCCCCTGCAATGAGCAAAGACATCTTCAACCAGATCAGGTTGCTCAGAGCCCCATCCAACCTGACCTCGAATGTTTCCAGAGATGGAGCATCTATGACCTCTCTGGGCAACCTGTTCCTGTGCTTCACCACCCTCATTGTAAAAAATTTCTTCCTTCTATCTAGTCTAAATCTACCCTCTTTTAGTTTAAAGACAAGTAAGGGTAAGGGATACTGGTGACTTGGCTAGTATAGCCAAAGCTCCAGCAATGTTTTTGGACAGTTTGGCAATGGGCAGCGAAAGGCATGGTAGACTTGGATCCATTCTGTCTTCTCTCTTTGCTGGTAATTGGAAATGTAAGTGAAGTTTGAGATTCATGGGGTACTGAAAGAGAGGAAGGGACAGGAAGGGAGAGAATAACAAGATCTTGAAAAGACCATAGACAAAAACAAGAGGGCTGAAATAGTGGGAGGGATAGGAGAATGCACACACATTAAAATGGAGGGGAAAAAACAGGGCTACGAATAAGACGAAACAGTACATGAATCCTTCTGACTTCCCTTTAGTGGCACCTTTTCTCCTGTATGAACAGCATTTAACAAGAATTAATACTGAAATCAATAGGGATTACTTGCAGAGTCAGGTACCGCTCAGTGTGACTAACGACAGCAGAATCAGACCTTGCTTTCTAAAACAGAAAATAAGATGAATGTGAAAGATGAAAATATATCAACTGGGCTATGCAGCAAGGGAACCTCAGAAGTCCATGTAGGCTGCACAAGTCAATTGATCAGCATATTCCATATTAACTGCCAGTCTGTGGTATATCCTGCTTCCAATTACTATTATTTTTGGTGGTTGCAAAACCACTGAGTTAGCTTACCTTTTTTTTGTAACACAGGGAAAGCTGGGGTGTTCCAAAAATTCTAAGAAACTTGGTAAAAGTTAGATTCTTGAAATACATTTAAAACTTTAAGTTCTGGATTTTTAAAAAATCTTCTGCCACTGTTATGCAGTCATACTTTTGCTAGCTGTATTGTCTTGGTGAGAACAGTCTTAGAAGAGCCAACAAATGCAAGTGAATGGTCAGTTCACTTCTTTCACTACTTAGGACTTACTACAATAATTTTTTTCGGGTTTTATGGATGAGGATTTCCCTTTTTAAGCACATTTCTCTGAACTTTGTTGCTTTCTTTCCTCATTACATATTCTGTCATTGTGGTAGATGATAGTTACATTTTAAGACTTGTCTCTTTCTTTATATTTGAAATATTCCTAGTGTGTCATATTCCAGCTTGTGCTTTGCCAATTTCTTACAGAAATAAGTTCTTCCAATGGTGTAATAATAGTGTATAGTTTATATGGTACACTGGTATGTCTGCATTCATCTATTGGTTTGTGTGATAGGTGAAATTATTTACACCCACATATTGCAATTTTATGTAAACCTAAAGCCGAAGACATTCTCTAGGAGCACACCCTAGGAGACACCTAGTCCACTGCAGCTGGTCCATGGGACCAGGCTGAAAGGAGCACATTTTAACCACCACTCAAAAATGTCCTCAGCCCTGATCATTTGGCTCTGCAGATCCGCTCCCACTGTGCAGCTCTACTTGCTGGTGTAGATATAGTCACTGTGTATTATAAGAAAGAAAAGGGAGAAAATACTCAAATACCTCCTGTTTCCAGGATCAGGATCAGTTTAATTTCAGAGAAGGATTCCAACAGCTCTTTATGGAAGATTTCTCTAGAATATAGTAAAATATTATAATATCCAATAGAATTTCAGAAAGCAAGCTATCTTTGCTATAGAATCCCTTAGGATGGTTCAAAAGCCTGTAGGAAGTATATCATTTTCTCAAATTATGTAAATTATTTCAGAGTAATTTCTATAGGAAATAACTGGTGGTATCCTTATTAAATCCTTCAGGACTTTTCCATAAGGGAGGGATTTCAGTACTTTGGAGATGAAGCTATAGCATTTTATTAACTCTGCTGAGTTTATGCACCTAATACTTAAGCAGATTAATAATGTGTGTGGCAGAAATCTTGGGGCAACTTCACAGGGCCAGTAAGAATAATAGTTAGCTAGTAATACAGCCACAGCATTGAGCCTTTAATTATAAATCATTTATTATGGTAAAATGTACAAAGACTGCTTGTAATCATAGCGGTTCTCACCCACAATGACATTTTCACTTTATTCCTTTTGTCCCATATTTGGGTTTCAGAACAGAAACCAGTAGGAAAACATTTTAAACTGTCCAGTTCAGAGTTCAAATCTTCAACTATTTTTTTTTGTAGTCCTTGAAATAATGTGAAGAAATTGTCAGAGAATTAAGACCACAAATTATCTACCAGTAACCACATAAAAGAGTGTCGTTGAGCTCTTAGACTTTTTTTTCCCCCCATTATTCCTAGGGATCAAAAATAAGCCTTAAAAAACAGTCACTTTCATACAACCTGTTACACTGACTCCCTAGTGTCTAGTTATTCGGGGGCATCTGCCTGACAAACTCCTTTTGTCTACTTCCACACACAAACTGGAGTGTGCATTGGGGTTTAGACATTAGAATGGCTTTGCCACTTGGATATGGCACCCGATAGCAGCATGAAATGTTGAGCAAGCACCAGATACTTAATACTTTTCGTTTAATGAACTGTTTCTTTATTATTTTGCAAAGCCTGCATAAGACGGTTTTATGGTTTAAAAAGTGCCCTGCATCCTTCTTCATAGGAAGGGGACCTCATTTAGATTAACCTGTGACTTCAACAGCAGGTGGTAGAAAGAACCAACTGCTTCAATTACTGCTTTTGCGCATGACTTTTATGTGTTGCTAAGATTATCAGAGGAACCTGATTACATCCCCTTAGACACTATTGTTGGCACAATGATTAAGCTGTTATTTTTTTTTCTTTTTTTTTTTTTTTTTTTTTTGTTTTTTAGACTGGAAACCTAAAGAGCTTTTTGGCATGAAGCAAAAGCACTGTGTATAGAGATCAGTAAGATAGTGAGTATCATTGCCCTGTAGCTTATCTCCACATATACAGCTCCCTGGTGGATCCCTATGATAAACATTATTGGAACAATTAGCTGCTGCTGACATAGAATCCAGACACAATGGCAATGGCCAGCAGCACCGAGCCAAATATCATGGAGCCAAAACCCATAAAAAAGCAACACCAAGCTACTCTCCCCATTCAACTGCTGTCATAAAACCCTCCCAGTGCTATGTTTGCATAGCTGGCTTCACCGATATGGCACCGAAACACAAAAGGAGAAGCTGCAGCACTTGTCTTTGTTTAGCTGAAATTACAAGTCATTGAATTAGTATGTCATCTTTATTGCGCTGTCATGCAGCGGAGGTGAGGAAGGCTCTCTGTAATGGATGGAAGAGTTTGATGGCCTAAAAGACAGGCTCACAGATGGTTGTCGATATAAAACAGTTTGCCCTTTTTTTAAAAAGGGAAGGGGAAAAAAAAAAGGCTGAATGGAATAGGTCTCTGCTGATCTGAGTAGCTGTAACTAACAATATTTATGTAAGGCTGATCTTGGAGGAGTCTAGGGCTAGAAGGTGAACCAAGAGTTTGTCTAAAGATTAGGACTCAGAACTGCATGCTAAGCCATTTAAAAAAATTTAAATATCAGTGAGGCAGCATGACCCGAAAGGTGAAGCGGGAAAGGTCTCGCTCGGAGGAAGCAGTTGCCACTACCCTTGGGCGGGGGAAGGTACCCTTGTGTGATTCTGCAGCAGCAGCAGAATTCTCATCAGCAGAATCAATGGAGATGCAAAGCAAACTCGGGAGAAGAAGAAATGATTTGTACATTTTAAGGAGCACTGTGATATTCCCTTTCCTCCTTTGTTTAAACAGAAGGCAGGAAAAAGGGATTGCCAATCAAAGTTTGCTATTGCGGCCTAAGACGGATGCTAAACTGTGCATAAAGTCTTTTTTACCTGAAACACAAGACCACCACTTATCCAGTGCATTTTTTCCATGCAGTTTTCTCAAAATGATGCTACAGTCCTATCTAAAAAAGCATTTTAAGATTAAACATGACCCAATTTACTGAAGGCCCTTTTCTTTTTTAAATTGTCCTTGCCAGTCTAGTTTTGTACAAATGCACCATTCATTTCAGCCAGGTCAGTCTTTTCAAAAAGCACAAAGGAAAGGCTATTCAAGCCCTTGCTGAAGTTGTCCAGCATCTCCATTACAAGGTTGCCAGTACTCTGAATTAAACAGCCTCGTATTTTCTGCTCATCCCCTTTCCCCCCACCAGTTTCCTTGCCTTATGCTATTCCTTCTTCCTTTCCTCCTTGGGACAGCAAAAGGCCACCAAGGCTTGTCCTCAGGGCTCCCCCTATAAAGGTAAGCAGATATAAAAGCTATGCCGAAGGAGCACATGAGGCAGGACTAGCACTTTGGAGGCATTTGAGATACAGGATCATGACATGACAGGAAAAAGTATTTTGATAATAGCTGCCTTAAGTGGGATCTGAAACTTCTCAGGAGAAGACATTTTTGGTGTCACATTCCCTGAAATAAAAATCTCTGGGAAGGAAAAGTGAGTGATTTAGAAACCACCTTGATACTTCATGAAATTTTTGAATATTGTGTTGCACATAATAGTGCAGCAAGTTCAAAATTAGTGCCCACATAAAGCCTTATAAATGTCTTTTTAACTTCAGCCAGACACCATGAATTTTAATTAATTGGTTTGGCATGTTTTATTTAAAGGTGGTTTTTTTTACACAGATAGTGCACAGCACATTCAAATTTCAACACATTTGCACGTATATTCTTGAAATTCTATCACAGATCACCTAATATTTTTATTTATTTATTTAGGACTGTCTGACCGAGCAAAATCTAAAATAAAAGATAAAACAGATGACGAGGGAGACTGACATTTTAATTCTCTATTTGTTTTCTTCCTTTTACTGCTGTTTAACTTATCTATCAAAAATTACTCTGTATTATACAATCCAGAATTAAGACATATGAATATCATCTATAAAAATTCCTCTGAGATAATCTTCTGTTTCAATTGAGAAATCCATCCAATATCAATGACCTTTCCATTTAGGGAATACTTAATGTGGTTAACTAGATATGATATACTTTGGGAATGCTTTTTATTGCATACATTTGAATTAAGAGATACACCTTGTAGAGAGAAAATGATGAAACAGCACTCTATTGAGGGTTAGAGATGAATGATGGCCTTTAAGACATTTGTTTTGGTTAAACACAAAGTAAGAGTCACTGTCATATTCAGGCCCACAGTGTTATTAAGGCATAAGAGATGAGGACTGAATTCAGTCTCACTTAAATCAATGGGAATTTCACCTGCTACTGCTGCAGCTGAATTTGAATCATTATGGTTAAATGGGCTCTTTTTTAATCATAAAATGCTTTGAGTCATAACAGTATGTATTAATCCTTCTCATTAATTCTTAGAGGCTTGTGTACCAGGCCACTTCAGATAGTGTAGCTCTTCTGGAAAACAAAGAAAAGCTGGGTGTATTTTGAGAACAGATTTTAAAAATGCTCAGGTCTTGTATTTGTTTTCTTTGCTATTATAAGCAGTGAGTAGGTGTATTCCAGCTGTATCACAGGAGTTTTGGAGTCTTCTGAATTTACATTTCTCAGGTTCTTTTTGCCATTGTTTTTCCTTTGTTTATGGCTTTGTGGGAATATTTGGAATATCGCCTATGGGAAAGCTGAAGCAAACAAATAAGTTTTTCTGAGTCTCTGCCTTCTTATCGGTCAAATTTGTGTGTAATTTGATCTCTTTTTGGTAACTAGTCATACCAATAAACAGAGATGCCTGGAGTTGTGAATGGGACAAATCTGATGGAATATCATTAACTGAATTATTGCATTAGCATTTTTTTTTGCACTAGTTCTTGCCTCTCCTCCCACTCTGGCATCTTTTTCCTACAGCATTAATGTCACATTTCCTTTGTAGCTCTGCCCCTTCCCTTGGCTGTGCTTTGCTTCTTTTACAACCTTTGCCCTTGTCTCTGCTACCTGCCTTGCCAGGGAGCAACACTCTGCCGGGACAGACTGTCAGTGATGTATGTAAAGCCCTAATTTATGCCTCCTTTTAAGATAAGCCCCAAATACGGGGATTGGCACAAGATATCAATTAAAAACCTTAAAAAAATCCAGAAAAAAACCTGAATCCAGAAGCGACTTGCTGTTGGTGACTCAGTTTGCTGCTAAGAAATGCCTCATTCTGAGCATACTTTTGCTACCAAAATTTTACTGGCATCATACTGCTTCAGAATCAAACTCCTCTTTGGGCACACTTTACCTCAATAAAATCTGTTACCTTTTGAACCTTATTGTTTAAGTTTATATTGTGGCCCTAGGAATTAATGGAATCGACTGAGGAAACACCTTTCTCTTTCCTATGGTAGTGATATTTAGTGATCTTTCAAGTAACTAATTCAATTATTGAAAGAAATACTGTTATATTTATTTAAACACATCTGTATCATTCAATAAGATCTTTTCTGAACTTTGTTCACATAACACAGTTAAAATTCACCTACTAGATCTTTTGTTGTTAGGTCAGACACAGTATGATTAGCCAGTTGCTTTCTTTATCCTGTACTCCTTTACTCTGGCTTTTGCTGGATTTTGTTCTTAGTGCTGGAACTATTCCTAAGCAAACTCCCAAAATTATGTGTCTATTGGAATGCACTGTGAAATTTATTGTTTTCTTCTATTTGAGACCAGCTGAACGAACCCCAGTTTTACGGGTTAGCAGATTTTACTTACTAAGCTGACCTTGAGTTTTACGTGAAGGATTTAGTTTTGATTGAATAATTTCTTACATTATGTATGTTTTAGTGGCGTTTGATCCTTAAATTTTACTGCTGTTTCCTACCTGTCATTCACCTGGAATATTTCCAGGACTCGCAATGCAGAGCACTGCTCGTTCCCGTCTGTCTGCTTCTACCTGAAGGTGGTCACACACGAGGGACTGATTCTGGGAGCACAGGCACTTCTGCGCCGTGTTTTTGAACAGCAGCCAGACATCTCCCTGCTAAATTCTGAACTTGAAGTTGGCGGCTCCAGGGTTTTTATAGGGATGATGACTTGATCCAACAAATTAGCTGTCTGATATATACCAGACTTAAAATATTTAAGTTTAATGCAGTATGCTTGGATTTCAGCCTAAACTTTGTGCCCATTTCCAGAAGTGGGATCTGCCCTCAAGATTTACCACCCATTACATCTATGTTAAGCTTCCATCACTAAGTTTAGTTGAAAAAACACCCAAAGTTTTGGTCAATTCAACGTACTTTCTGCCTATATAATAACGCTCACAGTACATATGGACATTTTTCCAGCTTTATTTACCTTTTCCTGTGTCTTTAAGAAAATACTAGCAGAGCAAAGCTTATGCTAAATCAGTCTATATCTTGCAGTATGTGAGCAGATGACATAGATGTCCAAGGATGTGATAGGGATCAGCTCACACACTTTTCAGCTGAGCATATGTGTAAAAACAAAAACAAACCTTACTTTTTTTCTTAGAAAGCACCACGTATTTCAGGCAGTTAGGCAGTAACAGATGTTGGAGACTCAGTAGGAAGCTAGATGTATGCTGGGATGTCACTCAACTCCCCTTAACAAGCTGCTGTGTTGGAGAACCAGTCTCCATATAGGCTCTGCTTAGTGTCTCAGAAATAAGATGACACTAAAATAACCAGCTTCCCATGAATACCAAGTCTCTCTTTTAAAGAATATACTACTCGGGGGCTGTGAGGGGAGGAGGGTGGGTGTGTGTGCAGAGACTGTATATATAACTTTGCCTGCAAAGGTATTGCATGAGGGAAAGACTTATGCATTTTTGTTTTAATTTAAGTAATTTTAATTTTGGATAGTGGCAGGATTACGTTTGTTATAGAAGTATGTCATTGAGAATTGTTATGAAATACGATCCCACCACATTTCTGATTGACATAGCTTCAGGTAACATGCTGTGCCATGTCAATAAAAATCTACCTAGCATTAAATAACTGCATTTGAAGATGGATATTCTCCATATTTGAAAAGCTGGTACAAGCATATTAATTCACTCTAAGACCAGAGAAAGACGTACCACTTACTTCTGAGGCAGGACTAAAGCGGCAATTACAACAAAGTACCGTACCAATTATAGAAACTGCAAATACAATATTAAACTGAGCCGGATGACATGGTATAAGCCAGGCCAAAGCAAGGAGGCTGCATATGGCATGAACAAACCTTATTGTCAATACAAAAGATGCTTTCATGCCTGGTATGGTAATGAGTAAGGTCATACCTGGCCACATCAAAGTAGCCTGAGGAGTATAATTGACAGATATCTATCCAGCTTCAAGAGACCGAGCGCAGTGACACTTGAGGACTCAGAGGCGTCCAAGTACTGAGGGTCGTACAAGGACTTTTATAGTCTGAGAGAGATGCAGGACTCTGGAAATGTGAGCATCATATTTTCCGATCTTCTTTCAGTGACTTCAATTGTTTGGACCTCTCTCTGCCACTGGGGAGTCTGGGATAGGTGTTTTTGAACAGTTTAGCTTTGATTTTGCGATGGTATTTTCTTGTTTTTCAAATAAACATCGATTTATTGAAGGCACTTTTGGATCTTAAGGCTGTTTGGGGGAATATTTTCTACAGTCTGGTCCTGGGGACAAGGGAAACAAACTTCTTACCTTAGGCAAAAGGCGGAAGAGAGGGCCGACGGTACCTGACCTGGGGCACTTTGTCACAGGTGCTGAAGGTGTCACCAAAAGGCTGACTGAAGTCAGTGACATGCAATAAGAAGGCTGGGGACCACAAGGGATGACAAGATTAGGGATCTTGTGGTTATCAGCCCCAGACCTCTTCCCTCAGTAATCACAAAGGTGTCAGCAGTCCTGGTGTGGGATGACAGGGAAAGTCACTAAGAGTTTGTTGGGATGAGAGAGATGGCTTTTGTCTGCAAACCTCTACAACCCCCAATGCAGCAGGATAACTAGCAGAGCCCAAATGTTTTTCTTCTTCTTTTTTTTTTTTTAATTTTTTTTCCCCTGCAGTTGCCAATATTTTAAAAGACATTTCCAAAAGTAATGGGGAGTGGGTGTTGGAGAGTTGTATTTGCTTTATAGTCAGCTTTACATATAACAAATGAGCATTCCATTTCTCCTGGGAAATAAGTAAATTGTATTGAAATTGAAACAGTGGCAGAAAAGGAGTAAGTGGTTTGACTTGAACCACAGAGGGAGATTACAAGAGAACAGAGATTAAAATGCAGAAACCCTTACATCATGCCAGAGCTTTGTGTGCTGCACCTCCCTCTCTCACTGCATGGAATTGCTGCTTCTTTCTTCCAGGGCAAACCAAGCCGCTGCTGGAAAGATGGAGCCCGTGAGCAAATCACGAAACATCACAGTTCCATATTTTTGGACCCAGGGGATAGGAGGGTTTTTTGGTTTGGTTTGAGTTTTAAAGATATTTTCCTATTATTTATCTTTATTGCTAAATATTCTTCCCTCAAATAGAGTATTTTCTCAGAACTCTGTCTGAGACTTTAAATTCCTGCACCCAGTTAGTATTTTTCCACTCATGATATATAAAAAATCCTCACCCAGTGTCCCTTTACCCACTACTATTTACAGCTTAATTGTAGGTGTTACACTGGCTGAGTAATAAACTGATATGGAATGAATTGGTCACACAATTATTGTGCGCTTATTCAGAAAACGTTTGTTCTAATTTATTATTGATTGATATCCAGTGAATTCTTTTTCACTAGCTAATACTTTATTGTGCTCTATCAAGCTGTAGCATGTTCCGTACAATCACATTGATTAAAAAATGAGAAGGATGTCAAAAGATTCCTGAACAAAATATTCCCATTAGATCTGACTAGGGGATTTAGCTAAATTCTAGATGGCAGGTTTTATGATTTTCAGAAGATAATTATGTGTTTATTAAATGTTGATACTTTGTAAAGCTCCAACTGAAACAACTCATGTTTTATGAGGTGCTTTGTTTATGTAAACAAAGGCCACAGGGAAATCATAGTTAAATGTAAGGATTTTTCTTGTTTTGGGATAGTAATATATATTAAATGTTATAAAATGAAAGTTTGAACCAAAACTTTTGAAAAGTGGAATTAATTCTGTTAAGTTTAAACACTTTTTTTAAACTGCCACATTTTCCCAATTTTTTTATATTTGACAAACTCACTGAATAATTTGGGAAATGGTAAATGAGATGGACTGGTTTAGTCTAGAATTTTAAAATAAAAATATTATTAAAAAAAAGACTAAAACTGACTACCTTTATGCATAAGCTGTGCGTACAGGATTGTAGACCATGATTAGACTCTGTAATGCCATTTTCATTACAGATGTAAGTACTCAACATTATTCTCAAAACGACATTAGTTTAAAATATAATGATATTGTGTGATAATGAGTTCTACAGGTGCAAATTACAGTACTACAAAAAGTAGATGGATTTGAAAAATCTTCATGTTAATTTTTGCTTTTCAGAGCCATTGAGTGTCCCATTCATTCTTTTATTCTGAACAAGTGTAAATAAAGTTCCCTATTTGCCTTCCCAGCAGTATTCAGAATTTTCTGTGAGTTTAATCTGTTCCCATCCAGTAAGAGTCAGATTCTTGCATGTCTTTTCACACAGTCTTTGCATCCCTTTTCCATTGTAAAGCGCTGAAAATCTCCCCCTCTGCCCCCAGTCCCTTCACTCCAATGTTCTTTGCCCAGGAATGGTTGGGACTAAAAACAATACTCCCCTTGAGGGTCTAAACTGATTTATGAAATGGGATAGGAATGAAAATTTACAATGAAATGGTATAAAATACCCACCTTATTATTATTATTATTAATTATTATTATTACTATTAATTTTCACAGTTATTTCCTGTCTTTGCACTTATGCATACATTTACCTTGAGCTTTTTAGATAATGCCTCAGGCTTTATCTTAAGTGCCTACAGCTAATTTAGAATGTACATATTTTCATCCATGATCTTTGAGATCTTCAGAAAAATATCCCAAATGGGTACATCATCACAGTGATGTACCCATGAGCCAATGGTTAAGCCAACAACCTCTGGTAAACAAATAAACCTAACTGTTAAATGATGTGAAAAATGTACAAATCTGTGTCAGCAGAGTGACTTATTCAGCAGCCTCGGGGCCAGGGAGCAGGTCTGACTCCAAGCTGTGTCCTGCGTTGGACTGGAAGGCTGCACACATTCTCGGGGTGCTGGCTGGCTAGAAATGGACCTTGATGATCCACTCAAGGGGTTCTCCTGCTCCTTCCCATGTCTGCTGAAGGACATCATTCACCTTCTACCACCACCTCGCACTCCTGGTGCACAAAAGCCTTGTGCACCAAGGTACTTGAATTTGACAGCCTCATTGCTAAAGGCTCACACACATTTTTAATACACTATTTGACTGCAACTGTTCTTAGAAAGCCAAATAAAAGTTCATCTTGCTACTACAGAAGTTTTTGTACTTGATTCATTATTTTTTTTAATAAAAATGGAAGTTGATATGTAGCAATCACCTAATCCAGAAGGACTGAATTAATATTCTAGTAACACTTGAAGTAATTTAACACCTCTCCAAAACTGTTTTGTGAGGGGTGGGGGTTTTTGGAAAGAGAAACTCTTTCGAAAAAAAAAAGGCATAAGAAACATACAGGTTTTCACACCTTGCAGAGGAAAATTAGAATCCAGTTGGTGTCCAGAATGAAGATGAGCTGCTCTTTTTCACTCATGTTAATGCAGATGATAATTCCCTGCAACCTACTTGCAAGGGATAAAGGTATGAATAGCTCTACAGTCATCTTCTTCCACCCCTTGTTTTATTCTGAGTCTTAATTTTAAAGACAGAGGCTAGTTTATTCTGTAGAAATAAGTGGGAATGTTAGAAAAGGCTAAATATCGTCATAAACCAAAACATTATGATACCAGAAACCCTTAGGAGCAACACTAATGCTTTTAAATGAAGGTTTTATTTGTCTCTGAGCTGCAAAAGGAAGTCACTAATGAGATGTCATTTACATTCTAACACCTGTTAAATGGCACTTTTCTCTTTCCCCAAAGAGAGAGATGTTTATGAATGTTTGCAGTTTTCTGAGTGTATCTACAAGAATTATATTTTCATAAACAATGCTGTATATTTTTCCTGTATATACTTTAGTTACTCCAGAACAATATAAAGAAATATCAGGAGTTTTTTTTGTTTTATTAGATTTATTTGTCTTTGTTATATAAATCTAACAACAAATGTCTAGCTTACAAAGAAATCTCATTAATCAGGATTTAACACAATTGCGTATTTAGGATGTGATTTGCAGCAGTTACAGTGCAAGAACTGTATGTAATTATACCTCCATTTAAATGAAAATTAAAAGCTTGTGTTGTAGCAGGGTACACATGTTGAATATATTGCTCTATAGAATAAGTCCTCCAAAGCAGAACACCTGAAAATCAAGTTTCGGTTGGTTCTGTCAGGGAACTGCTGCATGGTGTGACTTTTAAGATTGACACTTGCATTAAGACTGACCAGAGGGAAGGATGGGAAATTATGGGAAAGCAAACGATCTATAACAATACAAGTTGATATGCTTCTGTTAGATAAGCATAATGCAAGTTTCTTTCAATCATTTCTAAAGTAGTTTGGTGTATAAATTAACTCATTCAGTTAATATAAAAAGGCAGAATCCACAGAGGCCTGTGCTGGAAATAAGTTCTGCAGAGGAATTTGAAGAAGGAATTAAATTAGTATTAGAATTAGAATTAGAATTAAGTAAGCGCATATTAGGGAGCCAGTGCACTAAGCACCATGAACAACTTTAGCAGGTGCCCCTGTGGACCATGTCTCTCACCCTTGAAATATGGGATTGACTTGGGGGTCTTTGTTTCCCAGTTCCCATCCCGTCGCCTGCAGTTTGCACATCTGCTGCTTGTCGTCCGGATGGGGTTCCCCAGGTACCATGCGCAGCTGCATGGAACATCTGAAATCTTGTGAAGGGAAGATGGCTCTGAGCACAGCCTCAGCAAGAGGTCCTCTCCATTGGCCCAGGGCCATTTCATCCATTTGGTTTCCCTGTCCAGCTCAAAGGCAGTACAACTCCAGCACACACCAAAGGATGGCAAAAGGAGATAAAATAGTTGAAATGGCTGGTGCTTTCCTAAACTGAGCCATCTCAGTTTGGTGGGGTGTGGTGCCATTCTGGAAGCCAATGCCAGAGCCAACAGGAGAGATGGAAATAACATTTAGATTGTCTAAATCTAATCTTTACTCATGAGGTGTAAAAGCAGGAGACGGCACTGATTGCTGTAGTGAACCATCAAAAACTATATTCTTCAGCCAGATTCAGTGCAGTCCCACCGGGGACAGACCAGGGCAGAGGCTACCAGTGTAAGTGAGCTGACAGAGTACAATATGCAAATCATGCGTTGGGGATGAATCAAGCTCTGGGTTTTCTAAAACAGTTCCTGAAATTACAGGGCATAGGCATTTTAAGCTCCTTTTCAATTACAGAGTTCTGAGATTTTAAATGTTGGTGGTTCTGCAATGCTGTAAGCATTATTCGTGTCAGTAGGTCCTAAGCAGTGGTTGGGGTTTTTCAAAAAGGCTTTAGTATCCATATGTCTATCACAGATGTTCCTTGGGATTCAGCTTTCCTTGAGAAAGGCCCATATAAGTTGACAGTGTCTCTTTCAACATGCTAGATGTGCGACAAAAGAAAGCGGTGTTTGTAACTGAGAGTCAAAGTAATGACAAGCCTTTGAATGAAGGTAAGAACAAGTCCTTGCGGGCTAAGTCTACTTAAGCTGCCTTTTGGATTTAACCTGAATGAATCAGATTTTTTTAGAAAAGGAGAATGACTGAGCCGTGTTTGAAAGCCAAAGAACACAAGCTTTACAGCCCAAGCATTCTGTAATTTCAGGAAGGGAAGACATTTTTTTCAGATATGACTGGGTCTTTCTGAGAAATAATCCAAAGTTTTAGTTCACGAACCATCTTCCCTCCTATATTTTCCAGTTCTAACATCACTGCCTCTTTCCCTCTCAAACTACAGCACATTTTCTGTAATTCATGTTAGTCTCGGATGTTCTGCTCAGAGAGCAGAGAGCTGGTTTTGTTTTAAATTTACAGCAGCTTTAAATTTCCTTGGATGTTAAAGAGACTGGTTTCCTCGTGCTTACCTTATGTCTAGAAACATTATTTAGAAAAGTTCGCAGTCTAGAGAACATGAGCTTAATCAGACTGCTCTGTAATTACTCACCAGCTTTATTCACCCTGGATGATATATACCTCGCGTGGAGCTAAAAGAAATAAGTATATTCATTTCCTATCCAGTTCCCACCTTGCATTATAAAAGCCAAATATCCATTCTGTAAATAGAGATGAATCAGCAATCCATATAATATCTATTCATCATACATATTTCACAAGGAGGATATTGTGGTGGCTGGAAAGTTCTTACAAAAATAATATGGAAATCCGGAACTTGATGTGGAGTGTCAGAGAGCTTCTTACTATTATTTACCTTATCAGCTTTTGCTTTCTGAAATCAATGGAAGGGCATCAAGTTCAGCTAATCCATATTTCTGAGTATGAAATTGAATTTATAGTCTGTAGTATGTTGACTACCGCTCGCATTTAAGGCATAATTGATTTTTATTGAAAAGCCAGCAGGCACATCAAAAATTTCCACAAACCACAAGGATGTTAAATTTTACCCTGTTTAGATAATACTGTTGCTTTATTTATCCTTTAAAATGAAGCTTTTATATTTATATCAGCAAATGTTGTGAAAGTGTGACTGATGCCTTGTGAAACCATCAGTCCATAGTTCTGTTAAAGTCTACGATATAGAAATAAGCAACTTTTCTGTTCCTAAAGTAAGTGTCTATGGTTGGTTTGTTTTAAGAATAAATGGAATAATAAATCTGCACAAAAGAAACCATTTCATATCATGTAGCAAAGTTATTTTTCTTCATTCCAATAAATAGCTTGTGTAATTACTTTTTCTGTCCTCTTTTCCTTTCTGTTTCTCCTTATTGGCCACTTTTTATTTCTCTATCATTCTTTTAAACATAGACATGAACTTTTGTATCTGTTTTTAATTGGCCATATACAGCAGACTAACTAATACACATTAAAATTTCAAGTTTCTAAGGCATTGACTTCATTATCTTCAGGGACAAAGGTGATCTTAATCATAGACCAGATTTTAGTATCAACAAATACTTCATGACAGGTTTCTTTTCGTCCAATTAAGCAATTAAACAGATTCCACTCCCCTTCCCTCATGTGGGCTATTTGTGCATGCCCTTCCACGTTGCCAGTTGCATCACCTGAGTGCATATATGTTTTTCATAAGAATTCTTTGACCAGAGGAAGAAAACTCAGGGTTGTCCTGCACAGACCATGGTAAATAACATCCCAGGGAATTTTGAAAAAAGAGGCAACGAGATATATATGTGACTCAAGAATGTTCAAAACAATTTCTCAAATGCACAGAAATACAAAACTTAAAGAGATTATACATCAGTTTCTTAGTGTAAAAGTATCAAGAAGAAATGATCTACCTTTTGCAAAGGCAGGTATTTTCAAATACATGTGCAACAGGTGCAGGCACAAATCCAATTAATAAATAACAAGATTTGTGCCCGCTCCTCTCTACTATCACTTTCAAACTTCACCACAAACTGTCTACAGATCTTCATACTTTCTTTTGTTTCTCTCCTTGTTCTCCATAGCATTTTGCACATACTTGCATCTTCTCTACTGCGGGACTCCTAATGAAAGCATCTGTTTCCTTTCTAAAATATGGCAGGTTGTAGTAAAAATAGCTTGTAGCTAAAATAAACGTGTCACATGTCAGTTATACACAAACCACTAGAAAGGCAGGATCTTCTCAAGTAGTTATCAATTCTCTATAGGCATCAGGCCTTTTCAAATAGCTCTTGAACAGTTTAATCTAGCATAATCCCAATGAAACCATCGTTCTGGTACAGCTATGTGGCTAAATAAAGGAAGCCATGCTCAGACATTGCAGCTGTGGTCAGCCACATGGCTTTAATTGGTAGTTTACTGCCTGTATCTGCTTGGACTGCTGCAACCTACTCTGTTTAGGAGGAAGAATATTTTGGGGGATACTTTGTTCTGAAACTGATCCCAAAATGTAGTGTAGGCCAGGTAACACCAGCTTTGGTTCCTGCTGTTCTCCACAGTCCTCTCCCCAATCACTGAAACGTCTTCAACCTTCACCCACACCTTAAAATACATCCCAGGGCTTGCAACATATGTACTTGCTTTGTGAGATGAAAACACCACTTCGATGGGCTGCAACACAACCTTCACATTATTTCCAGATACTGTGAACTCAGAAAAAACAGACATACAGAATAATTGTATTTCTTAGCACTGGAAGAGCCACTTGAGGCACAGAGGAGTCCCGATGCCAAGTGCAGAGCGCTGGTAGTGTGCCCACTAGCTGTGTGGTGGGGATGAGAACCTGTCACTACCACTGTGTCACCCTTCGCCTCATGTATTTAGCGAAGTTAAGAGTGCAGGCTGAGAGCTTTTGTCCCTGCCCTGGTAACTGAAAGCATCATTTATTTCCTTGCTGTGTAGTTTCCGATTCATTCTTACACGTGGACACTGATAACGCTCTATTGTTTTAGCATTGTTCACCTGTAATGTAACCACACCGCTCATTATTCCTGCTACAACAGTGTTTTAAGAGCACTGTTCAGGGACCAAGAGACGGTTAAAACACATGTCACACACTGAACAGAACGGCTGGTCTCTGCCTAAAGCTGAGAGCAGCCAAAAGAAACAGGAGGAGACCCCAGACAGAAAGAAACTTGAAGAAAAAACCCGAAAATGTCCATTTTACCATTTTTACATACGACGCTCAGCCATGTTTTTCTGGATACTTTCTAAGGGTTTTTTACAGTGAATATTTGAATGAAAACTTAAAGGAATGTAGGCTATTGAAGTTAAACTTCAGTTCATTGGGCTGGATTAATTTTGTCTAATTTTAAACTTCCAAATGAAAGAGGATTATTTTTTTTTCAAAGAGAGGTGATTCTTTTCAAAGATGTTGACCATGTCTCATAATTAGTGTTCATTATTCTGTCCTTTTCTCTCTTCAGCTCTCCTGAAAGAGAGACTATTTTTGTGGAGGTGCCTAAATGCTTAAGCAAGCTTGTATTTATTTGACTGAGGAAAGACAAAACCTTCATGATCACTACCAATTCTGAGTAAGCTTTAGAAGTCTGGTAATTTAGGATTGTCATCTTGAAAAGAAACAGCAAATGCAATTTACCACATGCGTAGTACCAGGTCTGTGAGGGATGAAAGATCAGTCTGTCTGTCTGTCTCTAATGATACATCCTCTATGTGTAAGAGTCTCATCTTTCAAGTTCGCATACATATTTAGGAAAAGTATGCAAATTTACATGAAAATTCCCTGGAGTATTGTATGGACAAATCTTGCCCATTAATGGACTCATAATGTCTATTCTCATATGAACGAACGATATAAAGGATATTGTTCACAAGTACTGAAATGGGAACAATTCCATTACAAATACATGTAGTACGCTGAAACTAAGCAGGGACTGCATTCATGTATGAATACAATGTAAATTTATCATTGTAACAATTTTCTATAAAAGGGAGATTTTATTTCCATTCACATTCACTGCAGAGATCTGAAAATTACTTATACAATGAATTTGGGCCCATAATTAGAGGAAATTTTCTGTTTTTAAGGAATTTTGTGTTTTTGAAGAATTAGATGGTTGCTGATTGCAGCATATCACATACATTGGTGAAGACAGGAGTGTATAAGTGTGGATGGGAGAAAGGCAGATATTGGAGATTTGATGCTGAAACAAATGACCCTTTCCTCCATCACATCATTCCCTTATTTATAGTCTTCCCGTTAGAACTTCTAATCACTAAAAGGATCATTCTTAAATACTACCCTGCTCTCCTCAGTTGATTTTCCTACTACATACAAAATCATTAATACAAAAATAATGCCTTGGTTATTTCACTCTCTGATTTGGAACACATAGGTTTTGGTATGGACAATTTTTTGTATTTATCAATTAGACTAATTCAGTGTCAGATTTCAATTTATCATGCAGGGGAGGGTGAGCTTAAATACTAAATGAGATTGCTGAAAACATGATAATTAGGAATTTTATTGGTTTTTTTAGTTTGTTTCTACTGTTCATATACTACTGCCACTCTTAAAAAAGAATTTAAAGAAAGAAATCAGAAAAATCCTTTGTATTACTTTTCAGTAGTTAAATGTTAGAGACTGACCAGATCTTTTTGCACCATTTTTGTTATACTGTTTATGCATGGACATACAGAGTCATACAGACATACATTTTTTATTTTCCCCAAACGACAGAAGGTACTAACTTCACATAAGTTTTTAGTTATAAAGGAGACACTTTCTGTAATAAATAATTAACTTCTGAAGATTATATCAGACATAACTTTCCTCAGACCCATTTGAGCAATACCTATAGCTTGATCTTTGCAAAAACAGCTGAGTAGCCATTCAGAGACCTTAACATTGTTTTTCTGAGTGTTCTCAACAGATAAAGAAGCAGGTGCAAGTCTCCAAAACTGCTAACTACGTTACTATGAGTAAAAGACAAATCTAGATTTTCTACTTTAGCTAATTGCTGCATCTATTAATGTCCTGCCTGAAGGCCAGTCCTATCTCCATAGCATGTTTTGGGATAATGTTTACAAAGTTCTAGTTCTTCTTGTACATGAGCTCCGTTAATAAGATTAGATTTGAGCTCTTACTCTACAGTCTGTTTCTTCATTCATAACTTTATGAAAAAAGTTCCCTTTTTTGTTCCAGTTTCACACTGTGTTCTTTCAAAATATTTGCCAAAAATTGATATTCTTGTATTGAGGGGAAAAAAACTCATTGCAAACTCCTTTGAAATTGAGCTGGTAAATAAACTTTTGCTTTTACTAAATTTCTGTGTGTGAAGTTAAGTTGCTTTTTATATAGCACCAAATTCAACCCGTCACTAACGTACTTTTATACTCCTCCAAAGCTAATAGGTTCTTGACTATCATGGAGTTACATAGGAATTCTTTCGTTGCAGCAGAAGGAAATGACCATGTCTGTAGCCTCAACATTCTTCAGTGGGATGAAACCAAGATTTACACCTACATTGATTTTTCATGCTTAAAATAAAATCCCAAGAAAAAAAAATACTGCTTTTTTGTCCCCTATGGTGGTTTTATTTTCTCAGATAGTTTTAACCAATACTACCTCTCATTCAGACTGTACCAAACGTTTATGTTCTGCCTCTTCTAGACTGAAAAAGAAGATGTTTCTCTCTCTGGGATCTACAGAGGAAGATTTATGATAATGTAGAATAGAAACAACACCTGTAAGAGAAAAAGGCTAAGTTACATGCTATTTGCATTGTTTAGAGGTTGTATTGTGTTGATCTATACTTTGCCATGAACAATCTTTCTATAGTCAGGATGCCTTTCATTAGGTTATAGCCTTATGGATTTACCTCTTCATAGGCAAGAGAACAGATCTATGCAAACAACAGAATATGGAAAAACAGAGTTTTCAAGTTAGAAATGTTTCCCACCAGATCAGAGATCAATATAGCCATTAAAATGCACCTCTTGAGTCATAAAGAAAACAAATAAGGAAGTTATGATGCAAGCATCAAAAATAAAATTTGAATGCTGGATGACATTTTTATTCTTTTCCCATTCTAACTACTTTGCTTAAGACTTAAGTAAGATCATGAAAGTACAATACCAAAAAAGTCCTTCAATAAATGGAAACAAATGAGCTTTTTCCTACCACAGAATTACTTAAAATCAGTCCTTCTTGTGAAGCTAATCCCCCGACAGATAAGATTGTGAATTCCCCCCCTCCCCTTCCTGCACGCTCACAGATGGGTTGCAACAGAAAGATGACAAATGAGTTGTGTTTGGCTGGATTAATGGGTATTATCATGTTAATGGATGTTTATGGTGCAGTTTGGGAGGTTCATGTGGTTTTCAAAAAGTGTTGGTGTTCTGGGTAGCTGAAGCCTGTGTATGTGTGTGTGTGTACATGCTTTATTAGCCAGCTTTTTATGCATATTGTACATTTTTGGTCTCCTTAATGGGTCACAGCTAAACTGGATGTGGAAGTGTTGGCCTTATGCTCAGACCCTTTCATCACGTCATCAAGTGTGACATGCAAAATACAAGGGTCTGAGGCATGTCTTTCCACAGCCTCTGTGAATGCAGGTGCCTCATAATCCTGGGTCTACTTTGTTGCAATCACTTTTAAAATCTGACATATTGATCAGGAGTTTAGCCTGAGTAACTACTGCACATATATCAACTCCGGTTGGGGATGTCAGGTCAAATTTGTTGGCAAGGTGATCTTAGAGCCAACTGGGATAATTCCTGCCACTCACGTGAACTGATGCTCTTAGCCTCATTTGGCAAGGACAGTGTATATTGCACCCACAGGGCATGGGAATTTTGTGCCAATAGGGGCAGACCCTTGGGAAAACATCTCACCAAAGACCTAGACATGGAAAAATCTGCTGCTCTAAGAACCAAGAGGTGTCAAAAATGTAAATCACACAGAAATAAATAAGCTTCTGCTCTGGATTTTTCAAGTTGGGCTTTTGTTGATCTTTTTTGCTTTTTTTTGCTGTTTGGTTTTGGTTTTTTTCTGTTGAAAATTTTTTATTCTGTGAAAGAAAAGAACCTTTAAACACTCCTGCCCACAAGGCTTGTTTTCCTCTTACTTTCGGTATTGTTTTCATAGTCTTTAACTTGAGCCGATAGGCTTCTCTCACACTAGCTATATATAAAGGAATACATATGTCAGACACTTGTGTGTAAACTTCTGCTTAAAACCCTAAATGCTCATTTGAATGCTAAAATGCATCATTTGCATGCAATATTGAGGGAGTTGTTCACATAAATGTACAGTTGTGTTGGCACTCAGTTTTTCTCTAAAAGCAGCAGGTATTTAAAATCTGGAATTTCCAGGGAATATCCTACAAAAAATAATAGAATCTCCATCAATTAGTAGATTTATTGATTTAGACAGTATTAAAAAATTATGAGACTCTGAGGTCCAATAAGAATGCAGGCAATATTCTCTTTCATCTAACTCATAAGATTTCTGAGTTTTTTTCTAAAATTTGGGAAGTTGGATTTTCCTTTCAGAATAGAATAATTTTGGGATTAACACAGTGAAAGCGATCTTCTGAAACCAGTACCAGAGGGGATTTTAATGTACTGAAATAGTGCTTGCCATTTATTTGGTATTCTTCCACCATCCAGTATAAAATAATTCCTTCATGTCTTTTCTTTCCTTTCCTTAAAAATTCACCAAGCGTATGTGGACCTCACAGATGCAGCTTTAATTGAAAGTAATGTCAAAAACAGTGTTTTGATCTGTTTCCTTTCTTTTGACATTCTCTGTTTTTGGAATGTGTTGAGTCTGTACGACCATTCTCTGTTCAGAAATTCATCTGGAAATTTACATATTTTAAAGGCTTCTTGCTCTATAATACAGATGAGCATAATAGTGCAAGCTACACAGAAATTGAGGTGTGAAAGAGAAATTTCCCAATTTCAGTCCTTAACTGAAATATAAAAACAATTCTTCACCATCTGGGAATTACTATACAAGGCTTTCTTCTGAGTAGGCTTGCTAGAGGGATAAAGTTCATATGATGCAGCAATGGATAGGCTGTATCTGGCTTTAAAAAAAATAATTTTTTTGTAGATTCATTAATTTAGAGCGCTACCATTGGAATGCACAGAATGTTTCATATATGTGGAAACACACTGAAATACATTACATCCCAGCAAACCTCTAAATTTGTGAAATCCAATAAATTACATATTATTCTGCAGGATGAAAAAATCTGTCTCTGATGAAGTAAGTAATATTCCTGATGCAGAAAGGTGTACGTCCCACAGGAAACGTTACATATCAAGGATGCTCAGCATTTTACTGGATTATGCCCCAAGAGAAAGAAAGGCAAAAGAGAAGAATAAAGTAAGATAGGCATTCATAAAGCTTGTCCTTTTTTTTTTTTGTTACCCACCCTAACAAACAAAATCAAGAAAGGTCTTAGTCTCAGAAAAAGGTAGTTAGCTGTGCTTAATTTTTCGTCGAATGAATTATGAAACCACCTACTGTTAAAAATAATTTGAATCTAAGGGAGTGTACATGTGCTGTGTCACTTAAAGGTAGCACTCATTCTGACAGTTCAGTACCAGATGCTGTGCCTATGAGCTCCTTTCAGGCTGTACTGGACTATTTATTCTGCAATAAATCTGCAACAGCAGGAGGTATATATAGTCCTCAGATCGTATGGGTATCATCCACTTCCAGAATAGAACCTGTATACAAGGCTCCATAAAAACAACTTGAGCCAGAAGTGCTAAGCATTAGCAAAAAACAGTAGTGTATGAAGTATGAATTTTCTATGTGCATGTGTTCAGGCACATACAGGCACAGGGCTTAATTTGTGCTGCCTGTGTGGGTTCAGATGACTGAAGGCACATCCACGATAGCTCATGCTCAAATCCAAACTCTCTTAGCACCCAGAAACTGTAGGTGCAAGATTAATCCATAATGCGGGTGACAGGTTGGGGATCAGGAGTCCAAGGATATAACTTGCTCTCTGGCCCAGCAACCTAAACTACAATGCAGAGGCAGCCTTGATCTCGCTGATCCTGCTTCTCATTTTGAACGTACTGACAGCTACACTTCCTTACTTTGTTGGGCAGGGGTGTGCGATAAAAGCAGGCTATTTCTTACCACTTGTCAGGCTACTTTGGGTTGACCAAGATTATTTGAAAGTCTACTTGAAATAAGTAATTGTTCCAACGGAAAAGCCCTGTGAGAAATATTAATGTTGTGATAGTTAATTAGGTGCTTTTCAAAATTAAAACTTTCAGTTTTGTATTTTGCAGTGATGTTTTCAATACTGCTAAATTTACAAGGTTTAAGCATACAAAACAAAACAAAAAATATTGTGGAGCTAAGTATTCTGTTCAATATGCGTTATTTTTCATCTGTTTAGAGGGGTAAACAAATCACCTTTGGCTCAAGCTAAACAATTTCCCCATTCACCAAACTGAAAAAAAATCAATATTATTTAGGATATATCCATCACACGTAGCAAGGGGATCTCTCACTGAGAGGGTGAGTACAAGATAAGATATTTCAAAAAACAATATACCACATTTTGTCTTTTTCTCTGAAACAGCTGCAACATCTGAGTTGATGGGTTGACTTTGCTTTCTGGATGTAGAAGTTAAACAACTTCAGAGCATAGCATAAATAATGCTAACTTCTTTTTGGGTTTTTTTGGTTTTTTTTTTTTGGTGTTTTTGTGTTTTGTTTTTTTAATAAATATATTTTAAAATGCAGTATTTTACCTCCACCTGAGAGGTGTGTAAGTGGCTTGCTCCCTGGCTCTGTCCAGTGACCCTTTTCTGATTGTTGGGATGGTCTTGGTCCTTCTTTACTACTAAGCTATGACATCTCCCGTCTGCCCTTGAGCAAACTTTCCACTTGTTTGAATTGATCTGCTGTGCACCCTACCCCACCGCTGGTGTGCTACAAGAAGGGCTGGGAATGCTGCTGGAATTCATCCTGGGCTCCATTGAGAGATGCATGCTTTTAAGGACCAAAGGGGCTGGAGTGGGTTCTTGACTCCTTATGGGTTCTAGGTTGTACTGGGACTCTGCAGAAAGACCCTCTCTTGGTGCTTGTGCCCTGAATCAAAATTGTTCCAGGTGTGAAACTGTTCTCCTGGTGACCAGGGCTAGGCTACTTCTTGTAATAAATTTGCTTACTTTATTTACGAAGCGGGAGTTTTCAGTCCGATGAGCATTAACTCTGAGTGGCATTGTGCATATGTATTCAAATCGATAATCACAGTGCGTTCTTGCAATGCCTCTTTAGGAATGGTTTTCATGTGTAATCAGATGAGGCATATGTCAGGAAGATGACAATGGAATCCCGTGATGTCTTATATGTTTTTAATAAAAAAGCAGAGGGTTTAATTTTGTTACTGTTATGAGTCTCTGAGTGTGAGGCATTCTTCTGTTTTTCCTGATAAACAGGCGATTCACAGTCTCTGCATTATACAGGCTACCACGATCTCGGATGCAGCCGCTCTACCCTTCGGCTTTGCCAGTGGCTCATCTACTGATAGGTGGAGTTCAGCATCCCAAGCCTTAGGTACCTTTCTGCTCCACTTCGTCTGTGCCACGTGTGTGCACGTGTGTGTGCAAGAGAGATGGAGAGGGAAACAGACTGCAATAAAAGGCAAAGACTCTACTGTGATGTTTGGGGTGAGCAACCTAAGCGGGCGTTAGGGAAAGTGCAGATTCCACAGAGACATGTATGCTTTCCCACCCCCTCCATTTTTCCAGACAAGTGTTATTTTTCAATATTTTATTGTGCTAGCAATAGGAGAAATCTTGTAATAAAATCATATCACTGTTTCATCCAAGGCAAGTTTAGATGTTATCGCAGTGATATACTTTGTCATAGATTTATTATTAAGTTCTCGCGTAATGTAGTTGAATAGAGTTATAACAATTGTACTCTAACAAAGTTTTAATACAAGATGGTGAAATTTTAACATGAAGTAGATTTCTGCAATGACAGACTGTTATTACCTGCAAACTTCCAGTGACAAATCAGATTACTTAATGCAAAAAAATCTAATTTAACAGCATTTGTTATTATCTGTACAGCTTTATTATTGTCTTTTTATTATATTCATAATCTGAAAATAATGTAAAACAGATATATGGCTGATCATGTAATGACCAATGGCATATTGTGTCTTGTTTAGTAGGTGGCTGTCCTCTTGTCTTATTTGGGAATATATAGTTTAACAAGATACTTGCCATCATTTTCTTAACAGGGATAATAAACAGAACAATTCTGCATAAAAGCTCATATCAGCTTCTTTCATGCCTTTTCTTTTCAGAAGGCTGCCTAAGGGTTTAAGCAATTTAGTTGTCTGACCCGCATCCTTTCTCTGCAGTCTGCAGTTCTTTTGTTTAACATTAGTATGTGGGCAAACAGCATTCAGAGCTGTGCAGAGCTTATCAGCCTGTGCTCAGTCGACCAGAACCCCATTCTGTGTATCTAAGAGGGGCCACGTTTAATGCTTCACAGTAGGAGCATCTGCAGTTTCCAAAAATGACTTGTTTATCAGATAAACTCTGTCCTTGCACTGACACATAGTGGCTCTTCAATATCATGCTCTCCTGTATGAGAACTGAGCAAAACAGGGTATGCGCAATGAATAACAAGTGAAATTTATGCACAGGGTACGGTGACACAGGTACCCTATAACGCCAGGCAGAGGTTCTCTGCATCCGCTCGCTAATTACTACGGGAAACTTCCTCATTACCTCCCGAAAATGTTTTAGTTACTCATTCTCAAGATATTTAGAGCACATGCTCAGAAGTCAGTAAATGTTAATTAATTTACTTATTTTGCTCGGAATTTAATTAGGAGTAGCACGAGGGGCCTGACTTCCGCGGCACAGGCGGAGGGGCTGGGAGCAAAGCCTGGCGCGGGGGTCTGTGGGGTGTCTGTTGGTGTGGCAGCCTCTGAGGGTGTAGATGGCACTTTGATTTGTGAGATTCTATGCTACCAAAGTATTCCTCCACAGCTCCCTAACTCAATTTTTACAAGCTATCTGCTCTATGCTGATTTTTTTTTCAGGAGATCAATTAGACCCCCCCAGGCACTAAAACCATAAATATATCCTTTTCAGAATCATGAATTCCGTGTTTAAAATAAAGGCCCCACTAAATGTTTTAGGTACCATCGAGGTTAGCCAGTGGTTTAGAAATAAAATGTTTACTAAAACACCATTATTAAAAAACAGGTAGAAGCAATAGCTTAGAGTTGGTGCTTGTGGCTCAAGATCCAGTAAGAGCAAAATGCTGTGAGCTCTTTTCAGGCAAGTGCAGCCGGTCTCTCAAATTCTCCATCCGACAGAACGAAGGAAATCTTACAAGATGAGCTGGCTTTGCAAGGTTTCTGGACCACCCTGGAGCTTTTTCTGAACATGTTGGTGGATATATCTATTTGGCCAGTCACAGAAAGGGCAGGTAGATGGGGTAAGAACCGGAGGTTTGGATCCAAACCAATGCCATCTCCCTGCAATTCAGGCAAACCTGTACTCTTGAACGATACCCTTGACTAATTATAATGATTTTATTATATGAAATTGATATTACATTGCAAATGGCAATGGCCTAGAAGGAGCCTGATAAAATTAATGTCCTCGTCTGTACAATTAAGGTTTTTGGTATAAAGATGAGAATACAGCGAGTCTGTCAGCTGTTACACTTTCTATACATACAATGGCTCAGTGCTGAAATGGTATGCTGGGAGCAGAGGCTTACACCAGGCTGCCACCTTCCTTTCCCTCCCCTCCTCCCCTCATCAGTACATGCTGCCTGGTCAACTAGTCAGAGAAAAATTGTTAATGAGGGTTAAATGGAAGTTATCTATTAAATGTCATTCTAGGATCAAGACATCGGAGCTTTATTTTGAATGATGCCCATATTTTTTCTCTCCTTTATTTTTGCACCTTCTCCCTCCCCCACCTGCAAGAAAATATCCAGTGGATGCCTGGCAGCATCCTCTGATTGCTCGCTGTTTTCCTGACACTAAATCTACTGTGTCATATTCCTTGCATGGGCTGCAGATTTTGGCCTTTTCACCTGCTGTTTTGGTTGGCTTTAGATGCAAAGAGAAGAATATGAAAAGGAGAGGGGGAGGGAGGGAAGTTGGGAATGCTGGAGTTAAAAAAAAAAAAAAAAAAAAAAAAAAAAGGCAAATGTTTTTAGCGCCTTCATCTAGACATGTGTCCCCTCACTCTGTGACATGGCTGCTCCAATGTTGCCATGGTGAGGATTTCTAATCATCCCTACACATGACAGGCTCCTATTTGTCTGCACTCCCTTGGGTGTAAATTTCTAGGCTTAAAAAAAAAAAAATCCATGTGAGCGTATCATCCGCCGTGCAGATGTTTCACTGCTTTAGAATATCAGGCAGCTGCTTGTGCCACCGTCGACAGCTAATTGGAGACTGCATCGCAGGAACAGAGGCGTAATTATGGCATAAATACACATCCTCTGGTGCATCATTGTATCTCTATTAACAGAAAATTTTAAACAGTGTTCAGAGTGTAATTAGTGTAGTTGATAAAGTTGTAAAACATGTAAATAAGGGAAATAGCAGGTACGTGGCCAATCCACTACCCAGCACTAGGGGATGCAGATTATTGCCTATTTAGAAATAATTAGCAAAGCTGCATTAGCAAAGCCTGTGTCCAACAGAAGCAATGCAAACATTTATTCTGGTAACAGCTCTTTCTGTGCTAGCCATGAAAATCTACTAATATTGGTAATTTAGCCCTCATTACCAGAGGATAAAGCATGAAAAGAGCTCAGACATGAAATATGACAAGTAATATTAATTTTTATTCCAGAGGAAAGGATGCTTTCTTGGGTTGCATGCTGATTTCTCGGCAGGGTCTCGGCGGTGTGTGAGCGAGCCGGCGGTGGAGGCTGCGGCCGTGGAGCTGGGTCCCTGCTGGAGGAACACCCCGGGGTCCCGGTGACGGGAGCTGATGAGGCGTGCTGTGGTTAGTGCCCAGCCAAACCTCCGGTCACCGTTCAAAACGAGCGCTCGGGCATTAAACCTCCCTCCTTCCAGACTCGCGCCTTTAATTTCGGCCTCGGCCTCCCTCCTCGCCAACCCCCAAATGATTTTTGCCAAATCACCTGCTCTGCCCCCAGCTGTCATTCCCCCCCNNNAAAATGCGTAACAGGCGGCTGTGCTGGGCGGGCAGAGCGCTCCGAATCAGCGCGCACGCTGCTGCTCTCCAGTTTTGTCTTGTGCCCTGGATGAGAAATGATGGCTTCACCCTCACTGTTTATGTTTTAGATTATGTTACGTGAAAAACATTACCCCGTGACCATAAAAATAAATGCCAAAATTTTGACTTTGCTTTACAGATGTATTTTCTAATGAAGAAAAATGTGGAAGCCTGGCTGGCACTGGAGGCACAGATCATTTTTTAAAAACAAGAGGATGAGAAGGGTTGAACGTTCTGGAAAAGGAAGGGGAAAAAAAAAATTGGGTTTTTGCAACATCTCTGATTTCTTCTTTTTTTTTTCTTTCTACTGGGTGTAGAAACGGAATGAATAAAAACTCCGGCTTACAGTGTCAGCTAAGTTCTGCTGCATCCTTAATAAGTGTGCACGTGTGTGTTTATGAGAGAGAGGGGAAAGGGGGAACAGGAGAATTCTGCTTGACAAGTGCCAGTGTTTTAAAAAGAAGTCTAAGAAAGATGTTATCTCTGGCTCAGGCAAATAAATTTCCCCACTTAGCCAGTGTTTCCTGAACATTTTCAGAATTCAGCTCTCACCACAGACTGCATAAAATCCTGCCAAATAAGGGCTGAATTTCATGTAATACAATGCTTGAAAAAGAGAGAAAGAAAGAAGAGGGGGGAAAGGTAGAGATGAAAAGAAGCCGGACAAGCTACTGTCTGAAGTATTAAAATGTAAAATAAGCTTTAGAGCTGTAGCAGGGGGAAAAGCCTTTTACACATCCAAAGCGAACACTGTGTATATTTTATCACCCACAATGACGTGAAAATTGTGAAAACACTGAACTTGTTGATTGAAGTGGGGTTTTTTTCCACACTTTGCTGGAGGTTCAGCACTCATCCCACCACCCTGTTTAGATAAAAAACAAAACTAGAGAGGGAAGCTCAGTCAGTCTTGTGCCCGCATTACAGCCAAAAGCAGACAAAGCTCAGACAATACCCACCTCTTCTCCTCTAATGTGAGCATCCCATGGAGTTCTAGCATGCCAATTCTTTATAGCCTTAGCATATATTTTCTGTGCTTAAGATTTATGTAGCTATATGCAGATGTGCACTCCTCTGGCATGCAATAAGTACATAGTCTATGCATATATACGCTTTACGGGTAAGCTCTTTGTATGTGGTCAGGTTGCCTCATTGGATGCCTCGTTGGACGCCCTGGTACCCCTCTGCTCCTGTGGAGTTCAGTGAGGTTGTGACCGCAGACATCCCTGGAAGAAGAGCTGGGCCGGCCTCTGCTGCTTTTCATAATGCTAGCACTGTGTGGCTCTGTGCGAGTCCTGCAGTGTATTTTCAGGGTTATATCCATATACAGGTGATCTTGCAGTGTTTGTATGTGCGTATGTAAGTGTGTGTGTGTAGGTACTAATTTGGCTATTTGGATACGTGTATACATCTGCATGTGATTATGAATCTTTAATAGTAATAGATTTCTTTGATAACGTGATGGATCAGGAAAACCTGCCACACAGTCTGCATTTAAACATGTATTCATATATGTATAAAGTATACATATAACATAAACATATACACTTATGTAAAAGGGACATTTTTAATTTATATGCTGAGTTAATGTTTCCTAAAAAACGTGAACCAAACAATCCTTTCCAGTCCTCCTCCCTCCTCCCCCCCCGCCCAACATCACCCCCATTATTTATCACAGTGTATTGCTTGGATGTATTTTTCCAGGTCAGATACTTTGCTGAGCCCCCTGGACTGCCTTCAGAGGTCTTTTATTGCCCATCCACTAGAAAGGGGGAAAAAATGTTGTTCTGCATCAGGAGCAGCCATCTCTTTTCCCTCTTTCCCTTCAAATTACATAAGTAAAGTGCATGTTGTTGGCAAGCCTGAACGAATTACAGTATTGCAGGCAGATCAGGAGGGTGGTCTGAAGACTGGGTGTGTAGGGAAAGGTGTTTGGAGATGGGCAGAATTAGGCTTCTGCAAGCAAATACGCACAAGGGGGTCCTGAAATGGTTTTAGGCAGATTAGAAGTGATTCATTACAGGGTGACAGGGTCATTGCTCATTCTTTGCTACAGAAAATGACCTGACAGGTCATCTGTAGCTGGAAGTAATTTCAATGCTTGCTGGTTTTTTCCTCAATTTAAAAACTTATGTGCTATTGTTTGATATTAATAAACAGGTTCTAATGTTTCGGTGACCTTTTTAATGGGCTGAGTACTGTAAGACCAGTTTGAAATATAAACATATTAACTTATGTATTCTGGATAAATTAGTTGAAGATCACAGTTAATATAGTTCCTATGGGCCAAATTTAGTCCAGTGTAAATTAGTTTAGGCCCATTAAAGTTAATGTGGGTTGTTACCTATCACACTAGTCTACTATGAAAAATGAATGCTAGCATACATGGCATTTCTTTCGCAGTGTGTGAACTGTGCCAGAAAAAGTCATATTTCTCCATTTTTACCTTTGTAGGAATATGTCCCATGGCAACTCTGTGGTCTTTGAGGAATAGTAGGGGTACGCATTGCAATGCATCGCTCGCTTTCTGCATTGCAGGGGAGACCTGAAGTGGTTAAATTAGAGGTGCCAAGTAGCTGGGGTTGGTTAAACAATCCAGTTTGTACAGAATGAAAGCTGATTAATTACCTGGGCCAAGAGGAAACTAAAATCAGAGCAGGGACTGGAGGTGGAAGACATTGGGATCTTGCAGATCATGGGTGCTTTCCTGAAGAATTGCAGCAACTTCATAGATGTGAAGTTTACAACAGCGTTGACCCAAAGCCCATTGAGTTTGGAGATATGCCATTTGGTGAAAAAGCAGTAACAGAAAAGTGGGATGGGATGGGAAAAACAATGCAAGAAAAAGTGGCTACATGATTGTAGATTTCCTCACCATTCACCTTTCATTTTCTGCTTTTTTATACTATTTCCGTGTTCTTAGCTCTAGGTGCTTTAGATACATTGTATCTAAAAAATAAAGATGATAATGAGTTAAAACTCATGATTAATTTTTCATTTAAGGTACTTGACTTATCTCAGTTCTTTCCCTGTATGTGCTTCTCCATATATCTTCAACAGGGTAAAGCACACCAGAGGAGAGAATGAGCAGCAGGAGGGCCTGTGGCTCAGAGAAGCTCTGCTGCCACCAGCAAGTACTGGACCCCAGTAGGAATAGATCTGTAGAGTAAAACTGTTGTTGCTGAAGACCTGACTTTCCACAGTCTGTGTCCTGCAAAGGTTTTATTATGTGCCGCTTTTCATCTGGTCTTGTGAACTGAGCATCCAGTAAGAGTTGGAGCAGATAGACGTGTGCTTTCATTGGAAGGGAAAGGAGCACAGGCACTCTTAGACTGCGCTGTGATGCAAACTGAAGGGGAGAAGTTTGGAGATTCACTTCAGAAGCACATTCCTGCTCTGAACTATGTCATTGGTATGGGTGTACCCCACACATGGAGGTCTCTGTTCCCCGTTAGCCTTAATATGTTCACCGTGCTTCAGTAAAAGTCATGCTCTCTGGCCCCTGTGCCCATAGGTATGATTTCTTTGTCTGGTGCTTGGTTGGCCTGGTAAGGGTAGGTGAACCCCTGCACAAACTTTGGGGAGGAATTAAAACCATTCACAGTCCTGAACAGATGAGTTTCTGTCTTGGTTTCACCTTGGTATCCTAATACGCAAAATAAGGATAAAGCAATGAAAGCTGCATAAATAAGAATTTTCTGTGTCAGTATATATATTTAAGGCAACTCAGTAAACACTGACCATGGGAAAATCAAGTTTTTTAAGAAATTAGTCCTGATTTCCTCCACTGAAGAGAAAGCAACTTTGTTCAGTACGGATGAGGAGCAGGCCACCAGGGAAAAACAGGGCACGGAAGCGCTCGGTTGTAGTAGCAGGGTCAGTGGTTCAGTCACGCACCAGCTCTAGAGCATTTGTTACTGTTATTAAAATGGTACGTTCCTCCCACATTGACAGGTTTTCTTGCTAGCATAGGCAACATCAATATTAATTTTGTAAATGTTTATCTCCTGTAACGTATATGATTAAGACTTGTTTGGATGTTTTGTGCTGATTAAACTGAGACCTTTCTATGCCAACAGCCCTGTGGCATTGAGTTACTGTGAGAAAAACAATGTGTGACAACGTTAGGAGAACACAGATGAACATAAATACTTTCCCTAGTGTGTTGGGTTTTCCCTTATTATTTTTTTCTTTGTTTTTTTTTGCTAATTTTATTGCTGCTGATTATCCCATGTACAATAACAGATTTGAATAATCAAATGCCAATAGTATATTTTCACCCACTGAGTCTCTAAGTGGAATGTCGTTTATGGCATCCTTGGAATAATGTCCATTTCTTTAAGTTACGCTTTCTGTGAGGTGGTAGATGTTTCCCTCTTGTCTGGTAGCATTAAAATTACACTTTTGGGCTTGTATGACAAATGCTGTGAAATGCTCACTTTCAGTCAAGTTTCATTTTATACTGAAAAAAAAAGAGAGGGAATTCACAGGTTCCTCAAAGTACTAGCTCTTTTTAGGTGTCTTGGTAAATGAAAACTGCAGTTCTTGGACCAGGCTCACTCTTTGTAAAAGTGTTCATTGAAATTGATGACAACTGACCTTGATTTCATGGCACAGTCATTAGCCTCTGGTAATCTGGAGATGTGAAAGGATTTGGGAGGAAGGAAATATCTCCCACTTTTATACATGTCACACGGCTGCAGCACGCATGAATCAGTAGCCAAGAAAAACATTTCTCTACTTGCCTGCTGAAGTGATACCTAACATAAATTAATTGGCTTTAGCCCTTTTGCCAAACAAGTCGCAAAGACTCAGAACTGTCAGCCATGATGAAGACCAATTGGTTTCAGATGCTCTTGTGTGTATGCAAATGTTTTGTTGTTCAAGTAAACCACTACCATAATCTAATCCTTTGCCTCTTTGAGCCCTTGCTTGCAGATGAATGGGTTACCCCACTTTGGGGAAAAATGTGCAACAGTCACTGCATGGGACTGAGGTGGGGTTTTTGAGTCCTAGTCCTTAAGCCCGCCTGTGGTCCCAGACTTAATTTATCAGCAGGACCTGCGTGTCTCGGCTATTTAGTGTTTGTCAAGCATATTGAAATCCTTAAACTTGAAGGCAAAGTATGACTGCAAATTCATTATTATTATTGCTATTACTATTATTATGGTTTCACAAAGTTAACTGTGACTCAAGGTTAAAAAACCAAGGAGTTTTTTGTTGTTTTTATGGATCATGGTTTTGTAAGTAAATTTTTGCTTTAAAATGTGATAACACTCTTGCTTTCTGTTTCACTCTTGTTACAAATGATACCAGCTATTCTGAATTAGCTGTGACCTTTAGAAAAATAACTGATGAACTTATACATCTCAACAGTTACTGTATAAGTCCAGTTTTATTTGCCCCTCTCCGTTATGTATAAAAACGCAGTGTGTGAGTGTGTGTACGTGTCCATTCACGGCAACTGGACTTTTCTATTTAGTGATGTGGAGAAACTACCCTGCACTGTGGGTTTACGGGTAAAGAAAGAAAAACCACAGGACCCTGTAATATCTCCCACACTTTTAAGTGTGACCACTGTGGGCGGGTAGGTATGAATGCCCTCTTTAATTTAAACTCACCCAATGGGTGGTTTTTTACCAGCTGTGAGAGCGCCCGTGTAACAGTCCGTCCACCGAAACACCACGCGAGCAGCCGGCTGTGAGAGGCGCACAGTGTGCTGTAACACGGGCAGAACCCTCCGTATTTATGGAAGAGCTTTCCTAAAGCTGAAGCTGACTCTCACAAGCTTTTTAAGGCCCGTTGTAATAGAAACTGTAAGATCGGCAGAGTAAAATAAGTCTATCTCTTAAAGTGGCTTTTCATGTTTACTATTCAGGGTGTTTTCCTTGGAGAGTTCGTATTAAACTTTGCCTGTAAAGAATCCAGCCTTGCCTAATATTATAGCAGCTCCACTTTTGGAAAAGCTGTGCTGCGAGTGCTTGCAAAGGGCGAGCTTCTTGCACCAGATGGTGTTTTCCTGTTTCCTGCCTCTTTTCATGGGTTTACGCACTATCAAAAGTAAAACCCTCTTATCAGCCACCAAAGGGCCCGGTATTATTTTGGCCGTTATAACAGGTAGTCGCATCATATAGCGTAACTAATAGCAGGGAACTTTCACAGAGCCCGAAGTTTTGCTGGGTGTTGGGACAGGTGATGAAGGTTAGCTGGTGCCGATTAACGCGGGTTCGGCTGTAATAGCAATCTAACGGCCATCCGGCCCCTTTCATCCAGGGGATCCCAGAGTGCCTCGCAAATTGGTATGAAAAACTGTATGGTGATCACTTCATACACGCCTGGAGTGAAACGCAGCAGCTGTTCCACAGCGTACAGTAATATCCCCAAACTCTTCAGAGCAGGCAGTGATGAATGCTAAAAAATCAAAGACAGGTTTTTTTTTTTTCCAAAACTGGGTGTATTAAAGTTAGCTGCTAAAATACCTTTTTGGCAGCTAAATCCCAGTAGGTGGGCCTGGTTTCACAGGTGAAGAGGGCCAGCTTCTACCTTGAAATCCGTAAGAGCTGCAAGAAGTTCAGTATTTCAGAAAAAAAAACAGGATGTGGCCATCCTGAAATTCTGATCTCAACACTGCTAATAACCTTTAACATGACATAATATTCTTCATAAGATAATTCAGATAACACATTCTGAAAGTTTTAACCTTTGTGTGAAGTCAACATGGTCTTTCACGCCTCTTATTAACAGTGAAAGCAGCTTTGCCCCAGAACATACAGGAGGAACAAAAGTCCCCTTGGAATATGGTTTCTCGGGGCTCCCACTTTAAGGGAAGAATGATAATGGGGAAGAAAAAATATTTTTCTCCCCAGATCAAGTCACATTAGGGACTAATAACAGCTTGTATTTTGGTTTGAAATTGATATGCAACACGACATGAGGAAATAAAAGTCTGTGTTTTCTACCTGTCCCCACCAGAGCTGGTGGTTCCTCCATTACCTGTTAAGCCCCATGGTCACACTGTGCTTCCAGCTCACAGAAGGGTTGGGTTTGTTCTCTGATATTACTGAGCAATTTTGAACAGGCAAGCTCCTCTGTCCCAGCAAAATGTCATAGTCATAGGTTATTTTCTCCCTACTGATAATGTCCTGCTTTGAATCACAGAGAGACAGAGAAACTGTTGACTGGATCTGCTCTGTCTAGATGAAGGACTCCTACCACAACACCCCCTTCCATTACAACAACATTTTGTAAGCTTAACCTTCATTTCCAAGACTCCCATTAAAAGTGCCTAAAAGCCAGGCAGTTTAGAAGTGTCACATCAAACTTTTCTTTCCACTTGAAGCATATTTTTTTTTTGGCCTAGTTAATTATTTCATCATTTTTAAAAAGCCCTCTGTCGTTTCCGTTTCGGCAGAAGAAATCCAGCGGTTCAGCCTAAAACCAGGAGTAATTCCAGTTGCCTAAAAAAACAAAAAAAAAAGGTTGACAGCTGAACTCCCCCAGAAGTACACCTTTACACCTTGGCAGGGTCCTGCTTCTCTGTGTCTGAAAGAGCCTGAGCTCACCTGAGGGTGGGAGGACGTGCATGGAAGAAGGCGGCCCTGGCGTGAAGGGGGAGCAAGGGAACGTACTGGGCTGCCGGGAGATATTCATCCTAAAGTTTAGTTGTCTCTGCCTGACTAATGATAACTAAGGGACAGAGGCTAATCTGAAATGTGCACTGGTGTGTATCTTGAAAAATACACTACAAGGAAGGAGTGCATTTATCAATATATTCTTCACTGTTCAACCCTACATTTGGTCCAGGTCCAGCTTGCTTTGTGAAAAGATCTAACTAATAAAGATCTGAATATAATTAGTCTGGAATTAGTGAAATAGTTACAAAGCAGGGGACCAGTTAATGGTCTGGTTTACTGATTTATCTTCCTGTAAAATCAATTTTGAGCTCTTCTTATTAACAAAATGTTCACTTGCAATGAACAATAACTAGTGCCAGCAATACAGTAGCTGAAAGACTATTTTGCAGGCAAAAATAAGCTGTAAACATAAGAAATATTATAGCACTTTGATGTAAATAAAGTATTCCCTTAATAATTGATTAGTGGATGACGAGAGAAATACACCTTACATATTAAATGCTATGACTGACATAGCAGATAAGTTCACTGCTGCAAATATATCATATATCACTTAATTTTTTATTCAGTTAGCATCTTCAGAAAGAACTTCTTGTGTGTAAAAATAGTTAACGATCCCCTATGAATCTTTTTCACACAATATTTAATGGCAAAGGAAAGTAACAAAGTACCATTATTTGTATTTCTACATGTCTGTCTCAGTTTAGCTTTTTGTAAAAATTCAAATGTATGACATTCATAACACTGTAAAATATTTTGTTAGGGACACACTTTAGCAAATATTTTGTCACCCAGAGATGCAGCTGTAATTCTTGGAGAATATTAGCACACAGGCTTTATTCTCAAGCCTGGGAGAGTGTCATTCTGACCTCTGTTTACTGCTATTAAACATAGAAGATTTACTTTGAAGCATTCATTTAAGGAAGTGAGTTATTATTCCTTTGCTTGACCTTAGCCTATTGTATATATATCATGAGGTTCCATAAGACCATCATGCACGAGAAAATTGGTCTACCAAGAATAAGTTAAAAACAATCTTAAAATATTTTTAAAATTAGGGACAGACATTATTGCTTATATCCTCATCACCTGCCATCTTCATAAGCACCTATATAGGCTGAAAATATATATATTTAAAACTTGTCATTTTATATGTAGCAATTGCTAATACAAGTACCTTGAAATGAATCCTGTTGTTGAAGTTAACGTTATGTGAGCTATTGCTTATATTTATTACTGGGAAAACATTATTTTTAAAAGCATGTGAAAAAATAGTTTTCAAGCTGTTTCCTTAATGAACTGGAAATAGTAACCCTGTCAAATGTAATACAAAAATAGTGTTATAAGCCTATGGCATCTATTTATTACTGGAGAACAAAAGCCTTCATCCATTTCCTTTAGAGAATGACATTTTTGTAATTCGCTGCCCATTTCATTTGTTCTAAAAGGACTTCGTAGGTTGACAAATATCCCACAGAAATGGCTTCTGATGCTTGATAGGATAATGTGCAGCCCCTTAGGACAAGGGCAAAGGCAGCAAACTTATCATCCTTTAGTTTAGCTTAGCATGGGTCAGTAACAGCGCCAGGGGTGACAGAAGATGTTAAAGTGTGGGAAGCAAGAACTAAGAGCTGTAGGAGGGTAGTTTTTATAGTTTATCCTTTCTTTCACCATGACGCTGCAGAGACAGCTTGAATCACATTGTTGATTTGGTTCACTGCACGCCACACTAACTGCTCCAGTAGGAGGAAAAAAACACTTACGGGTCATTTTCCCCAATAGTGTGTGACATTTCAGCACTTATCCGATAGGAGGAGGAAGCACATGTTTAATATTTTAGCTTGAAGTTCATATTTTAAAGATGCATTATCACACTTGGAGGTCTGGTGTGATAAATTTGAAGATTATTGTAGTTCTACCAGTGTGAAGATTTTGGGGGAGAAAGTGTTCTGCATGTCTAATTGTCCGCTACATTTTGTTCCAAATTTTTTTTTCTCCAGCAAAGCAAGGTAAGAATGAGCGTTTGGCTCCTGTGGAGTGTACATTTTAAAAACAACAAACTAGACTTTAAAACCATGATGATGGCTTTCGTCCATCAAGAGCTGAAAAATCACTTTAGAACTGTCATTTTAGAAATGTGTTTAACACAGTTAGGCCTTCCTCAGTAGTAGATGATTAGTCCACAGTCATAGATCTTGTAAACTTTGGGCTGATCTAGCGAGAAGTTCCACGCAAAGATTTTCTGTGAAAGCCAGCTGGAGTAGCTGAACATAATGAGCAAAATCATGTCCTTGTTCTAAAATTTGCAGCGAGTCTTATACTAACTAGCCCAGCTACCCCTGCAAAATATATTTCCTCTCAGGTTCCTTAGTTTCTATTCAGTACATCGGAGTAAAAAAAAACACACTTATTTTTTGTCACCTAATTAAAAACGAAGTTTTCACAAGCTGCATCCAAATACAATTCTATTCCTAAGGAAAATCTCATATTCCTGTAAAAAAGTCCTGGTTGTTTTGGATGAGGATGTATGTAATTATAAAGTACTGTGAACCCAAGAGGCTTGGGTTCAAACCAAAGCTTTGTACTTTGGTGTGCAGACATTAGAAGAAAACCAGTCTCAGCGAGTTTACTCACCAGTTCTAATATGCTTTGCTTGAGCTAAAAAAACCCAACCTGTAACTAACCCTACCAAACATTTCTCACATGGACACCTTTGCAGCTTTTCTTCCGGGTAGTTTTTTCCAGTGCTCTTAAAGATCTTTCCCGAAATAACTCGAACCCCGAGGTTCTGCATCACTTGGACGCCGGCATCCTGAGTGCCAAACATTTGCACAGGCTGCAAACTCCACCAAAATACCTGGAGCTCCTCCTGGTCTTCTTGAAAAGTCTGTTCCGATTAAATGTGGTTGAGGTTTGTAAATACCAGGAACACCTCTGGTAATGAGATGTAGGATTCTAAAGGCACACAAGGCAAAATCTGAAAATTTATATTAACTCTTTTTTTTTCAAAGTGGCTCTAGAGGCTTCGTTTTGCTGAAGGAAGAAGTTTTGATAACTCATGCACTGGGGTGGGGGGAGCCTGATCTTTGGTCATTTTCACAGAACCTCTACTCTTACTGAGCAAAACTGAGGCAAACCTTTAACCTACACAACCAAGGTTCAGACTGCAGATTTGTGAGTACTTCGTACAATTGTAATAAACCTTCCATACAAATATCAGAACATTTTTATATGTCTACTGCAAGAAACACATTTCTTCTAAAGGTCTGCCAATAACCATTCTTTAAGCGCTGGCCGGGGAGTACAGCTTGCAAACGCTCCTTGCCTGCACCAGACACACCCACTACATATTAATTACAGAAACTGTCTTTGCTGCAATAATGTTTCTGGTTGGATCAGACCTGTTTTACAAAGAAAGTGGAATAATTTGTTGGTGTAATGTATGATCTGAATTAATGTATTTTTAAGAATCAAATTATCCTGATGTGAGAGCCCCTAAAGGGACTGATACAGTGGAGAAGGACTGAAAGTTTTGACATGGTTTAATGAGCTGTATGCTAACTCCACCTGAGTAATTAACAGTCTTGACAGTCCTTTTGAACAGTGATATTCTCTGTAAGGATGTTTAATGCTCTGAGTATCAGCAGTGCAAAAGCCAAGACAGAGGCAGATCTGACTAGGGATTTTTTTGTCAAAGGGGTTTTGACTATATGTTTTTTTTCTCTTATGAATCATTAAGGCAGATACTTTCAGAAGCAGTAGCTAATTTTTCAGTAGTTCTATTTTTAAGTGCTCAGTTATACACCACTTTCTCACAAGTTGTAGAGATGTCAGCTTCACATTCCTTAAAAATGAAAATATGGATGTAAAGTGGCCCCATCCAACACAACCATGTACAAACACTCCTCTGTGAGTAAAAGATAAATGATTCTGTGGCAAGCAATTTCAATTCATGCTTTGTTGTAATTGTTAATATGTGCTAACATGCATATCATCTTATAAATCATTCTTTTAGAATTAAAAGAAATTGTTTTGTACCCAGAAACAATGAGTTGATAATATGATTAAAAGCACAGGCCACAGCACTATTACATTTTTTTCTTAACCAAAGCAATAGCCTGAAATGGCAGAGCACAGACAATCTAGGGAGATTTCTAATGAATACCAAGCTTGGACAGGCCATTAACAACTGACCAATGTCCCCCAAAACTGCCCATCTTCCAGGCAGTGGAATCCTGACCGATTCTTTTCCATGCCAGTGAAAGGAGAGATGAAGAAAGGCGGAGCCTGTCAGTTGCGTAAGATATAGAAGATATAAGATGAACATTAAGAAATGCCTTTTTTTTTCCTGAGACTTTATTTCTTATTTTTCCTTAATTTTTGTAAGCTAAAATCTCTGATCAGTTGTATTTGTCTATCATGTAAATCTGTACATGTTGATGGCTGCAACTTTTCTGCTTAACAGATTTTACTCCTTACTATGCCTGTCACTAGTTTAAGCAATCCGTGTGTAATTGATTTCTTCAGTAAAACAGATAACGTTTGCTTAGAGCTCCTCTGATGGCTTTACAGCCTCTATATTAGCAACAGCATTCTAGTAAAATATAATTATTATATATCTATCACAGGAAGGCCGAAAAGTGAGCCGGGAGAGTCAGTGCTGCATTTTCCCCGAGTCCAGCACTGCCCGAGCATCAGATGTTCAGCTCTGACTGCGGTCACACTAAATGACTGCTAATGCCATCCCTCTCCCTGGCCCCACGCCATGCACTTTTCTGTTCACGCATCTAACACCAGAACTGATGATACTTCTGACTCAGAAATAAATAGGGCTTTAATTGCGTTGCAGGTAAATTGACTTAATTTTAACTTCGCCAGAAACTTTTCTCTAACCACGAATAAACAAATAAATAAACGCAGGATTTCTTTTGTACAGTATAAAATAATGACTTTTTGCATGTTCTACTTCAGATAATTAAAACAAAACAAAACAAATCGTAAAGCCATCCCTCAGGACAAAATGTTTTTGCCTGGAAAGGACATGAGAAAGCGAAAAGGAGACAGATGCGTGGAGGAACTTAATTGTACCATACAGAGAAGACTCGAGGGACTGCAATGTGGCCTCACTCCTCTTTTCTCCAGCGTTTTGTGGATTGCAATTAGGCACCAGTGTACTGGACAGTGGATGTTTCCTACAGAGAAAGGAAAGGCTGCACACAAGAATTTTTAAGTGGTTTTTTATTATTATATCTAAATGATCACTATAGACAGATTTCTCAAACAATGAACTTCCCCAATTTAGTACATATGATGAAATAATATTTCCACCTTCCAAGGATGTGTGAAGGATTTCCTTGACAAGACAGGTCAGGTTGTAACAGACAGTGCACAAACTGTATTCTCTTTGCTTGCAATCTACTAGCTTTCGAAGAGGGGAAAAGTAGATTTCTCCCCCCCCCCACTTTCCTCGGAAATCAGAACCGAAGGAAAGCTTTCCTGTCTGATCTTCTTTCTGACCCTAAATAATGAACAGACTCGTGATGAGTGAAGGTCATTCTCATCAGCCACAGAATAAAAAGCTCTTGAAAAGTAATACTGCTTCCTCTGAGCTGAATCCAGGAAAGCACGGAAACGCATGCTTAACTTGGGTATGCTCGTTGTGGGTATAAATGATTTTCTGGATTGGGGCCAGAGTGCTCAACACCTTACAAGATCTGTTCCTGGGTGAATACCCTGGGGGTGATCATCTGAGACTGAATTCTGTTGTATAACCCATTTCCAGCATCTCGGTGTGTTCCTGCTGCTGGGTGCCCCCAGCCTGGATTCTCCCCCCAGTCACCGCGGGTGTATGCACACAGGGTGGTGATGAAGGCAGGTGGGAAGCAGTTGTGTGTGTATGTGTGCGTGCGTGTATGCTATGCCAAGAATAAATATTTGCAGCTCAGGGAGTATCCTGCAGAAATGCCTTCACTTCTCTCCCCTGCTTTTCTTTTGTTTTTATTTTTTAAATTTGAGCTTTCTCTTCTTGTGTGTGTTTTAAATGAGAGAAAACTGTGAGCTGCAAGCCCGCAAAGTGATTATTTCTCAAATCCAGGATGTCAGGGGAGAGTGGGGGTTCTAAGCAAGCTGAATAAAGAGCAAATGCAGAATGTTAAAACAAAAAATGGTGTGTTTCATATTGATGTGGCAAAACCGGTCTGGAAAATTTAGGTCCCAGTTGAGATCTGACTCTCACATGAGTCTTGTAGATGCACTGTAAGGCAAAGATACATTTCATTTTCATAGAACAAATATGTCTGATAAAAACACTTGGAAAAGTCACTGGGATGCAAAGTGGAGGATGGAGCTAGTCCAGCATATAATATTTTAGATTTTGTTTCTTGCTTAATTATTTAACTGTTCACTCACTATAGGCAAAGATCTGTACTAGTTAAAACATTAATACTTATACTTTAAATAGTAAATTTTTCTTGTCTTTCACTGAAAAGATGTCTGATGTAGTTTGGTGTGATACAATTTTACATCCCAAATAACTTCTTAGGGAAATGTTATAGGCTGGTTTAAAATTACAGTACTGAGGGTTTTTTTTTTCCCTTCAGCTTGCAGAAGGTGCTAAAACAGTGATCCTCAGCTGTGAGGATCTCAAAACCTCTTGCTCAGAATTAAGATTCATGGCAGTTTAGTAAGAGCAGAAAAGATCTCTGTGTGAGAGGCAGCTGATATTTTTCTCCCACCATAAATCTTGATTTCAAAACTCTGATTTCAGAAGTGGGAAAACTGAAGCCCAAAGAGCTTAAGGGGAAAACTTAAAAGCACTTATTTGGCCTAGATTCAACAGTGTTAAACTAGCTTAGATACTTGGGCACCTAAATACCACCAACTCTCAAAGACTTTCATATTATGAGCTCTGAAAAATTAGAATATGCAGATTTGATCATATTGCCCCTTTGGCAAGGAGGATTCAGGCTGAAAGTATGTGAGGGGGAGAAGATGGCCAAGATCTGATCTGAACATATCAGTGTAACTAAAGACGCATTTTAAAACTGATTTAATTATATCAGTTAAGGAACTTGGCACAGTCGCTCTTAATTCATCTTGCTTCTATTGATTTAGCTAGAAACTGTAAGTCCTAAAGTGCATGGAGCTGTTTGGTGTGGAACCTGCCTGACTTCTCCCTGATTTTTAACAGACTGCAGAAAAGATGCCTGCTGGACCAGAGCAGGCATTGCCCGAGGAGCCAGGCAAGACTTCCCTCTGCCTCCTTGTCCTTCTGCCTGAAATGTATGCGGTGTTGGACTTGCCATCACTTTATGGTAATGTCAGCAGTCCTGAGACAGCAGCAGAGATTTGCTTCCTCTCCAGCATGGGAAGGGACAATAGAGAGCCTTTACTGCAGAATCCACATATCAGACTTCACTATTGTTGCTGCCAAAGCATGGCCAAAAAGTTTACTTATAAAAATAAAGGGCGCATGTACTGATTGAGGATCACTGAGCCACACTGCAGAGCAATATGGTCACTCGGGATTGTGTCCCATCCTTGCTTTTCTTTGTCCTGCTCCATGTCCTCATCTGCCATGTGCCTGTCTACCACATGCCTTAACACTAGCCAGTAAACAGCATCCCCAAATCAAAAAAATGCTGTAGCTGAGGGCCCTGGGAGGTGAAGGTGTGGACCCTGTCCAACCTCTGTCGCAGGTTTCTCATCCTGGCTCTATGTGTTTTAAAAGGTGAGAGTAAAAGATGTAAATGTAAGTGATCGATTCTTAAGGATGATGGATTGTAGTCTATATTTCTCATCATAAACTAAGAACCCTATTTACAGTTAGGATAAAATTGCAGTATCATATCTGAAAGTAACCCAGCACTAAGACCACAGACACACTTTTAAAACTGTTTAAAATAGTTTTATTCTCTCTGTTAAGAGACTCCCTAAGCTGAAACAATCAATGTGTACTGTAATCCACAGAGCTAATTTTGTAATGGATAGCTGCTATTGCATTTTTTTATTCCTTCCCCTAAATGGTTTACACAAATCATCGCTGAGGAAAGGCATTCTGTGTATGTTAACTTGCACCTGATTCTCCCAGCTAAAGAAACACCTTTACTAAAATTTGTGGAGCAAAGCTGTCTCACTGTGTCTGGCTCCCTACACCGGTAAGAGCTGTCGCTTTCCTTTTCGAAGACAGGGAAAGAGGCCAAAATATGTGTGACAGCTTGTTTAAATGGGACTTCAAATATGTTTAAGGTCATATTCCCCATTTTGATGGAGTTTTTCTCATTGAAAAAATTGATTAAAATTCTAAGGCTTCAGCTTTTAATTCTTAAATTTTTTCATGAACCTAAAATTGCTACAGAAACAGATCTTTAACCTCTCCCTCCTCATTGAGACATTTGAGAAACATCTTTTCTTAGACCCAGAGTTTTATTGGTCTGTGCAAGAATAAAAAATTTAGATATTGATGTTCAAGCCCAGTTCCTCCTTCCTTGCTACCTTGCCTGTAGGTAGCAAGTACTTGCTGGTGGAGAACCAGTGCAATAAATAAAAGTTCTTCAAACCTGGACACTGTGTAGCTCATTTCCTTCTTGGAAACCCACATGAGAGTTTCAAAGAGGTCCTCCAACTAGTAATGACTCTTTCTGCTTTTCTATTTCTTTTTAGGAATAAGTTATTCCAGGTGTCTGTTACCTCTTTGATCTCCTTTATCCTCCCAGAAATTCAATTGGAAAGCATAGAGCTATTTGTCATTCTCATACCTAGCTGATAGAGGAAATTACAGAGCAGAACCATTAGGAAAAAATTTTATTCAGGTGTTTTCGGTGGGTTTTTTGTTCTTTGTTTTTTGGGTTTTTTTTATTATTTCCAAGGGAAAAAGGTTTGATACATTTATTCTATTTAATTTTTAAATTTAGTAAAGAAGTTTTTAATTGTTATGTATTTCCCTCAGCAAGCCCTGAGTAATGCCTGTGACACTAGAACCTGTTGCTAATGTTTCTTTGTCCTCCCGTGTGTCACTACCCTTATTATCATCATTCATCCTTCTTCAATTCCTCTCACCTGTTACTTTGCTTTTTTTCAAAGTAGGGACTGACATGTAATGTCTTTTTTTGCTGTCCCATCAAATTGGGCACTTAGCCTTAGATAGGAAAGGAATATTAGTATTAAATAGCAATAATAGAAGTTTGAAGTTTGGCAGTTCAGCCACTTTTGAATTATTCCCATGGGGAGTGAAAAAAGCCACTAGATTTTTTTTTACTATGTTGTTCAGAGAAGTTGAGGGAATGAGGATTACTTTTTAATCTTCCCATAAATCCAAAATGGCTGAAGGAATTTTGCTCAAACTTTTTGAAAAATCACTTTGGGAACAAGTCAAAGTATGCTTTTTAATAGTAACTATGTAATTTACTCTAAAGAGGTTGACAACTGAATTGAGAAGTGGAATTAAATTTAAAAATGTGTTTGAGTGTGCTATCCTTCTCTGCAATGGCAAGAAATTTTTTCATAGCATACGTCCAATCTTTCACTTAAAAAGGCAACTAGTGTCGAACCTGCTATTTTCTTGATGAATGGAAACAGTTTTCTGCTGTTGAACTGATAATAGGCTTTTATTATACGAACATGAAGACACCTTCACCAAATCTATCAAGAATCCAGTATGTAAGTGGAGTATACAAGCTATCTACTGGCATTTTTCCCAGGAAACTGATTTATCTTTTCAGCAACAAATAGCAACTGCTACTGCTTAATCGGGCAATATTTGTGAAATGTCATTTTAATGGGGACATATTTGGTCAGTGTCAAGTGACTTAAGTGATGTTTTAAGTATGAAATTCCATGCTGAGATTTCCACTGATCACTAAAAAGTATGATGTTTCAGCTCTGGTATTTCAAGACAGAAAAAAATATTTAACCATAAAAAGAAAGAAATGCAAGACAGAATTGTCTTCAGTTAAACCCTGAAATTTGGCTTAAAGTTAGGGCGTGTCACAATCCAGAAGCGAAGTCTCTTTAATTATCTTTTAAGCATTGTGTAACACAGGCTTTGTTTTGTTTTGTTTTGTTTTGTTTCTTTAATGCAACGACAATTAAACAAAATAGAAATGGCTAGTTTGGAATGTGAAAATTTCACATCTAGCCTAGCTGCCTTTTGTGGATGATATGGTTTTAGGAAAAAAACCTATTGATCTTAAAGTAAAGGTGAAAAAACAAATGAAAAATCCTGAAGTCTGTGCTATAACAGATGATCCAATCTTCCCTTGTGGCCTTAGAAATGTACGAATCTGCCTGGCTGAGAACATCACATAAACCGATTCCAGCATGGTCATGCAGCTAGCCGTCCAACCTCAAGTTTAAATGTACCATGGACTCAACCATGCATTGGTACATCCATACTCGTTTGGCCTGCCTACACAGTTTCGAGCTTCTGTAAAAATTAGGGGGGGGGGGGGAGGGAAGTGACATGTTTAATAACTGTTAAAAAAAATATGAAACCATCAAGGTTGATTAAAACTCACCTCCTGAGCCTACCTTGAAATTGATTAGAAGCTCTCCCAGTCAGGTACTACATCTGAGGTGGGAGGTGATAACAAATGACTGAGCATTGCTCTGCACCCATGGTCTCTTTGGGACTAGCTGGGGTCCCTGGCGCTCTGCCTCGCGAGCACGGGGCTGCTGCATTAGTGCCCACTGGGCTGCACGAGGTAGGAACTGGGGCTGAGTAAGTACAACAGGCTCAACTGGTCACGCAGACATGACTTCTGCGTAGAGACTTTTACAGTTGCTTCTTGTACAGAATGAAGGAAATGTAAATTACCTCGTACTAATTAGCTGGAGACAAGTGAAACAGGAAATAAACCTGAGGGTATGTGATGAGGACTTGTAAGACAGTACACTTTCGCACAGAGGGAGAAGAAACTCACTCTGTTGCAGGCCTCCTCAAAGCCATATTCAATAACAGAATTCTACAACAGAAGACTTTATATCCCATGACATATTACAGTTTTAGTTGATACCTAAGAGCCCAAGTTAAGGTTGCTGTAAGGATCTTTCATGAATTTTTCTACCACTTTGATTCCACAAAGAATCGAGTTCTTCATCATAAACACCTCCTTAAAGGCCCAAAAATACATTTTATACTCATAAACTTAATCACTCCATGAAAAAAAATCAGGGAGCTTTTTTATGCAGGGAGTTAGAATTAGACACACACAACTGTGACACTTAGACTTTGGGGTTTTTTTTTTTTTAAATTAGATGTATGTTATTATTTTATCAAAAATATACATGATTTAAATATACCTGCTTTTTGCTGTTTTTTAAAATTTCTCTTAAGGCAGCACTATTCTACAAAGATGCCATCAAGAATACTAAGTGTTGTTAAATAATTCTATAAAATTTGTGACATAGATTATCTCAGTACAATATCTCATGCTTTGTGTTTTCCCTGCTTCTAATACTCTAAGGTGTACTTGTTAAGATGAATGAAGCCTAATTTTCTAAGTGTTTAGGCTAATGCCATTACTGTGTTTTCCATTGTGACAATAGATATAGTAACACAAACAAAAAATATTGTTGAACATCAGATCATCGGGCAGAATCCTAGTGCTGTGAGCTTACTCACTAACACGAAGGAAATATAATACTACAGAAAATGTGAACACATTGAAATAAAAATAAATTGTATCCTCATCTTACTATTTTAGGACTTCATGAGAAGACTGTTAAAGTAAAAAGGCTTATCATGACACTAAAATTGATATCCCTTTTAAAGCCCTTTGTTAGTGTCAGCGTGTGTGAGAAAACATCTTGACCATAGATGACAATCTAGTCCATAGTATTCAATTTGAATGCTTTGTGTAGGTTGATGTGTATTTTACGTAGGCATGTTAAATAAGCTGAAGTATAAACAAATATGGTATAATTTTTAATGAAACTTTCCTAGGCAAGAGGAGTTGGTTTAATAGCCTGGAGCTGTAAAATGGTGTCCTTTCAAGCTATTTTTAAGAATGCAGCTTGTGTACTTCTGCATTTGCTCAACTTCCATTGATTTTAGTTTGGTTTGGTTTTTTTAATTCCTGAGAAGAGGAGAATGGAAGAATTTGGTTTTTCTGATGTTTAACCACCAACCAATCAGCCCTATTTTGATCCCTGGGAAAATCATGGATCAAGTCTTTGAAGACTTTTCTAGGCCCATGAAGGAGAAGGTAATGACTGAGAATAGTCCACGTGGATTTACCAAGGGTAAATCATCTTCAAACTCCTGATTGTCTTCTAAAATGAAATGACTAGGCCTGTAGATGGCAGAGGAGTGGTGGGTGCCATTTATCTTCTCTTTACCAAAGCTTTCACCACAGTATCCCACAGCATCCTTGTATCCAAATTGGGACATTCTGGTCTAGACAGGTGGACTACAAAAATAGTCTCTACCGCTGGGGTCTCAGTGGTGGTGTTCCTCAGGGGTCCATCCCAGGATACGTCCTGTTTAATGTCCTTATCAATGACCTGGAGACAGAATGACAGACTGTGATCTCTCATCAAGTCTGCCAACAGAAGCAAACTGGGATATGAGCTGAGCTGCTCAAGAGTAAGGAGCCTTTGAATAGCCTGGTGGCAACCTCATGAAATCACCAAGGGCACAGCTGGGATGGTAGAGCTGGCTGCAGCACTACATGCTGGGGACTAGCATGCTAGGAGGGAGCTTCTAATTGAGGGAAGTTTTGTGTGGGTATATGGAATTTCTCTTGTCATGAGGATCATTGTGGAGTGGAGCAGGTTGCCTGGAGAAGTTGTGGAATGTCTGCTCTTGAAACTTTTCAAGACCCAAAGGAACAAAGTATTGACCATCCCAGTCTATATTCATCGTTGACAATGCTTTGAGCTGTGGGGTGGAGTAGGTGACCTCCCAAGCTCTCTTTCAGCATGGATTGCTCAAATGTTTCTAATGTTGGAAATCATGGATTTATCATCTTTGGTCCTGATTGGTTTTTTGGTGGGTTTTTTTTCTTTGTTTTTTAACATTAATATTTTTCCTCTATTAAGCTGAGATGGAAGTGGTGTGTCCTCTAGCAGCAAATATCTGGGAGGGACAAACTCTGTGTTTTGAATGATTGTAATAGTAGAAAACCTAATTATTATGAACTGTTTATGAAAAAAATCTGGTCTGGAAAATAGAATAAGCTTCTAACCCCCTGCTTAAGACTCCATTGATATCCCAATGGTGGTTTAAAAGACTTTTGATTGCTATTGGTTGCAATATTTTAATTCCATGCTTTAGGCTTCAGAACGTGTCCTGAAAGAGTGAAGAAATAATTCCTTAAGAAAAATTTGGTTTGGTTTGGTTTTCTAAAGAAGTAGACCCTGCCTTGGCCTTTACTATTGACACCTCGTGCCAGATCTATGTGCTCAGAACCAGCCTGATTACAAGTTGGAGATGTGAATTCATACTTCCATCTTCTCGGTCAGGTTGACAAGAACCACTGGGGTTTCCTTTTTAGCCTTTCCTTACCAATCAGAAGCAATTAACTTACTAGGATTATCTGTGCATTAACATCTATCAAATTCCCTGCTATCACATGGAACTAAGATATCGATCTCTCCTCTCCACTCCTCTCCTGTCTTTTTGTGGCAAATTATTATTTGTGGCCTTGGCTCGTTTAAGTAAGAAGAAAAAACCTGCCTACTTCTCCCCACTGACTGCATAGGGAAATTTAGGCACTTACTTACTAATGAGGGTTGGTACACTGGGCGCTTTAAAATTAGATTCAAGTTAAGTGCCTAACCTGGGTGAACTTGATCCCACCCTCAGTCATTAATGGATTATAATGATATTCATTTTACAGAAAAGCTCACTTAGAATGTGTGTTAGCAAATTCTGCCTGAAATTTTTAAAAGCAGCACAAGTTACTTGGATGGGCGTTCTCATTCATTTAAATGAACTCATAGGCAGCTGTCAAAAAATATTCTTCAGGACAGAGGGCATCATTCTTCTGTTTCTACAGTGCCTTGGCAGTGCAATCTTAGTCTGTGACCAGGCCTTCTTTATGTTCTCTGGAATACGCATAGTACTACTACTCATAGTAAAAATAAGATGATAAATCTGTTCATTAGTGGAGGAAATATTTCTTCCTATCAACTAGCCAGGCAGAAATGGAAAAAACATGTTTTAAAACACAGAGAAGAAGCACCAATTTTTAGGTCATTAACTTGGTTTTATATTCAGATCATTTAACGTTGTATTTTTTGTAGTTTGCAATTTGAGAAGCTGAACAGGTTAATTTTGTGTCTGAGGTGGTAAATTTGGCTTCCATACACCTGTAACATAACTTTAAGTAAAATATGACATGCAAAACTAACTTAAAGAACACAGAAATTAAAATACGTGACACTCAAGTTACAAAATTGCTAACAGTTGCCAATTCAAGCATTCCTCTGAATCTCTGAAAGTATTCTTTGTCATGAAAACATTAGTTTAAATAATCTCACTTTTAAAAAATTTCCTTTATTAGTGTGCAGGTTGGACAATGGCTATTGAAATAAGCTACTTATACTTTCCTTAGTTCTTTAATATTTTCCCCTGTATACTTTCTTCACTAGTTTCTTATTCGAGGCAGTGGAAGTCAACTAGAGTCTTTCCGCTGGTTTCCAGGGCATCGGGTCACTTCCCAAATGAGATGGTAGTCCAGGCGCTGGGTGAAGAGATACACACCAGCTGTAGGTCGGGGGAAAAGAGCGGTGAATTACCCTGTTATTTCTTGGGATTTTCTGCATAAGTGATTCTCAGCATAACATATGTACTCTGGAGCTAGTGTGTCGTTATCATGAATCCATTTGGCTTTCATTGTAATGGCTGTGATCATCAATCCGATTAGTACTCATATAGATGTCAATGATGCTCCATTACAATTTATTATTAGTTAATGAACACCTATATTAGGCTCATACTACACTCATTTTAAAAACTGCTTAAAAGGGTTAGCCATGAAATTTAGTGGCAGCCAAGTTCTGTGTCTCAAATCAATCCTCAGCTTCCTGCAAGGCTTCTCTCCGAGAGTGAAATCTCAGTGCTTGTAAGACCTCTGCTAGGGGATGCAGACGGAGATCTCACAGCCCTGGTTTCTGGCTGGGAATGATGCAAACCCCACTCAAACAGTGCTCTCCAGCTCCTGGCTCCATCCTCTGCCTGCCTGCTCGGCCAGAGGCTACCAGCCCTGTGCAGTGCTTTTGCATGTAGTGACAGGCCAGCGAGGGAGCTCTTTCCCAGGAGCAGGGACCAGAAGGACCTTGATTTTGTGCCAGGGGTTCTCCCAGGTATGACCGAGAAGCCAGCTGCTGTGCTCACCCAGCATCCAGCCCAGCTCTTCCTGCCGTGCCCTTGCTGTCATAGGAGTCAGGCTGTCACTGATAGAGCCAGGAGATGCTGCCTCCAGAGGAGTAAGCTGCTTGGTTGTCCCTAATCATGGAAGTACCTGGTTCATAATAGACTTTTCCTCACAGAAAACAAAAGTGTCGCCAGTCTGTTGGTCAGCACTGCCTCACCTTTCTGTGGTGCCCTGGCTGCTGTCCTTCTCATCGGCACCGAAAACCAGTAACAAAGGACACTCGGGTTCTTTAGCATTTATTGAAATAAACCCTCAGTTTAGATTCATTATCTTTTTTTTTTTTTTACTCTTTGTTTGGTTTTTTTTTAATAACTTTTTTATCATTATTATTTTCTGTCCTGGGCAGCCACCTTTGGGATCACCGGACTGTTGCAAAGTTTATTTTGGGGAGTAGTTTTCAACGGAAACACAGGCAAACAAGTCGTCACAGGGACAGCTCGTGTATTTTGTTTGTATCAAAATAAATGGGGAAATGTTATGTGATGTTTGCCTATCACTGCTGATACACAAATCATTGCGCGTAAGCCTGCTGATACTGTACATGTATCACTTTGCATGAAATTATTAATGCTCAGAAATCATGACAGTGAAAGCATCTGGGGTTTTGATGGGGAAGCAGAGGCGTGCATGCTCAGCCAGGGCTATAGGATGAGACTGTTTCCTGGTGCTTGGTCAGGCTGTGTCTCCCCGAGCCCAGGGTGCTCTGTGCATGTCTCCTGGCTGCAGCTTTGCTCTGCTGCCACCAGAGCAGGCACTGGGCCCTTCTGGCTCACACCCTGGGACTGCAGGGGCTTTCTTATCTCCAGAGGAGCTCCCTACCTACTCCTTTGGTATACCTTTCTATATTTCAGTTAGTTATATATGGTACTCTTCATTCATTTCCAACTGTTGCTAACTATTTACTGTGTTTTAGCTGTTATCATGGTTTAATCCTTGCATACAAGTTTTCATTTGCCCTTGAACTATTTCTGCCTTACATGTCTCCATCAAAACAATTAAACATGGTCAAAATGTATTTTTTCTAAAAACTTTTTCTGTGACCCTTTGTTACCAACAAAACCTCCTTTCAGATCAGTGTGTTTTGTACCTTTAAATGAACCCATAACTGCTTGTCTACCCCCTGTTCCACCTTTTTCACTGCCTCCCCTTTAATTCTCATTTCTAAGGTTTGACATTTTATTAGTTAATGTTATGTCCAACTTCATTTACAGCAGTTGTTGGAGCATTCCCCTTTGTGGTTCTCCATACAATTTTTTTCCAGATTCTGTCAGTTGAAAATACAGCTTCTCAATTCTTCTTGGGTTATCACCCCAGCCATGCTATTTATCCCTTTCCCACCCTTCAGTACAATGTGAACTGCTTCTGATTGCCTTTGAGATCCTTCACAATTCTTACTGCTGAGTCAGTATCTTGCATCTCCCATTCTCTTTGCCTTGCCACCACCATTTCCCCTTGTTTCAACCATTGCTGTGCTTTGTGCCTCCTTACACCAGGATGCAATGTCTCAGAGCAGATCCACAAGGCTGTGACTCTAATTCCAGATGCTGATTTATTTTTTTTTAATTCTTACTTAAAGGCTTTAAGACCAATACTGAGAAGAGCAATTCGAATTTTGCTGTGAATTAACAGGGAAAGGTGCAATATTGTTATCTTTTTATTCTGGTTCGTGCAGTTCTTGCATCAGAAGGAAATCTCTTTGTTGAAAAGACCATGTCTCCACCACAGATCTGGACAGCACCTAGCACATTGTTGGTGCCAATGGAATACAATAGCAACAATAATAATAGCCCCCACCCAGAAAACCTCATTAAGGACCTCAGGTATCCCTTGAGTTAGGTATTGATCCATGTAAAGGATTGCTGTGTCATGCACTTACATGAAAGGCCAGATTTAAATCCTCCAAAAAGCCACAGAAGAGCTCACATTACATCTTCACAAAGAAGCTTGATTAAATGTGAATTCAGTTCATGGTGTGAAGTGTACATATTAAAACACCAGAGGATCTTTTAAGCAAAACTTGGGAGCTTTTGCGTGGTTGAATCTGTGATTTTTGTTAGGAGATACTGACATGGATTGTTCACTGATGCATTGTGATTTAATGCCATGTGACCATAATCCTTGCATGCAAATGATTAATTACAAAACGTATTTGATTTTCTTTAAGGACTTGCCGCATTTCCTCCACTTCTGCCTCTTTTTAGATTGCAGTCTAAAAGCCACATGCCTTTCATTTTTTATTTTTGTTCAAATTATGTCAGAAGAGGTAATAATTCACAAGCTACTTAGCTTTTGGATTAAAACAGGTAATTGTTGTTTGTGAAATATTATGGCTTTAAGTCTATAGCAACTTTAAACATTTCAGTGTTTGCTTCAAGGCATGAGGAGACAGTGACACAGCTCATTTCCTCTGCTGAGCTCTCTTTGCTGCCTTGTACAACACTTATTTCAAAGCACGCCACAGCTTAGAACTGTCGTGATCCCCATTAATATAAAATCATTGACCTCTGCTCCTGCTGGTGCGACTAAATTACATTCTGCTGCTCAGCAGCAGCCGCATATGGGGCCAGCTCTTTTAGTCATGGCCAGGTGCCTTGATGTCAGCGCTGCCCCTCCTACGCTCAGGGTTTTCCTTTAATGAGGATTATGCACCTTCAAAGATTGAGGAAACCCACTCCCGGGATGGCAGCGTTTCTAATGGCATCTGCTCTTATCGCGCACAGTAACTCAGGGTTGTAGGAAGCTGTGGAGAGGCGCTCTATTTTTCTCCCAGTGAGGAATTGTGTAGGGTCATGCTTTGGTGGCTGCGTTCTCCCTCGACCAACAAACCCAGGACACTGTGAACAGAAATATCACATTTTTACGAAGCCCTGTAGTGCTGTGTTAAAACAGTATCCCATATCGTGTCTAAATCCATGTGGGATTCCTTCCCCCGCCTTGCCCCCTTGTTCATGCTGCACAAAAATAAAGAGTACTTAGCACAGTTTTATAGCCTGTACATTATTGTGTTCTTAAAAAAAAAAAAAAAAGAAAAGAAAAAGATTTTATAGGATTGATTAGGATTGATACAGCTTCTGAGTGTGGTCAGCTTTTCTCACTGTGTGGTCTTTCTTGCTCTCTTTTTTTTCCTGACCCTTTTCACCCACCCCCACCCCCTCGAGACACTGTGCTTTGTGAGCCATGGTGCATTTTCGCCTGTAAGCTCTGTTCACTACAAATGGGCCGGAGCAGCAAGTTTTTATACCAAATCTTCCTAAACACGGTGTTGTTCAAGAGGACATTTTATATCCTGGTCATGCAATGAGTTACATATTCTTAGACTTTGATACCTATCAGAGAGACTGGATACCGATGACAATGTCTGGAATAACGCTTGAACCGCCACAGAAACTGCCAGCGTACTCATTTTGGGTCCAGTCCCACCAAGTAGCATTCATCCCATTAAGCTTGGTGGTGATGTCAAAGTGAATTAGCAATGATCATCTCCTTCTTGATGGGGGTCGAATTCTTATAGATCTTATCATGTGAGAACAAGAAACAGAAGAATTTGGCACAGGAGGATTTTGTACAAGAAAATCAAATATATATGTATACAAATACGTCTTTCTTTTGTTATAAAGTATCTCTGTGTTAAGGACTTCACGAACATTGTTCTCTTTGAAAACTACCACTTTTTTCATATTTTAGGCTACTGCATGATTTAATTTGATTTTAATTTTGCAATTAAGTTAAATATGACACTATTTGGTTTTTTTTGAAGGACTTAAGGAGTTCCGTATTCTCAGTACAAATAATCATGTTGTTGTTGATCACAATAACCACATGGTGTATGTTCCTTGTCATATTCTCCCTTGTGCTCCCAGTGAAAGTTAATGCTGACCAGAAATGATTTGGAAAGGAAAGCTGAAGATTTAGGAATTTCTTGTTGGTATGCACCAGTAGCTGAACTGCAGATAAATCTTTGTAATGCAAAGGAACAATTCCTCGTTTTTCTTTTGTGTGCACGTGTGAGAGGGGGAGGAGGAGGTTTTTAATTGTGTTTTGTTCTTTATGAAAGGTAACATCTGGATTAACAACTTGCTTCTGAAAGCTGATACCCAAACAGAGAGCTTTCTTTACTGAGAGATGTCCTAACCCCAGTCACACGACTGCTAATTTGGCTTTTCTCTTAATCTCTGCAGAACTTGCTGAACAGAAGCGAAACTATGTGCATGCTAATGGCTCACTTTCTACATACTCCCCTCTCTCCCTCAGTGTCTAGTGTGCAAAGCCGAGCTGGAACAAAGATACACTAATTATTCTCCATTAATTTGTCTGCTTGAATGGTCCTAAATACCAGAGTGATTAATTAGCGCAAGGCAGCCAGGGCAGGATGTCACACCCTTCTTTGCGTTTAAGTGTCGGCAAGGTTGTGCTCAAGTGTTGACAACAGCATATCTTTAATTTTCTCCGAGAAGAAAAGTTTAGTCAGTACAATTAATTTGAGCTTGGCTAGCTTGCAGAAATAAATGTAACATGTGGAATGATACTACTGCTGCTTAGGCAATTTTTTGCATCCTTAGGGTACGGTAAAACTTTTTGGCACCTCAGTTATTGAATATTGTTTTTCTATAATTGTTTCAATTTGGTTTAATTACTTTTGTGCATTTTACAGTTAAAAAGGGGATCATAAACCAGTTAGAAATTATTATCTTTAATGACTTGAGATGGGGTATACATGAATGACTTGCTATGATAGATGAATTAATGTCAGTTCAGTTTCTGAATTATCTTAATTCAGTGTATTTTCATGGACACTTGCCCAAAATGTATGTCAACATCATTAAAAAATTACAGACTACCTAGTTTGCAGTACTTCAAGTAAATTAAGTAAAATAATTTAAAATTAAAATAAACACAATCCAGTAATGTTTCACCTGAGATCAGCACTTGCGTGCCCTTCTATTTTCATATACAGCTGTTAAAAGAATAGTTAACATTACAGTTTTCTAAAATTAACTCCATAATAATGCTAAGATTTATACATACACATTTGTGGACTGTATAAGAGACTTGTTTGCCTTTAGCAAGCACGGTACATAAAAACAAGTCATCAGTTGTAGTAGCACTGTCAGTTGTAAAACTTACTCCATTTGCAAGTCCTTCTGTTTTGTTTTGATTTTTTTAGCCACTTCTCAGAGCATAATTTTATCCTTGGGGGGAGGGGGTATAAATGCAAAAGAGGCTCTAGACATTAGACTATGCCTGTGACCTTTTAGCAGCTACCCTCAGATAAACCCCTAAAGGGGCCATACCAGAAGCTACAGAAAGAGCTTCATCTCTCCTCGCATTGTTGGTTGCTATTGTTCTCCTTGTCCATTAATTCCCCATAATAAATGTTTGACCATGTTGTGGCTGATACAAGCCGCTTCAATGTATGTTACTTTCCACTGAAACTGATTCTTTCTCTTGATCATTCATTGCTGTGTTTCAGCCATCAGCACATATTTTACTTTATAAGTGAATTCTTTATTCGGCTATGTGAGAGCACAGAAGTTCTCGTGTTACAATGAGAGTTTGGGAAAGGGTTTAACTAAATGAGGAACATTTGTTAGCTGTTTAAATTGACAGAGCTTATGCATACCAAGTTTTGCAGAAAGATGTAAGTGCTAGGATGCATAGCGAAACATCCAACTATGATTAAGTCAGGTATTGCAACCATTACGGCACCTACATGCAAGAAAACAACAGACAATTCTGACAAAAGCTACCAGTTGCTGGCTCCCTTTAAGGTCAATAAAAATAACTAGACACAACAGATCGTGAATATGAGCAGAAGGTCTTGGCTGTGAGGTACAGATGATAGAACGTTACTTTTAAAAAAGATAAAGAACAGGTCATTAAGAAATACCATCAGTTTGCTGCTTGTATGTGTCTTGAATTTTTCTGCTTGCTGGGTTGCTTAAGTAGGAATTTTTTTGCATCAGAAGTCTGTGATTGCTCAGTCTCTTCTCTGATCAGTGAACGATGCTGAGAAACTCTTATCCCCAATTCATGATGTTCTTTTAGTTCCCTTGTCCTAAAAATAATTCACTACATTTTAGGTTCTAAGTCCTTACTGATATATAGTGACTTGTTAAGCTTGCCTTCCTTCTGCACAGAGATCTCATTTCAAAACCATCACTTCCCCATTTCTTGTCCTTTAATCACTGTCTGTCCACACAAGCCAGTACATGGTATGCGTAGTATCTGTGGCTTCTTATAACACAACTCTGTAATGAGAACACTTCAAGTCAAAATGTCTAGACAGCACATTGGGATAAGAGAAAATCAGCATAATTTCTGACTCTTAGGTGGTTGGTTTGGCCACAGAAATGGGGACTCAACTATCCAAATACACTCCCCACTCTTATTGAGTATTAACTTTTGAGGTCTGTCCCAACAGCCTTGTCGTAGGCAGTGATCTTCACACTCTCCTACTTAAACAAAAAAACAGCATTCATCAAGCTGTTGTGAAAATGAACGAGCTGCTTTGGGGGAGAATCAATTCAGTGTACTGTTACAGGGCCACGCTTGTTGGTAGTGATCCAACCTGGATTTCTTGAAAGTTGCTAACTCTTCAGCTAGTCCCATTGCTCTCGATGGGACTAAATTTACAAGTAAGAAATTATTAAGGCTTTTATTGCTGTTACAAAACTGAAAGTGATTACAGAATAAGAAGTGAGTTCAGCTAAACATATCTTGCCTCACTATTGTCTGTTGGCTCTAAAATATGGTCTGTGACAGAGTAGAAAGTAGTTCTCAAATATGATAATTTTCTTAGTATAAACCATGATCTGTTGATTTCTGCCTTCAGATGATTTTCTTCTTGCCTTTATTTTCAAAGGGCTCTAAGTCCAAGGATAGTTGCCCAACATAGTAAAAGTAAGAAATGTATCAAAAGACCTTCTTTGCCATGTTGATATTGAAAGAAATCTGTTGTATATTTGGTGCACTGGAAATGTTATTTTAAGGTGAAAAAGCTACTCCTGTCATTTTGAAAGGTCAGTACTGGTGTCAGTTTATCTGTTATGTCAGTTCTGGTCAAATGAGTCCTCCCTGCACGGTGAGAGCAGATCCAGCTTGTGTAGGTGGCCTGTTAGTTGAACTATGCTAGCTGTTGCACCTTTTTTCTTTCATCCTTGTGTTACATTTTTGTTTACAACATCTCCCTTCCTCCATATGGCAACCAAGTAAAAAGTCCTTTCTACATAGAGAAATATAGGACCAAGATCAGAGATACCCCACATACAGACGGTACAGAATTTCACTAATATTTCCTTTGTAATTAGCGTTTTATAAGTTTGCTATCTCCTTATCCCCTAGAAATTGATCTTAATTATTTACTGGAGACTGTGGTAAATCAAAGACAAAATGCAGCTGCTGTTCTGGAGGATATCTGAAGTGCACCCTAATATTTGGTTGATTAAAAAGCCACAGACTTAGGTAGCATTGCAAAGTATAAATCTGAAGCGAGGGCAAGACAGGTTAGTCCCTCAGTTTGCAGATCAACCACCAATAAGGAACATCTAAATATGAAACAGAATTCCAGTGCAAATTGGCATAGCTTCATTGACTGCAGAGAAACTGCATTGATTAGCAATAGCTATTGAGTCCACACCTGCATGAGATCCCTGTTTATCACAGCAGGAAGATTTTGTGTATATGTACTTCAATTGAGCGAGCTCTGGGGGCTAGAAAAAATAACTGCAGTTATCTCTTTTGTTTTCTTCAAAGCCAGGCTCCGTGGCTACTTGGAATTGGCAAGTCCAGCTGGACTTCCCTCAAAATTAGGGACTGAGCATAGTTTCTTTCCTTGCAACATCTCCATTAATCTGTTGTCATCAATTTCCCCCAAAGATCCTAGCTAGGGGGTCCAGACCTTTTGTGCTAAACTCACACAAAGTTAAAAAGAATCCTTTGAGAAAATGTTTCAAGTTCATAGGAAATGAGACAAAGAACAGTATGTAAGCCATGGAAAAAAAAAAAAAAAAGAGAAAAGTAATAGCAGTACAGTATTGCAGACTTCCTTTTAATTCCCAAGTGTTCTGCTAATTACCAAAAGACTGGCATGCAGAAGCCATCCCATCTCATTGTTTGTGGCCAGAACTGTAACTACACAATGAGTCACCCAATTGGCAAAAGCCAGCACTTAGTCTGTACCTGTGTGGAAATGCGTAGGCTCAGCAGCTCAAGGCATCATCCTTCAAAGTGTTGAGCACCTCTGCAGGAATTTCCATTGCCACCCATGGAAAGTGCAGGTTCTTATCCCATTACGGAAGAACAGATGTACAAATGTGGATGTGGAAACTAATTTGATCCCTTCCTTTCACGAAATTTATATTTTTTCACATGTACCTTTCTAATTTTTAGCAAGGTATAGTCTTTACATTGATGTTGCTGTTGACCTCCCCCCCCATCATTTATCCATTACCTGCTGTTTACTAACATTTTTTTTCTGATAATGCTTGGAAGATGGAAATTACTTTCAATCCTATTTCTGGAACAGAGCCTGAAGTGTTCTTAGCTTTATCAGAGGAACATGTGTTTTTCTTATTATTCTACAGGTCTGAACGATTAGGCCAAGTAAAACCAAAACACTATGCTAACAAGCTATGAGAGGCTATGGGAGAGAAAAATGGGTTCTCCTGAACTTCTGAATATTTGATGCTGTCATTTCTGACAGGCAGAAACGCAGTAGCCTCAGAAACTTTCCTGCCAAGAGAAGGCATTTGGGTGAGTTCTTGGTCCAAGAGCTTCATCTCTGAGAGAAGAAAAGGTGGTTTTGTTAATATATTAGCTTTTCTGATTACAACATGTACTCAGGTAAAGGAGAGAGCAAGAGATCAATCCCTTTTCCATCACATTATTTATAGCATCTACATACCACAAAAGTAATTTGGACAGGATTTGATTCTCATGCAAGGTTACATTAGAGAAATACTAAAGATTCTATCTAGTTCCTGTTACCTATTTGCAATCCTTTTATCTTCCTTTGTCACAAGACAATACTAAATAGATATGATTTTATGAAATATATATCTCTAAAATATGAGGATTTTACATATTCTTTAAGAATTCCCATAAATAATAGGAATTTGCAAAACAGCTGATTTTCTTCTCAAAAATTGCTACATTACAACAATCTGAAGATGTAATTAGGAAAATTACTTATAATATTGATGCAGAAGCTGAGGGCAGGGTAGATCACCCAAGTTTCTAGGATCATAATGCAGAATGTATGTAGAGGAAAGCAGAGCACTTACATGGTCCAGCAGACTCGAGCCCTGCATGTCCTCCTGGCGGCACGTAACTTTGACCACAGTGTTAGTGCCCTTCCCTTCAAAATGGAAATTCACAAGTCATTAAGATCTGACTAAGTTGCTCTGCTGGCTCCCAGCCCTCTGTAAGAAGCAGTGCTGGGCTGAATCATGTGGACGTGGCCATACGTTCTCACACGTGTGTACGTGTGTGCCCGGGCACGCACCTGCATGCAGACACACACACAGAGGGGTAAGGAGCAGAGCTTGCAGCATCCTAAGGAAGTAAGGGCTGGCAGTAAATCCTGCCAAAACTGGCAACACTCTTTCTGCTGCCCTCAGTAGGTACTTCTAGGCTGTCAGCCCATTTATTTACCCCCCAGTATGTGCTGTCACTCCTGATCACTTACTCACAAAGTGCTTTCAGAAATATGTTTACAGAAGAACCTCATTCTGACTTTCATATTAGTGCAAATTAGTGGGAGTACTTTCCTTGGAAGTGCTCTTGGGAGCCATTTTGGAAAGCTCTTGTTATTTGCTTGCTACTGTAAATTAATCCCAAATGTTTGTATATTATTCATGAACCTAAAACTCAAACAAGCCCTCTCCCCCTATCTCTGTGTTTATATAGTTTCCACAACCAGTTGAAATGAACAAAAATAAGATCTGGGATGTGGCCCCACAAATCCATTACTGCATAAGGGAATAGGTTGACATTGCTTTACAGTTGGGCACCTTTTACCACTCACTTGATATGAGATATTTACCTTTACCTTTACAGATAGGAAAGTTATGCCATAGTTATGTCAGAACAGGAGCATGACCATGGGTAGCTTGTTGTATTCACAATCTTGGTAACTTTCTGTTGTGCTCATGTGCCACACTGTTAGAGGATTAAACATAGGCACAGATAATAATAAGGTAAATACTTGAATAGGTGGCTTTGGCAATATAGCATAGCGTAAATTGGTTTTGAGACTGAAACAAAACCCTATGAGAAAACTTCTTATAAGAATACAGACATATTCTTATCATATCAATGATCTGAGCCACCCTGAATACTGTAAGAATATACCTGTTAAAATGGATAATCTGGTTCTGTGTTGTTATCAAAGGGAAAAAAAGCATCCTCATGCTGTTGCGCTACGTAGTGATCATTACGCACAGAAGTTAAACTGCAAGTCTGCGGAGTTTTTAAAATTTGGGATTTACTTCAGCAAGATGAATTGCACAGGAAGAAGAGAGCGTGTGTGCTGCATCATTCTGACAAAAGTTCTCGTGGAAGTAATGCCACTACCAGATGAGAAGCTAAATAGAAATGTTCAATAAAACATGTGTGCATCTGCACAATAGAATAGTCCTTATATTTTACATCAAGCTACCTCAGGGTCATGGAAGGTGTTTTATTAGCACAGTCAACAATAATAGCATGATTTTTATTAGTAGGAAAAGATAGAGTGAGAGACTACTAATTATTTTTCAGCCTGAGGGGCATTTTTCCTGAAATGACTGTTAATTTGATCATTGTCGTGCAGTTCACAGATTTACATGAACTTATTTCAGTGCGACACATGGTTAAGAACTAGACTAAAAATGTTGCTTTATTAATGGTTTTCAGCGAATGTATTAGGAAGTGCTAACCATGTGGGTATAGGGATGATATTGATAGTACTCAGAAGGTTGAATCTCGTAGCTAGCCTGAAGCCCTTTCCCTGTGATATTTTTTGTTCATGCAGTGAGATATTAAGCCTACAAGAATGAAATAAAATCCCAGTGAAATGAGAATTTGTTGGTGTTGTCTTAGATCTATGCGCAGTGCTTTTGCTAGAGGTATTATTTTTTTTTAAATTTTTTTTCAACTGATGTGCCAGGTCTAGGAGCGAATTACAGTTTTAGGTAATTATTTAATCGATACATACAGCCTAGATTTTTATGTATGTATGTACATACGCATGTATAAATATAAATGCATACTTAATGAACCTTCCACTAGAAGTGGCAAAAAATCCTGAGAATACTTTCCAGGTTTTAGCATTTTTTTTAAAATGACACTTTTCTTACCTCAGCTGTCTCCTCTCCTTCTCAGCCCCCATACACACATCCTTTCAGCCCTGAGAAGACCCATACACGTAATCTGAAAGGCCTTTAGTTTAGATTAAGAGAAACTGCAAGACGAAAAGGAACAAAGGCAGAGTCTCCGCAAGGACAAATAGTTTGGATCGCCTTTGTCACGTGCTGCTTTCCTTTCTCCTCACAAAATGATAGCTTCCCTTGCCGGTGGGGACTTTTTAGAAATGTAAAACTTTAGCATTCAGCAGTCAGACAGTATTGCTGGGTGCCACTGTCTGGTGTGCAGGCCAGCAGGATGCACTGCGTAGCTGCATCTTTCATCCCACCAGAGCAGAATCCAACACGTGGTACACGTGAAGTACTCTTACGTGGTCTATGAGCCTCATATGAGTTGCAAGCCTGAACAATTTGATCTTTAAAAAATTTATTTTCATTGCCAGCTGTAACAAAAATCATAGAAGAAACACCCAGACTGAGATAGTGAGAGGTTCCAGTGAGTTATTAGAGTATTTCCCTACTTTTCAAGTTCACGCATGTTTAGTGAGTATTCAACTTCTCACACTTAGGAACAGCACTGGCACCAGCGTTCCCCAGGCTGAGAGGTGACTCTAGCCCAGGACACCCACCTTCTTTTCCTAAATGGCTCATTGACTTGCAGTTCAGAGTGAGTTAGGGGGAGCTTTTAGCTCTTTTGCTTCAGAAGTATGGTGGAAAGCGAGTTTTTGCCTCCCTTGATACTGTAGGTTGTTAATTGCTCCCCCATTCCCACTAGATCTCTTTAGCTGGTGAAAATAACTGTTCTCGTTTGGACAGCTTTGAGGTCCCAGTTTTGGTCCTGCCTGCCTTCAATCACTGTCTGCTCATCAGCAGACCCAAAAGCAACATTTCCTCTTCGTGGTTTGGCGAGGCTTATTAGATACTAAATGCCTCTCACAGTAGCAAAAGACAGAAGTATTTTTATCTGCCTTTTTCTGTGTAGATTAGGTGAGGAAGAGTAACACAATTGTGCAAAATGTTTTTCTAATTCCCTACTCCTAACAGAAAAAAATTCACAGAGGCAATTATGTTTATCAATGATACTGTAAAACTATAAGTTCCTGTAAGAGATTTTAATGTGATTTATGAAATCTTTTAACTAACTGAGATACTTGAGATACAATGGTTTACTATGATATGGATGGTCAGGTCTCAGATTCCAATGCACCTGCCCCAAGACTCTGTCTGGAAATACACTCAGAGAGACTGCAAGCAGGCAGAGAGCCAATGGATAAACCCTTGTACACCTATTGCGGGAGCAAACACCGGGATCCATGGAAGGAAAGGAGAATACAACTGGCCAAACCTGCTGGGAGAGCACAAAGAAGTAGCACCATCTCCAACGGTGCCTGAGCCTTACCTACACCTTCGCTCTGCTCTGGGTCTTACTTCTTAAGAATCATGTGATGAAAACATGATTTAGAGTTGCCTTTCTTTCCATCTCCTCCTCTGCCACAAGTTTACCTTTGTCACAGATGAAAATCTTGTTTGCTCATCTTTTTAAATTCATTGTGGCCACCAACAGTTATCTGCATTTTATCCAGACTTACTCTCCTGCCTTACTGATGCCTTAACCATGAGACTGAGATGGGGCAACATTAACAGGTACCTTCTTGCTGAGAGAAGGTGAGAAGCTATTAGTCAGAACGACTGCCATCATTCTGTTTTATAACAGTTTTGTTAACGATAGAAATATTTTATCTCAGCCATGCAGAACCGGAAAGCTAGCCTGAATCCAGCTATTGTGTCAATCTGCAAAAAAGAAAAGAAGGCTGGGAGAGAAACGGGCACAATCAGGCATAACTAGGACTCGATGATAGCTAACATGACTTCTCCATTTCTTCTATTATAGTCATTCTCTAAGGACTCTATGAGATACCCACAGATCCTGATGTGCAGTTCTGATTCCTAGACTTTGAACTGTCCTACCATCTGTAGTATCCATCGTGATTATACACAGGTTCTTCTCTGATGTGTAAGATCTAAATAGCAAGGTCCCATCTGAACCTTTCAGACACACCTTTTTCTAAGAGATTTTACTTCAAATAAATTAGTTCCCTTGAGATTTGAACTGTATTATTTTTAAGGAGTGTTATCACCATGGAATTGTGATACACTAATAAATATTTCATTTTTAGTAACTTAGTCTATTTTATGTATATTGAAAAAAGCTAGAGCTCTTATTTCAAGAAAGAAAACAAATTTTTAAAAACTATTTTATTTACAACTTTTATTGCTCTCTTACAAGATTTTGAAAGACAGGTAAAACTAAAGACTGAATATTGGGAAAATAAAATGTATTTATTTTCATTTAAAGAGAAACCAACAGCCTATTATCTCAATAGCTATAGCTCTTCAACTGTGCTTGAAATTAAAACATAATTTTTAAAACCAAATAAATAAACTTGAGTTGTATTACACATCTGTTGAAGAAAGCCTTAATGTTATAAGACTGATATCACACATTTTTATGCTATTCATAGCATAGAAATCTCCTTGTAACATTTTCTTCAAAACTTCTTTTCTTTTAATATACACAAAAATGGAAGGCAATTAAATTAAATTAGCTTTTATACTGGGTTTTTCTTTCTGCTTTGAAAACCCTTGGAAACCAGAAAATGATAACTGAAAATCCTACTGCCTTAAACAAAAAGAGTGATACTGCCTTTAGCCAAAAATAAGGAATAAAACAAACACGTGGCTAAACTTTCTCTAAATTTGCTTTTTTTTTTCTGATTCAGGACAAGAAGAAACACAGTTGAATGACCAAAATGCCACTCTTCATCCATTCGTACTTTGGCTTCACACTAATCTAACATAAGGTGTAATTCTACAGTAATCTCTATACTTTTGTGATGTGTTTCCACTTTGTAGCTAAAATAGCTCTAGAGTACTATGGGGCAGTTATGAGCAGAAGTGATGGGGCAGGAGATATCTGATGGGTCTGACCCTGTGAAACTGCTGGACATTTCTACCATTTCTACTTTGTCTAAGACAACGGCAGCCTGGATACTGTAAATTAAATTGGAACAGAACCATTAAATTTTAAGGGGGAAAATAAATGTGGCTCATTAAAAATGTTATAACCAAGTAGACTTGAGGCTGTGAAAGGCTGTTCTTAACAAAACTCTCTTGGCTGGAAGCTCAATACCGTCTGAAAATGCGGGACAATTTCATGCAACTAAACAAGAAGGAAATGATTATACAAGAGTCAAAATAATATTGCTGTTTGGATGTTCTTTGAAGTTGTGAATAGCCACCTTTGCTTTAAAATTCACATTTTTGAACTTTGAAAAAGGTTCTTGAAGACAATTTGGTGCTGTTTTTTCCCTCCAAAGCCATATGGTTGAGAGAATTAAGCACTGTCCTGGGAATCGGGACATTCTCACTCCTTGTCTCATCTTTACTGCTGATGGGTCTTAATACTTTCTACTTCTTTAAACTTTGGAAATGCTATTTAATTATGCTATGCAACAACCCAGTTTGCAAACATTAATTAAGCCTCATAGCTCCCTTGTGGTCTGAGACAGGTAAAATACCATTAGTCTCAGATAATAGGGAAAATAAGGCTCAGAGGGGTTAAGTGGCATGCCCAAAGTCACAGAAGCGGTAGTATTTGGATCAGGATTATAATTCAAATTGTCTCTTAATCTACAATGACTCTCAAGGAAGTCCCAGGTAGCGATGTGTGTTCCTTGAGTTAAAAAGCAAGAAACAAGCATTTTAACTGTTCTGAAAATTCAGTACCTTTAGGTTGAAGTTACCTTGAAGTAAGTATTCGGCTGAGCCTCGTTGATTAATAGACAACCACGTGCAGGGGCCACCATAATACTGGGGAAGATGATCAGAGAATACAAACAGTATCCTTTAAAGAATTTTCTGAGACAGGGAGGGGGATAAAATTATGTGGAGGGCATCACCCCAGGGGCAGGCTGTGGGGCTGGTGTTTCAGAGCGCAGACCCCCCAGGATGCAGTGGGCTTCCAGCTGCTGCTCAGCCCAGACAAACACAAAAGTGATGTCCTCTGCCTGGAAGGGGTCAGGGAAGTGTTTCCATCCTGTCAGCTAACCAGGTGACACAGGAAGGTGAAGGAGGCTGATGGGGAAAGAAGCAGGTGACTGCTGCACTCCTGCTCTGTGTGGGTCACCAGGGCTGCAGCAAGGGGACCCCACCTGCAGAGCAGATCTGTGTACCCGCTCCTTAGAGATGGGCACCAGCTGCACCTGCTCTCCATGCCTGTCGCTCCCTGCAGAGAACCGACACCAAGAATTGACAGATCAGAACGATGAGCTTTGCTTGGGACTCCACAGGAAAAGGAGGAGGAACGATATCCGGTGTTCAGAGTAACATACTAACATCAACCGTGAAGAGCAAAAATCTGAAAAAACACAATAACTGGGATATTTACCGAGGGTGACATACCATCCTCTCTTCAAGCATTGCTACATATCCAGGAGGCGATGAGAGAGTATTCTGGAAAAATGTGAAGAAACCCTGGTTGGACACCTAACTGCATATATTTCTCATTTCCCATATACTATCTCCAAATGTCGGCACATATCCTCATTGTAAGAATGTATAAGAAGGACCAGTACACTTGTTTACTATATAAACTATTAAATATAATCTTTTTTATAATTCATAAACACTTGGGTTTTTTATCCAATGCATTTTCTATATAGATTCCACCTCTGCCTGTGTTCAGGCAACCAGTTCCTAAAGCATGTGGGGTCTGTGCTCAAGCCTTGTGAACAACCTGCCCTGGCTGGGCAAAACTGCCCTCGTGTGCCAGGACATACGGAGCTGAGGTGGGCTTTCACTGCCCTTCTGTTCTTCTTCATGCCTGTGCTCATGAGCTAGATCTTTACAGGATGTGTGGTGCCTATACCAGCTTTCTGAACTGCAGGCTGTAGTTCTCTGGATGCTCTTCTTCAAGAGCCAAAGCCAAATCTGTCAAGTAGAAGATGAGGATACAGATAACCCTGTTGGTGGCAGCAGTCTGAGGTCCCACTTAGGGTAAGGGGACATGTCAGAATGCCTTATGCAATTTCAAAAATACAAGCAGATTCAAGCAAGTGACGATATTTTCTGGACTAATGTCATTCCTTTGGTATTGCCTTTGCTTAACTTTAGGTCTTCAGGACATTCTAGCAGACTGACTTAGCAGAGACATCTCAAATAATCACAAGGAACTCCTCAAATATCTTGTCCTCCAGATATTGTGCAAGATGCACAATTGTTTGTGACATGCCATAACCATTAATGAGAGACAGTACTACTCCAGAGGAACTGGAAGACTCAAACTTTCGTATGTTTCGTATGTTCATTGCATACATTTTTTTTACGAGTACCCAGAATCCATCTGCCCTTGGGAAAGCTGACCAGGCTCTAGTGCTGTCATTCTAATGGCTCCACCTTGCGCCAGGTACTACTACAAATCCAATCCAAATGGAAACCGTTCCCTAACAGATTTGAACAAGAGTACTTGGTACATTTTCAAGTGATGATATTTGTTCTCACTGGAGCCCTCAGCTGCCTCTCAGCTTGATTACGGTCCCTCTGACCACACCTCACCACATTTCCTGGGATGTGTCCACATTACATTTCTGCCAAGTTACAGGGAAGAAATTCTTGAAGTCAGTAACCCTTGCTTTTTTGCCAGCAGGCTCTGGCTAGCTGCTTAATCCTTCCATCATCTTTCAATAGGTAGTGCTTTCCTGATTGCTGTATTACCAGCCAAGAGGTATAATAACAACAAGGAATTCCTCAAATTAGACATCCAGATATTTCCTCCTTCCAACCTTCATATGCTGTCTTTCCTAAAAGTTGTCCTTGAACCATATCCACAAGTACAGCTTAACATTGTCTCATACTTTTGATAATTAAAACCTTTTTTTGTCCTTTTTCTTTACTGGCCAAGGCTAAACTTCATGTCCTGAATGCAATTAGCACATTTTCATTTCTCTTTGACAGTGTGGTATTAATTCAAGCCTCGTTGAGACTAAGTTTATGGCACAGATGAGAGGTTTTTGACAGTTTTGCAGTGACTATCCAAGTGGGTTTTTGATTTGTACCTACTACAGTTTAACAAAGAAAGACCCACTCTGTTTTGTTCAATTTGAACCAATACGATCTCTTTCCCTATTTGAAAAACAACCTTTAAAGATTTATAGGGCAGCAGCTTGGAGTTCACTAACTATACCAGAGACACATGAAATTACAGTTCTGATAGAAGGTGTGAATTCTGACAGCATCAGAAGTTTCAGAATAAATCTAGGAATTTCACTTAAATCCTCAGATTTTTAAATTCCCAGACTGAAGTGGAGTGAAACAAATGGTCACTGGAGCTAAGATAAGCCTTCCCTCTACTGTGGGATTTATCTACAGGGCAAAGTGGTTTCCTTGAGACATAGCTAACAGAGAAGGGTGGAGAAGCGACCAGAAGTGCCCCATTCATAAGTTGTCAGGCATCTTCTTCCCACAATAAAGAATATAATTAGAAATAAACACTGAAGGCAGGATGAATTCTTGTTTCATGTTGAAGACACAATTTGTAATTAGGGGAATGTCTTCTGGTAGTTTTTTAGATGCAAAGGCTAGTTTTTACAGGGAAGATTAAAACAAAGTCTCTCAATGTATATGTATTATCCATTCATCATTCATTTAGCTCAGGTAGGTCAGAATGAGTTTGAACATTCCCTCCTTCACATTTCTCACACTGGGGAAGTGGGTGATCCTAGAGGGGTAAACAAAAAGGCAGCATTTGACACAGTTTAATTCTGTCATGGTCTTTTGCCCGGATTTTGTTGCAGTGTCTGTCACAGGCACAGTAAAACCGTCTACTTCATTCTTATAACTTTGAATTTGTTTATTTCTTACAGGTTTTCTCATATGAGAACTGCTCACCAGAACAGAAAACAACCCACACAGCGTTTTGTGCAGCTTGGCTAAATCAAAATAACAGCATCATGGCAAACATTTGGTAGAGAGAGTGTAATAATTATTGGTTTGGTTTTCGTTAACCTCTTTTTGTTTAGTCAACATTAAGTCAATCCACCTGGAGCTTAATACTGTATGTTACTATAGTAACTTTACAGCCTATTTGATTGTGACAAAGGGCTTCATCTCGTCCATTTCATGCTCCTGTGTCGACCTACTCCCTCCCAGTGTTTTATTATATCTGTCTTTAAGAGTATCTGCAGGAGCCACAGCTGCTGTGCTTTTGTGGCAGAAAGCAGCTTTCACTGTGTGAAATACTCTGCTCTAAAAGGTCTTATGGGCTGATGGCATTATTGAATTTCAAAGCAAAGACAAACAACATTAAATTGTTTAAAGCTAATATTCATGTTTTGCCGTACACCATGTATTTTATTTTTTTTTCAGAATGGAACAGTATATAATCACTGGTTGATGCCCTTGAGAACAAAACCACAAAATAAAGCAATGCAGAATACAAAAAGACTTGAAAGTAATTCAGTTTTCAAAACAAAACAAAAAAAAATGTGTTGGGGGCTCAGGAAAAACATTAACTCCAAGAGCCAGAGTTAGCAGTTTGTAAAATGAAAAATTGGATAATGCTCTACAAACGGGCCAAATCCTTCCCTGTTAAACCACTCTGAAGCCATTGATTTTAACGGCATTACTCCCAAATTCATACTGGTACGAGGCTGAGTAGTACATGACCCACGAGTGCAAAATGTTTAAGACTTTCCAACTGTCGCCTGTTCATTTTACAACCTGGTTGTTCTATAATGCTCTAACCAGCCATGTGGATGATTGTAACAAGCTGCTACGCAGCTATTGTTTGGATTACCAGCGCCACAGAACTCTTTCATTACATTGTTTGTTCCTGCTGTTGTTTAAATTTACCTTACTCTAGCTTCTCAACACAATTTATTCCTTACCGGAGCTCTTTTTGCTCCTCTGCTCTACAGCCACTGGCCTCGCGGGCGAAAATACTTTACGAATCTATTTTTCTGGAGTCCATTCAGATTTGCCGCACATTGCTAATATTTGTCCGCATATTTGGTTCGAGGATAAACCACGTTCCCTGCCCTAGTTCCTCTCGCTCCTCGCGTGCTGTCACGGATGCTTCTGAATAAAGATCCGTGCATCTCTTTGTCGCCAGCGCAAGGGCGATGCGGCGAGGTTCCTCCTGCATTTCAGCGGAGCCCCGCTCCAGTTGTGTTAATTGTTGGGCTGGGAGGGCAGCGAGCGCTGAATGCCGCCTTGTTAACTTGCTAAGCAGCTGGTCAGCAGGGTAGTTTGATTCCAGCAAGGCTCTTGACACCTCTGCCAAGGGTTATTGATACCTCACACACCCCAGCTGAGACAGATTGTTTTAGTCGTGCTTCATATCCATAGCACAGCCTGTAGTTAGGAAAAAAAGTGATTGACAGCTCACACCTCCTGGGCCCTTCTTACTACCAGACACAACATCTGCTATGCCCTGTGGAGCAGTGAACCAACACACACTGAGAGAACTGTTTCTAGTATTGTCAGGGTTGATTTTGTTTAACCCTTTCTGGCTGCTCTCTGGAGATGCACGTAGGGGTTTCTGTAATCCTTTACACGTGCTTTAAAAAAGTGTGGAATATTTGACCGAGCGAACACCGGAGAAGACGGGGCCAGTGATGGTGAAGAAAGCGGTCGGCGGTTCTTCCTCAATAACGGCGATCGGCGTGCTCTGGGTTGCAAACCAGATACTGGGCTACCCCTCCAGAAGCATCGCTTATTTACAAACAGCAGCTCTCAAACTCTCTGGCCCCTAGCTCTCCCCGTGCAGTTTCACTGAGTGTGCGCGGATACACCGGGGAGGGGGCACAACCGCAAGGTTAAGCGAGTCTGTTTGCTAACTAGTTACCTAGGTCAAAGCACAGCCTGGTTAAAGGCTAGGTTATGTGTACAAATACCAGAGGGGTATGGCTTTTTGACAGAGAGCAGAAGGATAAATGGTGCTATTTGCTACCTTCAGAAAACTAGCCCATAATAGACTTGGCAACCACAGCACCCACACTATAAATGATCGCATGTTTGATTAAAAATATGGGTCATTAAATACACACGCAAGGAGCTTTTGTAAGCTGTCTTCAGTATGTGAAAAAATTATAAGAAATGTTTTAAAGATTCCCAAAAGCAAACTGATAGTTTTAAAATACATCTGATGTGTTTGAAAGACTGATCTGTCTTAGTTTTGGACAGGTTTTGTTTTTATTTTTTTCCCCCTAAAATAGCACGAGCAGTATTGTTGAAGCCTAGAAATGAATATTTTTATAAATCTTGTTTGCTTTCATCATATAGGTATATTCAGTGAGACTTTCATAGAAAATGCTATGCGACACTACAGAAGCCATATAGTAACGGATCAAAAGGACATTTTTGTCCTTTCATTTTCATTTGGCTACAGACTGGCTTCCCACCATGCTGTCACGCTTTAGAACTGATGCTTGCCAGCTATATTATCTGTGTTTACAATGCCATAAGGATGTGTTATGCTACAGAGGAACTAATAGCTTTATTTATTATATCTTTATTATAGCAATGTAATTAGCAATATTATTATTGCTAAGCATCACTATCACCTCTTGTCAGCACCATGTAACTCCAACATAAGTCACCGTGCATTTTATATCTTGGACAAAATTATTGGCTGAGTTTACACGATACTGTCTTGCTTGTACTTCACGGGATTATATGGCTGTGTTCTGCTGGTAGGCTGAGGATTTTTACGACAGTAAACCATCGTTATGACTACATGACTTTCTGCACACAACTCTCGCTTCTGGTGGTTGTCTATCCTTTGTTGCAGATGTTACCACAAACTGAGCCCATTATGGGGTAAACAAATGACCTTCAGGAATCTGAACTGTACTTTCTGATGACTTTAAAACTTAGAGCAGTCTCAGTGTGGGTTGCAAGAAAAAGCCAGAAAAACGAATTAGTAAAAAGTTATTTTTTTTTCTGGACTTGCATAGTTACTGTAAGGGTTCCTTTAGACCACTCATGTAACAATGAAAAGTGTACAAACTGACGTATAGCCAGAAGTCAGACGTATGGCAAAGCCAGGTTTTGAGTTAAGTCCTTTTTCTGAAATAGTTGTCCCCTCTAGAGGTCATATTTGTTTAAAGGAATGCCACATTGCCTCCAAAAGAGCAGTTTGTATATTATTTTGAAATATAATATTACTGACGAGAAAGAACTCAAGTTCCCTTTCTTTGAAGCTAGCATCAAATTTGAAAGTGCTTCACAAACATGGAGCTCCAAAGTAGACTTTCAAATAGACAAACGTCAGTCCCGCTTCTCCTAAAAACATGCTTATTTCTAAAGTTCATGTCTAATGTTCCAGTGATAAGGTAGATGATGCAAACTCAGCAAGTCCAAATAATTATCTTTTATTTGTTGTCTAAATCCACCAGAAATGGAGAAATCAGCCACACTTCCGCCCAATGGCAGAACATGGCAATGTCTTGAACCAACAGCTTGCAGGGAAAGAGCAAGGTCAGACACATAAAGCCCCAGGAAAAGGCTCTGGCACCAGTGAAACTCACCCCAAACAGCCTTCTTCAATATCAGACATTTAGTTCCTGGGACTGATAAAGTAATTAACTATTAACAAAATCAGATATATATTTACAGAATACATAAAAATATGCACTGGTGATAGAACTATATTATCAGTAACTGACATCAGTACAAGTCAGTACTGACTTAGCCATCAGTAACAAATGGATCAGCACCTCAGATCACCCATTGCCCAAATGCAGCGTCTTTTGCTTGATGAAAACTGAAACCATCGAGTCAATTCAACAACAAAGAATGAGCAGAAGTTTGGGAGAGTGTTGGGTTCATGTTCACCACGTCACACTTCTTCCTGTGTGACACAGACACCTTTGAAAAGAAGGGAGTTTCTCTAAATCAAAAAAATCACAATGCAATAGTCTGAGAATCTGGGACAGTACAGTTGGATTGCAAAGAACTTCATCAAAGTGGTAGAGAAGAATCATGGAAATCATGAAACAAAACCAAAACCAAGTATAGTAGAGAACAACAGAATAGTACTTTCTTAAACGCGTTTTAAGGTTTACAGCAAGCTACCTGTATCAGGTTTTTCCTGACCTTTGTGTGTTGGTGTTGTCAGAATGTATAAAAAAGTTAATGTTGAGTAAGGAGGAAGATACAGCACATGAAACATAATTATCTCCAGGACCAACGTTTCATTCTTTTCTTTCCCTGAGGAGGCAATCTTATTGTTTACTCTGAAAGGCAAAATCAAGGGTTAACACAGAAGCAACTGCATGAAAGCCTATGGCTTCTGTTATGTAGAAAACTCAGACTACACAAACTAAAGGTCTTTTCTGCTCCTGAAGTCTAACATACTTGAAAGAATGAAGGTCTTAGTCAAGATCTTGTAACTGCAGGGAAGTATTTCATATTAGTTTGACTCCTAAGTTCTGTTTGCATGTGTGCGTGTGCTTGCTTTTGTTAGAGGAGAGCATCTCAGTAGAGCAATCAAAGCAAAAAAACAGCTCTGTAGGTCTACATGTGCACCTACCCCTCTCTGACAGCTTTGGCATGACATTCTTGGATAATCACTGAGATGTCTGGGTCATACTGTAACCTAAATATTCAGAAACAATAATATAATGGGAGTGTTCCTCTATGTTCCATTCTTCCAGTAGTCAGTTCAGCCTTATGAGGCTGGGTTTGTTTCTTGAGCAGAGGGATCTGTAGAGAAAGGATATGTGTAACCACATTTAATTTCATTCTGCAACTTCTTATTGAGCAGGACACGTTAAAACATATTTCAGAAGAATCTTCTTTTTAATTTTTTTTTTATTAATTAAAATGCTACTTTGCTACCTGTCATGCTCCACCCTCTTGGACTGCAGATGCAATTTGTATCAGTGGCTGACAACGAAGCATAGTGTACAGCACTGATACAAATTTAAAAAATAAATTTTAAAACTCTCTGGGAAGCCTTACATTCACATATATCATTTCCTTTTTCATTGGGTCTCAAATGAATGGGCTGGCACTGCAGGAAAATAAAATCAAATGAAACATTTAGTTCAGGATTTTTCTTTTCAGGTGGCAGGAAACTGGGATTTGGGGACTACTGTCAGGCAGCTTTCTGGAGGACACTTCTTCCTCCTACGGTTGCTGTGAGTCCCTCCACTCCACAGCCTCTGGCCACCTCAACCTGATCAAAACTAAAACAAGGATATATTAATTATTTAATATCAGTTATTGAATAATACAATAACTTCCAATGTCATGGAAATGCTGGGAAATATATATTTTCATAGTATTTGTTTTTAATAAAGGAGTGCTTGGCTTTCACAGGAATCCTTTTCTGTAAAGCTTTTTTCTAACAAAAACCCAGTCTCCAGTATTATGTGTGACCAATTACTGCTAATTTCAACCATCTTTCTGATGTTGATATAAAAATTCAAGTATGGGTTGTTGTGTGGCCAAGTCAGGCCAGTTCTCTGAGCATCCCTGTATCCAGTGGGTCAATGACTGGATTGCAGCTGTACCTATTACTTTAGGGGTACTTCAGTTTCTCTTGGGACAGCCCAGAGGACACAGTTTCCCTGATCTGTTCTGCTCTCTGACCTGCTGAGGTCTCTCTCATAGCTTAGCCTTCTTGTCCCCTCTGCTTCTGTTGCCCTCTCTTCCGTGCTTATGCCAAGCTTATGAGTTAAATCGATGAAGTCAGCTCAGCCTGTGGTGATGTTTTCCAGTGGAGGCAAACAGAACTACTGCTTTGTTCGTTCAGTCTTGGGGTAGGCTTCTTAAGTGGAAGCCAGCTGTGATCCTGAAATGTGGAAGGCAGTATTTTTAGGAACTGATTAAGTCTATTCTCTCCCTGAGCTAAGGATGACATGCCTATTCAGAATCTCAGTTCATATCAGACTCTTCTGTCCTTCAGATAGCAGTGACTGGAAACATTTTGTTTTATCATCTCAGCTGGCGCATTTCCTTCTTAAATGCAGACTTTGTTACAGTGATCCATAACTGAGAATCCCTTCAGGCTTGTCTACTACATTGCACTCTATCAGATTCAAAGTGTGAAGAATCCTTGAAATCTCCAGTTCCTGCAGAATACAGTTGCCTTCCCTCACAAACGCTGTACTAGCAAGAACATATCACAACTCTGCTCCACAGGCTATGTTCAACACTGGAAAATCAGGGTGCCAAAAAAAGATCTTAAAAGGCCTGTAGAAAGCTATAAGAAAGAGGGCATCTGGCAAAGTGGAAATCTTAATCCAGATCCCAGACACATTCAAGAGAGTCAGAAGTGGGATGTGCTGGTTACAGCTCCTGAATTGACCCCTTCTTGATTGCATATGGGTCCCAACTCTGGGTATTTTGAAACAACTTTTAGTTGCCTAGGCTCTTAGGTTGCTACCAGTTCATTACACTTGATGCTTTATCATAGAAGTTATGCATTTGCTGCCATGGGTGCTATATGTGAGTAAAGCTGTTGTCCTGAAGGGACTTTCCTTCGCAGCCTTGTGGGTTTAAATCCTCAAAAACACCTCAAATACAGTAACTCTGCAATGCTGTGAATGGGGCACACAAGAATCATCTTAGTGAACTTTGCACTGCACAATAGGGGGGGCAACTGCTTAGATGCCGTTTACAGCTATTTTCTTCTTCTACCTACCTAATAATAAACCCTGCACCAATCCATCCTTAGAGGGTGGAGGGGAAGAGTTGGCAAAAATTCCTCCTCCCTTGTGCTGTTTTGCTCCTTTCATTTGGTGGCAGTGCTGTCGAATGGTAAGTCACTGAACCAGATACAGGCTCTGACCTTTTGGGTGACCTTGGGCCACTCACCTCTCTGTGCCTCTCTCTTGCTTCCCCTCTTTGTTGTTTCCTTTAAATGCACGGCGTAAAATTATGCAGAGCTGATTCTGTCTTTGGAGAGCAGTTTCTGTCCTAGCAGGACCCCACCCCTGGCTGTTAATTCCAGGATCTTAGGCTCATGATTAAGTTACTGCAGTGTAACAAGGTACCTTACATCTGTTGCTCATTAGGGGGAATTGTCTGAGCCAGGGTAAATCTGAACTACTCATCTTGACTTTCTCTGTAGTCAGTGAAAAACATTTGTCACTCTTTGGTTGCATTCTGCAGTAGACATCTAACATATATCAGATGAATTATGTCGCCCGAATGCCTACATTGATTATGAATTGTCTAGAAGAAATAGCTGAGATGAAGATTTCCATACTGAGGTAGTCTAAAGTTATGTGGAAATTACTTTCCTAGTAACTGCTCATACATGTGCAAACAAAAGTGAACTACTTTGATGCAACATACAACTAACCTTACATACGGTAGCTCAAATTATCTTACATTTACTCTGAGCTAAACACATACTTGCGATTAACATGGCTCAGCTGACACATGTTAAGTGTATCACTTGTTCACTCACCTACTTTTTCTAAACACACCATTCTACTACATTTGTTTACCATCAGCCTACTTTGTGACCAAGCCTTTTTAAAGTCTCTTTTTTTCTCTCGTTGACTGTACAGACTGAGGGCAAGGTCACTCTTTCTACTGGCTTGCCATATTTATCTTACTCTCTCAAGCAGAGTAACCTCGGTTTACACCCTTTCTGAGCTTTCCTTTTCCTTTTACTCCTAAGATCCCTTCTTTCTATGCAGCCTTCTCAATGCTCCCTATGAAGGACACTGTAAAAATGAACTGAATTTTAATACCTATGTCCTGGAAAAATTTAAAATGCAGACTGTAGGCACGAGTGTAAACTATTTTGTAAATCAGCAGCCTTACAATTTTTAAACCAGGCTGTAGTATGAATATAAGATTGCTTTAAAGCAAATACTTGTAAAGATGCAAACAGCAAGAAAGGCACCCTTGAAAATATTTTTCGTAGTGTGTCTATGGGAGATAATATTCCCAAGCAAAACCGCTTTTTGTTGTTGTTGTAGATGCATGTGGAAACAACAGACCCGTTTCTAAAATGTAAACAGATTTTTATGTAGATTTCCAAATACCCATCTAAGGCTTTTTATTGAAATATGGTTGTTTACCTATGGTATAGAAATTACAGAGATATACAACGTAAGTTTGATGTCTATTGTATACATTTCTGGCCATATCAAATATTTAATACCTGGTATTCTTTGGGATTTGTTAGCATCTCCTTTAAAACTTGCCTGCGGCAGTTACAAGATGGAATGTAAAAAGTGGTTTTGATTATCGTTTTGGATTGTCACCTTGACAGTTTGGGTTGGGTTTTATAGGCATGGAGAAAGAACACACACAGACACACACAATTGCTCCTTTTCACTTTGCATCCACTTTCCCAGTAGACAATTCTCTACAGAAATGGCTCAGGAGCAGAACAGACATGAAAGAATTACCAAGTGAAGCTATTTGAGGGAAACCTGGTTCATTATTATTTGGTTACAGGAATATATAAGTGGCAAGTTTCACCTATAAATTGCTATTACTAGGGGATCACAAACAGACCTTAGCTGGTATTTGAGTGGTCAAGTCAAATATACCACTGCCAACCAAAACAGAGTGAGGGAAAAAGCATATGGAAGGAAAGAGAAGAGGGAATAGAAATAGAAAGAGAGGAAAAACGAAGTAACTTTAGCTTTTGTTGCCCGTTTGTCGTGGTTTCAGCCGAAATCACTGCAACCAGACTGACAGATGGCCCTTCCCCCCCCCCCCAAAACACCCGGAGAGGAAGAGATAAGGAGATACAGAAGTTTAGAATGAACTACACT
>JAOXNO010000024.1:79052075-79076896 GCA_028565335.1 Limnodromus scolopaceus | reverse complement strand
GGGATGGTCTTTTTTCAGTGGTGCCCAGTGACAGGACAAGAGGAAATGGGCACAAACTTGAGTATAAGAAGTTCCACGTAAACGTGAGGAGGAACTTTACTGTGAGAGTGGTAGAGCACTGGAACAGGTTGCCCAGAGAGGTGGTGGAGTCTCCTTCTCTGGAGACATTCAAAACCCGCCTGGACAAGTTCCTGTGCAACCTGCTCCAGGTAGACCTGCTCCGGTGGGGGGGTTGGACTAGATGATCTCCAGAGGTCCCTTCCAACCACATATGATTCTATGATTCTATGATTTGTTGATTATATGAAATATTATGTGGTTTTCGTCAATATAATATGGCACAAAATTCAAATATTTTGTGGCTTTAAAATCAGTAAAGCAAGCACATTTTTGTATGTTACAATGCATATGCAATATACGTACATGTTACAGTAGATGTACAATACAATACATTTTTACTTGTCTATATTGCAAGTGTCAGGCTATCAAGCTGGTGAAAAGATTGAATATGTCACTTTTTGGTTTAGGACATGTATAGCACATCTAAGGAGTCAGGATCTTAAGTTTTGCTTCTGAAATTTATTTTGATTTAGAGTTACTACAATAGAGATGTCATCAGTGGTTAACCTATGCAAGTGATGAATTCCAATGTAACACCAGAGAGCAACAGTCACAGACTGCTGCCTATACACCTACACAGCAGGTGACCCATAGAGCCTCACCATGTCTTTTTATTATTTCTTTTCCCTGCAGGATTTTGTCTTAACAGCCTGCCTCTGTTTGCAATGTTGCCTTTCTTACCCCTCTGGAGGCTTCCTCACAGCCCCTTTCCAGCAACCTGGTGAAGTGACATAGCTGGGCCACATCAGAGCTGGACCACTGGTCCCTGGTGTATGGGCAGCCAAACCCCCCTGCCTGCCCCCTCTGACTCTTGGGGCAGGAGCTTGCAGCAGGGGCTGAGAGGGTTGCAGGATGAATATGAGTTTGGCATCCTCAGTAATGTCTAGCACAGCCCTTCATGGCCAGAAGTCTTTCCTCATTCAAAAATACTGAGACTCCTTTGCTCTGGTGCTCTTTCCTAGGCTTCTGCAAGTAGCTACTTTTAGAGACAAATAAATACGATAAATAGGGCTTTCTTCTGACCCATTATAGACTGTCTTAGGTGTAGGTAATTTGTTATCTCTAGATGCATTTTAAAATGCCAGTCAAATATCAGGTATGTTTCCAAGACAGGGACACCGTCTAATACAATGTTGTTTGACATCATTGTCTTCCATGTGCTCCTCCAGCACCTAAAGAGGCAAGAGCTATGAATATCATGTTTATTAGATGGAGAACTGAGTCATGGAAAGTTAAGTGTCGAGGAATAGAAGAGAAATCTTCAACGGAACAAGTAGATAAATTTCAGGCATTACAGTCCCAGTCTACTGCCTCTGTCAAACAATTCTCAGTCAAACAAAAGCAAAGGTTGTGTCTGTTTCACTGACAACAGGCTGTAGTACTGAAGGAAATATTAAAGCAGTTGAAGCTCTTCATTTCAATGTGAGCTTAGGGCATCTTCTAATTTTCTTTAACCACAGTCTACAGTCTAGCTTGAGTTCAAAAAAAAGTAGGAAGTGAAAAGAAAATGTTCATAGTGTGTTTAATATCTCCTTATTCATACATGGTGTTATATATATAATATATGCACACGATGGCTTATCTCCCTTATGACATTCATCACCTGTGAGGAGAGAAATAATAAGTCACTGGTGACTATTGCACTTGACTTATCCCTCCACATCAGAGAAGATAAATGCCAATAGAGAGATCAAGCCTTTTGTATTCTTTTCTAGGGGAGAAGGAATTTATCATAGGGATAATGGAATTTATCTTGATCAGATACAGATGATTTCATCACGGTAATGAGGGAATCCTTATTGCATGCAGACAATGTCTATGTTTTGAGTGTAGTTTTAGTTTATATATACTGTTTAGTGTATAAAACAGACTCCTTTTAATTCAGTGCAAGTTGGAGGTCTCAATTCCTACTGAACTCTACCGGGGATGAATTATTTGGTTAAGGGGGGAAAGGAGCAGAAACAAAAGAACGACTGAGAAGGAGAGCAAATGCAAGAAACTATGTAAAAGGAAATCAGCTGGTATTTGCTGTCATGCACATAAAATGCAGCATGTCATTTTAAAGTGCACACTTCCCAACTCCTGATAATTTAACACCATTTTAATACAGCTTTTATGCATGAAGTTAATATCTATTGTAGATAGAACAGCAACAGAACAGCTTTTCCAGACACTGCATTTGAAAAATAAAAGCAAACTTTCCTTCAAAGTAATATTCCATTGGTTCTTTTTATAACCCTTCTGTATTTCCTTCTTTCCTTCCTTTTCATTCTTAGAAACCAAGGTGTTTTCACTAAAAACAGAGGCTTTGTTTCTAGATACATTCCTATGGCTTCATTCAGTGCTCCAGGACCTGGAAGAACTGAATTCAGCCCCTAGAAAGTATCCTGATGATATTCCAGAAAAGACATTTGATCAGTATTTGATCAGAGAGATCGGAGACCAGCTCGTCAGAGGCCCACTTGGTGGAAACTGTTTTGGGAACAAGCCCCGTTCACTTCAGCTGCCCTGATAATCATTTTGTGCTGGAAAGGCTGAGATACACCTACAAAAATTACAGTATGACTTCACTGACAGCAGCCATGAGGTAGAGCAGGTTAATTAGAACGTAATCAAAATGCTTGTTTATGCTCAATAAATCTGATAGTACAGGAGTACCGTAAAAGGAACACAGTAAAATATGCAGTAGTGTTGTGACTGTATGTAGTGAATTACATTACATTTGTTAATATTGGCTGGACCGTTTATAAGGAAATTTTAATCTATCAAAAAAATATCTTGGCTTATGTTGCAGACAATTCAGGTTTGTGAAAGGTTCATACTATAGATTCTTCAAGTATCAGCATTGCCTGATGTTGCAATATAGAACATTTTACAGTGACATGCCCTGCTATTTGTCACTTTGCATCATGATGCTATATCTCAAAAATCGCAGCCCCATCTAACCTCCCCACTTCTCTTTTTTATTTATGGAAAGCAAACGGACACCAAATAACTCTGGAAAGCAAGGGTTTCCAAAGATCAGGAACTTGGAAGCAATTTTTAAATTGATGTTTCGAGGACTAAATAGGTAGAACTGTGACTACTTAAACTGGTGTTTTAAAAAGGAAGGAATACCTTTAATTTCAGGAACTCACTTCAATAAATATACTCTTCAACATAGTTCAGAAAAATTTTCCACCTTTGTGTTATACAAATAATTCTAATTTTTTGTAACAATAAACAATAAGTTCATCAATGAATCTGTCTGCATATCATAGATAACCCTTTCTGTGTTTAAGTATTTCCCATAGATGTCATAAAGTTATCTTAGGGAATATGTGAATTCTTCTGCATGTGTTACCTAAATAAATACTTTGTGTATACTTTTAAGTTCATATTTGTGTTGAGACTAATATACTGCAACCTTGAGCACAGTGGGAGCTATGAGAATCAAGGGAGCCATCAAGCAGGCTGATTAGACTGCCCACTGAGCACAAGTGATATCAAAACAAGCAAGCTTTGGCCAGCATTAAAAGCAGAATGCAGCAGGAACTGCAGGCATGTTATACAAAGTGGGATGCTGTTGGCACTTATAAAATAGCAAGATGTTGCAAAAATGGACCAATCACCCCAAAATGCAGCCCTGAGTGATCAGTGGGTCTCATGGGAATGATGGGACACCGCTAGCAGAATTGAAAACTAAATCACAGCCTTCACTGTGCACACAGTTACGGATACACATGTTTATATATAATCTGTCCACATATCTGTCAACATTACTATTCATGACTGCTGTGGCACCTTGGTATGCTGGTGATATTTCAGTGAAAGAGAACAACTTTTTTTTTTTTTTTCTTCTTGTGAAAAGATTACATCCACATGTAAAAAGATTTGCAAAAACTGAAGGAGTATATTTTCGAAGCATTGCATATAATTTTAGTATCATGGTCTGCTACAGGTCTCTAAATCAAGCTCCGTACAACTTCTGACAGAATTCTAAAAGGAATTTATAGATATTTTTCTTTTTTTGAAATATGTATATATAGACATACAGTTTTTTGCCTATGACGCTCCTGTAACTGAAGGAAACATTATAGATTTCTTAAACTGGGGAGAGAACAGGTGGAAGGGCAGATACTTCAGCTTGAGAGATGAAGAAATTCTGCAATGTTTTTTTCTTCTTAAAACAGATTTAAAGCATTTCCTGCTAGCCATGACTATGGTGGATCACTCATTTTGTGTGCCTCTTGCACGCCCAAGGCTGAGGTTCTCTGTATTCACAAACGGTCTGAGGTGGCTTCACAAGTGAACCTTTCTACTAACGAGGTGCATGGACGTTATGTTACTGCTGATTGCAGGTGGAAGGAGGAGGTGTTAGCAACTGAACCACAGCAAACCTATAAATACAGGACTCCAAAGGCTCTAAAAAGCCCTGTTTGGTTTGTTCTGTTTAGAAACATTTTGAGTTGCCATGAGAAATGAGAGACAAGGCAGTCAGTTGCTGGTTAGAAAAACTATCTGCTTCCTCCATCCATTGTTCTGTCCACACCTAGAAACAGCTTTTGAGATTTGGATACTAATTTCCCCTCAATATGAAGCTACTTAGTATACCAACACTCTGTTGCATATAGTCCGGTGTCCATCACTTTCTTGTGTCACTTGAGGAACATGCTCAAATCACCAATTATATTTTTTTTGACAGAAATCGCTTGCTCCCTCATTTTTACATAAGAAAATTTAAAAATACAAAGTTAAAAAATTAAGATATATGGGGAAATTATCCATAGCATTTTAAATCTCCTGTGTTGAATAATACTTTTCTGTCCCTCAGTTTGTGGGGAGTATTGATTAGCGTTTGCAATCATTAAATCCTTTTCACAACTTCCAGAAAAAGTGCTTTGATTGTTTGATCTTACCCCTACAATAGACAATTATTTGTGTCAATTTATGTATGAAATGAGACAATTCAACCTTTGACATGAAAACTAAACCTTAAAAAGGATGTTGTTCGCCATTTGAAATTTTGGCAGTTTGGACTGCAGACTTTGTGAAATATGAAAACGGTTACAACAATCAAACTGAGAACCCCCTCAACCATCAGAACGGAACTCCATGAGGCATTAGTGGGACATCCAGCTAGAAGGGGTTACAATTTCCATATAAAGTTGTGTACTTGAAGACTGAAGACTGTCAATAAAGAGAATTTCATAGACTGCTTGGGAAATGTATCGGACTCTCTGGCTTAAATCTCATTCCAGGTACTGACTCTTCCAACAAAGACAATCAAAGTGAAATATGTTGTTTAAAATAATCTTCATTCTGCTTGGCCATAGTACAAGCTGCTCTTCTTAGGGACTTCCTCATTACAAATATCAGTTTCCTAAGCCTTCAGTCTTTAACCAGTATTCAAATGAAATATGGTCCACAGTAAATCATATGCCCCACTGGGCTTTTCAAGTGTCAGTAAAACATGTATATGGACGACATGATGTAGGTCTGCTAGTGAAGACTCAGCAGTCCTTGATAGCTTCTTCCCTTTTCTCCATGTTGCCATGATCCCATGGTGTTTCTCATAAGAAAACAGTAATTTCACTTCAGTTCATAAGTGTTTGGGCACAGTCCTAACTGTGGGTTTTCATAATCTGAATGTAAACCTGTTCTGATGGATATATGTACCTTTTATGGAACCAAAATGTCAACGGCCTTTGGTCCAAGTAATAAAATCAGCTCTTACACAGAAACAAGCAGTACTGTTAAGGCTTTAAACATCATCATAAACTATCATGAGTTACTCAATACATCATCTTCAGGTACAAAATCTTTTGGTCTGTTCTTACCAGCATCAATCAATCAAAGTTTATAGGCTCACAAGTTGTTTGGCCAACACTCAGTAGTAATATTTTAACCATATCTACACTGCAAACAAAATCCATACAGAAAATGTAAGGTGAACGTCTGTTGTTTGATTTGGTTTGGTTTGGTTTCTTAATTTATCAAGAACACTGATGCATTTTCCTCTTTGTGAAAGTGCTCACTTGGATGTAAGCGTCTCAGGTGCATCCATATCTATAGTCAAGGCTACTCTGTTATGTCTTCCTCTCTCATGGACATCACAACGGAATCTAGAGGAATGACATATTCTTTCTGCTCCTCTTGCTTCATGAGTGTTGCATACTTTAAATTTTGCAAATAATTTTTTCAAAAATTGTGCTAGTATAGTCAGGTCATTTATCTTGATGGCAAGGATCACAGAAAAGACACATGAAAATAAATATTCTCCCTTCCTTGCCCAGTATAGTTTCAAGTCATCTTTCTTACACAAACAAGCAATTTCTGGAAAAAAACCCTCCTTATCCTTTTTGGATAGACACATGGCTGAATAAAGTGAATTTCATGTTATAAGCATTAGAAGGTTTCAGATTCTCAATCTAAGAAAGCAGACGCAAGGTCAAGGGCAACACATCAGATAAGATGTTACTACTATGGTTGTGGTCCAGGTTCAAGGACTAGATGTTTTGGAATGGAAAGTTACTGCTGTAATTATATGAAGACTCTCATGTCAAATATACCATGCTGGAAATTATCCCAAAGTTCTTGGGTTTTGGTGTGACTATCGCAATATACCATCCTCTGTAAAAACTTGCAATGTAATTTTTATTTTGCTTCATTCATCACAAGCATTTGTTTTTTCTTTCTCACTTCCCCCCGGCTTCCCCCCCAGCCCACTCCCAAAATGTGTATTCCTCTGTGGTTTAGTATGTATGTTAATAGAGAATGTACATCATCCCAGCACTGTCATATAATACATACACCATCAATTACTTGCATATGCAGAGTGAGCAATGCCCTTTAATAAGCTTCTCTGAAATAAAATAGCCTTTTAATTAGCTTGTAAATGTGATCAACATCAGAGCACAGGGTATTTCAAACTCTTCCTTTCAAGTCACCAACTCAACAGTGGCTCAACTTTAAAGGAAAACCAAAGAGCAAAATTGTACTTAGAATATCAAGTTCATAGGTAAAACTTAGGAGAAGATTTTTGTTCTTAAAAAGTCGGTTTGTTTCATACATGTCTCTGCCTCAAAAGAAATAATTTGCTCTATTAAGACTTATGAAAGAAGACTTTTACATTAGAGCTTCCTGGGTTGTAATTAGATGCCCTGCTATTGCTCTTTAAATCATCTTCAATAAATGGAGTAGTCCATTTTTACTTTGGATTCCCAAACTAACTTTTCACTAGATATTTAGGTCTTATAAATCAATATCAACAGGTACCGGTCTCCATGCTAAAAACAGAAAGGGGTAACATTGGGAAGCAATGTTAACAGCAACCCATAACAACAATAAAAACTCCAAGACAAGCAGGTATCAAAAGAGTAAGGAAGTTCTGTAATTAATGTAATCTTTTACCTCTCCTAAAAAAATCATATTTGAAAGTGTAAGTGGCCACATTGTGTTCTCTAGTGTTAATACATTGTGAATATTTATTTAACATTGGAGGGAAGTAGATGTGTGAAAAGGTAGATGATTTTAAATTTGTGATTCATCAAAATGGTATTTGAAGGAGAGGGGAGGAAAGTCTTTTTTTTTATTTTTAAATCTCTTCAGAAATTATAATTTAAAACATGAAGTCAGAAGTTGGTCTTTGAAAAACTGTTTAGCACTTCCTAAATATGTTTCAGTTGTGCCCTTTGGGCCAGCATAAGTAAGAATGGTTCAGAATAGAGCAAGAGTGGCATGAAACTATGATTACAGTTTTAATGTTCCTCCTCAACTCAGCCAGCAGGGAAAAAAAAAAGTGCTTATGTCTAGAAATTGCTCAAGCACCTGCTTAACATTATATTCATGATTCATTAAAGGGACCGGCAAGTTTAAAGCTAAAAGGCACCATTAGATCATCTAGTTTTGTCTCCTGACTAAATAATTACTTTGCTGGATAGTGACAATGAAAATATGGTTGCAAACTTCAAAATCTCCCTAGAGCGCCAAAACCTGCCTTTCTTTTCCTGATGGGTTATGTAGTGGAGTCAAGTTTTCAGGACTGTGATATAAACTGAGAAACTTTCTGTCAATAACTGCTGATCTTGCACAATTACAAGTAAATTTATAAATCTGTCAATTTTCAAATATTTCAGATGTTTATTTCGCTAAATATGATAAATAATTGGAATTTTAAACCGAGTGACATGCTGACTGGATCATTTTCATTTAATTTTGTGTAAGTTTATAAAGAATATATGCATCTAATACTTTGGCTCATTGTGATAAATGTTTTGCAATAAAAATTGGGTGGTCTAAATATTTTTTTAATAAAGTAGAGTTGGAGTGAAAACAGTTTATAAAGAACAAATAATACAGTAGAGTATTTTGACTTTTTAATAAATATCTTTGAAAATACTTTAAGCCTGGTTTGCTCTTGTTTAACAAAATGTATGATAAGTGAAATGCTAAGCTATCAGAGAGTTTAACAATATTTTTTGGCTTAAAAATATGTTTAATGAAAAGAACAGGCAGTCAAAGTATTTCTCCATTTCTTAGAGTATACAAAATGTACAAACCAAATATTTTACTATGGATCCCTACGTGCAAATAAGGCTATTTATAATGTATTTCATAAATGTTAATTTCCTTTGTGAGTCTCTCAGACTGATTAAGCACTGACTTTGGAGTGACTTATTGTATGCTTAAGTTAATTACATCCACAAATATTTGCAAAAACCAGGGAAGAGGTTTTACCTAATATTAGTAAAGGTAGAAGAATCTAACCCATTGTTAACTTTATTTGGTAAAACTACATGCATTGTGTCTTTGTTTCCTCTTTATTTTACTGACAGGCAATGGGTAATAAGATAAAACTGTACCACCAGTATGTGGAGAAAATTACCCTTTTAACAGATAAGCCTTGAAATATCACAAGAAACAGTACTGTGATTTTTGCCTATTCTATCCATGTGTCAAATAAGCTAATTCTATCACAGCAAATACAAATATGCACAAATTGTGTGCTTTAGAAACAGTATTGACTCTTTGGAGGAATCTCTATTTTAAAAATCACTAACACTTTTTATTGTTTTTGAAGTCTGTAAATATCAACTTTGCAAATCATATTCTCAGGAAGGTCTCAGATTGTAAAGATTACAAACACCTTTGCATTAGCTTTGAAAGGTCAGTGTATGTAGCTACCTTGTGTTAACAAAGGTGCCTGTCACTCTAACATTGTCCATTCTTTTGAAAGCTATTCTCCAAAGCAGGAAAAGTAGCATCTTTTAATTTTCTTTTCTCTCTTTTTTTTTTTTTTTGTGTTTTGGCTTTGCTTTCTTTTGTTTTGTTTTTAATCTTCTCTTTGTCTTTCTGTCTGTTTTTTTCATATTTTAGAAAACAAAAAAAAAGTTTTTGATTGTTGACTCAGCGTTCAGTTACAATAACATTTAAATGTAAGGTTCAGCACACAGATTAATTTCGTTCCTGATCATATAAACATAGCTTATTGATAAAGAGGTAGCCAAGTCTAAACTATTTCCAGTACTACAAGGGCAGACATTGACTGGGACATGAGTAGTGTGTGTGTGTTGATTCAAGCAGCAGGGGAGTTTGTGATTGATGATCACTGGACTCTCCAGGAGCTATCGCTGCATTGGAAATGATAGCACAGCGTTTGGGAGATAAAAGGATAATCACCATAGCAAAAAAAGCCAAAATAAAGTGCAAACAGTCACAAATAAATTTAAACTTAATAAAAAAATCTGTTCTTGGGTTGTAAACAGCAAAAGAGATAGTTTCTGGATTTCAGCCTCTGGAATTGAAGCAGGGGTAAGCGATCATTTTGGCAAAATGAGTATCTTCTCTTTTGCCATTGCAGAGTCATTGCAGAGTCAGGCCACCTTCAAACCCTGTCCGTATTCATTCTTCATTCTTGTTCCAGAATGGCTAAAGGCAGTGTTTGAGAAAAGTTGTAATTTTAAGTAGGTAGATAACAGCCACAAAATTACACACCACAGTCTGAATATTTTTCAGAGCTCGCCAGGTATTAAAACCACAAAATATTTACTCCCAGCTCTCAGTCTCTGCATTTCTCCCTCCCTTCTCACAAAACAGCAGAGCTGGAATGTTCTTGTTTCTCCATGATACCATCCGCAGTGGACCTCACTTATGCACGGATGCAGGGTGGTCTAAACAGCCACTGGCCAGACACTTTCCTTTCCTGAAAAAGATGGTCTTAGAGTATTTAATCTTAATTTTTACAGTTCCTGTAGAAGAAGATTATCATGTGCAGTGGTAAGCTAGGAACCTATTCAATTTCCATTCTTTTATTGATTTCAGGCTACAGAAAAAGAGAAGGAGCTGACAGCATGACTTGAACCAACGGTTCAGTAACTCTTTCATGCCTTTCATGCTGTCTCCTGCAGGTTTTCGAGTCCATTGTCATGACAGAGTAAAAGGAGTAAAATAATCAAAAATTACAATTGTTTTCATGCCCTTTCATTTGACAGTGATATGACTGGGGCTTAAATATTAAAAATATCACCAACAAGACAACAAAGTTGCTGGTCACTCTTTATCCCTGAGTTGGACTTCAGGTGTTTAGGGAATCCTCAAAACCAGAAAAGAAAGGAGAGGGGTGGAACAGATATGCAACTGTGGTGCAGCTAAACACCACACAGCCACTTACCAGTCCCCCAACAGGACATGGGAGAGAACAGGAAGAGCTAAAGCAAGAAAATTCATAAATTGTGAGAAAGAGAGCTTAATAAGCAAAATAAAGAAGAAAACAAAAACCCCCAAATTATACAAAGACAATCACTTGCCACCTCCCACAAATAGATTGCCGTCCAGCCAGCTTCCATGCAATTGCTACCTTCTCAAAATGTCCTTTCACTCAGTTTTTATTCCTGAGCATGACATTATATGGCATAGAGTATCCCTCTGGTCAATCCATGTCTGCTGTCCAGCTTGTGTCCAATCCCACCCCTGGGCTACCCGCTGCTGGGAGCAGAGCGAGAAAAAGAGAAAGGCTTGGTGGTGTGCAAGTGCTCCACAGCAACGGCCATAACACTGGTGTGTTGTCAACACTGCTTTACTCACAAATCCAGAACACAGCACCATATGGGCTGTTCTGAAGAAAATTAACTCCATCCAAGCCAGATCAAATCCAAAAGTTCAGAGCAAAAGTTTAGAAAGTAGATGGACGAGGTTGGTACGAAGTGGTTAAAAAGAAATAAAAATGCACGTTTTATGGGTGAATGCTGACATAGACTGGGAAACAAATAAGGTATTTATAGGCCACAGTACAAGAAGGATAATATGATCTATTTCACCCACTTGAGAGAATAAATTGATACAGAAAGAAATAGAGAAGCTTGATAAGTTCATTCAACAGCCTAAGAATGAGGTACAAAGAACATTACTCTGTAGAGTGAAAAATTAAGGAGATTTCATAAATTTTCTATTATTAATACCATGATTAAAAAAAATGGCACTAACAAGCATCTGAAAAATATTTCTTAGGCTGGATGAGACTTTTTAAGACCCTTCCTGCTATGCTCTTCGGGCAATACACCACCATGCTATCCCTTACAATCAACCATATTTGCAGCACAGACTATGCTACATTTGCTATTAGAAAATCACAAGAAAGAGTTAGAAACCACCTTTCTTCCAAAATCATATCAAACTTTGCATTGCTCAAAGTAAGCAACTGGCAGACTGCTCAGATTTGATGGGTAATTAGATTATTCCTTTTCACATGTACGGTTTGTTATCGAACTCATCATATCCTAATGCTTGCAACCTTAATTCTACATATTGCTATAAAAACATATGAATTGTAACTAAGGAGCTCTTTTTGACTCAAGTTGATCAAGTATTTTCGAGTGAAGTTGTTTTCATGTGTACAGAATATGCTGATTTCTTGAAGCCAGAATGTTTCACGCCAGTATGAAGGGTTTTATGGCATTATTTTAACATGAGTATTTTTGGGCAGCATAAAGGTTGTGTCAGGCAGGAAGGCTGAATGGAAGGTGGAACTCAGTGTCCAGAATTTCCTAGAATATCTAGGCTAGAATATCTAGCCTAGTGGTCAGGGCTGTCTTGGGATAAAGAATCCGACTCAGCATGGGATGTGCATTTCCATCCTCCCAGCTGAATATCCGGGCTCTTATGAAGTAGGTGCTTGCACCATCTTCTCCAGAATCCTTCCAACAATTGAATGTTCTTTCCAGATACCTGCAGGAACTATAGTCAATACTATGGCAGCCACCTGTCCAGTACACGACTTGAAATCAGACTTGAAGTTACTAAATGGTCTCACGCAGCTTAGTTTTGGACCTTATCCTTAGGAGGCAGTTGCCCTCTCTGTCCTGTGGTGAAAGCCCATAGGGAACCCAGGGAGAATTCAGGACTAACCTTGGCAACAGTGTGAGTGAATCACCTTCAAGTTTCAGAATGATCTTGCTACTGGCCTCTTGGCTATCATGAGCCAGAGCTTTTCTTTCTTCATCGGACACTTTGGCTTCTGAAACCTCCTCTCCCCAAATATTCCCCGATGTTGTGCACTGTCAGCTGCTACACCGAAGGATGTCCCAACCTTGTGCTGTAAGCCCTGGTTTTTTAATGCCTTGCTATCTAGTCCACACTGCAAAGGTGGACTTTTTTTCTTCTGAAAAAAACATCTCTTCCACGCCTGTGACTCTGCAGTTCTTGGTGACATTTCTCTGTGAAACCCTCCCTCACACAGAAAGGGTGAAAATATCTTTTGTTTTAAACTTTAACAAACAAATTTTAAAAGCCTGGTAGTTATTCTGACTCCCATTTTTTTTTATTCCACCCAATTTCATTTTAGCTTTTTTGTTTTGCCACAGAAATTAATTTGTACAGTAGGGAAGTAAAAGACATTTTAAAAAAATTGCTTTCACTGAAAATCAATTTTCTGTGGCATTTTCTCCTTCTAAAAAAGTTAATTTGAGGAGAAAACATTTAGTTTAAAAAAAAATGAACAGTTCTAATTGTGATTTTGGAAGCAAACCAAATAATATACAGGAAAGGGCTTCTCAGATTGTATGAGCTCACTCTGCTCCTCTCCCACTCAAAGCCTTGCTAAACTGGTGACACTGCAGACATAACCCTCAGCCTCATCTTTTCTCCAAGCTCTCTATTCTCGTAGATTCCCTCAGAAGGTCTCTAGCTCTTTCTTTCTACCTGCACAGAAGGTGGCATAGATTTCTCACACTCCATCAGAATTAACAGGCTGCACCTACGGAATTGAGTCAGCACAACTTTCTCAGCGCTTTAATGCAGATTCCTACACTTGCTAATAGTTTGGGTCAACAGATGAGCCCTGCATTCCTTTGCAGGGGCATAGATCGTACTATCCTGATACAAATGTCAAATAAATTACCCAGCCGTTAGTTTCTTGGCCATACTGTTCGGGGAAATAAATAAGGCGGTGACCTAAGCTATTGTTTATGAGTCAGGTCTTCATCATGTAGTAGATATTATTGTACATGAGAAATAACAGCACAAGCAGAAAGATCCCCAAATTTTGCTGTGTGGTTGCACTTACCACATGGTATATTAAAATATAATGAAAATATATTATGTTACGAGATAGAAAATAATGTCAAATAGAGGAAAATGCAAGCAGGCTCCTGACTGAATAAATCAGGGAGAATACGCAAGGCAATAAATTCCAGTCAGTTTCCTCGCTGTGTGGGCAAAAAGGGATTAAACAAGGCAGTGGCTTAAATTTATAGTGGCTCTTATTTATGAGTCAGGCCTCAATCATGTATCAGAGACACTAGGCCTATAATAATGGCACAAGCAAAACAGAACCGATTCTCAGAGGGCAGATGCCTTCAGGACATGGAAGTGTGCTACTGCACAATGTAGAAACAGAAAATGAAGGCAGAGAGGGAGGAGAACTGAACAACACCCTCACCATATTTCCATGCTATGGAGGACAATAACCCCAAGATTTTCCTCTTCTGTTGCCTGGCTTCTTTACCTCCACCTTTGCCAGTTCTTCTCCTTCCCCTCACTTTTATTTTCTTCATATAGTTTGAATCGGGAAAATAACAGAAGGGCTTTCTGCCAAGGCCGGAGTGTACGGGGAGCTGGATTCGCTCATTTTGTCAGCTGTCTCATCAGAACAGCTCTCTTTCTCCCCATCTTCTACATACTTGTGACAATCTTACATAATTGGGCAAAGTATCTGAAAAAAAATGCCTATCATTTGCTTGTAAAATACAGGGATGCACATGTAAAACAGCAATGTCTCACAAAAGAGCTGGGATGATAGTAGCTACCAAATTAAACATGAGCTTGCTTTGTGATCCGAGCTGAAAAAATCCACTACAATTTTTGGCGGTGTATGCAGAGTCATCATATCCGATTGGCAACACACGGCTCTCTGCGAGCCACCGAGTGAGCTCCAGCCACTTCGGTACAAGGGAGATGTCAAAACAAACTGGTGGGAATTCGAAGCGGAACACTCCTTTCCCCTCTCCTCCCTTCACGCCTACCCGCCTCTGAACATCTGACGAGGCTGGAAGAACTGCTACATCCGGAGCCTTTTAAATATAGAACTTGTGAATGGTTTGTACTGATTCATATATGCATCACTGACACGGTGCTGGCAGTAGCACAGCGATGAGTGCAGCATAAAATCTATGTGAAACAGAAGAGGGTATAACTTTTTGTTTATGTCAGTCAGACTTTGGTTCAGTGGATACCGCTTGGTTAAACCAAATTTATACGTGGGACATATAGCTGTGCTATATTGGGAGTGTTTTGGCCAAAGAGGTATTGCCTAAGGAAGAAGCAGTCTGTCAAGGGTGACACACACTGCTGGTGCATACCAGTTTGGCACAAATTTGGTCATGAAAGGTTTCTTCGGTGCAGGCTTGAAGGTCCAGTCAGACCAGAGGGAGGTCTCAGAGCAGCTCATAGTCTGATGGTCCTCCTGACTTGGGATGTAAGAGACGCCAAACCAAGTCTCTCCATGTCGTGGTTCATGCTGGGGACTTGTATTCAATCATCCACACTACAGGTGTGCAAAAATAAACACGGGATGGAGCCTCTAACCAAACAGCTTTTGATTATTTACTGGGAGAGACATGAGTTTGAATTCTTGGGACAATAAATATTAATTTATGCAGAAGTTTGTACTCCCCCTTGAAAAAGCCATCCCAAAATAGCAAAGAACAGTGGTTGAGGCATAGACGAAAGATGGAGAGCAAGAGAGAAGCAAAAGTGAAGTGAGATAAAGTGAATCTAGTTTCCTCTACAACATGTGGGAGGTCAGACTACTCAGAGGCCTTTCTTATAGTCATCTTCCTTCTTATTAAAACCTCAGAAGGTCTTAATTTTCATTCTAAATGGAAAGGAAACCTTACAAAATCTCAATATTCTTGCATAAGGGAAAGGCACTATGGGAACTTGCTACCAGTCTGGTTGGTACAAGTATTAGAAATATCGACAAATACGTCATAAAGAAGAGGAACAGCAATAGGCAAAAATGGTGTAACTACAGTAACTGTCAAGAAAATCATATACCATTTGGGTGACTAAGGCAATGAAATCTCTTTGCAATTAAACTGTGCAGGCTGGACAGAGAATGTGGGGGCCAAAGCTGAGGAGAACAGGACTTTATTGATGGAGGATGGGAAAAAGGTCTCGCAATTAGTTTGCTTAATTCCTTTTGTTTTAAGAGTCCACATCTCTAGCAACGTATAAGCATTATATCTTAATTCCTCGGGCTGAAATATTTTTGACTGTAATCTCAGAAGAAAGCAGGGTTTAAATTGAAAGGAGAAAGAAGTAAATATTTTACATTCTGTAGCATTCCATAGAGATAGAAATGCATCATGGCCAGGTTTTTCTCAGATTATGTGTTATTTTCTAGTGCTGTTATATGTTTTACAAGACACAATATTGATTTAATGCAGTAGTTGGTTCTCTTGTTGTGCCTTCCAGGCACTATTCATTAAAAAAAAAAAAAAATAACAAAACCCTCACACTTAGCAAAAAATGCTATATACTGTACTGCCCTGTTTGTAACATTAGAGACTGTGGCTTTTATGCCATTCATACAAGTGAGTTGCAAGCTGAGACAAATAATACTCCAAAATCTGCAAAATGCCCCTCTCTAGTCTGTTCAGTTCATAGTTATTCCCTTGGCTGTTTGGGATTTACTAGTAAGTCTTGAAAACTCGATAGGAGAAATTACTTTTATTTGTGGAAATTATGCTTCTCCGGATACTTATCATCATGTGATCTGCTTTTCTGTTCATTCCAAATGGTTTGGGGATCATGTTCTTCATGATTATGCCTCCTACTCCTGAAATCCAATTTCCTTTTTTTTTCATATGTGAGGCAACTGTGTTGCTGCAAGTAGGTTGCTTTGTGCCCTTCTGAACTAAGATCTCCTTCACAACCTTCTCGAATAGCTCAAAGCTTAAAGGAGCAAAAGTAAATATATTTTTCTTACTCTTTAGCTGTATTTATTTTACGTTGTCTGCTACCCTGCCTGCAGCACTGCTAGTGTTCCCAGAGCTCATGAACCTATTTACTTTCCATCCACTGCCTGCTGCAGAAGGCTTTGTTCCTGTCTATCACAGTGGGAAAAAATGTTCACAGCTTTCCGGGTCTTATCATAGCAGTTGCAAGCAGACAAGAAATATAAACAGGCTCAGGAGATCTAGGTCTGAGGGTGGAAGAAGATAATTTTAACTTTCAGGATCAAACTCTTGGAGAAGACTTTGCCAGGACCTGTTGAGGCAGCTGAGAGATGTTGGAAAAGAGAAAAGTCCGTTTACACCTTCTTCCTTTAAAGGAGTCCATCTTGTCCCTTTGCTGTTGTGGACTGCTTAGCATTCAAATGGCAGAAGCAATTGCGGTGGGAAATTCTCCAGTTGTGATTAGGAGATGAGCCTCAACTGCCACTCTGCCATTTGCAAACTAATTATGGGGACTTCTTAAGGTTAGGTTTTTTGTTGTTGTTTGGTTGAGGCTTTTCAAGACTGTAAATGGAATAAGGGGTTTGCAGAGAGGAAAGCTAGAGGAAAGGGAAATTTTGAGGTTAAGTGCTTTAATTCAGAAGATTTCTATTAAGGAGAAGCTACATGATGCCAAGCATGTGAGATGCTCATTGTAACCTCTTGGGCAGTTTAAAATATGTTAATTTTACTGTGTTTAGTCTTATAAATTCAATGAAGATATAGAATGAACTTCTGAAATGGCCAGGGAAACCCAGGAGCAGTCTTTCCTGAGGAAAAGGGGGTAACTAAAGAGATGTTTTGAAGTCTGTGGGCAATCTTTGTGAGCTTCATCTGTCACAAATGTTGCATGTCTGATAACATCTTCTGTCACTTTTTATTTCATTTGTTTACAAACTGATTTTTTTTTCCCTCAAAAATACATCCAGGGAATATCCTTCCAAGTGTTCTATCAAACAGCTGACCTTGAAAATGGAATAACTTGCAAATGAATAGAGAACAAGCTAAGACAATAAAAGCATTTTTAAAATATTCTCTTTTTTTCCCTCTTTTCTTACTCATACAAGTCCTGATGTCCATATTGTGACGGAGCTACAGAAATGTCCTGTTTCTACATTTGCAAGAACAGAGGTGATCATTGCAATGCATTTTGTGAGATTTTTGTGAGTGATAAAAGAACAGTGTACCTAATGAAACAAAGGTGTATTTACCTCAAGTCTTTCTTTATTCTGTTTGCTAAATGGAGACAAGAAGTTACCTTGAGGAAGGGACTTTTCTTCTATGCTTCTGCAGAGTCCAGCATCACGGAGCCAGTAGCAGTTCATAACTTTGACATTACTTTAATACATACAAATAATAACCCTTACCTCCCTGGCTTAAAAATCACGCATTCGTGAAGTACTACCAGAAATATCTTTTGGTCAAATTACGTAGGAGAGTCTTCTTGCCACCTTTCCGCATTAAAGAGATTATAGCAGCGATCACATATGTGATTTGCAAACTAAAGGAGAGCTTCCATCTTTTGTGTGGTAGTTTCATACCTTCTGGTTTTATTTGGAAGCTTGGATGGCTCGGGCTAGCCCAGCCCCAAATCCGCAGAGACTTTTGGCACGACTGCAACTAACTCACATTCCCCACAGCAGCATGAGGGCAACATCAGCCGAGCGCCGGTCCCTTTCCTGCGCCTGCTGGCTGGATGGGCTAATCCAGTAGCTAGGCAACAGGAAGGAGAGGAGCTGGGGGCCAGGGAAGGAAGTTTTCGGCAAGGAAGGGCTGCCTGGCTGTGTGAGGGAAGTCTACATATTTCCTGAGAGAACAGAACTCCCTGCATGATAACACAGCGTAGTAAATCTTGATTGCAAGTGCTGTTTGAACGGGGTCAAGGTTTGCCGAGGGTAGTATACCCACATCTAAAATTAACTCAGCAGTCTTCCCCAAATGTCCCACATTCTCATTCTACTAGACACATTTTGACAGTCCATGCTCAGTGTTAACTAATCTTATGCAAAGCAGTAAATTTGGAGAAATATATTCCATTGCACACAGTTGCTAATCTATGTAGAATTCAACAGACAATTCTGTAGTTATTGCAATGGTAATCTGAGCCAATGAAACTTTTTGCCCTGCCTCTATTAGATCATTTGTGTTTCAGAGGATGAAGGCAGTTTTAAAAAGAATAGCTTTCTTTTTGTACACTTTCTGTATTAGCCAGTGAAGAAGTATGCAGAAGCTGGTCTAAATTTGCTTTGTTTATATGCAGCATGTACATATTTATGTGTGCTTCGTGTATTTTTTCATTTAAATTTCTTTCTTTTCCCCTCACTAACTCCTTTTATCATAGTGTGTCCTAAGTGAAAGGCAAACTCAATTAATCATCAACCAGCTTGTATTTCTATGGCATCTGTCGCCCTGATATCTAAGCATTATTTAAGTTTTTGTTGAATTTTGTGTTCAAATTTGCCCATCCTTGCTAGAAAGAAGCATGAGGCGATTTCAAGAGCAATTTACAAGGAGCTTTTTTTCCTCCTCTGTATGAGAGCAGCAATTCCTCTGATTCACAGGTTGACAGGAGCACATCACTCTGGTGCTCAGATCAGTGCACGAGCTGCCCATCGAATAGCAGATCAAGTTTAAAGTCCTAAGGGCAAATTCTACTGTCAGTTACACAGGTGAACATGTAACTTTAAGAGCAGAATTTGGCCCCTAGTCTTGATCTTCAAGTCTCTCAGTGGGAAACTTGATTACTGTGTTTAGGACAAAGTGTAAGAATGCTTTGTAAAGAGCTTGATACACACATACCGTGAGACACAAGTCTCTTTTTCTGGTTACCTTTTGATAGCATTTGGGAAGTTCTTGAATTACAACAGCTCTTGGGCTGCATGTTGTGCTATTAAGTTCCTTTAAAGAAGAATCAACTTCCTTGAGCTCTGATATGCAGGACAGTAACTGTAGCATTGATAAAAGCTTCATTGCCATATTTCCATGAAAGTATTAGCTAGGAAAACTGAAGTCGTGAATAAAGACCCAGCCCCTAAGATAATGTACAGTTAATTTTTTCCCTCCCTCTTCCTTCTCTTTTCAACAGACCTCCCAAACAGTGTCCTGGGTTTCTTTAGCACTCGAAACAGTTTAGATTTCAGAACTATTTCATAACAGTTGCCTGTAGGCACTTCTGACCAAAGCTGGATAATGACACAAATCAGTGCACTCTGTTTTGTGAAATTTAAAATTTCTCTAAATGCATCGTTCTCTGGGGTTCCATTTAGCCTTATCTAAGTGCTTGAGTGATCTTTAGGTCCTTCCTCCCGGCATGTACCTTCACCCATAGGAACAGCTCTCTGACCTACCATGTGAGCCAGAAGAGAACCCACAAGGAGAACATGCTCAGAGCCTGCTACAGCTTCGGTGTTGCTCTACTGCAGTGGTCCTTTTTTTAATTATTATTCTTTTTTTCTTTTTCTTTTTAATTTTTTTTTCTTGACAATGTGAAAGGCAGCCGTTTGCATGATTTTCCCAAGGGCTTCATGAAAATATGCCAATTCTTTCTGGATTTGGTGTCTCACACTGAGGTTGTGAGGAAGTGGGGACTCTCAGGTTTTGCAGAAATAGTTTTCTTACGGTGTGACGACTGGTACTGGTTCCAGGCTCTTCCATAGAGGACCCCTAAACTCCATGCACCCCCTCGTTTCTTTGCCCCACCTCTTCACAGCTCTGGTCAAACGATAGATCAGAGCAATGTCCACCAGATGGCAGCATGCCATATCGAAAATCAGTCACTTAAATCAATATTTAGGCATCTAATTTTTTTTTTTTTTTCAAAGATGTACCATTAAACCTAATAAAAACTCGTGACCTCAGAAATTGAAACGATGTGTTTCAGGTGCACCAGCTACCGCCAGTCTTTAGAGGAGTCAGTGGGTGGGAGAACAGCATCTTAACATGATGCCAACACTTCCCACCCCACTTTTGGCATGGCAGAGAATACGAAAGATACAATGGGGTAACTGTCCCTCCTCAAGGCCTTCAAGGGATGTCTCTGCTCTCTGGAGTTACTGCTTGGTATGTGCTTGGACATCACATCTATGAGGGCCACATGAGCAGCTGCAAGGTGCAAGAGATTGATGAACTAGAAGTGCTACCAAGGCCTCCATCTCAGAGGCCTTTCCCACCACTTGGTGACCTGAGCAGCAAACAGGCATAGCATCACCTCGCTGCTGGCTATTGCTGGCCAAGAAGAACTGCATCCAGGTGCCAGGACACTGCTATCAGAAGCCTGCAAGAAGAAAAGGTCCAAAATCCTTCTACTGCAGACAGGAGCCAGGCAGAGCTGATCAGCTTGGGAGAGAGTTTCAGAGCAGAAAAGAGAGGACAGGTAGGAGGAGACACTTTGCATTCAGACTTGCATGTGTGTGTGTGCAAGATGGGGAAGCCCACCTCCCATTAAAATCCGCCATTAACAATGTTAAGAAAATGACCACAGTGATTGTGTTGTTTTCAACATGGCAACGTTTGCAATACCACCAGATCATAGATATGTAAAGCCATGAAAGTGGTCATTTTTATCATGAACATTGATTCATAGTTCCATAACTAATCATGACAACTTTATTAATTGCTTATTACCAAGGGTTTTCTCTTTTATTAGAGAACAAGTGACTTCCTTCCCTTGTAGTGGTGTATATTTCTCTGTGTGATAGAGATTAATGCATGAAGCTTTGCAGGAAACTGCCTCATTGATTTTGTTGCCTTTGTATTTGTCTTCCTTAGGTGACTTCCAGTAACATAGATAGAGGGGACAAAAGAATTTCACTGGGACATCAAATACTGTGCTTACAATGACTCAAGTTTTGAGCGTCATTTGGAAATCTTATAAGCAGTAGGTCCGGTTTTCTCTGTTGTAATTTTTCCTTCAGTTTTATTGACTTATTAGAAAATGCATTGTTAATTCAGATCTAACAGTATGTAATGGCAAGTTATTTCGACCCGTATTGGTTTTGCATAATGTATCATTACCATAACGTGCTCAAGAACACCTTCTATTGCTTTTTGCACAACAGAGTTTTGTATGCATATATGTAATTGAATGTACTTCTGTATGAGACCTTATACATTTTACTTTTATATATGTCTCTGTGTGTATGTACGTATTTTACCAGCATTTTAGACGTACTCTGGAAAATTGAAAATTTCTGTTGTTAGTGTTTAACCTTATGACTCTGCTGTGTGTTGAATGAACAATTATTATAGGACCATTTCACCCTACACATTAGTAGCATATATTGCATTCACTGAACCTAAGAAAAAGCTTGACTTTAGATCCGAAAACCTTCAGTAAGGAAAAGTCTTATATCAGTACTTTTGAAAGCCTATAGCTTGGGGATAGTGTACATGAAAGAATGCAAGAGAGCTGATGGGGTACTTTTAAAAAATGTCCTGACAGAGTCAAGGTGATGGCCATTTTTAGCTGCCCTGCTATCCATCACCTCTTTCAGCCAGGCATACTCCATCATATGCAACAGCCTCATGAATTTATGCATCAAGCTGTGCAGCCAGTCGTGCCGAGGGCTCTGGTGACAAGTGAAATTGCTGTGCGCCTCATTTAGCTGTTTATTGCGCCTGAGTACGTGTTGCAGCTGTCATCTTACGATGGGATGATAGTGCTCGTTAATAGACAAGACAGGCAAATAATGATGGAGACTATAGCAAGAGATGCTCATCTGCCAATAGGCTCTCAGCAATATCACAAACATTCACAAAGTTTTCAATCAAAAACAACACTGCAAGAAAATACTGAGGCCAGCATCTGTTTTCTTATGTGACTAGCAGTACAGATTAAACTTCTGAGAAACTGTAGCCCAGTCTACCACATAACTTAACTTCTTGACATCTTACCTTTTTTTCTTTTGTCTCTGTCTTTTTTAATGCCTTTTGAAAGGAATGATTAGTACATGGCAAAATAATCCACTGTGTACTTTCCGCTTTTCTGGTCCTTTAGGTACAGCTCTCTCTGCTGTAACTAGAGTTGTTCCTCCTTGTTTGAGTGGCAAAAGTTTTGCTTAATAAATTTCAGTTGCCTAGTTATGCTGGTGTCCATTAGGCTGCTTGTAAACCACCCCTGGAAAAAACAAACAAACAAAATTAAACAAAAAACCAAAACAAAGTCCTATTTTAGTGGCATGCAAAATAATTTCAATAGAAAAAAACCACGTGTGAAGGCCACATTTCTTTCTGTGAAAGAGAAGATATGACAAATGCAAATTCAGCCTTATAAAAAGTCTCAGTAAAGATGGTGCCATATTCTACTTTTTCTCTCTACATTAAAGTTTGTGATGTGCTGCAATTTGCAACATTTTCTTTTATGCAGTTTGCAAAATTCTTTGCTCAGAGTAAGAGCTTTTTAGACTGTAGTATGAATTTTCTAACTTATTTGCAAGGAAATAAATTTTGTTTTGTAATTAAATCCTTCCATTAGCATTGGAAGTAAAGTGTTAATGTATTTGATGCAGTTAAAGGAAGTACTTGTGTATGTTAGATGAAGAAACTTTATGTAAATCCTCCTGGCATTTTCTAGGAAAGGTATTTTTAAACATTTTCTAAGTATACTTGCTAGACACTTTACTGAATATTAAGTCAAAGCTAACTCTTAAAATAATATGTTAAATAATACAAAACTCTTTCGTGCTTGCACACAAGTACACAAACACACAGAAACCCACAAAAGGTATGACTGCAATAATATGCATTTTGTATAATAGGCAACAACACTACATAGCAGTTGTGCAGGAATACAATACTACAAAAAAAAAATCAAAGTGAATGCATAGTAGTTATTCATGTAATAAGTATTTTCCACATGTAAGTGACATGTTTTCCCAGGTTATTATTACATAATAAAATTTTTAAAAAGGAAAAGAACCTGGAAAAGCTACTACACTTTGTGATGTAATTTATGTGTCCATTCAGTTGCTATCACTGTAATATTGAGCAGGCAAAAATGAATCTATGGGAGGTTTATGACACTTTCAAACCGTATATGTCACAGGATGATCTAAAACTGCTTTGCAAAGGGATAAACATTATCCTCATTTTACAGATGAAGATACTGAGGAAAGAGAAATTTCCTGTTCCAAATCAATATTAAATAAAATATATGTGCCACATGACTTGCTCTTGTAAAAATCTAAGTAAGATGAGCAATCTATTGTGCACGGACTATAAAGCCAATCTAAGAGCAGCAAGCTTAGGCTACCTTTCCTCTAAGCGAGCATCAGCCACCTGACATCCCCAAAATAACTGCACAATCTATGCGAGTTGCCTGGAGTCTCTCTGTAGAGACCAAATAAAAGAGGCCGAAGTCAAAGCCCTCTACATCCTTCTCTGATGGGAGGGCAAATGAAGAGTCTCTCTTGCAGCATCTGTTGCTCTCCTCTGGCTCCTGACAAGTGCTTTAATTTTAGAGAAACCTGTTTGTTTTTTTTTTAAACTTAAATGAAATCAGATAGCCCCCAGCTACTGTCTAACCAACATGTCTCTATTTTACTAATTCAAATCTGAGACACAGAGCGATGAGGTGATCTGGCAGAGATCACACAAAAAGTTTGTGTAAGACCTGGCTGTTTCCCACTGGTGCTTTCCTTTCTATGAATAAACTCCATAGCATCTTTCAGAGGCTGGTCCCTCGCTGTGAGATGAATGAGTCACTTTCTTCCTTCATGAGGGAACATTAAAATAAATATTAAAAAGCTGTAACACTGGCTGTACAGTCACCAAGCAGGTTGTTGTTTTTTTTTTTATGAAACTAAGTTATCAAGGGGGGAAAACTGGCGTGTGTGTGGCTTTGATGCCTGGGTGTATGTGGGCAGAGTTAAGGTTGAGCAGAGAGCCTGAATGTCGGAAAACTCTTGTCATTTGAATGCTCCAGTTCATGGTCTTTATTCTTACACATAGCTTGTCTGTGACTGTATGTTTGTATATATGCAAATAAATATACATATAAATATATATATATAGGTAAATATAAACATGTGTATACTTCCACATATGAGTTTCTGTGTCTATTTGTTATGATAGGAGACTGACTTTGAGGCAGCATTTAAATGAGGTAGTCAACAAAGAAACAGATTTTGTAACCAAATGAGAACATGTTTTTGTGACATGTCTTTCCTGTCTGCAAAATGTATTTTCTCTGGTTAAAGAGGTGTCAGTATTTTTTTGAAGATATTTTTTTGA
>JAOXNO010000024.1:79013619-79051975 GCA_028565335.1 Limnodromus scolopaceus | reverse complement strand
ACATGTCTTTCCTGTCTGCAAAATGTATTTTCTCTGGTTAAAGAGGTGTCAGTATTTTTTTGAAGATATTTTTTTGAAAAAATGTTTGGCTGCTTTTCCAAAGCAAAAACGTAGTGGGAAATTCTGGTTTAAAGAAAAACGGACCATTACCCCAACAGAACTGGAAAATGTAATGTCACTGCAACTTTTTTTTCTCTTTTTCCCTGTGTTTTCTCTTTCCATTTCCTTTTTACATTCATTTCTTTAACTAGTTATAATATAGATTGAAAAAAAAAAAAGGAGAGAAAGAGAAGGAACTGCAAAAAGACATGATGGAAGGAAGGAAACAAAAAAAAAAAGCTTTTTTGTAAATTCTTCTATACTTGCAGAAAAGATGTCTGCTGGAAATTTTCAAAACTTTCACATATTTCACGTGATACTTACATGTAGGTGGGCCAATGCTGGTGATAGCTGACTACAGGCACACAGTTGCATGTATGTATTCACTGTCCCAAGTAAGTAACTTTTATTCTTTCTTCTATTAATGTGCACCAGTTTTACGTTGATATTAATTCCAATTAATTCTGTAATTTATACCCGTAAAAGGAAAAGAAGAATCAATTCCAATGAATTACTAACTGTAATTACATAAAAAAGCAGTATATGTGCATACATGCACACACATAGTAGTCTATTCTGATTTATGAGATGACATAGCAATACAATATGGCAAATCTGTCTACAGTTTGTTTGTCTCTTCCAATTTGTGCTGGAATTATTGTGAAGCCAAATATAGTCTACCCACCACAGTGGTACTGCATTAAAAATAATCTTTCATTTGTTTTTGTCATTTACAGAGCTAATGGTCAGCAAATTTGTACATCCTGCCTTTTTTTTTCCTTAATGAAATGGAAAAGGGATGTGTGCTACATAAAAAAGAAGTTTTATTAATGTTTCATAAAATGGTTGCTACAATCAAAGGAACTGCTATGAAAATTAAATTACTGGGCTGACTCTGAAAATCAGCATAATATGCTCTGTTTAATTCAGTCATGCTAAGATGTTAGATTCTCCTTCATTCTCTCAGCTTTCTCTCTCCTTCACCTGGGGGCATCTGCTGATGAGTCTCTTCTAGAGGTTGTTTAATGACTATTTTACAGCAACTGTCAGCTTTCTAAAGCCCAGTGGCACTGGGCGTCACTGTATTACCAGCCTTTTTACACAATTTGCCTGACTGTAAATCTGAGCTTTAAAAGTACAAGAAAAGCTCTTATTTGATTTAATGACTGGCTGACGGGGGTCGATTAATCTTTTTATGCTTAGATGTTTCACTCATAAAGGTCATCTTCTGTTTGTTTACTCTTTGCTTCTCCTCTCCATGGCCAATGAAAACGAGGTGAGAAATTTAAAGTATCACACAATTGGAGCTGAGTGGCTTGGAGGATTGTTATTGTATATAATTGATATCACAGGAAATCCCGAAGGCGCCATTCAGAATCAGGGCCTCATTGTTCTAATCACTGTATAAATTCCCAGGGATACATGGTGCGATCTCTGGGATATGGATGATCTAATTTATGAGAAGGCGCAATGGGTGTGCTGTAATAATACAAAGGAGAGCAAGAAGGCAAGGACACCCAGTGAGAGGAACACTCACAGGGTTTCTGCATAGTTTTTAAGATAACATGAAATAGATAAAGTTTAAAATAGATTCTCCTTTCAACCATCAAGGATGATTAACCATGAAATAAAAGGCCATGAATACACCACAAGTAATATTTCCAGAAGAACTGAATTTCCATTTTCCAAAGTGACTTAGGTACTTAAGGGCATAAATTTCATCTACATTCATCGCGACTCCAGTACATTTTCCAAAAGTTGTACATGGAATAGAAAAACAGATCTTATTTTAAAAATCAGTTATGATTCTTTGTCTCATTGAAAATCAAATGGACTTAAGCTCTTACTGGGTACAATTTTTCAAAAGCCTATAAATATGATAACCTAGCATCTGCAAAGGAAAACGATGAAGAGCTATATGTATACGATTCTACAGCTAAGGCGGCAATGATTACTGGCTCAAATTGGGAGAAAGGCACCTCTCGTACAAGGCTCTTTCTTCTTTTTATCAGTCCTATTTGTCCAATGTCATTAACTTCATTTCTGCCATGTAACAGGAGTGGTGATACTGTCTTTTCTTTTGCATTGGAATGGTGCAAGGTCCTTTCCGACACTTCAGTGGATTCCATGAGAATAGCACATAAACAGCTATTTTCTCCTTTAATTTTGTATGTTATCAACTCTGCTGGGTGGATTGTAAACCTTTCTGTCTCATATATAGCATGAAACCCACTCTTGACACTTCAGTCATAGCCTTGGCGACATGTACCCTGCAAGTGTGAAAAAGTAGAATTGGCTGATCCTTCTATAGCAACTGAATTTTCATGCAACTAGTAGCAGAGGTGAATTAAGTTTTATCACCTTGATACTTAGGGGGTTTATATAACGACTTGTCATGCTATTTAGAACAGTAGGTGAACGTCACAGGCTACCTTGATGCTAGCACTTGGAAAAGCCCTCTGAGCAGGACTCTTCCCTTGTTGTCTGTGGGTAGTTGTGTCAGTTGGATGCAACATGATTCAGTGCAAACAGGCTTTCGGAAAGCTTAAGCTTTCATTAAGCTACCAGGCTTAATGAAAGTTTGCTTAATTCCACAATCTTTTTTGCAGATTTGGTGTAGAGATAAAATTGTGAGTGTTGAAGAGAAGACAGACTGCAGCTTTCTCTGGAGTTTTTCTTGATTCATTGCTTTCCTGTACCACAAATCTTTCTTCTTTCTTAGCCATCCCTCTTTAACCTTTTTTTCCAGTCTTTCCCTCTTTCCTTTGCTTTGACTTGATTTCCAGTAAAACTGAAGCAGTTCACATCAGGAAACCAAACTGTAAGCAAAGGACAAGTGGCAGGGTAACATAATAACAAGGGAAAGCTAGTAGCATCTGACACCACGTGAGGACATGTGAGACTTGATGGCCCTCTCAGAAGTGAGGTAAAACATACTAGTGCTTAACATGCACCAGCAGTGTGAGAAGACTAAAACCAGCAACAGACAGGACTAGTTATAGGAGGTGAAAACCACATAAATAATTTTACTTCAAGTCCAACTGCACAATGGCCATTCCAACTTGTGGGAAACATCAAGGCTTTAAGATTTTGTTTCTGCTTCAGTATAAGAGAAGGGATACCTGTGAGTGTCCATCTCAACCAAAAGTCTCATCGTCTGGGTACAAGCAGAGTGTGGCAACATGTAGTTTCTGTTCAGTGCTAAGACTGAGCAAGAGCTGGAATATGACCCTGGCTCTTTAATGTTGCCACACCTCCAAACTATCTAATTCATGTCTGTCTGCCTCCACCATTAGTCTCTGTTCCCTCACATCTACGTAAAAAGAAATGCATAGAGCAAAAGAAAGCAAGAGATTTCCTACATAAAGTCATACTTCAGACATTAGACATTACGTTTTAGGTATTCTGCAGTGAGAAGTTTTTTGTGTCTTCATCTTTCTCTGGTTTTAATCAGAAGTTTCATTCTAGACTTGAAATCCTTTCCCAGTCAAAGTTTTGTTGACCTCAATAAGCTCCAATAATCATTTAGTTCAATGCATCAGCATTTTTAAGTGAAAAAATTCTCATCAGTAAAATCCTGCTCACCTTCAGCATCCTCATCTCTCTCTTTTTTGCTGAGATGATCTTCTATATCAGAAGAGGAAAATCATTGAACTAATTTAAGATTTGCAAAATAAATTTGAATGCAAACAACTTTTGGCCTGTAATCTTAAAAGACTGTATTTATAATGGGTGAATTAATTTTGTAATGGTGGGGAAATCTTGTACCCCAATTTAGATTTGGAAGAAATCCCTGGATCTTCTCACTGGCCAGAAGTTTCTTACTTCTATTCAGTTTATACTGGTATTTAACAGATTTCTTCTTGAGCCAAAATCTTTTTCACTATATGTATTTTCCACAAAAAGTAAAGAAATCTTTCCTCCCTCACCATTGTACCCCTCAAATTTTGGTCAGGTTTCTCTTCTCTCCCTTTCAGTACTGCTTATTTTAAGAACATTTCTTAAGGTCAGTGAACATTTTACTAATACCTGACTTTTAAATTCATATAGGGAGAGAAATCAAGCAGTGCTAAATTCAATTTTCTATTGACTTCATTCCTTCTGTTGTGCAACTGTTGGATGGTCAGTTCAGTGTATCGGTCAGTAAAAGTTCCTTAATAGGTGGTTAATGGATATATCTGGAGACTGGAGCACAAGAGTTTCAAGAAATGTGAGAAAAAAAATGCACTTTCCCTGTGTTAAACAGTGAGATTAATGATGAAAGCCTACCAAGTATGTGCTCTGGGGAGGTCTGTATTCAGAAGCCTGTGCTGCCTGTCTGTAAGACCAAATATCTATTTGTTGTTCATAACTTGAGGAACTAAAAATTTTTTTTAAAAATCAGGCTCTGCACCATTATGGCTGTCCCAGAATCAGAGAACCTGTCACAGCCAGGATGTGGGGAAGTAGGAGCCAAGACTGCCTGATCTGTGTGACCAGAGACCACATAACACACAAACCACAACAGTGGAGATTTGACACGTGCCTATCTTACTATTTTGCCTTGCTTTGAGCCACATTCTGCCATACATCATATGCTAACTGCTAACTAGCAAGTCCAATCTCATGTCCTTCATATTAATAAATGGTCACATGGAATCGCTTATTCAGCAACATAAAGAATAGCTTATGGAGTTTCCGAATAACCCTGTGTTTTGTGCATCAAGTTCAGTCTTTCATGCAGTATAAACTCCATTTTGGTCACTGAAACCATGGTGTAGAAAATTTTTAATGACCCCTGTGTTCTTTCTGCAATTCTCAGTGTTGAGGAATCACATTTCTTTGAGAAGCCTTATGCTTGCAGTTACTTTTGCAACTGTACTTTCTCTCTGCAGGCAAATTAGTCTGAAGTGGATGTGTAAAGCTCTGACGAAAGGGTAGGAGATGTTTAGGCTTGATCATTTGATGTGTTACTATCATTACCAGGCTTGGGACTTGACTTAAGCAGGCCGATTCTCCCAGTGGTCTTATATCCCCTTTATTCTTCTAGCGGTCTTCCATTTTAAAGACTGCTTCAGTAACTAAATACAGTTCTGGAACTCTACCCTTCTGCTTCTAGATATATGTTATGATTTCTCATATAAATATGATTTCATCTTTTGATCTCTACAATTTTGTGAGCTTAGGCTGGAGGCACCGGAGCTGTGTAGATTCCTGTTTTTCTTGTAACCATTTTGGCAGGCATGTGTCAGTTTGATCGATAATGATGTCTGGATTAGGCAGTCCCAGTGGCAAAAATGGACTCTTCTTAGGCTTATTGCCAGATTTTGAAAGCCGCTATAATGACATTCTGCCAAGCAAGCAAGATCTGAATGCTGATTGAACCCCTTTAAAAAAAGTGCAGACTAATAGGCGTTATTGCGTGAATAATAATTAGCACAATTAAGTGGCTGGCACTTTGCCTGTGAAATTTTCCGAGCACACAATTAAAAAGCTCTACAGAGTTTTGTTGACTATTGTTAAGTATAAAATAATAGAAAGAAGGAATTACCAAGAATGATGCAATCTTGAAGACCATTCATCTATGGCATAGGAAAAATTCTTAAGGAAAAAAGTTTCAACAGAACATATTTAAAGGCTGGACAATAACTGCAAATCTTGGAAGGAAGTGAATCCTCTGATGCATAGATTTTTAAAGGAAGATAAAATCTTGCAGATGCAAATTTTTAGTCCTCAAAGGTTTCCCTCGCATTATGAAGCTGGTTTGTTTTTTTTTTAACCTTCTTAAAGTTCTTGCAGAGAGTGAAGGGGCTAGATTAGGACCCTGAAAAGAGCTAATCGTCCTTTGTCCTTCCTGAAGTTTACAGGCTGAAGGAATGATGTACTTTCTAAGTCACTTCTGACTTCACTGTGCCATCTCTGAAGGAGTTAAGTTAGGTAGAAGCACTGAGTAGGTTATCTATCTAGACAGAAATGCGAATGGACCCTCTAGTTCCAGAGATAGGTTCATGACTAGCTATGAAATAAAGATTATTTTCTTACCAAGTCCTCTAGTTCAGCCTTATTTGACATATGTATAGTTTAGCATGAGCTATATATAGCATAGTAATACATTAGCTTACCATGAGCTCAGGCAAAATACTGTTAAAATTTATGTGGGATTTAATAAGGAATTAATAGATACGAATGGCTTTATAGGAAATAAAGTCTATCAAACAAATCTAACTTAAAAAAAAAGTTATATGTAAAAATAAATGTAGACTTTTATAAGGCTTTTAGCTTAGATACACATGATCTTCTGGCTAAACTTTATTACTAAACATTAGTAATGCCTGTTATAAGGATTAAAAACTGGGAAACTAGTGGGTCTCTAAAGGTAGCTGTCAAGGAGATTGTCATTTGGAAGGGAGTGGTTTTAACAGGGTGCTTTAGAGATCAGTACTTCCCTTAGCACTATTCAATATTTTCATCAGGGGTTGGGAAGTAAGTATAAAATTGCTGCTGATAAAATTGGCAGGTGACACAAAGATTGGCAAAGTGGTACATAATGATGAAGATGTCAGTCATACCAACTGAACTGAATTGCATAGTAAACCGTGCCTTATTTAAACAAACTACAACTTAATATCGGGAAGTACAAAGTTGCAGTTGTAGGAACGTGGCGTGTGGGGGATATATATGCAGGAGGAAGGACTATGTCATTAACTTGGTGACTCCAGAAAGATTTATGGTTAATTGGAGATAACAACTCATTTTGAGCTCCCAGTGAAATGTGGTGGTTAAAAGGACTAATGCGATCAGTGGATTCAGAAAGAGGGAAGTGTTAACAAGAAATACAGGGCTTCTACTTTTATATAAGACAACAGTAAGACATATCTGACTACTAAAGAAGATAACATCATCCACATTTAAACCTTTAAATAGGTTATTAGAAAACTGAAATTGCAGCAAAGCTCCAGAAAACATGTGAAGTTTTCAAATAATGCTTTCCAGAGGGAAACTGAATTCAGGAATTCAGCTCTTGAGGAAACATTTCTACAGAACGTTGGTATTTCTGCATGGAGAAAATAATGGGTATTGCAGGATTCTGAAATGCACTGAAAAATGGCATAAGATGAACTTGTGGCTGGTAGCTGGAGCCACATGAATGCAAACGAAAAAGTGGCCACAATTTTTTTAATAGTATGGACAGTTAACCAGCACAACAAAATACCAGTGGAAGTCATGGCCTCTCCAGCTCTTGTGTTTTTCTAATACGAAAATTGAGTGTCTACTGGGGAGACAGCATTTAGCCAAGCATGTCGCTGGCCTCAGTTCTGAGTTAAAAGGGGAAAATATGCAGAAATTATGGGACTACATGAACCAGCTCTCCTCTTTTGCTTCCATGTACTTGCAACTTTCAGGGTCATTCCTTTTTTCCATCTTCCAGCCATTTTAAAGAACTGAGAAAAAATGGAAAGGCATTAAGTGAGAAATTCCTAAATGTTTGACCTGCTTTAGCAATTTACTGCTAACTAGTAATCTGTTTTCTGACTGATCTTTTTTTGCCTTGATGGACATTCAATAATAACTGCATGATGTGAATTGAAAAACACACACAAAATAGTATTCTTCTACTCCACAGCACTTTTGTTACTGTTGAAAAATAAGACCCTCAAAGCACATATAACTTAAAAGTGAAAAATGGGGGTTTACTTTTTTTTTGCTGTTGTTGTTGTAGCTGTGGATGTAAATCTTCTACTTAGTTTAATGGAAGATCATAAGGAAACCATATGGCTTTCCATGAACTGATTCTGCTTCTGTTTAAAACTTCCAACTTCTCAGTCCATGAGAGCAAGTGTCATGCTTCGTTTACTTACACAGAAGTGATTGACTGAAAATACTCTTCACTTAGTTTGATTTAATAGATTAGATATACCGAAAAGGTGCTAATTACTTTTTTTACTTTTCATAGGGGTCTAAATGTCCATCAGAACAGATTAAAGATTTCCTTCTAAAAATAGGTGTTTCTTTTGCTTACATCAGGCACTGACTGATGATCGTATGATAGATGCTGACATCTTAATGGTGACTACTGTATTTTCTGTAGCTACTGGTTTCTCTGCTGTCGAAGTGGGTTTTTTTTTCAAGAGTGATTCTATTTGGAACCAAAGCCAAGCTTATTAAATTAATTAATGGGGACCCACTCCTTATAATATATATGTAAATTTCCAAAGTGCAAATTTGGTTAATAAATGTGAAAAGAATTTGCACTCTGTTCTTTACTCTTAGCCTTTGAAAGCATGCCCCCACCTGCAAACAGTTTAGGGGATGGAGAGACTGGAAAATCAAAAAGATGTCACTGGAATAGTAATAAAAATAACGCAGCTGACAGACAATGACAGAGCATTAAATGGCAGATAGCAAGTAGTGAAAAACAAATTTATGCAAAATAAGAAAAGAACATCAAAGAGACAACCTCTCACAAAGTTAAAGGCAACGAGTCACTTCATGATGAAAGAGCTAGTTAGAAGTATGAATGCAGTTTATGAAACATTAGCAATCCCCCCACTAATATGCAATCAAATCTGGAGTATGCAGTATAAGTTTGTAGTGGTAGTGAATAAGAAAAGATTCTGAAATCTTTTGACATATACACAAGTCATAAACATTAAGTAATCTACTTCACAACACTTTAAATTGAAGAACCATGTAAAACCTCCTTGTGCCTAACCTTCATTATATAACGCGCATGTACTAGTCTCCTAGGAATTTCAGAAGCTCATCAATATTTGTTAATCTGCAAGTTCCTGATGAAAAGTGGTATGTGGTATTTCAGCACACCTGAAGTAGCAGAAGCATTAAGTACCACTTAAAAAATTCAAGATTATAATATTTTCCCTCACACACGGAAATAAGAAAATATTATGAAAGCTGTAAAAAAAAAGCAAAGGAAAAAATATCCAAGCCCTTTGGATCTAGTATTACCTTTTTTGTTTTACCTGCCTGTAACAAATGTGGAATAGTTAAAAAAACAAAACAAAACAAAACACAACATAGTGTGTTAATCTATGTTTGTAATCAATACAAGCAGAAAGTTTAGCCACTTGTGAAATAGAAGAATCTTAATAATCATATACAATCACAAATTAAAGTGAACTGAAACACAGTCGTTAGAGTGAAAAACAAACTCAGGACCAGAAGTGTTCAATAGCACATGATGTACAACTTTCTCAACAGAAAGAAACATCCCAAAATGGGAAAAGAAAGGTCAGAGCAATGTTTCACCTCAGCAGGCTGGAAGATGGAAAGACAAAATTGTTCCTAGGAAGGGGTAGAAGACTAAGAAGAACAACTTCTGTAAGGTTTCAGCTCTAAATTGGCCAAGGGGTGAAAAAAAGAGATGATGGAAACATAAAGCAAAATGTAAAGCTCCCAAGAGATTTAATCATGGCAAATCAAAAGTATGATGCTAAACATTGTGTCCCAATTTCATTCCACATTGTTTTAAACAACAAGATTAGCCATCTCATTTAAGGAAAAATCTCTCTCCAATCCTGGCGGAAAGGAGGAGGGGAATTTTTCTCAGACGCCCATTTCAGATAAGAAAAGTCCCACTCTTGGGTCTCTATTTCTCTCTGTGGACTATAGAGGGAGCTTGAATGATTAGTTTAAGCTTGATGACAGTTAAACTTTTAGACAGCTAAAGCCAGGTGAGATGAATCCTACCCTTTGTTTTCAGCCCATCACCTCCAGCTGCTTGGAGGGAAGAGGAATACCTGCCTATAGCTATTACAGCAGAGTCCAGATCCTGACTGGCTTACCTGGCACTAGAAATAAGAAGCCTAAAAAAGGCTGGTGTCCTGAACGCAACAGACCAAAGAATATTGTCAAGCGTTGCACTTGGTTTCCATTTTTTAAATGTTTGAACCTTACTTTTCCCCATTATTCATCTAGTACTAGCCAGAAATATCAGCAAAGGTGGGAATGGCTTGTCCTGAAGCTACAAAGCAGCTCTCCTGAATCATTTTCACCTCTCAACTCTGCTTGATGCGGCTCTGTCAGGGAGACATGCGAAGCTCCCCCTGCCCTGTAGTAACATTTCAAACTATGCCTAGGGGTATTCTTCAGTTTCGAGCAGGGTTTGGCGATAATAAAGCATTACTCATTTCCCTGCTTGCTTTCTCTGAACCACAAGAGCAAACATATAGTCAGTGATAGCTCTGCTCAAATGTTACTGTATAAAATAAGTGAGCATGGCTTGCATACATTATCCCATCACGGAGAAAGGGAATAATTTGCTTGGGCACTATAAGAATATAAACTAAATGCAGAATTTGCTTTTACATGCTTAATGCAATTTGAAATAAATGACTGTTAGTTTGGTTATGATGTTCCTACAGTTCTTTTTAAATACAGAAACTAAATTGTTTCTTTAAATTATCAGAATTGTATATCTCTATCTGTAAAGATATATATATAACTCATAAACATATACTTACATATTTATAATATACATACATAAACACACACATATATACCTATAATATCCTCTCTTCAGACATTTTATTCTTACAAGATAATGAACCAAGTTTTACAGGGGAGTTATTTGTTACCCTAATCCAGTGTCTCCCATGAGAAAAGATAGTTAAAAAATCACCGCCATAATGCTGTGAACATTGTGATTTCTCCCGATGAGTAAAATTGGAGAAATTTCTCCTTGAGAGCAAAAAGGCAAGCTGATTAAGTCAAAGAGGTGTTATAAACCCCAAGGGAAAACAACGTGCTTTATTTTTGAAGTATTCCCAGCAGAAGTCTGGGAAATCTTACATGTCCTCTCACCACGATCCATCATTATAACTTAGCTGTTTGCAAATCCTCAGCAGGTCATCACATTTTACACTTGCTAACCATGTAAACACAACTGGGGACTCCTAATTACTGTAGATAATCTCAAAAACTTTCCACTTTCATAAAGCATACAGAAAAGGCTGGGAATAGGCCGTTTCCCATGTCGTCCTGTTTTGCTCATGTATATTTGTATAGCTGTCACTTTTCTGGATCTCTGGCTGCAAGCGTAAAGCATCTTTTTCATACAGATATAATAGCTCGTAACAACCTTGGAGATGCTCAGTTCTTGTTCCCTGTACAGCAGGTGGGTTTGCTGTGCTTTTGCTAAATTGTTTAATCAAAGTGCTTCATACTGAAGGGTCCATGAATAAATATTGTAAACATCATCAGGGGAAGTGATTTATATTTACTTCAATTTTGCCAGGAGAAAACCTAGATTATCTTGAATTAGCAGCTGAAGTTTTTGTATATTAGAGTTTGTCAAGTACATTAAGGAGAGCGTCATGTTCAAAAAAAGACAGAATAAAACAGAATAAAAAATGCCAATTATTTATTATTCTATTTAGGTGAAATTTACACCAGTATGCCTTATCACCCTGGCCCTGGAAATGCGTATTATTCAAAGGCATCTCAAAGTTACCCGTGCCACTGAAAAATTGAATTTTGCTGCCCCAAAGATGAGAATCTGGAGCCACAACATAGCGGGCTGTTCTTTCTTCAGTGGGAGAGGTGGCATGGGCAGACTCAGAGCAAAGAACCCAGGGGAAGACCCTCAGGGGCAGGATGGCTTCTCCAAGCCATGAGGAAGGATGGGGATGAAGAAAGCCACTACAGACCAGCTGTGGCCTCTGCTGCATAAATGCCAGGGCCTTATGTGAGCACTGACTGGCACAGATCTGCAGAGCCCAGGCACAGGGAAAACTAATGGGAGGTTGAGGGGTCGTGGCTGTTCTTCTGCCCCCACCTGCCTGCTGTCATAGGCAGCTGCCTACTTCACCTCTGCCTAAGGTTTGCCTGCTGCATATCAGATTTCCACACAGAGTGGTCCCTAGATATGGTTATTATTTATTTATATACTTGGTAGCAGAATCAAGGGTACAGTAATTATCACTTCTGACAAGGATGTTTTAGGGAAACCGATGAATATACATTTATTATACATTTATTATAGACATATGCCTTACCAGGGTAAAAGTTTAATCCGATCAAACCTGAGGTGTGAAGCACGATACACGTTCGGACAAGAAGGAATAGTTTACTACTGGCAGATGAAATGTACTTTGCCAGGGTGTTGAATGCGTTCTTGTAGGTAGAGCATGGCTCAGCATAGGAGATGGCTGTGCTATTCCACAAGTAACTGCACTGCAGAAATCACATTTTATATTGCAACTATTGTGCTAACAGTTATATTTTAGTTATTCTCAAATTATTTTCGTGAGGTTAAGAAAAACCTATATGGAAGCATCTGCTCCTCTGTTATCTGTGGTTTTACCTTATGAGTTTTTTGGCATCAGAGTTTGTTCAAGGGGTTCTTCCACTCTCTGGACCATTGAATTGTTGCTCCTGATTCCTCACAATTTACCCTCAGTGGAGGCTACTGTCACCTTGACTGTATTTATAGAAATACACATGGAAATACATATATATGTATACATGTACATATATGGATACATATACATACATATGTACATAAATGCATATTTGTATATATATAAATATGTGTGCACGGCTATTTCCGTGTTTAACTAGAACTGTGAAGTGATCTGTCTTGCTTGTTTGCTTGTTTCTAATGGACAGAAGAGAAAGGATGGTTGCTTGCATGGAGGAGACAGAGTGGGATGGGATTAAGCTACCGGAGCTGAGGGGCTGGGAAGGACAAGAGATCTATTCAACTAATTGTGCTGCTAGATGATTCATAATATAGCCTCTTTGCGGGGGGGTTAAACAGCACGGAGCACATGCAGCAAACACACACATGCTCAGAGGACACACTGTAAGTTTTACAAGGAATGTTCAATTTATAATACATATCGCTATTCCGGGCCAGATTCTGCTTTTCAAGCACCTATCTTTCTGCAGTGATTCAAGAGAGCCATTTGTATGAATGATAGTGGCAGAATAAGAATCTCTGCTTCTTCATCTGCCTTTCTTTTCAGCTCAGTAACAGAAACTTCACCTTTAAGGTTTTGCTGTGTTCAAACCTGCCCGTGATGGAAAGATTTATATTTGCGTTTAGAAATCCAGAGACATATGGTGAATGTGGAGCTGGTCAGCAATCAAGAGTGATTGATTCAGGTTTGGTCTATCAATTAAGTGACAGAGCAGTTTTGATCTTTTTTTTTTTTATTATTTTATTTTAAGCTTGGGACTTCACTGGAATATTATAACTCCCTTAACCATGCTTGTGACAGCTGACTTGTACCCATAAACTTTGGTGCATTGATCTATTAGTTCAGCTACTTCAATACATCTTCTTTTCCATAAATATGTCTGAAAAGCTGCGACTTTTTTCCAGCCTCACCAGAGGTATCCTTATTTGGAGTGATCTAATATGTACAGCGGTATCTGCACATGCAGTCTAATATCTGCTTTGAATAGCCATACATAATTCACAGGGAGCAGTATGGCTGCGTGGTAACCTACAGTTAAGTGACTTAGTGTTGAAGCATTTCCCTACTTACAGTAGAAAGAGACACTGGTTAATATGAGTTCCCCTCTTTTTTTCCCAGGGGAAGGGGGATGGGAGGGAGCCGTGGAAGAGGTCTAGATTGCTGCACCAAATAAAACAATGTGGGAGGGGGGGGGAGGAAAGAAAAAATGAAAAGAAAAAGCAAAGCTTCTTCCTTGATCACATTTTTAGCTTATGTCTTTTGGATTCATTCCCTACCTTGTGTCAGTTTTCTGTACTGACAGCAATTCTTGTACACAGTCGCATGGCAAGATTAACTTTAAATCCTCCCCTCCTCCTTCCCCCTCCAGCCCCTGCCTGTCATTGTCTGCTCTTGAGTAAGCAAAGTGAATGTGGTCAGAGCAGTGTGGGACTGTGTTTTTCCATTCTCAAGGGCAGCCACCCTTCTCATCAGCAAATCCATGCTAGCTGCTAGAGCTTCATATATTAAACTGATTTTCAGTCGCGGGGTTAGTTTCTCACTGGTGAAGCACTCAGCATAATAATACTTTACACCTTGTACTTCAGCAGTCCTTTCTAAGCACTAATTTAGCCTCACATCCCTTTCTGAGGTAGGTCAGTATTATCCCACCATCTGAATGGGGAAGCAGAAGCCCACAGAGGTTAAGTGACCTATCCAGAGTCATGCAAGAAATGAGTAGCAATGAGGAGAACAGAAAACAAAGCCCCCCCCTAGTCCCCGCCCCGGCTCATAGGCTTGCATGGTGCAGTTGGAAAAATTACCAGGTGTTCAAACAAGGTTCGTGGCAAAAGAACATAGAATAAAAATTAAAAATAAACCCTTTTGGGGGAAAAGGCGACAATTTATACGCACTGTTTTCAGACGAGAGAACCGAGGTGAGAGAGGAGTTAAGTGATTTGCTTGAGATCCCATAGGCAATTCTTACCAAACACAGAAATTATGTGTGTAGTGAAGGCAAGGAGAGAGACTGTAATTAAATAAGTGACTTCTCTGATTGTGTTATTAAACACAAAGAGACGAGAAGACAAAAGGAGTGTAACGCTCTGTGTTGAACTTTTAGAAATCCAAAGTCAGTTGCCATTTTTATTTGATCATAGTTCCTTTGTTTGATTTGACTTTTACTTTACTCATTTATTTTCTTTCACTTGTCCTTTTGTTTTCTTTTGACAGTAGATATTTTAATTATTAAATTCCTTGTTTTCTTTAAGCATGTCAATTCTCTTAATCATTCTGTTTTGTTTCTTCTCCCTTTTGATCTGATTTCTATTCCCCATCAATACATAGTTCTGATTTTAAAATGTTTCATATATTTACTCATATTTTCTGCCTCTCTAATTCTTCGATGTTTATTGATCCTCAGCTCTGGTCTCTACCATTGGTTGTTGAATTCTAGAGAACCATCCCTCTTCAGTATACTTTAATTTAATTATGTTTGTTGTTTCCAGTCTCTCTCTGCCAATTTGGACTGACATTACTGAAAATTAAAAAAATGTAACTCTGAAATGATGTCTGTACAGACATCATTTTCCTGTTTCTCGCAGGAACTCTTAGAAAACTCATGTGAGATTTTTATATGATATTATGCTTTATATTATGTTATACTATTATTGTATTGTGTTTATACTATTGTTGCTTCTTTTTGACACAAAGCCTGAACTCCATTCCTAGGAAAATGATATACAATTTCTATAATCAGCTATCATGTCTTTAAAAAAATGTTTTGCATGAATTTGTGGGGTTTAGCTGTTCATCATAATACATTTCATTTCTGTCCACCTAAAAACATCTGTTAAGCATCGCTATGAATCTGAAAACACATTCATGCCTTTCCAATTTGGCTAACACTTTGGTTAATTATTATCCCATGAGAGTTCCACAACTGAACTTTTCTGTCAAATGTAAAAGTATTTCTTTTTTATTGACTTCAAAATCTTCAGTTTCCCTTTTCACTTTTGATGCCAGAGAGAAGAAAAAGAGTGTTCATAGTTGTTTTTTTCATATCTATATCCTTTTTTTTTTTTTTACTGTTCTTTTGTCTTTCCATATGGTCGTCTACTGCTGTCTTAAACAAATTGCCCAAACTTTCTCAGTTTCTCCTAAAGTGATTTTTTTCCAAGCCCTTCCATCACTTTGCTACTTAAAAAAAAAAAAAAAGGAGGGTGTGTGTAACAACATGCATAATTGCATGAGCATAATATTGTAATGACATTGTTTAAACCAATATTTCCAGCAGCAATTGCTATCTTTTCCTTAATGCAGTTAAAAAGATTGTTAGCTTCTTTGACCCTAAGACAAAACCACATGCAGAGCCAAGCTTAGATCCCCAATATTCCTGTCTGCTCCCCTGCTTATCTCACTAGGTCATGACTCATATGATAACCAAGATCTCAAAGAGCTAGTCATCAGTTCCAGCTGGTACCCAAATATAACAAACTGTTTTGATGCAACAGAGCGATGAGTTTATGGCAGATCTGTGGGGTACGTTCTGCCATCAGCTCCCAAACACAAAACTCCCCATTGATTGTGTGTGGAGCATCCCTCAGCAGACTGTTGGCACGCTATGGCTCCCCAGTGATTCCACAGTGGAAGAAATTCAAGGAATTTGTCTCTGACCACAGAATTTATGAGGCCACGCAGAAGTCCTTCATGAACGGCGGGGAGCAGGGAAAGAGTTCAGAGCCTGTTGGGTTTCTTCCTTTCTTTTCGTTTTGTTTGTTCTCTTTTGGGACTTCACATGGGAAGAAGAAAGAGTTGAGAGGGAATTCTGGAAAGTTTTCAGCTCTGGCCTACCTCTGCTTCCACTGAATTATAGGGCTAAACTCCTGCTATCCTCAATGGGAACTGAGGCAAATGCTGAGTGTTTTCTCATTTTTACAGGTGGGCTTTTTTGCATGTTCAGATATGTTAATGTTCATTTCAATAGAAGTTTTAATAATACATTTTTAAAATGTACTTTGTGCTGCTATAAAAGAGCATTTTGTTCAATTCTAAAGCATTGCTTTTATGCCAAAGAAGAAAGGTTGTTGTTGCCTACAGGGTGTGAATTCTTAGCCAAGGCACACAGGATCTCTGCAGCTATCTTCTTTGGTGGTAGTACTACTTTACTCCTATATATTACTTCCATCACAAGATCTCAAACTGTTTTCAAGAAATGTTTCTCCACCTGTAATCTGCAGAGTATTTGTGATCCAAGAAACATTCAAAAGTAGCCCAGAAAAAAGCTGTAATCCCCCGTTTCTGCATTACTCTATGACTGCAGAAGAGAAGTATATGGCACAACAAATGCTACATACACTCATTCTTACATACCTGAGCAAGAAAATAAAACAGGGCAAAAAAGACAAGTGACAAAGGGGTATGTCAAGTTTAATTTTCCTTTTATTTGATTGTGAATGAAAATCATTGCAGCAACATTAGAGAAGATGGGCCCCATATCTGATTTTTTTGCTTTTCTGAGGAAAGTTTTGTCCAGCATAGCAATAAAAATATTGAGAAGCAGTTCTCTTAAAGAAATCAGGGTCATTATCCCTACTTTACAGGTAGCAATAATGAAATACTATGCAAAATGAATTTTGTTATAAGGAAATGCACCTAAACAGTACTTGCTTTCAATGTACTTCTTAAATGGAAATGGGACAGTTTTCACAGTTTGAAAATTGTATTTGAAGCAGTGTTATGAGGATAAACAAATACATGTGCATTTCAGGACTATTTTTGCAGTCAGCCATTATGTTTTAGAACTTCAGGCTCATAATTTATTCCACTTAACCTCAGGCACTCTCGCCGCAGGGCTGTATGAGGAGCAGAGCCACCACCAGGCATGGGGTTGCTGCCATCCAGCAAGCCGACAGAGGAGAGGTGAGATCTATGCCCCCAGGTCCAGCCAGTAGCGAGCCTGAGCGTGTATCCCCTGTACGTACACACACATGTACACCCGATGCATATCTATACATGCACACACAGTTGGCCACACGGATCAAGCCAGAGAGAAAACACAGTACTCGCGCAAATACAAACAGCACCGGTGGCCTCATCCTGTTCCCCTCCCTGGCTGAGCAGAATGAAAGGCAGCGGAAACTACATATGGCTATATAGAATATGGTATGCTCCAGCAGACAGTCCATCTGGTAGCTGTCACTGGATCCCAGTCTCCTCAGTGGCTGGCGCCTGGACATACAAACCCCCTGGATCTGCAACCCCACTCCAGTAGCCAGTACAGACCCTCTCACACACAGGTACACACACACATGTCCACACGCTCACAGATACACACCCGCACACGGAGGATCCCTCCAGCAACTGGCCTTAAACACCCAGTTTAACCAGTAGATGGTCTCTGGATCACCTGGTGTCCCAGTGGCCTCACACTCAGGAAACAGGTCTCCCTGGCAGCTGGCTTCGGTGACATACTGCTCTGGACCCTCTGTGCCCACTTGTCTATGCCAGAGAGCCACATATTTTCACTAGAGTTCAAGTGCTTCACATCAGCAAATGCTGCTCCTATATGTTTTAATTTCTTCCCTATCAGTCACTAAGTCTTTTACAAAATCCAGAATAAACATGACACACGTCTAAGAATCAAAAGTGCCATCTGCTTTGGTGCAGTGTTGCTTTTTGATGTGTCAAGAAGGTGATTTTTTTTTTCTCCTGAAAGATCAATGGTATTGGAATATGCACCTAAATACGTTATAGGCTTGGCAAGCCCAAACAGGGAAGTTTTCACAATTCAATGTTTTATTTGAAACATTATATATGGGATGCTAGACAAGTCCGCATAGATTTAAGGAGGATTAGTGTAATCAGTGTTAGGTTTTATAGTTTTGCTACTTAAGCCCATGTCCTCAGACAACTCACATCCAGGCAAGAAGACGCATGCTTTTTCTCTCAAATAAGAATCCAATTGATTTTTCTCCTTATCCAATGATATGGGCCAGTTAGTTTGAACCTATTTCTCACAGCTGTGAGAAGCCACTTGTGCAAGTAGTCCCAGGGAAAAAAAAAGTATGGGATGACTTTCAAAGGTAAAAGTTCACTCATTATTATAAAAGATCCCAATATGTGGCTTGATTCAGTCCTAAATCAGATGAAATCTAGTTTATTTTTAGTTTTTCCAATTAATTTTAATTTTTATTATTTCTCTGTTGTCCCTGCCTATCTTTTCGTATTTTCATTGTTTTAATGCAACCATTCTCTCATTTAATTCTCCTTTGCCTTTACTGTTTCTGTCTTCTTGGGTTTTGCTTTCTTTGACACAGTATTTCTCTACCAGATACAGTTGTTAAATATGAATTCAAAAGTGATTGAAATCAAGTGTGTCAAGGCTGCGGGGAATGTTTGTGGGATTTGTGGTGCAGTACTGAAGGAAACCCACATACTGTAATAAGAAAATTCTCTGCATTGCCAACCTGAAGTTCATATAAATGCCTTCTAGAACTGTTTCTGTTATTGTTATATGCTTTCCTTTAGCACAGTCCTTGTTTTCATAGTAATGACAGCCTTGTCATTACAGCACAGACCAGGAAATAACAAGGTTTGAATTCCACTGCTTTCTCTTCCATACATCCTCGAATGAGCCACTGAGACCTATTTTATAATGTGGTCAAGAAGCATATGGTTACTTTGGTTTGAGAATTCAATCTGAAATCCTACTACTCCATTATCCAGAATGCATGAACACTTTTGGAAAAAGCCTAAGCTTTCTTTTTCTGATTTTCTTGTCTGAAAAATGGAGGTGATGGTAATAAATACGTACAGTTAAGGACTGAAAGCTAAACCAGTCTCGCAGGCATGCTCAAGTTTGTAGCTAAGTTGAACCATTTATATATTTTTCTGGATATGAAGACAATTATATTATTTTCATTTGCAAAGATTTTGTTCAAAATCTATATTTTCACTCAAATGTTTTCTAAATACAAACTACTGTATTTACTAAACCTACATCTTTTGTCCTCGTCTAAAATAAGGGCACTGGTGATCAATACTTACTGGTTAATTTCAGAAATTAAATAGATTTAATCTGCTTAAAACTGCTGTAGAAACATTCTGTCAAAACTTTTATAATGCTGGTATCAATTAATACTTTGAGCCCAAGAAACAATTTGTAGAACAATTTGGTCTCGTAATTACCTCTTCTACAGGTAAGAAGTAAAGAAATTTAAACAAACTACACAAATCTTTCCATTAGATGATGCTAGATTCCAGTTCAGTTCTATTATACTGTGTCAGGAGCCCAAGGTTAATTTCTCTCTCATGGCTTGACCGGAGAAGGTGGACATATTCTGTTCAATGTCAGAAACACAAATTAGCATGACTGGGCACAATCAATAATTTGTGCTAAGAAAAGCTCAAGGCAAGGATAACGAGACTGAAAGTATGTTGGCAGAATGAAGTAGGAATCTTAGCTTGTCAGTCCTCACTGTTCAACTTTTAACATCAGCATAATAAAACCCATAATGTACACTAATAGAGCATACTGTTTAGCTAGCTATTAAAGGCTTCATAGACCAGAAGTTGGGAAATATTACAGATGGCAGAGTGAATGAAGAGGCTCTAGACGTTTTGTGATCAGGTGCTAAAATCCTCATAATTTTGTACAGTAAAAGCCAGAAACCAGCAAAGCTGAAGCACTTGAGCAGCGTGACAGCAGGTGAAAAGACAGGCTGCTGCAGAGATTTGGAAGAGCTGTACAGGTTGTTCTTTTCATGACATATCATAAAATATCCATTAATCATGAGAAATACATGAATTAACTTGATCAAGTAAGATCCTTTTCTCTGCATGCTTCTAGAATGTGAGGTTGACTTTCTACGTCAGTAAACTTGATTCCAGTAAATCCATCCATACTGTTCCTTATTTGGATTGTCCAGCTCTGCCACCTCTAATTCCTCCCAACGTACTAGTGATGAAGTGTTTTGCTCTCAGTGGTGAGTCAGAGCATCCAAGCTCATGTCACATGGGCTCTAAAATCACATAGACAGCCCTACACAGCTGCAGGGACTGATGCCAACTTCATCCTCTTTCATGGTAATCTCATTAGTACCTAGCTATGAGAACATGCAACTCAGACGTGGAGCACGGGTAACTTGAAGACAAAATGACTATGAGTTTATCTTGATAGATTCCGTGTCATAAATAGTCCAACTAATGCTAACTTCCACTTGCTTCTGCTCTTTTTTTGGAGAAGAAAGAAAAGTGAATAACAAGGGTTTTTTTAAATGTTAATTGAGATTCCCATGGAAGCAGAGAACAAATCAAGAGGGAAATTCAGAGTAAATTTGACTTTTGAAACCTTGTACTTGATTTTTATTTTGAAGTGTCTTATAGAATGCGATTGATAGGAAATGGATCTGAGGCAGTGATATGTTAGGAATGTGTCAGTATACAAGGACTACCTGTCTCTTTCAGAGATCTACCTGCAAAAAATTAGCTCTTCATGAAAGTCTGGAGCGTTTGGTATTTTAGGGGTGAGTTGTGTGGGATTTTTCCTCCCCCACATTATACCCCTTTCTAGGAATAAAAGCTAAAGGTTTTGAACTATTATTTGATCTGATCCCCAACATCTATAGGTTATCCTGCACTGAAAAGCCACTTGACCAAAAGACTTCAGAAAATGGAGAACAGACAGTGTCATAAAACCGGTAAAAAGCCTCAATAGCCCAAACCTCAAGTAAACCTTAAATCCTTTCTTTCTCATTACAGCACCAAGCACAGACTTAAAGCTTTTGCCTTCTATAACTTAATGGATTTTTAGCGTGTGAAAGTGGAACTTAATCTGATATTTTACCTGCATCTAAGCCTATGGGGTAAGAAAGAGGATTTTAATAGTTACTATGCATCAATTTACAAAAAACCTATGGAGATGTGCCAGGATACCTTATCTTTTCAAAGCATCAGACTGCAAAATTATGAAGAGACGCATTTTGTTTATAAGTTTCTACACTTTCCTAAACTTTGAAAGCCCAGCAACTTGCATTCTGCTATTATTCACGTCTTTCCAGCGTTCCTATCCTTGAGTCCGCATGTCCTGCTTCCAAAGAGGAACCAGTCAGGAGCTAACACCATGTCTACAGGTACACGTACGCATGTTCTGATACACTGCAGAGCCCCTAAAAAGTATAAATACCTGGGACAGACTAGCCTCCCTGCTGCGTGTAAATACTAAATAGTGTCAGTAAGTTCAGCTTGCTGGAGGGATTTATTCTGTTGTACCAGATCAAGATTGACTAAAAATATCACTTCAATGACTGGAAAAAATAACCTTTCATAGCTAGAATATTTCATAAAGACAAGTGTTTGTTTTGTGTTGCTTTGTGAAAGTCCAAGACCCAGAAAACCATCTGGAAACATCCAAATATATATATTGATAAATTTAGAGTGAGTTTTTGCTGCCAAATGTTCCTCTTTGACAAAATATTTCCATAATAACCAACAGAGGAACCTCTTCATCCAGTAAAAACAGTAAATAAACAAAAAGCTCTAGCAAACAAAACCACTCAAATTCTTCTTCCTGAATATGTGAGTCTCACCATATGGACTTCACCATCCAGATTCTAGTGAGGTGAACTATTTTTTTTAAATAACTTGTAACTGAATAGACACAACACAAAACCTTTAAATATAGAATTAATGACTATTTTTTTCATATAGAAACACATTTATATTTCACTCAATGCTTTGTTTATCTTTTTTGGTTAAGGTAGTTTTCAAAAATGAGAGTGAAACGACACCTTGTAAAAATCAGAATGAACTCTGCCATGTCTGTGAATTGGGATTTGTAGACTAAGATCTAAAGATATTTTTAATGAAGTGGAGGAATTCTGAGACTTTCCTTTTGGCATTCCAGTCCACAGATTAATTCAGTTGCAGTAACCATCCTTAAAAAGTTAACTCCTTCCCATATACCTTACAGCATTATGATTTGAAGCCTTTCATGAAAGCTGTTATTTAAATCTATCCAATTCAAAAAAGAAACTGAGCAATGATCTTCTATACCCACATGAAATACTGTTAACATGAAGATACTGATCAAAATGATGGTACCTTTTTTTCCTCAATAAATTTATGAGACTAATTCAGAAGAAAAAATGTTCTACCCTAACCCATCCTGAAAACTAAATTCAATGTACACACTTTGGGAACACAGTCAGAGCCATATTTTTATCACAGTCAAAAATAATTCAGTTTTAATTTAAATCTTTCAAGGACTTTCAAAGTCCTTAGAAAGACTTACAGAACCAATGACTTTTAGATAATTTTACATAAGTGAAATACTACTCTTATTATTAGTGAATTAGCTAATCTAGAATACTAAAATAAAACTTGGAAAGGTTTTTCACTTCACAGGGTTTTTCAGAGGTAGTAGCAGTGATTTTTATTTACACTGAATATTAATTTTGTTTATTTTTAATATTTTATACATGAAAAATCTCCGCTTTGATCAGCATACTTCTGACTGTGTCTGTAGAATCTCTGGTCACCCAAGCTTTTGTGTGTATTTATTTCTCTAGGTGATTGGTCCAGAAGTCCACTGGAAGTCTTTGATATATTCCTGGATAGAATCACAGCCTCGTACTTTATGTGCCTCAAATGCAGCTGTGACTGCAAAATTTCAATTTAACAGCAATGCTTGAAAAAAATGCAACCAAAATGCAACCAGACCTTAGATACCATTTTAATTCAAAGTTCCGAGGATGAAATTCGGCCTTTTGAATTCAAAGGTGTCTAAAAGGCAGTTGTCTGAGTTATTTACTTCATGCTCCCCTTTATAATCAATGGAGAGAAGCAGGTAACTCTAAAGAGCAATTCATCTTCTCTAAGATAGGAAGGATGAATGTGTTTCAGGTGTGCCTATTTCTCTCTGCTGACTTTGAGGGTAGTCAGGGATGACTAACTCAGATGAATAATTTTTAGATGTCTAAAGTTAAGTGAGATGAATCCCACCCAATAAGTGTACACATCCTTTTCTTCCTGTTTCATCTCTTTTTCAAGGACTTAATGGTAATAGTGCCTTGGACAGAATTTAATAATTAGGGCTGTGTGTGTGTGTATGAAATAAGAATGCTCTTGATACATTTATATGGGTAGATCGGCCCTCTCTTTCTCACACTGTCAAGGCATCAGCTCTTTCCAACCTCAACCCACTACTTCCTTAATGGGCTTGCAATCCCCACAAAGTATTCGTTCCTCATCCACAGGACAGTCAGGGAGCAGGTGAAAAACGGATGCAGGAGCTGGAGATGAAGGAGCTGAACCACAGAAAACATCCAATGTGAAAGAGAAAAACTGTGGGTTTGATCCTGAAATCTGAGAAGAAACATTTGTTGTTTAAGGGATGTTGTAAACCTGAGGCATGGAGGGTGTCTGCCAGGCAGGACCAAGTTGGATCTGAATGGCCACATGAGGCAGCCACCTGAGGCTTTTCAGAATTATCTGTAGATAAGTTGAGGGAAGCTGAAGGGCTCCTCTCTACTTAGTCTCTTCTGGATGTTAATATGTTTCCAAAATACAGTTTTTAAAAGAACCCAATAGCTAGTGGTTCACGTAATGAATGTTCTAATTATTTTAGTCATATTTAAAATCTTTACTAAAAAATAAATAGGTATGAAAAAGGGAATAAACAATAAACTTCATACTGCTGATGGTATACCATTCATATGTTCATTGAACAATCTGAGTTATTTGGTACTAGAAGTCTAATGGTCTGTTTGTTCCAAATTTGGTGCTTTAAAAAACAAAGTACAATGATATTTTGTTTGATGCTGAAAGATGGAATTTACAGAATGAAAGTGTACGATTCATTCTTTTTCTTTGTTAATTGTATAGCATCAGTAATTCCCTATTAATGTTTTTAATAAAATGTAAAATCACTATTATTATAAAGACATTATCATTATGCCAATAGTACTATAAAAGAATCACATCTCTTATATGTATGTTAAATAAGCCCCGTGGGAAAAGAAATGGAGGCCGAATTGCTGCCGTATGTCAAATGAAATCACCTGGGTGACCTTGTAAGAATGGCTAAGACCATGTTCCAGACCCTGTGACTTGCTGAGTAGTAGGGCTGAATTTAGGTGTTATTAATATAAGGTTTTAATAAAGTTGCCTGACCATGTTCAATTTGCTCTTTTGAGTCTTTCAAAAAAAATTTCCATAATTACCAAAGCTCATAGGCCCTAGGGCTTAAAAATGACCTCTTGTTTGTTTTCAGTGAAAAACAGTAGAGGCAGGGAATCAATTTAAATCAATATTTTCAGTAGAATTGAATAGAGAATTTACCAGAACGCCTTCTCATTCTTGCCTTTTTATACCTGGGGCCCCAAGTGCACTTGCATATATGTAAACCCACCTCCTCATAACTTTAGCAAGGAGTGCCAATTAAATCTAAGCTGGCCGTAGGGAGTCCAGCTACACTCCTAATCAACTTGAGGAAAGGCTTTCCACTGACTAAAATGATGACAGCACTAGTTCTACATTGCACAAACCACTTACCAACTCCTCAGTTTGACAAAGCACTGCACACCTCCCAAAATAAAAAAAAAAACAAACGAGTGCTCTCTTTTTGCAATTTACCCAGCTACAGCATTGCGTTGTACTTTTTGGGATCTAAACCAGAAGTCTTAGTTCTGTTCGACACTATGTCTCCTAAACTTACTTAGTGCTCACTGAGACCAGAGGAAAGAGAAGTTGGGAAGAGGGGTGGGAGGTGGTAAACAACAATAATTCCTGTCCTTAAAGTTGTAGTCTTTTATGTTTTCATCTTCTTTTAATGGTTTGCTGCCGCATCCTAAAATAAGTTGTTATGAATAGGTAAAAGAAAGTGTTCAGCTAATTGAAGTGATGTTAAACATTTAAAAGTAATTGTCTTATTCAGTACTGAGAAATAACTACCAAATACTCAACTTAATTACTCAGTATTCCAAAATGTCCTTTGAATAATGATAGTGCTCTAGGGCCTTGAGTTTAGGCCATTAAAGTGCCCTTTCTGCCCAACTACCCAATGAATGCTTTAGGGAGGCTCCTATTTTTACTGATTAGAAAACCTCTATAATCTATTTGAGAATACAAGTGACATCTTTCTTTGAGTATCCAGGACCCATGACCTCAGGGAGATGTGCTGTGTCACAGGCTTGACTGATAGAAAGGCAATATTCCTCCTTCAGACTCTAATTGGAACTACTCAGTGCAGCTGAAGAATTGAGCAACTCCTTATTATTCTGTTTAATGGCCTTTTTGCATTTACAAATCATTTATCAGAATCATCCCCAAATGAAAAATGATAATAATAGCAAAGATATTTGGCACAATATGTTTGGCTTGTTATCCAAAGGCTTTGTACGGAGGCATCGAAGTACAGGGGATGATGTCATACCCTGGAGTGGGTGCAAAAGGGGAATCATTCTTAATTTCTGGCTGACTTCCCAGGCTTTCTCTTGGTCCTCTTCTACCGGAATCTGTCACAGTGCTTTCTGTCACAGTTGTAAAATACTTTCGGAGAAACATAAAGTTTTTATGAGAAGAATGATAAAAGAGATGACTTATTCTAAGGCTGGGGGTTAATATTTGCACTTGTGGGCTGACTTTGAGAATTAAAAATAAAAAGAGATTGAGGAAGAAAGTCAGAGTCCTTTATTTCCCCTTGCAGTTTTTCAGAAGGCACAGCAGCAGCTGCACAAGTTCCCCTATGCAAAACTTGATACTGGGCTAACATCGTGAGATAATGAGCATGGTGGGTTTATTGGTGGATAGATTCCACTGCTGATGGTTTTCCTTCTGACATTAAAGAAAGAAGGCAAGAAAGAAAGCAAGGAAGAAAGAAAGAAAGAAGGAAGGAAGGAAAGAAAGAGAAAGAAAGACAAATGCTGTGTTTAAAATTACAATATATTTTGTTTCAAATTCAGACACTGATGATGAGAGATCTCCTAACCCTCAAAGACACTGGGTATACCAGCTCATGCCTTCTGGCTTAACTCACACAGCAGTCTGTACAGAATGACTTATTCTTTTTTAAAAAACAGGACTGTCTCAGAGACAGAATACTTTTCCTCCATGTGTTTGCCCTTTTCGTATAATATTTACTTAGAGCCACCTAATGGGAAATGTCATTGAGGTTTTGAGTATCTTCTGAAGAATGGGAACATTAAGATACTAAAACTGCATGCTGTCAAAAACTATCTTAAGTGGTCTGGTTCATCAAGTAATCCAGTACGTAGAATTGAATTTAGAGGACTTTTTATGTTACAATGAACAAGGAAAGACTCTAATACCTGTGATACACTTGGCTTTTTTTTTTTCTTTTTTTTTGAGAAAGGACAGTCTCCTAGTTCTTGAAGTTTATTAAAGCTTTAAGCTGTCAGGTTATTACTGTCAGTTTCAAGAAAGGAAAGAGCTACTGATGTAAAATTAATTTATTGAATAGAATTGTTTTGCCCCAGGGGAATAACATCACCATTTAATTTAATTTCCCCATCATATTGTCTCATTTGCAGAGGAAAAAAATAACTTTCCTTTTTAACAGAGCAAAGTATGTTATGCTGAATGGTGAATTTGTCCTTACAGTTTTTCTTTGTTCTAGATTATCAGTTGTCATAAGAATATTTCAGACTCCCTGTGGCTTCTCCTTATTGCCTTTTTTGAAAATACTGAATTGTGAAAGTTCTCTCAAAGGTCCAGTCCTGAGCTTCTTGGTTGGTGGATGCATTTCCATTGACACATTTTGGATCCCCTTTGGATCAAGCCAAAGGGGAGGAAAAAATAGAAAACAAAGTATTAAGTATTAGAAAATACAGCTGGACCATTTACCAGTCTGTCCAGGATGCCTTCAGTATCCCAGGCAACCTGACCTTGTTCATCTGTAATGAAATTAGCAGACCCAGGTGGGAGATTGCTGCTGAACAGTTCAGTGGGATGGGATTTATTTATCACAATTTTAGAGCTACTCTGTCAAATCAATACATTGCCAGGTCCAACCTCAATGGAGGTAAAAGGCTTGTAGTTACAACCTTTCTACCACCTGTTTGGTCAAAGTACTATCTCATACGTTTTAGGCAGTTAAATTGCATGCATGGCCTCAGAAGACATAAAATTGTTACTGTCTTTACTCAATTCATTGAAAGAAAAATGCTTTTCACTTCAGTTAACTGCCCCTGTGAGGAGTAAGACTGTGGAAATAATTTAGGGCAGATTTTTGGTTGAGCAGCTTCTTAGCATTTTTCTAGTCTTCTCAGTTCCTTCCTTCTTTCTGACAGTATCATTGTGCCTTGTGGAGGTTATAAAAAGCAGAACACCACAGCCGTGAACCTATTACAATCTCTTCAGTAGTTACAATTCCTAGAGAAAGGAAAATGCAACCGAATGGGAGGTTTGCAACATAATCCTGTGTACGCTGCGAACTTGACACCTTTTGTTATAAAAGTTGATATTCTTCCTTTGGTACCCAACACACACCAATTTTAAAACTAGAAGTGAGAGTTGTAGGAAAACCTTTTCCCATAGATCCAAAGGGCCAAAGAGCTGTAGGTATCTGTTGCATCACACTGCACACCTGCAGAGGGCTACAGTAAAGTTACAGGGAAGGACCAAGAGCCAAGATAAATTAATCAAGCCTTAACACTTGAACTTTAAGAGAATTCAATCACGGTTCAGTCGAAAGCTAATATATCTAGTTAGAAGACTAATTGCTGTACAGACTTTGTATGCCTAGCAGCTGCAGATTCAAAGGTACCCATGAGAGAGCTCACTGGCCTGCAAACGCGTGAGGTGGGAGAAGGAAGGGTCACCATGCTCTGAAATATTCCTTGCCACATGCTCCCTAAACTGGAGTTTAGGACATGGGGAGAGATAAGCTAAGGGGAGTTAAGACATGGGAGATATCCTTGTGTCGGTCAGGGAAGTTGAGAGCAAACACAGGAGTCCCTTTGGGAGTCTGGTTCCCCGTAACAAAGGCAACCGCGCTACCTTTCAGTGATGGTGATAACAAGCAGAGGTCAACCTCTCTGAAAAGTGGCTGCCAAAGGAAAGATCTCTCTTCTGGAAAAAAAAGAAGCTTTAGAAATCTTTAGGGCAAAACAGAGAACCAGCTCTTGCCATTTAAATTGATGCTCTTCATTAGCTCTCTGTTTCAGTTATTTTAAGTAACAATCACAGAGGCAGTGATTACAGTCTGTCAATATAATCATTCTTTTTTCAAAATTCATGAAAAATGACATTTTGAGAACCCTGATGGCCTGTGTGTGAAAGGACAGCTTTGCCCTAAGTAGCATTAATGGAATGGCCTCTACCTTGCCCGACATCAGGGGCCTTCAGAGGTAAAAGCTTGAGAATAACATTTTCAGAAGCACCTAAATAAACTCAGGGAGAGGTTTTGAGCAGTGTCTAAGGACAAAGTTAAAGGATCAGATTCTGTGGGTTGACTTTATATATATTCAATTTTGTTGAACACAGAAAAAGTGCATGCAACACCCAACAGCAGGGTACAGCTTATTGCACAGCTTACACTGCTCTTATCTTCAGGAAGGGCAAGAAGAAGGTCCCGGGATCTACAAGCGGGTCACCTCAATCCCGGAGAAGGTGATGCAGCAACTAATTCTAGAAAACATTTTGAAGCACATGAAGGACAAGATTAGGAGTAGTCAGCACAGATTTACAAAGAGGAAATCATGCCTGACAGACTCGGTAGTTTTAGGCCCCTCACTACAAGAAAGACATTGAGGTGCTGGAGCGTGCCCAGAGAAGGGCAACAAAGCTGGTGAGGGGTCTGGAGAGTAAGTCTTATGAGGAGCAGCTCACAGAACTGTGTTTTTTCAACCTGGAGAAAAGGAGACTGAGAGGAGACCTTATTGCTCTCCACAACTCCCTGAAAGGAGGTTGTAGAGAGGTGGGGGTTCGTCTCTTCTCCCAGGTGACAGGTGATAGCACAACAGGAAACAGTCTCAAGTTGCACCAGCAGAAGTTTAGACTGGGTATTAGGAAAAAAATTTTAATCTGTTAAATTAAATTTTTTAATTTTTAAGGGTTATCAAGCATTGGAATGGGCTGCCCAGGGAAGTGATGGAATCGTCATCCCTGGAGGACTTAAAAGCTGGGTAGACATAGTGCTTAGTGATATGGTTTAGTGATGGTTTTTGTCAGTGTTAGGTCGATGGTTGGCCTTGATGATCTGAAAGGTCCCTTCCAACCTAGAGAATTCTATGGCTCTATGATTCTAAGATTCTGTGATTCTAAGATTCTATGATAGCCTCTACTATTAGTTGGCTGGCTTAGTGGATTAGGAAAGAGCAAATTATATTGTCTGTTTTGACTTCAGCAAGGCTTTTGACGCTGTCTTCCATAACGTCCTCATAAACAAACTGATGAAATACAATCTAGATAAGAGGACAGTGAAGCAGATGGAAAGCTAGCTGAATGGCTGGGCTCAGAGGCTTGTGACCAGTACCACAAAGCCCAGATGGAGATCAGTCACTAGAATATGTATGTTCTAAGAACTGCTACTTGGCCAATACTGATGTCCTGGTTTGATTATTAATCTTCATTAATAACCTGGATAATGGGACATAGTACACCCTCAGCAAGTTTGCAGGTGATACAAACTGGGAGGACTGTCTGATACACCAGGTGGTTGTGCTGCCATTCAGAAGAACCTAGACAAGCTGGAGAAGTGGGCTGACAAGTTCTCTGACAAGATGAAGTTCAAGAGGAAAATGCAAAGTCTTGCCCCTGGGGATAGGTCATACCATCTGGAAAGCAGCTTTTCAGAAAAAGATAAGGGGGTCCTGGTGGAAAACAAGTTGAACATGATCCAGCAATGCACTCTTGCATCAAAGAGGTCCAACAACCCCATAGATTGCATTAGGCGAAGTATTGTCAGGAGGCTGAGGGCAGCGATCCTTCCCCACTACTCGACCCCAATGAGACACATCAGGAGTGCTGGGTATGGGTCTGGGCTCCCCAGTACAAAGGAGACAGGGACATACTGGAACATGTACAGAGAAGGACCACAGAAGCATTGACAGGACAGGAGCATCTGACATACAAAGAGAGGCTGAGAGAGCTGGACTTGTTCAGCACAAAGAGAAGGCTCAGGGGGATTTCATCAATTTGTATAAATACCTGATGTAAGAAGGCAAAGCAGACACTTCTCAGTGATATCCAGTGACAGAAAAAGAGCCAGTGAGCACAGACTGAAACACAAGAAATTCCATTTAAACAATACATACATATATATATATATATACACACACACATACTGGGAGAGTGACTGAGCACAGAAACAAGTTGCTAAAAGAGGTTTTGGAGTCTCCATCTTTGGAGATATTAGAAATCTGACAGGACAGAGCTCTGGACAACCTGCTGTAGGTGACCCTGTTTTGAGCAGGGAGGTGGACAAGACACCTCCAAAGGTCCCTTCCTGTCTCAGCCAATTTATTGCTATTCTCTCACAGATGTCTCATTTTTCTTTAGCAAACTTCTAATTTCAATTTCTTAAGCTTCTAAGACATACATGTCTGTCTCTCAAACAGTATTGATAACACGGTATTAATTACAGAGTTTGTTCTGTTCCTTGGTCCCCCTGTTGCAGTCAGAAACATCTCTATATGGGTACTAAAAGTAATGGAAGATATTGAACAGCTCCTGCCAGTGTAAAAATACAACCATCACCACTGACAAGGTTTCCTAAGAGTCTTTTGCTATGACATACAGCTACTTCTTTTATAACCTTCTGTCTGCCCTCTTATGGATGGTGGATGCTTCTTCTGGTAGGAAGTACCCTTTGTGCACACACGGGCAACTTGTGTCCATGGAAGCATCCATTGTGTCTAAGTGGTTTGAATATAGAATGTGCTTGAAGAAGTAAGAGTATAGCGAAGAGAAATTGTTGCAGTTTCTATTCAGCAATAAAGCAAAGCTCTGTCACCTGTACTGCAAAGTAAACTTTTCAATAAAGTAAAGAGAGAGCCTTCAAAGCAGTTATTAGCATCTGAAATAGCAAGGAGCAAAGCTGTGCAGTACTACAAGTGAAAGTATCTCCTAGAAATGTACTTCAGAAAAAAAATAATATCTGAATCCTGAACTTGTAAATACCAAAGCTCAATATTTAACACAATGGGGGGAAAAAAAGCTAATACAACATACTTTAAAAAGTTAAGCTGAAAATTTTAGAGGGATAGATGGTGGGAGTTCATACCCATTTGGAGTCAGCGGGGAAAATTATCTCCAAAAGTACAGTGGGGCTAGTTACTGGTTATTGCTGAAAGGAAATTACTCTTAAGCAGCACTGAGAGCTTCAGTTAAAAATTTCATTGTGTTTAAATGGACAACTAAAGCTTCAGAGAAATTGGGTTCAAGTAAATGGAGAGGTTCCCAGCTGTGTTTACTGGCAGATCACCAGAGTCAGAAAGAAAGGAAAGATTACCATTTGTACATTGCATTAAATTGCATAATGTCAAATTTTCCCGATCTTATCCCAAAAGAAAGACACTGAAGAGAGCCAAAGTGGGGCTTATCTCACGGCATCTAGCTTAGGGAGTAAAGATATGATTCATACAGAAAGGTGAGGGAAAGGTAATGCATTATGCATTTAATATGGAGGTTGCTAGCCCACTGAGGTGACGTTAGTTGTAGCGTATGAAGGCACGGACCCCGGTCGGTGATGCAACCAGAATTGTTTATTATAATGAACAGGCAGCTTATATAGTACTAATGTATCTTCTTTCCCAGCCAACACACCCCTGCAATCCCCAACTGCCAGGCGGGCAGAGTTCCCCTCCATCAGTCGGCGCCAGGCACTGTTTATGGGTCGTTAAGACTTGCTCATGAGCCTTCCCCTTGCCAGTGTTCCTGCTTCTTCTATTCCTTCTTCTGGTCACTGCTTCTTCCACAATCCTGTTCACCCACAGTTAGTCATATACATAATAAAATTATGCATGCGCCTTGCCCAGCTGTGTGGAGTGGAATTTCTTCTAGAAACGTTATCAGATAAGATTGCATACTGCAAGGTAAACTTCTGTGAAGGCTTTGGTTTGCACAGGAAAAGGGCTTTACATTCTGCAGGATGCAGTTCTGCACATTGGTGGGGTTACCATTGAAATTGCTCTTTGATTTTTGTTTACTTATTTGTTTTTCAGCCAAGGTGGAGGTACCTGTGCTTTCAGGTACCTCCCTAATCTAAATAATTTTTTCTTTTTTTTGCCCTAATCTAAATAAATACATGGAATTACTCTCTGCACGGCTGTTTTAAAACTAACAGGGATGTTAGTGTAACTCACTACATGAGAGGCATCATTTTCTTAGCTAAAGCAAGAGTTGAATTGGATGGGAAAATTTTACGGGAATAAAGACCCAGAGAAAATTTAAATTGTCTCTTGGTCTGTTATTCTTGCTCTTCTTTTTCTTTCCTAGAAGAATGCCTATATTGTCTTGGCAGCACTAGTTTAGGACTGTAATGTAACCAGTAAGGTTTCCTCTGGTGTGTCCCCATTTTTCTAATTCACTAATCAGTGAGGACAAAATGCTATGATTAAAGTATTTTCATCTTGTCTCTAAAGAAAAGAATTGTCAGTGGACTGAGCTGGAAGTATCCTGTATTTCTATGATGGAAAATACAAACAAGAGTGTATCTCAGCTTTTTTTTTTTCCCCATTAAAACTTACATGCACCTTTGAATCAGGCAGGACTGAACTGAAACAATTCTCTTTCTCAAGCAAAATCAGCTTTATTTGTCTACTTTCTAAACAAAGCAAAGAACATGATGGACTTTTTCTGCTTCCTCATCTGGGGAGCAAAGTAGGGTACAGAGTCAGCAAGGCACCCCATAGGTCTAATTTGCACACTTCATCACAACAGTGTCAAGCAGCGATATTCACCTTGTTCAAAACTAGTACGGGTATCAAATCAAGCTGGCAGTGTTACCTTGAATGTCTACCTTTTCTAGCTCTGCCTTGCCCTGCACAGCCCTGAACTTCCAGCATTAGAGGGATAAGCACATACTTATTGAAGAAAAGGGACAGCTGAAGGAGCGGGTAGGAATCTTTTGCTCAACTTCGATTCCCAGTGGCAGATGCAACATATCTGCAAATAGTTGTTTCTATTAAGAACAGCTTTAGCTTTATAAGCCTGGAGTGCCCTCATGCTAAACCCAGCATGGGATACACAGAACAGTATTCCACCCTAACAAGACATGAACCTGAAAAGCACCTTGTTTGTGGGTCTAAAACAAGTTTCACTCATCATAACTGTCTTGTATGGCCAAAATTAGGAAAGTCTTTTGAATATTAGTGAATTTATATATAAATCTGTGTGAGTTTATGCATGTGTATCTGTGTGCATGTTCAGAGAAAATAATATAATGACAGTAAATCTTGTCTCTGAGGCAGGATAATCTTGGGGATTTTTAAAATTTTTCCAGCTCTGTCTTATAATTATTATCAAACAATTGTGGAGCCCGTAGTTCCCAATGGTGGGGTTTGTGAGCATTTGACAGCAACCGCTTCCATTTTTACTAAGAGATTAACAAAGAATTCCTTCCGGAGTCTGGAGCTGCCATTGCACCTTGGCAAATATTAAATCACAGAAAAGTTAATGTGCAATAGCTACCTTCACTGTATCAAGTGTTTTTCACATATTTTTCCCTTTATTCAAAAGCATTATTATTTCAGTACCTAGGGCATTAAATTACTGTATTAATTCTTTTCTTAATTTGTATATATTTGATATAGTATCTATTTTTAATTATCAGAAGTCTTATTTACTTTTGACTTCTTTAAAAATTACATATGGAGTTGTACACATACTCATCTCTTCTACATGTGAGAAGATGCAATATTCTATTAGCTGGAAATAGTCAATTAAAATGTTCAGTGCATAAACACAAAAAATGTTTTCCCTTATCAGAGATAATACGGAAGAAGAATGGTCTTGTGGTTAAAACGTTCAGTGCGTAAATACAAAACACTGCTTCTCACCAAATATAATAGAGAAACCTTATGATTAAACAAAGGAGGTAAGCCACTGCAGCTGCATTCTTGCCTCTGCTAGAAACTTCTGATCCAGCTTGCAGCAAGTCACAGGCAGAAGATTTTCAAGCAGAGCTGATACAGGTGCCGTGCTAGGAACACTGAGTGCTATTATTCTCCAGAAACAGCAGAGGATGACGAAATTTTCAACACTGCTCTGCTGGATTTCTGAGCATTCATCGCTGTCTCTTGGTGCACTGATGTCATCTGTATGGCAGTTCAGGGGCTATCGGGAAGGCAGCGGGAAGTCCCCAGATGATAAATGTACACGTTCCTCCACATTGCTTAGGACCTGAGTGTCCAGAGAAGACAACAGCATATTTTAGTTATTTCTTCCAAACATTTTTTAATAGTAATTGGTTGTGATCACACACAGACACGTAGGACAAGACCTCAGGAATGCATGTGCAGGTGCTCCTCTCTCTCTGCTTTTGCTAGTTGTGAGAGAAATTGTATAGAAAGAAAAAAAAAGATACTGCATTAGGAAAATTATTGCTATAGCATATTTTTACATTGCCAATAAGAATGCCAACTTTATTTTAAAAATGAAAACTCCACAGCATTGCAGCTGGATGAACAAGAAACAGTACCAGGGGACAGACATAGCTACAGTAAGATAACTTCAGGGTTGTGACCTGTGTACCAGAAGGAAAAGTAATGAGAAATAAGTTTAAATGTTTTTGGGGAAGAGGAAACTTACTGAATAATGTTTGATAGGACCAAAACTGTTCAAGAATTTACATTGAATTCAAAGAGTGATTTTGTCAAAAGAAAAAAGGTTTTCTTTATATTCTTTTTTTTTTTTTTTCAGAACTACTGAAAGATTTCATCCTTTTCATAGCATTATGTTCCAGCTACTCCTTTTGGAATAGTATTTGTCATTGCAAAATTGACCTTAAAAAATGAAAAAAAAAAAAAAAAAGACAAAGGACTTTGAAATGAACAACAAGTCAAAATATTGAATTTTAGACCAGATGACATTTTTGGGCAAATCCCAAATTACTCTTTTATTTCTCTAAAGGAAATCTGATTTGGTTTATTCAAATTAATTGGTTCTTTTACCTTCTGCTTTTTTCCAGTTTCATAAAGCAAAATTATTTTTTTCAGCTTTGTTGTGGACCTTTTTCCCCTTTTGAAAGGGATTTTCAAAATTTTCTTTGATAGAAAATAAAGATCTGAATCTGGTGTGCTGACTGTCACATTCATTTCTCTGCCTTAAAATTAACCCAAAGCTTTAAAACTTGCCAATTTTCAATTGTAAAACTCTCCTTAACTATTGCTGGCATTTATCTAGCAGTTAGATAAACCTATTTAGTTTTTTATATTGATCAACTATAGGTTGGAAATTAAACACTTGCTTTTTAAATGCATTCATCCTTCTAACCCTCCCCATGATACTAATTAAAATTACTATAGGAAATACTGCAAGTTTGCACAGGCAGATTAAGATATGTTCAACACACTCTTTTCCTAATCATCGAGCGTGCTTTCTAATAAAACCAAATCCTTAGCAATTCTTAAAACCTCGCTACGGGCAGGTAGAAACCTTGCAAAAGAGCCGTGTTAGAGATCCCTTTCCAGAGGAACAGTTTCTTTCCATTCTACATGCACAGTGTTTTATCCCTAAAGACATGTTTTCCCTATATATGTTAAACACTCTGCCCTGTGAGGTGTATTTCATGGTCCATCCCTGGTTTAACACTTACGTTACCCTGCCTGAACCATGCTGCTAAAGACTAACTTTGAAAACATTTTGGAGAAGATGCTTGTGTTTACGAGTACCTGAGTACAAGAACATCTCTGATAAATGCATTTCAACTAATACATAAACACACTCCAAGGTTAATTGCTCCGATTACTGCATTAACCAGAAACATTTGACTTTTCTTACATTAAAGCAAGCTATGATATACCTGTTCCCTTCTTATCTCCAAGACCCAAATACTCTATCACCTGTCACAGAAATTTACAAAGATTTATCGAGTTCTCTGAAAGGTATGACTAGTTTTTTATTTTATACCTGTTATTGCAAAGAGCTTGTCGTACACAACAAATATCATACTGTAGTCAACAAAGACTGTCTTAAGCTGGTAGAAGTGCAAGAAATTCCATGCTAATAGCAGAACTGTCATTTTGTCAGATAATATAAACTTCAGATCTAATTCTAACAAAGTGTGGATTTAGTTATTTTTTCACAGAATCCTACTAATTCTTTCACAATACTGAAACCTCAGTAAACAAAAAAGTACAGTTAAAATTCATTCTATTAATTAAGACAATATATAATCTACATATACAAGCAACTGAGATGTGCTGAGTGAGGACGCCGGCTGAAGTGTGAGCTGGATGAAGAAGATATTCTTTTCAGCAATAGCTGCCTTTTATCTAGCAGTTTCTTTGGTATTAATTTGCTTTTTCTTTTCCTTATCATGGCATTTTGGTGTCTTTAGTGTATTTCAAATCTCAGTACTCCAGAAAGGCTACAAATTTTGTTTGATACACTGACATTTTTTTTTTTGAGAAAAACACAAACCTCCTGATTCAAGTCTGAGGCCAAAAAAAAAGAGGCAGAGGTTCTTGTTTTAATGACACTGTTATCCTGATATTTCACACAGGCTATCATTCCCTAGAGCACAGGCTCTGTGTTTTCTGTCCAGCTAGAATAGCTTTTTTACAAAAAAAAAAATTAAAAAAAAAAAGGTGTTTAAATGGAAAGGTCTTTTTTCCTCTGCATTCATAACTCCCACATCTGCTATTGAATGAAGACCACTCAAACTGAACACAGCTATTCTTGTGGCATAATTCTGCTTCTAACTGACAAGAGATGAAACTGAATAGAGAGGTTGAAGGAAGCATCTATGAAGCATCTTCCTTTCCAAGACGTCCAGCTGTTTACAACCACTCTGTGACCTTAAGGGTAGTCACTAGATCTCCAAGTCTTCCAGTTTGTAAATAAGGGCATATGTTCTGTACCTCAGAGGCTTACCACAGTATCTTTTTGATTAATGAGATGTGCTGAGAATTTTTCTGAGATGCCAGGAGGTTGTATTACTGCCTTTACGTCATTATAGTGGAGCTAACCATCTTGTGTGAGGTAACCCAATAACTTCATTATGGGCTGCTTATAAATATTAGCCAACGACTAACTCAGTTCTCTAGGATTCAGCAAGGTTTATTCATCCATATATAGCTTTAACATTAAGTTTCACTCCATCAATGTCTGTCATTTTCAAGGAAGAATGTCAAAGATGAACAGAAAATAATGTTCTGTACTCTATGGCTTGACAACAGGTTAAAAATGGATAAACATCAAAAAATCAGCATAATTTATTTTTAAAGAAGTTTTAATGTTCAGAGGTGAAATCTTGAATATGCTGGGATAAGGGACGAATCTATTAGAGACTTCAATGAAGCACAATCTCATTTAAACAGTCTCTTCAACTAGCATATTGAGTGTAGAAACTTCTCAGAAGATTTTTCAGTTTTTTGTGTATTGTTTTCCAGGCAGTGGCATACTCCTAAAAAACAGGCCAGGAACAGACATGACACAAAATCCAGGGTGTTGAACTCTGCTGGACTTGCACTGGAGGAGCAACAGAGGTCTGGGAGTTCAGAAGCAAGGAGCAGGATGGGCATATAGAGAGCTATTCTATGTGAGATGAAGATGACAAGCAATTCTGCATAAGGAAGTGACACAGAAAAAAAGAGAGGAACTCCCCTTCCCTTCCCTTCCCTTCCCTTCCCTTCCCTTCCCTTCCCTTCCCTTCCCTTCCCTTCCCTTCCCTTCCC
>JAOXNO010000024.1:78974695-79006357 GCA_028565335.1 Limnodromus scolopaceus | reverse complement strand
AACACACTTCTCTTTCTTCCCCATACAAACAAGTCCATGGCTTTTGCTTTTCCTTCAGCAGCTCAAATTTAAAGTACATCTCATGTCATCTTTGGCAAGATTGTGTAGGTTGATTACTTTACCAGCTCATCAAGAGGTGGGCAGACTACCTTTTCATCCTAATTCTTGTTGGTAAATCTGACACCTCTCTCTCTCTCTCCGAAATCTCCTTTCTCTCCTTTAGCACGTATCCGCACATTGGTGTTTTCTTCTTAGCATGCCCATAATCACTCCTCTGGGTCTCACTATCATTCCTTTCAGCCTTTAAAGTGGCCTGGGACACAGCATGGTGTGCTAAAATTGCCTTTTCATACAAGACCATTAGAAAGAAATGTCTAAACATTTCAAAACAGAAAAATTAGCCTGATCTAAAACAAACTTTAATGTTGTTCAAAGTGTTTAGAGAATAGAAGGCAAATAGTCTGATCCTTTCCAGACACAGAACAGAAGTCCATTAAAATCCCTGATTCCGTTTCAGGAAGCTGCTGGAAACTTCAGTTCAGAACCTGAAATGGAAACAAAACAAACTTTACGCTTCTGAACAGAAGGGATAAGGTTGTATTTCCCCCTAATGGAAATGAGGATCTTAGTGGACTTCTGTCTGGTATCTGGAAAAGAAAAATCTGTATGTTTTCTATCTTTTATCTGCTTTGAAGTAGGAATTTATTGGTTTTTTTCAAAGTGAAATGAGTTTCAGGGAAGGATCGCAACTTCTTTCAATGTGTTAATAACTTTCATTGACTTTTTGCAGTGAAAATTAAAAATTTCTTGTCTGGTCCCTAACTATTTTAAATCACTGTTTTGTATTGGCAGCTGCAGGCTAAACTTGGTCCTAATAAAACAAATGTAGAGTTTCTAGGCAGTAGCATTTTGTGACCGCTATGCCCAAGAGGGCTTCCAACCATCACGTAACCCACAAAGTCCTCCTCTGTTCATGAACAGGTCCAGCAGGGCCCCTTCCCTAGTTCGCTCATTCACCAGCTGTGTCAGGAAGTCCTCTTCCACACATTCCAGGAACTTCTAGACTGGAACTCCTAGATGTTTTCGTCTCCACTGTTTTGTATTTCCAGCAGACATCTAGTAAGTTGCAGTCCCCCATGAGAACAAGGGCTAGCAATTGTGAGAGTTCTCCCAGCTGCTTATAGAATATTTCATCTGGCTCTTCATCCCGGTTGGGTGGTCTGTAAAAAACTCCAACCATGATATATGACTTGTTAGCCTTCTTCCTGATTCTTATCCATAAACATTCAATGCTGCTGTCACCATCATTAAGCTCTAGACAATCAAAACACTCCCTAACATACATATTGGAGAGTCTGTTCCTCTCAGAAGGGAGTTGTCCGCTACTATAACCTGTCTTTTCTTTCTCATGGAGGTGGTCATGGAATGGGCCGTAGGCCTTTCTGGCCTTGGCAACACCCTCTGGTGTAGATGGGCCATCATCCACATCATCCATTGTCTGGCCTTTCACACCTAGAGTCTCATACCTGTTGTACAGAGGCACCTGGGAAGACAGGGTGGGCAAGGAAGGGTTTTGTCTCCCACCCCAAGTCTGAACCTGCCTCTATTCACTCCTTTTCTTTAAGCTATTGCCTTCATCCTGGCAGGGGGAGGATACAGGATCCCTTTGATCTTTTTTTTTTTCTGGTGGCTGTTCCTGTTTCTGTCTCAGGGAGGGCAGAGTATGGTTCCACCTGTCTATCACTTTCTCAGACTCAAATATTATGTTTCATATTAGCAATAAAAATTCTAGGACAGTGCATTTCTGAAAGTATACTATTTTTTCCATTGTATCTTTCGAGAGCTGGTAGTCACTTAGCCTTCTGCTTCTTGTCTTAGAGCACCACCCAAGGCTTTCTCTAATTGCCACAGCACAATGCTCCATGGCTTAATTACTTCATATGTTAGAGAGTGTCTAAACCATAGTGATAAATACTGCTCATGGCAGCATTATTGCCTTGAACTGAGGTGGTCTGGCTCTTTTGAGAAGATGTGTGTATGTGCACTTCGGTGCCATGAGTCCTGAGATTTACTGCCGCATATTGTACTGCCAGGTTGTATGGCCTGAAATTGAAACCCACCGATTGTTGGATTGTTTCAGAGGAATTGGAGATAAGTGGAAAGCTGTTGCTAAAGATGTTCGTTTTGTTCTGCTCTTTCTAAGTTTCTTGTGGTGTTATTCTTGTTCAAATACCCTATCTGGGCTATAGCTAATGGAGAAATAAAAGGAACTTTCCTTGCTTTTTGATTGGTCTTCCCGGTTTTCATTCATGGATATCTTTATGATTCTCCTGTATTCATTCTTCAAGGTTGTCTCTGCAATTATGACACATTATTGAGGCAATTGAAAATAATATATAGACTTTTTAGCATTTCCTCTCTACTGATGGCTTCCTTGTCCTTCCTCTTTCTTTTTTTTTTTCTGATGATGAAACACAGTTCAAAGCAGTCTGTGCTTATTCAGTTTTGTTCATGTTCTTTGACTTTCTGTCTCAGTATCATTCTTGATTTAGTGAAGTATAGGATGCGAGGCTGTTTATGAATATTTCTTTTCACAATACACAAAAAGGAACAAATATCAGACCAGCAAAAGCAAGGTTAAGATATAGAAGAAGGCTGGGATTCTTTTTACTCCCTATTCTTATGAAACAGAAGGAACCAGCTCAGCTGGGTATCGTTCATCACAAGACACTGGTTTGATTTCTGCAGGTGGCAGAGGTAAAAGGCTCAGCTATGCAGGGCCTGGGGATTCAAAGGAAGAAATTGGTCAGAAGTTCTTTCACTTCATCAAATTCTAATGGGGAATGAGTAAAATGTTGCCAGGCTTTGTTGATATTCGATTCTTTCTGTCACCCTCTTGCAATCTAGAGTATTATCAGATAATAGGAAAACACTGACCAAGTTGAAAAGCCTGCTTTTTTTCACAAGAACTATAGGATGTTCATCATCTCTGAAGATGCCCTCGTTGCTCATATATGGATCTAGACGATAATTTTAAGGGACGTTAAAGCCCATCTCTAGAAGAACAAGAAACTTGACTTAAATATGATGAAGAGAGACAGAATTTAAATAACACTTCAAAGGTAAATATTTCTAATTCAGGTGAGGTACAATCTTACAGTTCTGGAATTCTAACAAATATATATAATGTTTCCTGATAATAATAAAGTAGGAGACATGGTAAAGCAAAAACAATATAGTTGTGAACTATCTATCTCAGAAGCTGAAAATTAAGAATGTCACCTGTGGTCTGGAAAACTAAGGGGAATGAAACTGATTTTCTAATTATTCTCTTTGTAAACATCTTAATGAAATATAAGGAAGCATCCAAGGGATTCTGCAACAAATACACTAAATTAATGCAAAGGAAAAATGCGTGAAATATATTATTTCTCCAATAAACAGCACGTCATTAAATGAGGATTAAATGATATGCCTTGTATCTTACTTTTTACGAGTATCATTGCAATTTTAATATCCAGTTTCAATTTATAGCCTACAAATCATCTGAATTTTTTTGGGGAAAAATGCGGCATGATTAACCGTTACCTAATGTTCAGATAGACTTCTCAAAACACCTTCTGTCTTAAATGGAAATAATGAAACAGGAGACTAAGACAAACAGGAGGCAAGTGATTGTGAACCTTTTCTTAAACACCTCTGTTAAAAATAGATCTTTCAGACACTTGGTTCTCTTATAAAAAGAGGATATAGACAATTTTTGAAAACCATGTAGTAATTGATAAGGACTGTAATTGTTTAGCGGATTGAAAGGCTCAAATCTATTTTATTATTCACCTCTTTCATTAGACCCAGGCTTCTGAGGTGGAAGTGCAACAACTTAGAGTGACATCTAGCACCTTTAGAATAAAAACCGGGGCTTTTGCCCCTCTTTCACTCTATATTAGCTGCTGGAAAACCTTCAGAGTTGTATGTAACTCAACAGACCTGAGCATTATAAGATGGAACAGATAGTCCATTAGCCATGTGTTAGAACAGCGAGAGTCTCTTAAGCCCGTAGTTCCTTGTTGACCTTCAAAAGCTTTGTAGAATGTGAAAGGCAGAGAGAGGTCTGAACACTGTATTTAGTGTAGATTCTTTCACTGCTTTACCCTATCTTTCCCTGTAAAGGATTTGCTGTTGCTGTTGTCTAGCCAACAATATTTTAACTAGGATCTGACAAGGACATGCTTGAACTCTTTTCACTTAAGAGTCATGTTTCATAAAAATGGGAACTTAAAAGTGTAATGACCTGTATGTACATAATTTTTTAAAATATTTATTTTCAGAATACCCTTGTGTTTTTCCAGTATGATTTCTGTGTAATGCAAGGGCCTCTTTTACTTCAAGTACTTATTTTATAGTCAAAGAAAACTGTATTCCATTTCTACATTGTCTGTATGTCAGTGTAATGCTTCTGGATTGAGCTGTTTCAAGTCTGTTGAAATACATTTTTAGAAGTTGAAAAAAAAAATGTAGTTGTACAAAGATTTACCTAACATTTTAAAGTTTGTAATGCAGCATCTTTTCTTATAGATATCAGATATTTATCCTTACAGACAGAAAAATGGAACCATTTTAATGAATCCTTGTATACAATCATTCAAACTATTTCATTTCCTGTATTCAATCTGTATTGTAAATCTGGATTTATCTCCTAAAGGATATCAGAGTTAATGATACTTCAGTCTGATGGATATCTCAACTGGAGAACAACTGTTTTTCCTTTTCTCACCTGTTTCTCACCTGGTGCCTGTTTTTGTAACTTCTTTCCTCATAAAATATTGAAATAACATATGTTAGGACAGATCGCCTTAATGTCTTGGTTTTTTACTTTCCAGGACATTCTGAGATACCATCCAGCTTTACTAATGTATTATATTCCTAATTTATGCATAGAACTCTAATTAGCATAACTGGGAGTTGCATTTTAAGTACAGGAGAGAAAATAAACCATAACAGTACAGCACCAACTTTCAAAATTGCATGAAAGTTGGCAGATATGAGGTAAAATGTTAAGATACAGAGAAAACTTGTGCTGATTATGGTGTGAATTTTCCCTGTTCATTTAGTAAATCAGTCTTATAGGTTTTATTTGCTTCTCAGATGCCCTGTCCAATGCCCCTGCTGTGGGCAGGGACTTCTTTCATTGGACCACCTTGCTCAAAGCCCCAGTCACCCTGACCTTGAGCACTTCTAAGGATGGAGCATCCACGGCTTTTCTGGGCAACATGTTCCAGTGCCTCACAACCCTCAGAGTAAAAAAGGTTTTTCCTTATGTCTAATCTAAACGTACTGACTTTCAGTTTAGAACTGTTACCCCTTGTCCTGTCACCACAGGCCTTGGTAAAAACAAGCATGAAAAGAAGGGAAAGCAAAGCAGGAAAAGATAATTCGCTGTCTCTTCTGCTTGGCGTCAGGAAACAGGGACCTGAGGAGTCTCCTCACCCTGGTGTGAGTTGCATTAGGACCTGCAGTCTCTTCATAGCCGCTCTGCACCTCGACTTTGCCACTGTTTTAAAGGTGTGAAATCCCTTGCGGGAACCGGAGCTAGAGAATGTTGACTCTTACAGCCTTTGTAATAGAGATTATACATAGTAGCTGTTCTTAGCAGTAATAGAAGGTAGTGTGCTCTTGCTTCTTTCTGCACACTGTGCAAGATTAAGGTCATACAGAGGTAATCGTAATAAACAAAGGGATCTGTAATGGAAAACAGTGGTCTAAGTGAGCTTTCAAAAGGCAGGGGATCCTGAACTACGGTTCCTGCTCTACATACCTTTCTCTGCCTCTCTGATCAAGTCAATTTGCATTCACTTCATCAAACTAAGGGCACAGACTTCTGTAATTATTATTTTTTTTGAAAAAGCAAGTAAATCAAATAGCTGAGAGAGAATCAGGATAGTCCCCCAGCAAATGGGAATGCTCAGCAAAATACAGGAAAAATCTGATAGATCCTATGACTCAGATTTCTATTTTCCATTGCTGATGGATAAATTTGTTGTTGTGAGAATGAATACCATGGTAACAAGTTGCCTAGTGGTATGTATTGTCCTATGTTGTCCTCTTCACTCGGGTATCCTGACTGGAAGACATCTCTACTAAGCAGGTGCTGTAGCAGCTCTGTATTGCTAAACATGATCCAGCTGACCTAGTAAGGTATGACAATTAGCTATCTTTTCATAGACATTTACGCAGTTTGCATGGAAATATTTAAATAGACAGGTAGATTTTACTCTCATACCCTTAATCTAGCAGATTAGAGATAGAGAGACCCATTGTTAGTAGAAGGCTGGATGGTCATAGGAAATTACAAAGTGTTAGCAACAGAACCAGGGTTTGTCACCTGTTCAAGTTTTATTCAATGGAAAAGGTAAGACAGCAAAGCCTATACTGTAAGAAGTCGATGTCAGAGACTTTATCAGATATATAAATAAATATGCAAAGCAAAAGCTGTTATAGTTTGAATTATTGATCTAAGCATATACAGAATGGCAACAGTGGTCACAAGTAGCAGGACAGTCAGAAGATTCATTTGTGACAACATCCCCAAACCCCAGAAGGCAAAGAAGCAACGAACATTAATTCAGCCATATTTTTGGTAAGGTCTCAGACAGGAGACAGCTAGCAAATCTGGGCTGGTAATGCCTCAAACTGTAGCACAACCAGAAATATCACCGACATTTGACAATATTTTATGTGTTTATAAAGGTATTAGTAGGTCTACGTAATGACACTAGGCACTGCAGGTGCTACTTGAAATCCTATTTCAGCTTAGTTATTACAATGTTTCAAAGCATCTGTAAGCCTGTGTTATGCTGACATTGATTCTTAACTCATAAGTTTATTTAGGAAAGGAGGATGTAGGGAAGTGAACTTGTAAGATACTCTTTCTGAGGCAATTAGGGCTGGTGGTTTCCTTGTGTACAAGCTGCTGTTTCACAGAATATCAATCAGCTGGAACTAGATAAAGCAGAACTGATGACTAAATAATATGGATTTAATATATATGAAAATATATAGACACTTTATGTAGACTAGGTAGAACCCAAAAGCAGCCACTGAGCTCCTACAGAACCTTGAATCTTCATTCAACTGCAGATCCTCACTTTCATAATTCTAACACCCTGTGATAGTTTGCAGCATGGCTTACAGCTGCATTTTCAGTGAAATTCTAGGTACTTACACCTATTTTTGATTTGTACAACTGAAATGCATGTGACTATGAGCATGCATGTTAAATGTCAGGCCATAATTCTCTTCTCCAGTCTCTTTATTTGTATCATCAACAAATATTTTTTCCTTACATAATTCACAACCATTTTATAAACCTTAGCAAAATGCTGACAAACCACCAGGAAGGTGAAAATCACTGAAAATTTTAACTCTGCATCAATTACAAGTGTGAAATGTGTACGATTTGTAAAAATTGTTAAATAAATAAATATTCTTGAAATTAATGCACGTTCAACTACACACAAAACTAAAGTCTCTTTGTTTAATAACAAGGTTGTTCTTTCCCCAAATTCTTCGCTCACTGGTGATTCACCTAATATCTTTGCAGAACTGCCCCCCAGTGTGTTTTTAAAATCAGTGATTATAATAACGAATAATTAAATTAGTGCAGGAGAAAGTCTATCTTTTAATTATTTAGGAAAAGAATCATAATGAAATCTGAATATTTTTCTACTTCTCAGATATTTGTTAACCCAACCGTGCTGAAACATTTTAAAAAAGAAAAACGAACACTCATTCTGATTTATCAGTGTAATTTTATTGAGTACCAAAGAGCTACTCCTGATTTATACCAGAGAGATCAAAATCAGACCCAGTTCCTCTATAATATTCTTTCCAACACATCCTGTATGGATGAAAATCTAAGAAGTAAGATTATGGGGATTTATTTGTGCATATTTGGCAGCCTTTTCGTATTTATTGGTCTAGCAGATATCATTTGTATTTGGTGCCTTTTTGCTAAAGAGTCAAATAAGTTATTTGCTGTATGAATAAGTATTTGATAGCAGATCAGACAAAGATAAGGCGTGAGGTATGAGTTTGCAGATGCAATAAAATGACTAAAAGGCCAATTTATCCCTCATGTAACATCGCTGAAGTCAATGAATTTGATCTTTATGTTGAAAATCCAATTTCACACTTAAATAGATTATTTATATCAGAATTGTTTGGGTTTTGTTTAGTACTAGCTCTTGTAAGAATACCCTGTAGGATGAGACCAATTAGATATTCACTTGTAACTTTTACACATGCAACACACAGTCTGTTTTTTCCAAATATATCACCCCAACTCATGTCAAGGAAATTCCAATGTGCTTGCACAGTATATATAATTTGTGATCATTAGTCCAATTAGTGAACGTTACGGATTTAGACGAGATATGACACTTGAGCTAGAGAGAATTCAGAGAAATCAAAAAGCTGCACTGGTGCCAGGAACTATGAGGAAATATAGTTCTGAAAATGGCAAAATTACAGGATCACCAAAACAAAGCAGGAGAAAACTGGACTAAGCCGAAGGCTAGAAGAAAAACTCTTTGAGCAAAGACCAGTGATCTGTTCCATACTACAAAACAGTGAGTGGGATAAGGCAGGCTGGTGCATATGGGTCAGCAAGATTAGGGAATTTAGGAATAAGGATCTGCAAGTAGGCAGAAGGAGCAGATTTTAGTGACACAACAACAATCCTAGTAGTGCAGTGATGAGCCAAAAGCAAGTGAGGAAACCGGTGCAGAAAGCAAGCGGTCAGCTGTTCTGTCTTCCGTACCCAGGCCCTGAGTCACAGTAGAAATTGCAAACAGGAGCAGGTCAGCTTTCCCATCTCCAAGTTCTCAGTCTCCAACTCCTGCCAATAAAGTATTTGGCTTCTTTATTGAATATTGCAGAAGTTTCACCCTACTATTCAAAATGCTGCTGTATCTAATCCTTCTTGAACATCCTTAGACTGTTTCTCCCTAAATGCTTTCAACTAGAGAGTCCTTATGGGACCATGGGCAAACACGCATAGTTTGAATTTGCCCCAGCTCTTTTAGAGATGCAGGATTTAGAGGTATCACCTGTAGCAACTCATATGTCTTTATATGACTTTTAAAGTTCATGCATTTTAATCAGAGGTGGTCAAAATATTTCAAAGAGCGAGCGAAGATTTAGGGCTCCAGTACTGATCTTTCTATACATTGAAAAAAATTCTGGCATTCTTCATTTTCCACCAGTTCTATTTTAAATCTGGTTTGGATTGGCCTTAGATCTGAACAGTAACCTATTTCAGAGTACTGGGAGACTATTCAGAACTGATTAAGTTCTCTGGAGTGCAGGTAGGACTTTCTTGTGGTGTAAAGAAATTGCTTCTCCTGTGCAATCTCCATTTGTAGAAAGATACCTTATTAAAAACCTTTACTGTCCACCAAAGTCACAAACACCTGATTTTCTGGAGAAGCTGAGCCTTCATGGTTTTGAAAACTTCCGGGAGATAAAATTAGGTTCATTCTGCTTTGCAATGTTTGGAAGCTTACCATCTGCCCAATAAGAAGTTGTGTTACTGCATACACTATTCAGCGGTTTGGATTTACCCGGTTTCCAATGCAGCGCCAGAGTTTTTCTACCTGGGAAATACTTCAGGTTTAGGTTGGGACTGTAGAAGTCAGGTGTCCAAACCCAAGCAAGTGTCTAGGTTCCCTCAACAGTCAGTGGAGAGAAAGAGGAATCTCCGGATGGCAATTCATTCTAATAGGTGATTTATCAAAAGTTTTTTTTTTTTAAATCCATGTTAGTCATATTGATAAATCCAGACTAATCCATATATCTGTTGATTTCTTTGGAAATTTAGAGTGAATTTAGAGTGAATATCATAAAATGCATTAAGACTGAAGTTTTGTTTCCTGATGTGGAACCCTTACTCCTGTTAACCATTTTGCATTTCTTCCTTCCCTCTGTAGTTGACGTTGTCCTTATTGGAAACTGAAACTTCTGTTTAATTTTGTGGCCCTACCTGGATTATTTTTAATCCTGACTGCATCCTGATCAATTAGCAATGCTGCATCTTCTTTATCTGCTCTCTTTTTATATGGCTACACATGAAATATTTGGTTTCATTTCCTAATTAGACAGCAGTGCAAAGAATTTTGAAGGATTTTATTTTATCCCTGTACTTACTGACTCAGCCGGCTTTCTCCAATAATTTCCTTCACCTACTTTCCCTGGGCTGATTACACTTTCCCAATATCCTATTTTAGGTGATTGCTTCCATAATGTGATCTTGCACATTGCAATGACAGGATTTATTTTTTTTTGGAGCAGACATGACCATGTCTTCACCTTTGATGTAAAGCATCCAGTTTGATGATGTCTGCACAACTAGCCAGCTTTCCAGTGACTTGAATTTCTGTATGTCTAAAGGAATGTCTAAAGTTAACCTGGCAGGAAAACCACCTTTTCCCTGAAAATACACCTACCTGCAAATAGTCTGGTGTTCCCTTCATGCAGTTCCAATTGATTTGAAATCCACATCAAAACTGATGTCATCCTGAAGACAGAAAACTGAGAGACAGAGGGTATGAGAAACATGTATAATTAGCAGGCAAATTAGCTTAATGCTTGAGAGGCAACAGGTGCCTAATCGAGCATCCAAGCAATCTCTTCATTTTTATATCTTTTGGGGTTTGTTCGTTGTTAACTGACAGATGAGAGGTAATGATGATACTGATGAAAAAGAACTAGTTAAAAAACCTGAGGAAATTCCATGAATAAGCAAGAAACAGCCAAAATCCTGACAAGCCTGCTCTCAGCAGCAATCAGAGAAGGATCTACATTGATAACAACAACAAAAGGCACCATCTGGCTTTACCCTTCCCACAGAAAGGTCAGACTCTTCTTTTGCTCTGGAAATAGCCAGCCAGGCACACGCCAGGGCTTGGAGACCCCAGAGTGAGAGTCCTGGGAAACGGCCTGTCCGGGCAAGGTAAGTTTTCCAATGTAAGGCATTTTTCCTTTGTTATCTCCAATGCTTTAGGGCCAAATTTGTACTCAGAAGTGTCTGTAGAGGCAGCTGCTCTCGTCCCATGGCACTGTTAGGAACTTTGTCCAGTCTTCCAGTTTTTTCTCCCTTTTCATGCTCCTTGCATCCCTTAACCCCTGAAAAGCAGAAAGTAACAGCTTCTTGATTTCAGAAAAAACGCAGCAGTGTTTCTAATAAGGGTGTAAGTGGCTTTAGACTTGAAACAACTTGGATTTTTTCAAGCCATTCAAAACATTTATAGCCCTTGCACTTCTTCCACACCCCAAGTTTTGCATTCTTCGCAGAGTACCCTTATTTGGTGTGTAATGATTTCAGAGCTGTTAAATCTTTACATTATCCCAACAACATGTCAATTAAGGGAGGCATTTTATACAGATTACAAAGATTTGTCTGAGGTGGCCACAGCTTTGTTAAAGCTGTTTTGTGGACATCTTCATAATTAATGGAAAAATCATTAGGAATTCAGTCTTTATTAACCCCTGTAGCTGCAGGGGCCCATTTCATCTTAATTGCATTCATTTGGCACTGGCAGTATTATACAGCATAATCACTAATAAATGATCTTTTAATTTGTACCAATCAAGAGAGCTTGCTTTCATGCCAATATTCCTGTTTCTTTGATGTTGACCTGTCTTGATTTTTGATCATTTGAACTTAAGATGATTTACTGGAAAATCAATATCAATACCAAATCTGCCGTATTCATACATCTGTGGTTAAGTTCAATTTGACTGTATTTTGATTGAAATAAGTAATGCTTGATTATCCATTCAGATTTTATGAAATAATCAGGTTGGGAAATCTAGTCCTGTATTCTTATTCAAAGGCAAATAATTAGAAACTGTTGGGAAAACTGCAAAGCTGGGACAGCATTAGAAGTAACACTTCAGATCCCACTAATTAACCAACTTTGTCTGTAATCTCCTAAAGGCCTCCACCAATAGAGTAATATGCTATTACCCATTTAGCGGGGCTAACGGGGCTTTGGCTACACTTGTTAATAAGAAAATCTGAGACAGTTTCTCTCATTATACCCCCTGTCAGCAGTGTCTCTGCAGTATAAAATAGCCATCATTGTTCTGTTGGTCAGTTAACCAGAAACCAGACTACTGTAAAAAAATACTTTAGAGCTAATTGAAAATGACTGAAACATTCCCTTATCAACCGGTTGCTTTGTGCTATTTGGAGAAAATATAAATGTTGGTGAGGGAGGGCAAACAGAAAGTTCAGTCTTTTTAATTAATACCCTCTACTTGAACTAGAATTACTGACTTAGCTAAAGACAAAAAAAAAAAAAACCCTTACAGCTATTACTTCAACATCTTGGTTATGAATTAAAAGGGAAAAAAAATACATGATATCTTTCCTAATATTATAGCACTTACTCCCTAAGTACCGAATTAATTTATTGAGAATTTACAAGTAAATCTGTTAATTACTATGAGCAATACGAGGCCTTGTCTAAGCTGTTACTGCACTGTTACACTGTGATACAGCTCCAGTACTGGCTGTGAAATACAAAAAATATAATGATGTGGCTCGTTCTGAGGTGGGAGGGAATGAGCTGGACCACTACAGCCGCACTGTGGGGATTGTAAGGGTTCCTCCTGCTCTTGCATCACTGTCTCCACTTTTGCTGGTTTGCCTGCAGATACCGTAGATAACTGCCCTCCTTCCTTAAGTCGTTGTTAATTTTGGGCAATGGGGTCTGCAACAATCTCCAGTTGCAAAAGGGAGATAAAGTTGAGTGCGTGCACATGTGCAAGTTAGGTGACATTTCATTTTATATCACTCAGTGATAACTGAGTTTGTCAGTTTGTTTGTCAGTGCAAACATTATAAATCTACGAAATAAATGAGAAGAATTAAACAGTCGATGTCCAGTTGTCGAGATGCATACACGAAAGAAGCAAATAAAAAACCAGCTTTAGCGCTGCCATGCAGTGACATCTCACAGGGGACTCCAGGTTTGGGGACAGAGTGGGACACAGAAAATACTTTAATCTGAAGCTACAAGCATGAAATTGCTTCCATTAAGCTTGACTTCCTGATTATTGTATAGCATTATCAAAAGGCACACTTAAGGCTGTTTTGGTGCCCTAAATATACATTACCACACCTAAACAAATTTAAAATTAATAATGACTGCCCTTGATGTTCAGTGCCTGTTTAGTTACTGTGGGATTTCTTTTTTTACAGGAGTTCTGTGAAGTCATCTGTCCAAAAAGATGGGTCAGTATTCTCACCTCTGAAATCATTATACTGAAGCTACTTATTTGGGTATTTTGACAGGTGGATATTTATAATAGCAGCTTACACTTCTTACAACCTCTTTCTGGCAATTCCAGCCACCGAGGGGGTTGCTTGAGACCCTGACAAAGTAAGCTTTACTTATAACTTCCAGAAAAACTGTTTGCCTTATCTCTGTACAGGAAGGAAGATGGTGTTCACTCCAATAATTAATTATTCAAATTCTAGTGTATTGTCAGAAACACACCAAACGTATTATAATAAAATAAGGGGGAGGAAATCACCTTTACCAATAAATGCTACAGCTCAGTTTTACTACCATTTCTTTGGGCAGTACTTCAGATTCCTCACTCTGATCTTTCTACACTGATAACTCTAATTTCCCTTCAAGGGTGGGGTGAATGTTTTTTTTTTTTCAGTTTTTAACCATGCCTTTTCAAAAGTAGAGCAATATTGCCTCTAACCCAGTCCATCTTTATGCATTAGGCTTTATCCAGCTGCTTATATTTATCTTGTCTGGACTTTGAAGAACTAATTTCTCTAGTTAATCTCAAATGTACTGAGTTTCTTTGCTTTTTTGGTCTAAAAGTTATAGTTTGTCGCTCTTCTGTCTTTCAGTGCTCATCTCAGTGGAAATCCCAGACTCTTGCTAATATTTTAGTGCATTATTTTAACAGCATAGATTTAAAAGCTTTTGGGCAAACAGTAGCACATAAATTAATAGAATGTATCACCAAATATTTTTATATTTTCATATATAATCTTGTGGGAAGAACTATACATGCATACATTCCTTGGTTATTATCAGATTTATTATCATGTTTTATGTGACTGGACATATTTTATTCTGATTGAGACTATTAGTGGTTTTCTTAGAGATTTTTTTTTCCAGCAACAGATGTACGTATATACAAAATTCCCTTGAAATCTTAACTTTTCTTATCAATCAGAGAATTCTCTAATAGCTGCTTTTAAGAAAATATGTAGGGTATGTATTCACTTTTATAGTCACTCAAGAGAAAAAACCCTTCTGTCCTAAAGAATCACTTGCTATTTATGGTATAATTCTACATTTAATTTTGTTTAATTTGCTCCTACATGATATAAATTCCTTCCTGGGAAAGGCTTAGCAAAGATTCAAGATAGAATTTGAAGAACTGAATGAAAAGAATAATATCTTCCATGCCACTCTCTGCATGAAGGTTGCTTGTACATTTAGGGTGAGCTTGGGACCTCACAGAACTAAGCCCTAAAAATTAACTTCACATAAATAAGAGCAATAAAAGACTTTTGAATTCTAGGACTATGTTTAAGTTGGATTTAATTTTAATAAGATGGAAAGTTATTAAGTGAAGCATAGTGGTTTTAATCACTCTACTACTTGACTGCAAAACAGCCACTGCACATCCCATCAGAAGGACACCAGCCCTTTTGCCTCAAATCCTTGCTAGCCACACCGATTTTTCGCGTGTTTATTATTCTCATCAGGGATGAGTACTTATGTCTGTTCAGAATTTGTTCTCCTTTAATTTCCATTTATGTTCCTCTTGTCCTGCCTTCTTGTGCTGGTCTGAAAATAGCAGCTCCTGTTGACATTATCTGTTCCATTTAAAATTTTAAATACTTCAATTAAATCACCTCTTAAGTGATTTTTCTTTCTAGACTTCATAGATTTAGATGTTCAGCTTGTCCTCAGAACTTATACTTTCAACCTTGCCACCTTTTCAAGAACAGCAATATCACATCTATAATATATATCAAAGGTAACATTGTGCAGCTTGAATGTTGTCTCTACCTTTCTTAAACATATATATTCTGCTGCCCTGGCTAACTGTCCTAGATGACATGTCTTTGGAATCACTTTTTGAAGGTTCTTGTCAAAGTCAGCTGCATTACTTATAGTCTATTTGCCTTTAAATGTGCTTTATATTTCTGAGACCAGAGCTTAGCATTTATTTTTTTTTTAATAACATTAGTTCCTATAATCATGTAAATACCCATTTAGTGGATGGAGCAAAATTTTTTAAATTTAACTTTAATGTTATTCATTACTATTTATCCTCTATATTTGGAATTGCCTTTCTTAATGTGCTTTATTTTTACAGAAACCTACCGATTTTTAATTTGTGGTTCTTAGACTTGTAGTTACGCACCTTCACATTCTTCCCATGCTATTTCCAATTCAGATACAAGTCCCCCAGTAAAGTACTGCTACAGGCACATTCTTAGATTTTATAGCAAATAGTTTATGCAGAACATAATTTGTGAAAATACTGTAATAAATTAGAGGGCTTATTACAGAGTGCTATTTCCATTTCAATATCTAACCAGCAGAGGACTGTTTAATTTCCATAGTGTAGGAAAGATTCAGAAAGAGCATGGAAATTATCCAAGGACAGCAACTTGGCTGTGGAGAAAATATCAAATAGCAGGTAACTCAAGGGAAGTCTTCTTTCTTTGGTGTGCTGTAATCGTGAACATGTGCCTCGGATGCTTTCATCTTTTTTTTTCCTGACAGCCCTACTGAAAAAAAAATATCATACCTGAAGTTTGTACATGCCCTCAGAAACTGTCTAAGGACTAGAACGTGAAAATTCCATTGCCTGGAGCTTCTAAGCTGCAGTGCTTGCTTATGGCTTCCTGTTACATTGATGCAAGCAAATATCCAGGGTGTTGGTGCCCAACAGCTCTAAGGGAAGCTCTCACTCTCTGGCAGGGTCTTGTACCTAAGAAATAGTTAATGGAAAGGAATTTCTGGAATGGAAAGATGAGGAAGGAAGACAAAGAGCTGGGAGATGGGAATTTTGCATCAAGTTGGCCCCAGATCTTCTGTATGACTTTGGCAGGTGATTGTGATGAGATGGGACATATTAAATCACAGAAGCTTTACCACTGACTTCAATGCAAAGAAGATCTGATTTAGTTACAGCCGACTCCTCATTTTCTCATCTGTCAAACAGGGTAATTATCCTTACTTAATTCTCTGGTGTGCTACAAAAAGCACAATGAATTTCCCCAATAGGAGTCATTCTGAAACACAGTAGCTTGGAAAGGTATCTGAGCTGGCTCTGAGCAAAACATCTCCAGAGCTGGCAGCACGGTGACCTCGTCTGAGAGGTGCACTTCATTAGTACAGATTGAATGACTCACTAAGAACTTTGACTGTTTCCTGGAGCTCAGCTGGTTTCTTTGCAGAGTTTTGCTGTGCTTCATAGGCGTAGCAGCTTGCTGAAACCTGTCATAAGACCCGTTGCAGAGCGCTGTGCTGCACGACGTAGGCTCGTAGTCCTAATCCTGAGATGCAGTTATGGTGTGGGTAGAGGAGGGTCTGAGATGGGGCAAAAAGGCTCAGGAGCCTTCACTCACCCATGGTGAACCTCCAATCCACTCCCTAATTTAGATGAATCCTGAATATCAGTAACTTACTCCAGGCAGACTTGGGTCAGTTGGTAACCAGGTCCAGTGGTCTTCCTTTCACAGCATCCTGCTCATTCCTTAAGCCAGGGAAGGCACAGCACAGAGCCAGTCATGCAGCCCCATCACCACAATTTCTCTATGCAAAAGCAAAATACTCCACTTCTCAATCCGGACCTACTCAGTAAAGCAGACTGAGTAAAGGCCAGAATCTGTCCCCCAAAATGCGTAGTTATTTTCTTCATCATTTAAACTAAATATGGAGAGAGACATATTTACATGAAAATGAATTTTAAAAAGAGATTAAGTGTTCAGAAAAGAAAATATTGTTGTCATATAGTTCTGTTGCCTTCAAAATGGGTGAGAGATTTTGTTTCTCATTTCTCCCATGACACTGAAAGTCACAAGAAATACATTGGATTTGTTTAAAACTTGCAACCGTGTGATCTGGAAAAGTCTTTTAAAACTGGGTTTTTAAAAAAAAGGAATCCCGTCTTACAACTAGCCTTCACAGTATGCTCTTGGGCACCCTTTTTGGCATTGTGCTGTCAGTGCATTTGATTTGCTATCTGCATGTGATGTTATGTGCCATATTGTCACAACTTAGGAAGAAGCAGTAAATTGAAGTCGAGTCCTCATTGGAATGAAACTCCCATTTTAAGGAGAAATTCAGATCTATTCAGTTTGACCTTGGAACTTGAATTAAATCTTTAGAAACTCAACTTTCTCGAGGGAAGTATGAGGTTTGTATGGGGCTGGATATATTAAAAGCTCATACAGCTCTAGCATAGTGTATGTGCCAGGGTGGTTAATTTTTAATTTAGAGGACAATGAGAAAATCAAAGGGTTTCACCTGAACTAATTTTCACTGAGTTAATTTGTAATACTCAAAGCTGGTTTATAAGCATTTAACAATCCATTAAAAGCAGTATTAAAATCTCAGTTGTGATTTTTACTGAAACATTTTTGTATGTTTAACCTGATTTCTGAATGGAATTTTTATAGTTTGGTGTGGTATCATAAAAATGCACATAAGTCTAGGCTGGATTCCAATTTTGTATTGTAATAAGCAGCATTTTATGTATGGGTCTGTATGCACATTCAACAAATCATTCAGAAAGAAAAATCAAGTGGATGTGGTTATTGAAGATGAGGACAGCATTTACCTGCTTGAAATTTGATGCATATAATACATAAGGGGATGTCCTTGCTTCAGTCATAAAACCAATCCATTTAGATTGTCAAGACAGGGAGTTGGACACAATAGGTTTTTGCAACACTCCAGCATGTCACCACCTGACTGTAGCAGAGCAGCACCCACACTGGAAAACAATGCCAGGACCCTTGATTCTGCCCTACCTGCAGCAGAGTAAGGCAATTACTAAATCCTCACTTAGGACTGATGAAATAATTTTGCCCTGCTCCCACGCAGCGGCAGCACCTGAGATTTCTAGAATGGCCAAATGTTTTGCTCCTTCTTGCTGTCATTGCTGAGTAAATGCTGACTTATCTTCATTAAATCTGCATGCAGCAAATCAATAGGAAGTTGGGGTGCTTGTTTGTCGAAGTAACGGAATCATTTTGGCATGCTGTTAAGATGTTGATGACTCATTTTAGTGTGACTTCGGGAGTTGCCAAGAAATATTGCTAGGCTAATCTAAGTCTGGGTAATGCAGAAATGATAGGTACAGCGCGACCCATGTGTTAGAGTAAAGGGGAAGGAAAACAAAATCCACCCGATATCCACAATTCCTTACATTGCAGCAAGATGAGGGGTTTAGGCTTAACTGCATTTTATGTCTCTGCTTTTCCAGGGGGAAAAAAAAAAATAATGCACCAGAGTGGTTTTCTCACAGTGAGGAATGTGGAAGTTTAACCCCAGAAGTTCCTCCATTTCTACAAAGCTGTAGATGGCAAATGTACCATTTGTGATGTGTGATGCTCTGCCAGTGTTTCACTTTCGTGCCCTGGAGTGTAGGAACGTGATGGAGGAGAGAAACTCCCCACAAGGACTGAGGAGGTGGGACAAGGTGGAAGGGAATGGGTTCAGTGCAGGATGCACAGTGCGAGTGTTTACAAGTTGAGGAAAGTCACATAGTATGGCTGGCCTAGAAAAACAATATTTTTTCAGATCTTTCTCTTTTTTGGGTTTTAGGTGTACTACAAGGTGGGAAACAAAATCCTTCATATATTTTATGGAGTTCCCCCTGCAACATGGTGTTGAATAACACACCACAAGCTTGGATTCCTCTGCTATCTTGCAGAGGACCAACAGAATGACCAGCATCAGTGGCCAGATCCGTAATTCAAGACTTCTTCTCAAATGTTAGCCTCTCCTGGGCACGGACGGAGTTCATCACTGGCAGCCCCTCTCCCTTGGATGCCAAAAGAGCATTGGTGTGTACTACTTGCAGTAGTTTTTGTCTTAAGCGGACTTTTTTCCATCAGCCCCAAAGATAAACCATCAGATGGGTGATACTAAACCATGGACCTGGCAGCTGAATTCTCTGAACACTCTTAAGCTATGCTATGTTCCTGAGTTGCTTTTTTTTTTAAGGGAGTGATAATATACACACAGATATGAAAATTAAAGTATACACGGTACTCTGGGGCAAAAGAATTATTGTACAAATTGTTTGTGACTATTGAAGTTCACCATAATAACCACAGGAGCAAAGTATTTTTAAGTGTTGCAGAATTCCAGTAGTTTATGCACCTCTCTTCTGAGAAGTTGTCATTATTATATGATCATTTTCCATATGTAATTAGCTTTTTCATTTTTTGCCAATTCACCTATTTCCTTTTAAACCCTTCATGCTTGTGCTTGAGAAGTGTCAACTTGCACATGGGGAAGGGGGGAAAGATACAGTCAAGCTATAAGTCTGATCTATAAGTCTGATCTTTTAGTCAATAGAGGCAGCTTCTGGTCTTTGTCACTCACAGAGGAAGACGGAAAAATTCACTGAAACAACCAGTGATTTTTTGATGGGAGAAAAGTCGGAAGGGGGTGGGGAATGACACTGAGAATAGGAGCCTTTGTTCAGTGAAACAAATGTTAACACCAGAATACAGATAAAACTTTATGTATTATTAAAGAATACATTTTGCTGTTGGAAAAATGTAATGCAACCTGGAATCATTTATTCAAACTGGTAATTCTTTTCATGTTGTCACATTACAAAAAGTCTTGACGTGTCTTGTGTCATGTGAAAATATAAAACACTGTGGTAAAGGCAACTAATAAGACGGACTACATTTTCTTTAGCCTGAAAGCCACTCCAGGAAGAAATTACAAAAGGAAAAAAAACCAAAAAACTAAAGCCAACAAAAAAAAAAAAAAACCAAAACCCTCCACATAATTTAATGGGAAAGGAGAAGGGGGAAAAAAGCAAAGATATTCTGATAGGTCATTTTTTTTTTCATACATGAACATTTAGTCTACAGTAATCTACCAGGACTGTCAAATTTGATTGAAAGATAATGCAAGATTTTTTTTCTTGCCACAATTTATAGCATGTATCCATTAGGAATAATTATGGTTGCATGATTTTGCTAGCTGTTATCTCTACAAGTGTTACTAATGGTTTTATCAATTACTCCCTGTCCAATAACTGCATGGTTGTAACCTAATTTAAAGACACTCTATCACTAGGCTGATTTGTGTAGTAGTAAATGACAGCATTTGAGACACCAGCCAAACGACTCACTTCAGTGACTTAGTTAGTCTCTAATAATTAACAATTAGTAGGTACCCAGGAAAAACTCAAGAGACTAGAGCTCCCATGTTTCCCTTTCTTATCTAAACACGAGAAGTTACCAACACTATCTCCTGTAAATATAGCACTGTAAATAAAATCTCCTTTTTCTGTGGCTGTTAGAAAACGTGCTTTAATAAAGGTTAATTTAGGAATAAAAGGAATAAAACAGAACCAAACTCTAAGATCCATGTTGTAAGACATACTGACAACTTAAGGAGGAGATATGAGATTATATTTTGTAGTTTTGCTCTTAGTGCTATAGTTCAAAAGCAAAGCCAGTGTGCTAAAAGGGGAATGGTGCTGGTAAAATTGTGCTATTTTCTTGAACTTTAGAGCAAAAATGCTGGATGTGCAAAAAAGAAGCACTTCATTACAGATCATTAGTGAGGTTTTATGTACAGCTCAGAAAGGTATTGCCTGCTCAGAACAGACTGGAAAGAAGTCTGAAATCTATTTTAAATGAGCGCAAAAGATGGTATTCCTCCAAGGATGTTATCTCTGAGGATTTTAAAGAATTTTTCCATTAAAAAATCTCTCTTCCTAAATAAGACTTTGAACTTTAGGTTTAAAGCAGGATCTTGTACTCCACAAGTAACTATTTCTTTGTAGGCACAAAGACATTTAAAATAACAGTGAGTGAACAGGGGTTGAGGTTTTTGCAGTGCAGAGTCCTTTGCACAGTCCATTAGTATATTTGAATTTAGCTTGATGGGGCAAAATTGCCTGGAATAATTCATCATTTGGGTTATTGTGTCAGATCTTAGTACATCATCTCTTTCAGATTATCCAGGATCCCAAAGTAACAATCTTTCCCTAGGAGCCTTGAGGGTTGTATGTTTATAAAATGCTGCACTTTACCCACTCAACAGTCTGATGACATTTTCAGGCTTACATGCAAAAACCAATATCTGCTATGAAGCTTGCACGCTCTTCGTAGGAACATAGGAGCTGCCACACCGGATTAGATCAGTGATCCATCTCGCGTGGTCCCCTGTCTCTGACAGATGCCAAATCCTGACTGCTTTAGAGGAAGGTGCGAGAAATCTTGTCAGAAAAAAAAAAAACCTGTAGAAACACCTGCCTGTAAAGGGAGTTGCTTCTTAAACCTGTAGTAAGCGGCTGGTTTATGCCCTAAAGCATGACTGCATATATGCTTTAAAAAGTACAGGGGGGTTGTTGTAATTACAGGAGCTGTCACTATCCTTATAATATTTGTATTACATTCTTGATCTCAAGGCTATGTCTAGATTGCACAGCACAGTCCCACTTCTCTGATCATTATCCAGGTTGAGGGCTGACCCAGACAGGCTGCAGTTCGCTTTTGGGCGATGTGGCCAAGTTTCTTTCTCCCGGGAACCAAGTCCTGGGTAGAGACCGGGGGAGATGGAGAACGTCCGACTCCCAACCTGACATGGGCTCCCAGATCACACAGTTTAAAAATAGTTCCAGAAACCAAGTTGCAATTAATTAATTCAATTGGGTTGGTTTGGGTTTTTTTACGTCTCTTTTGTTGTGTTTGAATTTTCTTTCTTCTTTGTTAACCCCATATTTTTGATTCTTAGAAAGAGCAAATAGATACCCTCCTTTTTTCCCACTATACGTTTGTTATCTTCAATACTCTTACCATTTTCTGCTATTCAGCCACACTATAAAGCAAGCAATTTCAGTCCTTTTTTCTTTTTTTCTTAACCTACATTTATTCATCTAAGCATTTTATTGCCATTTTGGAAGCTCTTTATTTTCTGAGACACAGTACAGACAGTATGCTGAGGGTGTACCATTCATTTATCTAATGCCATGAAAATAATTTTTGTTCTGTTCTCTGCCTCTAAATGCTTCCCTAATGTAAATATTATTTAATAATGTTAAATGACAAAATTCATCCCTCTGATTTTAGCTTAATCTGATGATGATATTCATCAGATAACAGAGCATTTGTCCATTCAGTGAGCTGATAAAACAATTTCAAGTCTGGGTTACTAAAGCCAGAGATGATCTTCAAAATGTAGTTTTAACCTCACCCACCCTTCCTGGTTCATCTGCATATTCTTTTGAAAACCACTCATTGAGTATCTGTAGCCCAAATGATGTCATCAGGCACAGCATGCAGCCACTACAAGTGGGACAATTATAATTTTTGTAGCTGATTAATCATCATGAAAAAGTAACAGTCAATTGACTCAATCATACATCCATGGTGATTAATCACACTTCACTTGTGTTTTTTACAAGTATTTTACCGACAGTGCAGATGTTGGATGATTTTTCTCCTTGAGCCTTTTCCTTGGTCACAGATGTTAAGTAATCACCTTGTCCTGACACTTGACTTATCTAATTTTTTCTTCTGCAGGCCCTTAAAAACAAATGTGTTTCTTATGTAGAAAGAAAATGTTAACCTAGTTATTACTTCTTTTTACAGTTTAATCAATGGCTGAAATCACCCCAACTGTCATCTGTAGTCATAGAAGTTTTCAATAGGCACATTACTCTTAAATTTGTTCTCTGTTACATGCAACAGCAGGAGCACTAATAAAACACTGTCAGGGGCAGGTAGCAAAGTCCATTTTATGTTTAGAACACAGTTAAAGCTTCTAAGCCAAGTCCACGAAAAGACTCTCTTGGCTGTAACTAATTGGCATACAGGCATACAAACAAGCAAACAAGAATCTTCTGGCACCAAAATATTGAGGTTCATAGATACTCACAGGGCCTGGTAGACTTCAGTCTTAACCTTCCTTGGTTGGGGTGGTAAGGGAAATTGCTGAGACGTCACAGCAGATGAAAGCATCTCAGTGTATTGCTAAAACACTGGTAATTATATTTTCCATGGAGTTACATCTATACTGATGAAGCAATGAGCTTCATCATTCAGACAACTGCTGTCTGTCCTATAACTGTTACATTTTACTGCTTTACATGATATAAGCATATACAGAGATGATTTTGTAAATGTTTTTAGGATTGCAAGTTGATTTCTAGGTGATTTTTTTCAAAGACACATTTCAGAGGACGCCCTATAGATAAAATCTGTATAATGTTTCCAAGGCTGCCCTGAATATTGCAAATGGAAATGTGTAGGGCAAATACAGGAGTTTATCCCAAATGATGCAAGCCTCACTGACTCCAAACATGTTTCACCCTTCAGAAAAAGCCAAAGATTCCCATTTTATTTAGCAAAAGGATTGTACCAACCTCTTTGCCTATCCTTAAATCACTATTAAGATCAATGCATACACTGGAAACTGCTTTCATGAAAAGATGACACAGCTGCATTGAATTCTGCACTAGACTCCAGTCTTGATACTGTTAATAAAGAGCCTAAGGTTGGGTATAATTGTTAATACACTAATTCTAAAAATCCACTCAAATGTCACTTATAATCAGGATTTTCTACTGTGCTAGGACCCCTGGGGAAACCTTTGAAGCTGTGAATGGTGTACACGATGACAGGGATGAACATAAGAAGGTAGAAGGCCACCGATGCTGTTTAGCTTAGTTGTATAAAACTATCACGTATATAGAAGCTTAGAATGCTGGCAGCTAGGAAGACGGGAATGCAAAGTGCGAGATGGAGAAAACAGCCAGATCCAGAAGGAAAAGCTTTACACTAAACCCAGTTATTTCAAAGCATTAGGGGGAGAGGTGAAGAAACCTTACGGCTTGTAATTTCCAGTGGAATTACCAAGGCAGAAGAGACATTATAAAAGCATTTTATTGGAAGACATCCATGACATGGAAGTATTTAAAACAATAAATAAATTAAAAAAGTTATTTTATTAGCAGTAGAGATAAACTTTATATCAGATGTGAAAAAGTGGGATGGCTGTGAAACCTTTAAAAGGAGAATGAGAGTAGAAAACAACTTAATATGCAATAGCAAAAAACCTCAGAACGTTAAGTTGATTATACATTAATTGGGTTTTAAGTTTATTAAAGCTGCGCGCACTTTGTGTCTCATTTTATCATATCTTTGATACTATTATGCGTAGCATTTTGAAATGTAACTTTGTGTACTTCCTCACAGTGCTAGTTGCACTTTATTTATGATTAGTGCTAGGGCTGGTGTGAAGGGAATGCATATCCCTCAATAATGAAGTACAGAAGAGTTGGGTGGATTTTTCAGAGTCACAAGGCCTGCCATAAAAAATCCCTCATGAATCTTTTACAGCTGTAAGTAGCCTGGCATGGGTAATAGCTCTACTACTATGGGAAGTTTGGCGGAAAACATTTTTTAAAAGCTCCTGAGAAAGAGAGGATGTCAGGATTTATGTGTGGTGGTGCTGGGAACAGTTGTTTTCAGCAAGGGTAAGTTTTCTCAGTTTTCGTTTGGAATAACTGACTGCCACAGATAATAGCAGCCTGCTCTGCTCCTACTCGTAGTCAACACAGGGTTTTCTCACACTCCCACCTGACTCTATTTTTTGCGCATCAGAGTATTTCATCTGAGCTGTAGGTTGCTCTCTCATTACTCACTTGCATGGGTTTCTTTAATTATTCACGCTAAGTTTAATCATATGCTAAACACAGATAATTTTTCTTTGGCACTGTATTTCTCTTAAAGACAAGGACAGCAGTCTTTGTAAAAAAGGATGTGCCTTTTCCAGCGCTTGGGAGTTCGAACCCAAATTTGCTAAGACATAAATCTTGAAAAACAACAAAAAAAGAAATCACACGTGTGAAATATTCACTAGGATTAGTAGCTGGGATGCCACACTGCCAGGACTTCCACCCCTGACTGGGTGTGGAGCAGCTTTCTTGGGGGGAAGGAGTTCCACAGAGGGACAAGGGCCAGGCTGGGAGACTCTCCCAAGCTTCCTCTTTATTTAGAATGCAGACCACACTGGGTTTCAAACTGTTTTGTTGATGACAGAAGATGGGGACAGCAAAGAGAGAAAGAAACTGATGCTGGAATTGCAGTTGTAGGAGGGATAGTCATTCTACTCTACAAAAGCACAGGAAGAAAGAAAGAGGAGATTGAGAAAAGCCAGGAAATACGAGGTGAAGGCTTGTGAGTGCAGGAGATTAGGCCAGGAATGAGACACTTGGGCAGTGGCAACTAGGACTAGTCAAACTGGGATTCGGGTCTGGGAAAAGAGATGAGGAGCAAAACATGATGAGAAGGGAACAGAAAAAGCCCTTGAGGTTGAGGAGACGCTGAGGCCAGAAGAGCCTATCCTCTTCTAAGGTTGAAGTGTAAATCAGGTTTTCTGAATGTCGTTGCTCCCCTGCTCTTGGTAGGTATGTAGCTGTGAAACTTGCTGCCGCTGTGAAACATGCTGCCACTATGACTTGTCCTCACTAGTGACCCAGGCCATGGGCAGTGTCAGTCCTTCAGCTCCCAAAGCAAAGGGCTGAGTGGTGGGTCACTTTCCAGCCCTCCTAACGTCACTGCAGTACCAAGCAATGGTAGGCTGAAAGGGATGCAGGATGCAGCATACACCGAAGCAGCAAAACAAAAAAGTAGCAGGATAGCTTGGGAAATTAGGCAAGTACACACAAGCTTTCCAGAGCCAAGTAGAACTCTGCCTTCTCCCTCCTTCCTAGTTATATCTCATAACTTTGGGGGTGCTGTTACATGCCTGAGGAGCCAAGCTTGGAGCCGGGACCTCTGAGATCTGTGCTAGAGTCCCAAACCTACTTTGTGCCCAGGTGAGTGAATTAGCAGGGCCCAGGCAGTCTGTTCAGCAGCAGTCTGTTGGTTAAAATCTTCACGTCCGTGCAGACCTTTTTCACTTTCAGCAGGCCAGCACTTTCCAAAAATGTGCTGATCAGCTGTAATTATCAAGGTTACAAACTGAATCACTCAAAAGGTAAGAAATGCCAGAATCCATGCTGCCTGTGTAACCTCAATGCTCTCATGCACACCCCCTTGTATGTGCATTATGATACAGTCTTTAATTATCTGATTGCTTGTTATTTTTTTCCCCCAGTATCATCGGTGGTATGGGATGCACCTGCAGAAGGGATGAATCAGAGTTAAGTAATGAAGGTGGTTGCTCTCCGTAGAAATCCTGTTTTGGTTGATGTGTAGGCTGAAGTAGAGACAGCAGGAAAAGAAAGGGTAAAGCATGTATTGTGGCAAAAAATGCTGACCAGGAAACCTAATTCTATCAAGCCTCTGCCACAGGATTCTTCCAAGGTGCTGGTCAAGTCACTTAAACTAAACTTTGAACAGGTCTCTCGTTTAGGGGAGGCCCAAACTGCTGTGAAAAGCAATGTTCTCAGAGAATGGTGAAGGAGATTTGTAAAGCTGGGGAACACCACCTTAATTTTATGCTTTCTGGGTACCTCAGTTTAAACCTTGGGATTTGATTTACAGAGCTTTGGAGCATTCACAGCTGCAACCAAAATCAATTACAGGAGCTGTACTTTGACTGCGTAAAGCATTATACAGCACAATGCTAACATCTCTGGGGGGTGAAAAAAACCCCAAACATAGATCCTAAACACTGCTAGCTGGGAACACAGTGTTAATGGAAAAAACAGACCTTCATCTCCCTGTACCCCAGTTCTCTACCTAGACAATGTGAATAATAATCATACCACTCACACGCCAAGGATATAATGAAAACAAATTTAATGTATATCTGAGAAGCATTCAGATTGTAAAATAAAAAGCCTCAAGGAAATTAATAGTTTTATCTTCAGAGCAGAGGTTTTGAAGCGAGTGGTAAATAAGGCACAAAGCCAAGAAAAACAATGAGGAGGTGCCAGATAGCTAAATAGCGAGGTGCTCATTACACAATGATTATCCACACTGCACCCTGCAGGAGGAAAGGATCCCAGGGAAAGATAATAGTATCTTTTCATCTCACTGAAGATTGTACCAGAAGATATGGATAGAGAGGTGATGCCCAGTGTTTAATGATGCAGTAAGTCCAGTTTAAGGTTTCCTAGAACTGGGAAATAAACACAGCACCATGATGAAAATGCTGATTCCGTTTAAAGTCTTTCTGCCAAATGAAAATCTTAACAAATTGTCACAAATTTTCAGTTCATACACTCAGGTTAAGGCCAGCCCAAGTGTTATTCTTTTCCTGCAGGAAATATGGAAACATAAGGCTGACACAAGCACTGGGTACTCTGCCTACCTGAACATTAATATTATTTTACCACCAGACTTGATTTGGACCCAGTTTGAACTGTAGGGTGTACATGCATTGCGATGCTAATGTCTCTGAGGGGAAGACATAACACAGGTCTTAAACATTACTTTGCCTTTTTCTGCCTGACTTTACAAATTTAATAAAGTTTTCAGACCTTTCCTCTGCTTTTTTCTGTGTTACATGAAGGTTTACGTAGAGCTTCTTGCAAGGGTTCTCAGCACACAAGAAGCAAAATTAATGTACTTGCACCAACGTAGTCAGCAGACAGCTTCATTCGCTATCTATTAAAAATCATACAATCTATATTCTCAAACATAAAGTGAACCTCTTATAGTATTTCAATTTGTACTATTTAGGTTTTTTCTGGTGTCTAAAACAAGTCCATAAGGATAAAAAAATTTACCTTATAGAAACCATATCCATTTTTGCCCTAGCTTTAAAAATACTTGTATACTGCAAAATAGACTGCAAAATTCCAACACAATTTTATTGTGCTGCAACTGTAGTTAGGTAATTATTTTTCATAGTACAAGAAATTTTGAAAAACTTTTAAGATACAACTTATTTTTGTTGGCTGATGGCTCTTTGGAGACACGGATCTCTTTTTCCTTTTTGCCTGTTGAGACCATCCATTATTATGAATATTCCTTCTGATGAGAAACAACTTGACTGTGTTTTTTTTTTCCAGACATATTAACACATTTTTTTAATTTTAATTTTTGCAGATAGCCAGACTTAGAGCAGTAAAAATCTGAAAACAACATTCATTATTATTCTTGATCAAAATCTTCAAAGTTTTCTGTTTTTGCCAAGTTCAAAATTTTCAACAACAAAAAATTCATTTGAAAGCTTGAAATACTTTTTTGTTCTTTCTTTTCTTATTCAGCATAGAGCTGCTCTGTGCCAAAAATGAATTTAATCTCCCCAAAGCCAAAACTTTGAGTCAGTTTTTAACCACATTGCACATTCAAGCTCTGAAATGGCAAAGACAGAAACAGAACAGCATTTCAGTAGGCAGTTACCATCAGGACGTTGTGGCACGCTCTAGTTTGTTGAAAAAATATAACATAATATCAAATTGAGGAAAAATCTGTTCAGTTCCTTGGCTACATGAATTGCTGGATTAGACAACACAAGAGGGACAGAGGCTTCTCTAACTTTTCTCATCACTTCAGTTGACTCCTTTGTACCTGTGAAGTGGTAAAAATCTAGATATAATTATCTAAACTTTGTCCTTTTCCCAGATAATATAGCACTAATTTTGACTGAGAAATTGAGCTGCTAGAATGGAATGGTCTGTCACAAAAAAACAAGAGGGCCATATGATCTTGTTGTAATATCAAAGTGTTCTTTAAATAACTTTAATCTATCCCAACTCTATAGCCAATTTTATTGCCAATTAGCCAACAGAAGCTTTCATACTGAGAACAACCAGACTGAGCATATTTTCTCCCAGTAAATTCCAGAGCCATAAACCGATAATGTTTTTAGTGACCCTCCAGAACACAAAGAGGAGGTCCTGCGGTTGGCAAAGGCTTGATGGGACTCCTTGAGGAACAATCTAGGTAGCCCAAGAGCTGCCCAGAGGACTACCCATGGCTCCTGAAGAGCAAGGAGAAGGGCATGAGGAGAGACGTAGTGGTCAGTGTGCAGGAAAAGTGTCATCAGGTTGCTCTCAGAAGAGCAAATGCTTGTCCACCCATGATCCTGCTGATCCCTTTTCTTCCTCTTTTCTTCTGGGAACGTTGTGCATCAGACAGACCTTTCTTCTGAAAAATTTCTTTGTAATTACAGTGGTCTGTACAGCAGTTTGTTTTCATTGTGTTGATGATTTCTGTTTAAAACTGTATTTAGTTAAAATGCAGTTAAAAGAACTTGACGATGGCACTGTTCAAGATCCTCCCGGGACATGTTAATATCAGTCTTTTTCAGAACGCAGAATAAATGGCTCTTCTCTCAAATAGTTTGGTTTCTTGCAAAATATTTTCATACATTTTCAGCTAAAAAAAGGGTCCCAGTGGAGTAATTCATTGATTTGACACTACTCGTACACCTAAAACCAAGGACAAATATTTTCAGAATATATAAAATGTAGACTTCACAGAACTCCTGGCCAAAAAGCGGGGTTAGGGGGTGAATTGGCTTGTGACAGTGCAATTGAAGGCATTAAGGTTCTCAGCACAAGTAATCAAGTTCATGGTCTGAGCTGGAGGAACTTACAGGAAATGAACATAATGGTCTAGACTAGATGATTGTTGTAGGTCACTTCCAAATGTTCTAGTCTAGTCTAGTCTATTCCATAACATTCCATTCCATGTTTCTCACCAGAAAAACCTCCATGGAGAGGATTCACACAGAAATTGTCTCTCTTAGATGTCAGTTAAGTAGCTTTCTTAGTTTACTTTTCATTCTTTCATGTTCTCTACTACTGAATTTTTTTAACACATCTTATTATATGCATTAAATTCTTATAATCATGTGTTAATATGTGCCACAAGTACATACAAAGCGCTTTTTGACTCCATTAAGTTTTTGGTTCTGGAAACTCGGCAAGAAAAAAATCAGAACTTTAACAGTTGACTGATTTACTGGCATTAATATTCCTTTGTATATATTTTGATTTATACTTTCTGTGTTTCATTTTTTGCTTTGTTGTTTTGCTGTGTTGGCTGGAAGGACTGCACTAAAATTCACCTGCCACTCAGCTTAATTTCTTGTGTTTAGGGCTGTACAATGTTCCATGTAAAGCTAATCAATACAAGGATTTATGAAACATAGAAACAGAACAGTCTAAAGGAGGAAATTATAGTCAGTTCTAGTTATTAAAGATTTCCTATACTAAATTTAGTATAAGCGAATCCTTATACATCTTCTTTTAGGGTATTTGTCAAGTGCATAGACTGAAGAAACAATTGTGGTTGGTTCCACTGCAATGTGTCTTTATTTGTTGCTTGCTATTTAATGCTAGCTGGAAGGAAGCAAACCGTGTCATGCGGAGGTGAAATACTGATTCCATTTTAGTCACAAGCAGCTCTTCCATTAATTTCTTCTGAAATTTTACCTGATGTGCAAAACACTGCAATGGAAAAAGAAACAGCAAATTTTATAAGATGCCAGGATGAAAACATAAATGATGCTGTATCCTTCCTGTATTCACCTGTCTTACATTGCAAGCTAGACTACATACACACGTCCATATCTATTCATACATGTAGGCATATACATGCATTTATATAGGGAATATATTTATATATATAAAAGGAAAGCGTGAATGAAAGAGATCTCTTTATATCATTATCTCATTTAAATGCAGGATTTGTAGTTGAATATATTTGTTTCTTTCCTGGATTAACAATACATTTCCTAACCTTCTTTGTTTACCTTCAACATGTATCAAAGACATTTCCCTCTTTTTTCATTCTTTCTCATGACTAATTATAATGTTTTGCAGCAACAGCAAATTTTATGAACATATTGTATCTCAGAGCACTCTGACTACCTAAAACTTACCAAGAGACTTTCAAATACTCATTTTCAGGAACCCTTAAAGATATTCCCTATTTTGATTTTTGTCTTGTAGTTGACACATGAGCAATTACTTTGATTTTTTTAAAAATAAAATTACATGCAATGATGAAATGTCCATCAACACTATATAGATGTATGCATATACATATACACAGATACATATATTTGTATGCATACATGCACAAGGACATACATACTCCATGAAGTTTGGTTACCTAATAATATAATAACGTTGAACATAGTTATAAAAAGCCACTCATCTGTCCCAATACACACAATTTGTATCGTTTATAAATCAAAATATAAATGACATTTCAATATAGAAACATGCAGATCTCTTTTAAACACTTCAAACAAGAAAATTGCATGCATATGTCAGTACAAGTCCAGTTAATTGGCTAACAGCCATTTCTGTAGGCACTGGCCTCCAGTTTTTTGGAGCACTTCATTTTTTTTGATCTCTCCTAGTGTAATTTAAAATCTTGATGAGTTATTTGTTTTGCTCTTGTGAACAATGTCTCAACCCAAAAATTATTTTCTAG
>JAOXNO010000024.1:78928637-78974595 GCA_028565335.1 Limnodromus scolopaceus | reverse complement strand
TAGTGTAATTTAAAATCTTGATGAGTTATTTGTTTTGCTCTTGTGAACAATGTCTCAACCCAAAAATTATTTTCTAGCTTCTATTGTTTCCCTCACAATTGCCAAATATTTCTCTCATACTTCATGGCATACTGTTAAGCAAGTAAGTTGCTATTGAGTCTTTCATGATTTAAAATATTTTCTCCTGAGGTTCTGATTTGCAGACAGCTCCCCTTGCCTCTCATCCTTCCTGCATTTACAAACTGTAACATAACAGAACCTGTGAAGAGCAAATAATAATAAAAAGCTCATTTTATTTGGCTACAGACCACCTAGAAAATTAGCTTATACAACAGGCACAGGGAACAAACTATGTAATTTCCTTTCAACATGTCAAGAAACAGTTTACAATCTAATTTTTAACAGCAAAAAAATAATTCTTAAAAACATTGAGTACAATAACAAACCACAAAGAAACAGGAGAAAGAGGTTTGGTTCAGTTTTTGTTTCTTCTTGTTTCTACCAGACACTGGTCAGCAGGCAAAAAGCAAGATTTCAAGGATTCCAGTTTGTTCACTTCAATAGTCCTCTTGTTACTCCAAATGACTCCGCTTTACAGGAAATTTCCTTGGAAACAATTGTCAACTGCATTGCAAAGATTAGCTTGTACACAAATGACCAAAATAGGCATTTTATATTTGATATACATCTACAAATGTTATCTACTATTAATTGCATCAAAGAGCTTATGACAATAAAATATTAACTGTAGCCAAAGCTAGTTTGCTTGTGAAGAGGAGTTATTTTAGGGCCAAGCAATAACATATTTGTTACAGTCCTCATTCAAAAAAAAGATGTGTCATTTTTATCTTGTTAGTCTTTATTTCCAAATCTTTATATTTCCTCCTGGGACATGTGGTATGGGAACCTGAGATAGACAAAATAGCAATAAAAAGAAAAAGATGTTATAGCAGTGAACATTTCCACAGAGCGAAACTGCAGAATGAGATGACCGAGATGTGAAATCTGTTTCTGGTGACATAAGAAATACTCTGAGAAGTACTTAAAAGCATTAATAAGGATGAAACCCTGTCTTTATAGCTGGACAGGATCAGTCTCCTTTCTGGGCTCACTCAGTATGTGCTGTAAGTGTACAATGCCAATATTCAAGACACAATCCTGTAATGTCATTACAAGGTCCCATCACAGTCACTTGCACATTTCCTTTGGCACAGCAGAATTTTTTTTTGATGGGGGACAGGGTCAACAGTCAAGAAATCCCTGCCCTCTAATAAGACAGCAGGAGAAGAAAAATACTTGCTAAGCACTTCAGCTGTTCTCAGATTCATAAAAAACATCATGTTGTAGAGATTATAATGTTTCTTTTTCCTGTTGGTCAGCTGCTAGAAAACCTTTGGGAATTCGCTAGGTAAAAGCTCCAGAAACTCTGCGATGCTTCCTGCTCTTGCCTCAGCAGAATAGCTATGGCAGGACTTCTAGTGCCAGATATATGGTCACAGGTAACATTTCCCATTATGCTGGAGGGAGGGACAGCAGCAACAGTCCTATCCCAGATATTAAAAATACTAAAAACAATAAAGAAAGCTCTTCAGATCTTCAGAATGCTGATGGAGAGCACAAAAAGCAAGACAAAGTAGAGGGCAGTGGCAAGACAATGATGCCTCCAAGAAGGGGAAGGAATTTGGGAGCAGAGGAGAGAGGGCATCTGGGTTATTCTCTCTGGAACTTTTGGTTGGACTTAAACTCACGATCAAACTCGCAGCCCCCGGGAACGAACACAGCATGTTTCAGTTGGTGCATTACACTAACAAAATCTCATAGTTCTGCTTTTTCTCTAATTTTGCACCCTTCACACTGCAGGAGAGTCTTTTTATCAATCTTAGTCTGTATCCCAACCTTCTTGCGCAAAGGTTAAAAAGAATGTATTGATTATACTGTGAAGTGTGCCAATGACATTTCTAAGGTTGTGTAGTACAAATCTATAGATAGCTAGGGAGTGTTCATGCTTGATCAAGTTCTTGTTATTACTGGGAGAAGCTCAAACCTTAACAGATGAAAGATGTTTCTCAGATTACCTAGTTCTGTAAAATATTTTTCCTGATTCAGAGCATTTTAACTTCCCCTTGCTATTAACGTGACACAAATCACAGATGAGTCTACAGAAAGGAACCAGAATGAAATCCTGGTTATGGGAGATCTGTCACTAGCTTCAAAGTGGTCAGTATTTCACTTCAGGTTCTTGATATAAACAAGGAATATAAATCTTCTCTTGCAAGCAAAGATTGATCAAGGTAGTTGCATCACATCTGCTCCTGGGCCTTTTTTCTGCCTGTTTTGCAGCTGCCACATCACCCCTCAAGCTATCCACCTTTCTGCTTTCACAGCAGGACAAGAAATCCTGGAGCTTAGTGCCCTACTACTGTCTTACTGTGCATTAATGGGTCCAAGAAAAGTGTCGTCAGTGAAGCTTGGCTTATCACAGATTCACGTGGTGTCCAGTGCCATGCCATGGAGAGGAGGTTGACTTGTGATGCCATCAAGGCATCACAGCTCTTCTCTTCCAGGGCAGGTCCTCCAGTGTCACAAGGATTTCACTGCCTCTGAAATTTTTCCCTCAGGTTGACCCAAGAAGTTCTCCTCTCTCCCAGCAGTCTATTTCCATGAACTTTTGAGGAATCTTACGAATGTTAAAACTGCCAGCCAACTGCAAATCTTCCTTAAAACTTGTCTGGTCAGATAGATGAATGTACACAAACTGGCAGACACAAACGCTTAAGACTTGCCTCTGTAGAAAGACAGGTTAAAAAGAATTAGACTTAAAGCACATTTCTGACAGGATTCCTCTGTAGGTACACAGGCTGTAGTCACAAGAGCTCAGAAACTTTCATCAGCCCTATCCACCCAGGAGCTGCTCTGTTCCACACAGTGTTCATTGCTGTTACAAGTCGTTCTGGAGCCTACTGACAGAAGGAGAGAAAATGTGCAAAAGCCCTTCAAGCGAATAAACAAATCAGGCTCCGAGTCTCAAATGAGTGCTGAGACACAGGTCTCAGGGCAGACACTTGAGCTCCAGATTTTAAAATCTGCATTGCCCATGTGTGAGCCCTGGCTGCGAATACCGAAGGGGTAAATGGCTTTCCTGCCGACAGGAATGGCGTAAGCCAGAGAGCAGTTCAGTTCATGAGTCACTAGTTACACAGATGTCAGAAGGCATGATATCTAAAGTTGATTTCTGATGGAAATATCCAAAGAGGTGTCTCTAATGCTGAAGTCACTTCTTGGTGACAACTTGCTACTGGTTCATAACCACTTTTTGCTCTGCATCCGCCTACCGTGAAAGCTGCTATGGTACTACCTTGCGTGTGTGGTCAGACAGAAGCAGACTAGATCCTTTTAAATGAACTGTATAAGCTAGTCACCTAACCAAAACTGACTTCTAGGGTTTGGGCAGAACTGGCGCGCTGAAACTACCCATACTACTATCTCTTTGTCACAGGCTAAATATGAGTTAGGAAATGTAAAGTATGTTTTATGTGTAGGAGGAGAACCCATGCTTCAAGATTTCTTCCTAGAAATGATTGTCTCCACAAGGTTCTCAGTGATGTCTACCAAAAAATATTACCCTACAGACACAAATTTGGCCTTATTCCCAGACCCTCATCTCAAATCCTGATAGCATAGAGTTAAGTTCACTAAGGGCCTGCTATTTATGAGGAGTTCAAGAGACTTTGATCCAGGACAAAAAGAGGTCTGCAAGATTTGAGTATAAAGGAAGTGTTTTTTCTTCCTGTCTATTCAGAGGTACATTCAATCTTCTGATCTTTTGTTCCCCATTTTTAATTTTTTCCTGTCAAATAACTAGGTATTATCTCTGAAATATCTCAATCAGTTCAAGTAATAATAATAATAATAATAATGCTGCCATGCTTTGATATTGTCCCTTTTATTTGGAGATCTTGAAACACTCTATACAAAAAGATCGTTATTATTAGCTTCCTTTTATACATCTGGAGACCAAAGCACAGAACATTAGAGTAACTTTTCCAAAGCTACTCTGCAGAGCTAAGAATGGAACCAAATTTTTCTTTGTCCTGGTTCCCTGTACCACCCTAATTCCATAAAATATTGACAAGTTATATGATAAAGTATACATATATTGCATATTCAGATATAGAAGGCAGGAGAAAGCAAGCTGAAAGAACTGAGAAATGTTCATCAGTACATTTTATGGCTCATGTTAGGATCCATGTCAGCTCTCCTAGACTGTGTTTTCTCTGCTGTCTGCACAAATTTCTGCAGCCTATAATCTTTTGCACTTCACCATATTCAAAATTCTTTTTTTAAATTCACATATTTTTATCTGTTCTATCTGGAATTTAATATTGTGGTATTTTTCCTCTTTCTGAACTTATAATTTCATCACCTCTCAAAAAAGCCACACGTGGTAGTTATCGCTTCATCTTGCAGAATGCGCAAAATGCAGACTTCGGTGGGTCCCTCATGAGCTTATTCCCTGTGGTCCAGAATTTTTTTTGTTAAAATTATTTCAGGTTTTTATTCAAATAAGTTTATACATTTACCAGTATTTTTTCCAAGCTTCATGACTCTCCCACAGAGACTAAACTTCATACACTTGATGTTCTTAGAGCTATGTCCTTTCATCTTTCTAGAACAAAGCCATTTTGAAAATCTCTCAGGCTTTTTGTAGCTTTTGGTAATAAATCCAGGGGGATTTTTTTTTTCTTCCCAGAGGCTCTCAAAGGGGTTTCAAATGGTGTGAGGGTCTCACATGCATTGAACAAACTGACCCTCCCCTCTCAATTAGGGCTCACTTTACTGAGGTTCAGGCAACAGCTGTAGCTGGTTTTAGGGGAATCCCTACTTCTGCGCTGTGCAGGGCAGCTACTTGGAGTTCAGTTCATATGCCCACCAGACATTGTTTCACGATAAGAACTTCTAGATGAGATCCCCTGAAGTTGTAAATTAGACAAACATTTCATTGCCTGTCTTCTTGTGAGGTAATTGGTAGTTGCCTGCAGAGGGATTGAGGTGAACTGTTGCTGGAGGAAGAAAGATTAGCTAATGATAACGATAATTAAAGTTCTCTGAGATGCTTTTGGTTAGATCCCATGCTGTCTTTATTTCCCCATTGGTGCAGAGTCCTTTAACCAACACTTGTATGGATACACCACCAGGAAGCTAAGACTACTTTGCCTTTTATGTCCTGTGTTTTGACATATACACATTTATAGCCCCAGTATCTGGCGTAAAAAGATTGGGGTATGTATGTATTTGTGAGATACGCACACAAGTATGTTGTGAGAGCATGTGGCCAAAAGCATTACAAAGATGACCCTTAGTATTCGTGTCATAAAGTCATGTTACCCGAACACCAGTTCCTGGTGACCTTCAGCAATATGGCTCTGAATGTCCTATGTTCTGTTTTACTGATTTTGTCAGTTCTGTTTATTTTTCCACAAAATGGACTTATGGAAGAATCAAAATATGCAGTCTGTATTCTAATATGTCCACAGACTTCAGGTCTGCATTTCAGTTGTATGAGCTGTTCATTGTGTTGAGTTGTACATTTAATTGTTTTCTTTTGTCCATTTAGTGGGTTTTTTTAACTTTAATTTATTTATGACTAGCTTAGTACTCAATATCATGCAGTATTTAATATGTTAAAGACTGAGCTTTAAAATAGGTATATCCTTACAGACAAAATGAACGAATGCCTCAAGAGGTTGTCAGGGAAAATATCAAGACTTTATGCAGGAAATTACCAGATTTGACCAATTCCACTATATTCAGTAAAGAACAAAGTTGAGTCTCAGGCTTGCCTAGTCCCAAAATCTCTGCACATTTTCAATAGTGAATATATACATATTTTATCCTCTTATAGTCTTTACATGCTTTTTGCATGTATCCAGGTTCTGCATCTTCTAAGCTAAAATTGTTATGCTAATATTTATATTTAAAAATATACGTTTTAGTTCTAGATCTTTTGAGAAAGTCTAATTTCAGGAAATTTTCTTCTCATCAAAAGAATAAGTGGTTTGAATATTCATATGAATTCTATATATTTATCTGAGCTAAACTAAACATTAAATAAGAGCATTTTAAGGCGGAGTTGTGAGACTGGACAACAGATGATTTGGAGTTGAATACAAAACTTAAATGAGCATGAAACAGATGAAAAGGCTGATTTTCCTCACACAAGTGTGTGAGTACACTTTTCATCAGGGAAATATTTTGTTAGTAAGATTAGGTATCTAATATTGCTATTTGTTCTGTTTATACTTTGGTCAGCAAGGCACAGCTGAAGGGAAGCCATGCTTCTTTAAAAGCTTCCTCTCTCCCCCATCCCACCAACTCCAAATCAATATAGCAGATTCAGTACCAGAGAAGAAATAAGCTCCCCAAAAGAACAGTGTAATTTCCCCAGAGGACTAAAGAAGGAGGAAGATTGCTATATGGCACTGATTATTGGAAGATCCCCCTGACACAGCTGCGCTTTGGTCTTCATGCATGGTTAGGAAAAAAAAGCTGAGTTAGATATTTGTGTTCCCAAACTATTTAGCGTACAAAATCACAGATTCAGAAAGAATGGGATGGGATGGAGCATTTTTTACAGCGCAATGTATCTGACACACATCTAGGCCATTAATTAGAGAGGCACTCTTTCTATTGCAGTTGATATACAGGATTTAGATTTTAATATAGTTTGGAAGTCGGAGGTGGAAAATTCTGGTGAATTGTCAGCTTCTTGCCAATGCAAGATGCTTCTGAGCTAAAGGATGTAACTGATAATGGATAACCTTTTCTGGGTTCTATTCTTATTTGCCGAATTACAGACGAGGAATAGGAAATAAGACTTGAGATGACATTTGAGCCATGAGTCTTTAAAAAAAAAAAAAAAAAGATTATTAAAGACAACAACTGTGTCGTGTGGGAAAGGTCATGATTTAATTGCAAGATTGTGAAATCAGGATGCTAAGCACTGGGGTAACGGGTTCGAGAGACACATTCAGCTAAATGGCTCAATAGAATAGAGGACATTCCCTTTCATTTTCTGGAGAAAATAACATTGCAAAACTCTAATGAAAAAATAAAACCAAGCCTGATTTACCTGAGTAAATCTGATGCTGTTTTAAGTGATAAATTACATCTATAGGACCCTTCAGAAAAAAAAAATCCTCTTACTTAAAACAACTCTTACAATATCAAGCCCTCAAAATCTGATCCTGAAATACTTATCTTGATTTTGTCAGAATAAATTGTATAAAGAGTGATCAGTGAAACCCAAGTAATTTTAGCACCAGTAGCTGAGGTGAAATAACTGAGTAGCATGTAGACAGGCATTCTTGACAAACATGCTATTAATCAAAAAGACAATGCTGTACCTGTAATTATGAAAGAATATTATATTCTGAAGAAGATAATATTTACAGTATGTCAAAATGAAGATAGAGGAAAAGGCTCTCAAGGCACTCTCTGCATTTAGATAGCTTAGAAATGTAAATGGTTTGTGTAGTATTAACCAGGTGTTTTCCTGTAACTTATAGCAATGAATTTTTGTCTCCTAAAATTGATTTCAGACTTGTGAAAGAAGCTGGATTGGCATCACATGGGAATGAACCCCTCAATTTATCGAAATTACAGATACGTTGCAGGCAGTGCAATTTTCCGTAAGCTATCTTGTCAACGTCTCTCAACCCTGACCTACTTATGGCACTTCCAAAGACAAACCCATTTTTCAGTCCCCATATTCATTCAGCTTTTGGTGTCTTTGCTGAGCTTGCCAACTAGTGTCCCTGAAGGATGCTTGTTTGATGTGGACACCAAGTTTTGGACCACCAAGTCATTCCTCAGAGTTATTTCCATTAGCAAGCCAACGCTTGCTAAGTTTCCCACCACGATATCTGACATCAGTTTTGTCTCTTCACCTATGCTTACGATATGAAATAGCTGAGCTGTCTCACATTCTAGCGTGTGAAAGCTGTTGGCAAGTGTTGATGTATTTTTTCTTCATTTTGACTGCCATACACCTCCGATTAGCCATTACATAATACAATCTGTTCTGTATTTGATTTGAACTAACAGATTCTACTATTATGGACATATATAAGCTCCTAGAAAGACGGATAGGCCCAGTGCCATGGAGGTGATAGACTGCGCACTCCGACAACAATCCCTGTGTCATTCAGTCTCCTGTTGAGTGTGAATTTAAATCGCTTAAATCCTGAACGTTTCTGTCCTGTGAATATTATAAAATTTAAATCCTTTAAGAATTCCTTTGGAAAAAAATATGAATCAAGAACAAATGATAAGATTAAGAAACCAATTGTTCATTGGGATTTAAAAATCCATCAAGAATTTTCTAAATCTCAAACTGTTTAGTTAGGTTTCAGTTTTCACATTTGATGTGCTTGATCTTAAATTGTTCAGTAATAAAATGAAAAAATTACAAATCAGCCTGGTGAAATTAGAATATTCATAAAGTGAGATGTCATAAGAAAGTCATCTAGTATCTTAGAAAGTTCACTTACATTGTTCAAATACTTGAAAAATAGTCCTCAATGAAATACAGCGTATATATAAGGATCAACACCAAACCTTTTCTACATCCATGGGATTTTACGTATCTCTGGATATTGAGAATAAGCCTCTACTAATATCAAATTACTCCAAAGTCTCCTAAACTTCTGGACATTGTAACTGAGCGAATAGTTTTTCCTGGACCAGTCCAAACCAGAAGAGGAGCCAAGCAGGCAATCTATCTGCAAGTCTAAAATTAAAGTGAGGCATGCCACCATCTGTCATTCCCACCTTACTTTATGGATGTTAGGATGATTGACTCTTAGAAGGTAAGTATTGGTCCTGAGTAGGACTAGATTTGGGAATATTTCAGATAATTTTACCTTTTAGTTTTCCAGGTTCACTTTTTCATGGTTAGATATCAGAGAGTATAAAATAATGTAAGAAAATGTCAGGAAACAGCAGAAACAAATGCTCTTCTACCATCAAAAAATGTGGGATCAAAGAAAGTGGTGGTAAGCTCTGAGGGTCAGAAGACCCATTACATCTGTTTAATGAGAAAGCTCAGCCTCTGGGACTTGTTCACATCCTCCCTGCGAAAGGCCTTTCACAAGAGCCAGGTATGTGGAGGACCTTGCCCACACCTCTGACCTTTTTACATGACCCTTATTTGGAAGGCAAGAAAGAAGTAAATTGCTTTTATAGCATTTGGTGCTCTTCGGCAGTTCATTTGTTTTTCAGACTGACAGTGACTGGAAACTTTTTTGAAATATAAAATACGCATGGGAAAGTTTAATGTTTAAAAATCACAGGAGGAGTTCAAATAGTTCAAATTGATAGAGAATCCTCAGGCCAAATGATGACCACAATTCTGTTCAATCTTCTTCATCACCTTCAAAGTATTCAGAGACACCTGACTCATCAGCCGCCTTTACCAGGAGAGCACCATTTGAAAACAGGGGGCTGCAGGAGTGTAATAGCAGACTTAATTTATCCTTCACAATCATAGCTTCAAACAATAACACACGAACTGGCAGAACACAGACTGACCATAATATGCCAAAGTGACTGTAAAGCCCTTTTTTTTCCTTTTTTCTCTAACTTTCAGAATTTAGATGAAATATAAGATTCAGTGATAGTGGAGTGAGGAGGAGGGCAACTTTTACATCTTACACCAAAATAACTTGAACTACACTTTGAAGCGTTCGCACTACAAAAGTTCAAGTTTCTTGCTATTGGCAAGACAAATATTGAAGGTCTTGACTAGCTAAATTGAAAATTTTGAGTTCAAACTGTTCATAAATCAAGCCCTTATTTCTCAGCTTTTCCCAATCCATTATGGGTTGGAAAAACAACCACCTACATCAGTAGGTTGCAGATTTTGTGACCAGATTATTTTCTTTTTGTAGTCAAATCTATCTGTTTCCTCAGACCGCTCTGTGCCCAAATCACCAAACTGACATTATAAGGATAATGTAGATTCACGGAAAAACCACCTGCCATTGTTTCATAGGGTCCCATTTTAGACACATTGGCAGCTTACTGAATATTCAGTTTGTCTAAGCTTGTGTATTCATTTGAGCTTTCCCATTTTCAGAAGGGCTGTTAAGAAAATTGAGAGAATTGGAAGTAACTTTCTGTAATTTTCAAGAATTTGTCTGCATCCTGGTCTCAGACAGTCCCTCCCTTTCTAAAACATCCTATTCACATTCCATCTATAAATGTGCATTGAATTTTCATGTCACACATTTTGGAAGACCTAAAAGCCTGATTTTGAAAAAAATGTGTTGTTTCTAGTAATCCAACAGAAGTAGTAAGGAAGTCAACATATGTCCTAGGGCTGTATAAGAGCTATTCACTGAATATGCTCATCGGGGGTATTTAATCACTGACTGTCTGAAGTGTAGCAAGGAACATGAAGCTGGTACTTAATGAAGATGATATTACCTTTTGGGTTATGGTTTTTTATGTGGAATTTAAACCAGACGTTCATAAACAAATAACCAAAAGAGAGGATAAAAGCGTATTGGAATAGTTCACTCCTCCAATTTAATATTCAAACATGAATCCAAATCTTAGACTCTGTTTACAGTAGGGTAAGGGCCAGGGATGCCTCTGTGCATTGTATAAAACTAGGCATCATGCTTTTAAAATGTCATGAATTTGTTTTACCAGTTTGTACAATTATCCTTTTCATTATTAAGAGTATTCGCAGAAACATATTTCAGGTCATTAGAATGTTCCCAGAAAGGGCGTGCAATTATTTCTGAAAGGATATGTCTAATATTTTTATTGCGTATCATCCACATGTAGCCAAACACTGTATACATAGAGCTGCAACGGTAAAGAAGGAATCTCTTTCTCACTCCCTGTCTTGCGCTCTCTGCCTCACACACACACACAAACACACACACACAGAAATATACAAAAGGAAGCTTTTGGCCCCCAGCTTCCCAAATTGTTCAAATGTTTTTCAGCTGAAATGCCAATAAACCGAAAAAAAAACCCCGCGACCACGAAAGGACTCAACAGCAGGAAAAGGGAGAGGTGAAAAGAGAAGTAGCTGCGCCGTGACACCGTACCTGGGAACTCTTTGGGTGCAAAATACAGTCTCACACTGTGAAAAGCAGATCATCAAAGCAGACTTGCTAAATCACCTTCCACTGGTAAGCACACAGGCCAAGTACCCTCGCCCCGCAGCAGCCAATAAGCGCCTACCTATTTGTAATGCTGCAAACACAGTTAGCAACATATTTGTTAGCAGGTGTCACTGTGATGAGAAGAGCAGACGGCAGTCAGGCTGTAATTATTGTGTGAACCCAATAGGCGTTACACACTTCATTTTGGAACACATCACAGAATTCTTTAATAGCTGGCCTGATTATTAGGATCTTACGTTAATTTGTGCAGAATGTTATAAAAGTTAAGCAAGAAGATATTAACATTATACAAATGAGCGTGGTTCTGCCTGTTAGCTTGAACATACGGCAAGAAACAGAATGACACTAGCCAACACTGCAAATTTACATTTAACAAAATCGCTAAGTAACAATTTTACAGTCATCTTAATTTGCATCACTAAAACCTGGCAGCATTTCACCCAAAATGCATTAGCGGGAACTATTTATAAGATCAGCATCAAGGTTTTCATATAAAACCAGTGATTTAATATGATTGTTAGAGCAGTCCTTGCAGTGGTGATGCCTAACTTCCTTAGAAAAGTACAGTTAAGGATCACCATCACTGCTCCGTGAACGCTCATTAAAACAATTCGTAGCAAAATGACTGTGAAAAGGTAAATTGGGGTCGAAGGTGGGAAAATATAATCCAACTTCTCAGGGCAATCAAAGATCATCATATTGTGTACTATGTAGGGTGTGAGCGTAAGCACTTCACAGGGGGGATGTTTTTAATCTATATTTATCCAACATGGCACAGAGGAGCCACAACTTGCATTGATTTTGTCATTGTGTTTGTGCAGCAGGTGTGAGCTAACGGAGGCAGGGTCCCGATTCCCTGGCTCTCCGTGTCAGGAACCAACCTCCCTTCCAGATCAACTCCTGCTTTTCTCCCCAGGGCAGTGGGAAAAGGAGCAAGGAGAGACAGCGCAGACCTGGGTCTTAGCATAGAGCCAGACCACAGCAGGAGAGGATGCACCAAAACATGGAGACAAGAAGCCTCTCCGGGTCCTACAGTTTAAGAAATACATTAGTACCAATAATTGATTTAATTATAGAAATTTAATTAACCTCACTTGCCTTTGAAAGCATGATATATTCCTACAAGGCCAAAATTTCCTCTCGGATCTGCTCTCTAGTTCTTAATTACATTGATCTACTGTACTGACATATGTATTTCCTTTATACCAGTTGGGAATCTGCACACCTAAGGAGCCCAGAATACTGAAGCAAGCTGCTATCATGGGAATTTGAAGAGAATTTTGCCCTCAGATTAAAAAAAAAATAAAATAAAATATAAAAAAAAGGCTGAGTTTCTGACAGAGTACACCACTTGTATGCTGCATTACATAATATGAATAATTTATGTTGCTAAAAGTGCTTCCTCTGAAATATGGGTAGAAGCGGGTAATTGCCCATGGATAATACTTTATATATTTTGTAGGAGGAACATATCTCAACCCAAGAAAATACACTGGTGCTAGGGCACAACTTTCAGATATGAATGACTCAATGAATCATGAATGACTATGATTTTCTTGGGAGCTAATGGTTTAACACACACTTAAATACGTTCCAAATGCATGGAAAACCCTACCAAATCTAAATTGTGTAACACAGAGTGGACTGTGAACTCTTCTGAGCACCTTCACTGTTTGGGGTTTAAACAATAAATGAATATACACACAGGGGCAGCTTTTACCTGGCTGATAGTGGCATCCATCTCCACTAGAAATTTATAAATCTTTCTCAAATCTTTTTCTATTGCTCTGTCTTAATAGTGACATGCAGTGGCTGCACGGTGCAACAGAGGTTTAAGAGAACAGTATTGCACAAATAAGAACAGCATTTAACACATGGCATCATCTCTGACCTTGTTATACCACACAGCAAGTTTCCAGAGACATTGGTTTTGCTGGTATTTAAACGTGCTGTAGAGTTACTGTTCATTCACACATTGTGCAGTTACCCTCAAAGGGGATTTAATAAAAAAAAATATCATAACTCTGAGGCTTTTAGGGGCTACAGCGTAGGGTTACCTGTCCTGCAGGATCTAGATTGACACAAACCACCACCACAGGGAGAATGGCAGGTAAGAAATGTCCCAGAAAACACGGAGTAGTTTTATATTTTGAATATTAGCCTTCAGATCAGTTGATCACTTTACATTTGGGCAGATCAGTGACGCCAGCCCACCTCTCCCTTGTGTTACAGGCTCCCCTCCTGTCAGTTATTCCTCTTTTACACTTCCACCACTCACGCCTACTGCTGTCACTGGAGCTGCCCTTTCATTGCCTCTGCTTTTGACCCACTCATCTTGGTAAACTGGGTGGAATTTCATTTTGCAGAAGCTTCTGTATCTCCTGTGGATTGGTGATTTATCCCAACAAGCCTACCAGTGCCTGAAAATGAAATTGATTGTGCTGGGACTAATTTCTTTTAAATAAGGAATACATATGGCAAGCCTATTTCGTTTGTCCATTTTAAGTATCAAAATCTAAAACACAGAGCTCAACCAATCTCTGTTACTCCTTATTCTGACCTGGTGGGTATCGTAGTTATGGTGTTTCTTATTAACTCCCCGAATGTCTGGCATACGACCATCTGACCAGGTCCCTTTCAACATAAAATATTTCAATATTACTGCAAAACTTCATCTGTCTGGAGCAAAATGAGAACCCGTGAGCTATTATCTTCTACAAATAACATAACTATTAAAAGACCAAGGAAAATAGGCGTTGATGCGTTGATTATAGTCCAAAGGAATTTGGACTTATAGCAAAAAGACGTAATTGGGGGATGCAGTCCAGCTAAGTCCACTTTCTGGTAACGTGAGATAGGAGAAATGGAAAATTCAAAGCCGTCTTCAGAAATCATCATAGGTTTTACTGAGATTAGAAGTGTTATTATCTGATAGTCATGTATGCATGCATACTGACACTATGGGGCACAGTTAAGGTACTCTCTGTGTGTTTTTCTGTATCTTAATTCCTTGGCACTATTTTTAAATGCAAATGTTAATTCCATATTCCTGTGGCTATAAGGAAAATGCACCGCTTACTTTCCTCAACCTTTTACTTCTGAGCATCTCCAGGCTTAAATTTTCAGGTTAGATTGGGCAAAGGTTGTTTTCGTTTTCTGTGAAGAAAATATATATTCTAGGAGCAGAACTGTCTTGATTGATACGTTATGCATCCATCAGTTGGGTTACATGGACTATGAGTCAGGGTATAATTCTGCCCTATGTCAGCGTTTTCCTTTCCAAGTGTTTGAGACTGTGCATTGCAGAAACACGCTTCTGGGGAGAATACTTCAGAAAATTGTGCTAACTCCTTGGTTCCTTCCATCACCACAATGTCATATTAGGAGGCACAAAGTGACATCTTGATATATTGCTTATAGCCTCATATAAGGTAAAGTCTTATTAGAAAGTAATAAAAGTGACCTCCTGCTTTTTTGTCCATAATCTTGTATTACGTTAAGATGGAAAATCAGAACTGGTTATGTTTGCCATTATTTTGTTGTATTTAAAATAATATTGTGCAACACCAAGGTTGGAGTTTGAAAAATGCTAAGAAATAATACTGTCTGAAGCAATATATAAAATATTGATGAAAACAGAAAAGACAAACATACTTCCCTGTGGTTCGTTTTGGGTGTGTCTGATGAACAAAGCAAATAAAATCCTGGCTTCATTTACAGTGTGTTTTCAACTTAAGTAGTTGCAATGTTCAAAATGTTGTAGCTTGAAAAAAAAATCTGGAAATATTGTAAAAGTCATTTTGGTTTGGAGTGAAATGTGGCATGCAAGTATGTTGTGCTTATAACCTGGATTAAAACATTAAGGGAAAAGGTATTTTGTTACTAAGTGGGGAACACACTGTGCCACCTTAAATGAGCTTTCTCTGCTAGAAAGAATAAGTTATTTCTTTGAAGGAAGGGTTAGATTTGGAAACCCATCAGGAAATATGGCTTACAGTGGAATTTGAATGAAATATTTTTGACATATTTAACTTCAGAAATGTCTAGTATTCTATCTATATAGGCCAAAAAAATCATAATATAGATTTAATTTAATGCAATTAAAGTTTAGCTTGTCCTGTGTTAGGGATGTTACTCTAGGGGGAACAAAACTGGTTGCAATAGTGAAATTATAAAAGTTGTTTTATGTCACATTAGTTAACATATGCAAGCTTATTTAACATGTGGACCACAAATAAGTGTAATTATATTAAAACAAGGATCTGTAGCTCAGAAGCAATAAAAATAGACTAGGTTGTATTATTAATTCTTGTGTTAAGGGTTTTGAGCCATGTTGATTGGCCTGAATTTTTTGATTTTGTTATGGTACAAAGGGATTGTTTGAAGTAATTTGTCCCCGAGAGAGGCTCACAATCCCAAGCGGGTTTCAATTCAGCAAAGCAAATCTAATTTTGTTTGCTTTATGCAAACCAGAAGGGGCTGTGGTTCATTCTGTTTTCACTGGAGGGGAAAGGCGCACTAATGGGACCTGCTGAAATGCATGCATTGCAAACATCATACCCCTGCATATATTAAATTTAGCTATGTGATGCACTGTGTTCATCATCTCATTGTGTACACAGATACGCTTTAGAACAAAGCCTTTAATAGTACAGGAACCTTACTACATTATGCCAACACACTATTGTATTTATATTTAATGCTACAACTGGAATTTCTTCACTTGGATAAAGTGTATTGATATGTTGCCTTTTTTTTCCCTCCTGTTACTTGTTATAGTAGACAGTATACTGAGGACATTGCATGCTTAAGCTTCAAGCCATCTGAAGATTAATTATATGGAGGTCTCATAATGGTTTTTAATTTTCCCTTTTTTACAGCCCAGAGTTAAATAGGAGACATGTTCAGGATCTGATTGCCAAAAGAGCAATAATCCCCAATCCATCAGATCGAGGCGGGAAGATAAATGAAGGGGAATAGCACCTGCAAGACAGGTAATGCTCCAGACAATAACCACTGCTTTGACAGATTGCTACCCTCTCTTCAGACTGGCTCCTTTTTAGGCTTAACAAATGCGGCATTTATGTTGCCTAAAAAGTATACCAGATCTGAATAAATGCTGGATACAACAGGAAATCCGTTTTTCTGAAACGTCGCCATTTATTTCACTGGGAGTCAGAGTGGGCTACTAAAAAATGTTTGATGGCAAAGTTGAAGGATAGATACATTTATTTGCATATAAGTCACATTATTTATATATTGAATTTTCATAATAGTGCCATGGTTCACGTGATGTTGCTCAACTTTTTCCAGGGTGCTTCTGTTTTGAAAACAATTTCGATATTGCACAGAGACAGACACATCTCAAAACCCTTCAATTTGTCATTAGACATTTGGCTGCTTGCCTGTTTTACTGATAATATTGCAAACCTACATTAATTTACTGAATGATTTTTGTGAATCAGTTCACACAGAATTCAGAATGATACTTGTCATGCATCAGATGATTAACTATTAAAAGCAAGGGTTTACTTGTTATGCTTATTGTGTGGTACAGTTCAAAGTTTGCTTAAGTGTGCAATTTAAATTCAAAGATGGCTTAGGAATAATGATTCTTCTGCTTTTAAAATTCCTTCATGAAACACCACAGGAATATTCTTCCCAATTCTTTTCTGTATTGCCACTTATGTTTTTCTTCAGCTAGTATTCTTCCTTAATTTCTCATGAGATTCGGCAACCAAAAATTTTTAATACTGTAACACAAATGTTTTGACTTGGTCCCCAAAATCCTTATCACAGAGGCAGCTTGGATGAGTCTTCTTGTGCAGGAAGTCTCCCTACGAGTGACAACCAGTTGCAGCACAGGAGATCAGAGCCCTCCTCCACGCATCTTCTACAGCTCAAAGGGTGGGACTATGCTCTTGATACAGAGAAAATAAATCCTAATGCTTTCACATTCAGAAGTAAAGCAAACAAGTAAGGTTTTGGTTGTGTGTTTTCTTAGAAGGAATATTTGAAAATAATTGTCTTCTCTATTATTGCATGATACCTGCAGTCTTTAACATCTAGAAGTAAACAGGCACAAAATTTTGATGCATTCTCTTCTGCTAGATTTAGAAAAAAACCCTGATATTTCAATTTTTGAAGCAGATTCTAGGCAATCTTAACTTTTTAATGGAAGTCTTCTTTCTCTCAAATTGCTAACTCCTTAGGTAACAAAGTAAATGTTCAAATTAACCTGAAACTTCTAAAAAGCTAAACAAATAAAAATTAAAGAGGAAAAATAGCTGAGAGGTTTTTTGAGAAGATAAACCCTTTTGAAACTGGAGGAAAGACAGTGATGCGATCTGCTCAAATGTTATGTTTTGTGTGATCTTCCCCGAGAGGGACCGGGCTAAGATCTTTCCATGGTGTAAAGGAAGACAGGTGACCCAAGTCAGCATAAATCAGTACCTGCACATCAACATCACTCTTCAGAGCTTTACACTTTGACAGAGCAACTTTGAAACTGTTTTGATTTACCCCAGCTGAGGATCTGCCCTCCCCTCGCCCCCCCCCAAAAAAAGATGAGTACAGTTTAAAAGGTTTAAAAAAGAAGTACTCTGATCAAAGTGCTTTTATTAGCTAAGGTTATTGAACAAAAATTATCTGGAATAGAGTTTAGAATGAAGAAAAAATGTTTGTGAGAAGACTTTAAATTGGGATAATTTTACAGAGGGGGACTGGGGAAATGCAGTTATTATTACTATCAGTTGCAGTCATCAAGTATTTTCATAGCTATATATGATTTACTACTTGCTTTTATTTTTATCATTCCTCATTTATCTAGCACTAACCACTTTACAAAAATTAATAAAACAGTGCATGTTTTTAGAACCTTAAAGGCTAACTCAGATGAACATAAAGAGAGACGAAGGGAAGGGATGCAATGTCACTTCAATAATGCAATACATACAGCAAGAGACAATCCTTGCTCCAAGGGGTCTTCTGTATGAATAGACGAGGCAGATAAAGGAGCTAATATTAATTCCTCAGTTTATGGATGGAGAACTGAGGCACTGAAAAATCAAGGGATTTACCCAAATTGACAAAGAAACTCTGCCTGAGCTAGACACTGAATCCATTTTCTTCATGCTCAACTTCAATACTTTTCCCTCCCAAAAGGGTGATGTATATGAAAATAACATAAACTTTATACAGTCTGAACTATTCAGCAAGATCATGTGGGGCTAAACCTATTTCAATTTATTCTTAGCTGACGGTCTGGCAGAGTACGATGCTGTGTTAATCCCTACGGTGAACTGATCCAGACTAAAACAAGCGTTAGAGTCCAATTCCACGACTGATTACGTAATTTAAAACATATAGATAACTTTCTCAGTATTATTGGGTCTATGAACAGGCTTAAAACTAAATACTTACATATGTTGTATTGATTGGCAAGTAGTAGATTATAATTTATTACGAACACAGGTCACGGACAAAATGCAGTCATATGCATAAAAAAAAAACATTTCTATCCTTTAGAGCGGTTTGAAATGCATAATGAGTAAAAGCTAAATTTCATAGGTTTATTAATTATACAACTCCAAAAGAGTTCAAACTAAGATTTATGTGAATAAAGTGGTAAGATCTGGTCATCTGCAGGACTTTGGGAGTTAGCCTTCATTGACTTAAGGAGTGCTTGAAAAGAATTAGAACAACAGAATTAATTTTTCAGTAAATTTTTCATTCAATACAAATAAAAGTAAGTTGGAAAGTTATTGTAAGAAAAAAATGTAAAAGGGTTCCAACTCGCTCTATTCAGATAAAAGGATTTCTGTTTTCTGGGTACATCTCAAGATCAAATCTGATAATTATTTATGATATTTTTAAAAAATACAAATATATACAACTATAGAAAGACATAAAGGATCTAATTATGTAGTAACAACTATTCATAAATAAAAATAAAAATAAACCTCCGTGCATATGAATTGTCCTTTGCTAGATCCTCTTTTCATATAAAGAATAATTTTTTTTCTTTTTTTACTAGTAGAAATGCTTCCTCTGATTGTATAGGAAAAAAGACGAAAAGATTTTGTTATTGATTCCAAAGCAAAACAAAGAACTTATTTGTATTAATATATTTTTATGCCTATTCTTGCTGTTCTCATTGGGAATTCTGCTGCAGAGAGTCCTTCAGAATAAAACCTTTAGATTTTCTTCAGAAAAGCTTCAGTGATGCCCTAACTTTACAAATCAAAAAAAAAAAAAATAATAAACCACCTCTTATACAGTGTTGCATAAGGAGTTGGATCAATATTTGGCTTTTTTTCTCTGGCTTTTAATTTAAGAGATTTTGGGTGACATTCAATGAAGTATTGCTTCTGCAATACCTATATATTGAAAACAATAAAATCATAAAAGTTGGAGATGGGAAGACTCTGAATACACGCTTGCTCCCTGTGTGACAGTTCCTATAGAACAGAGCATCAGCAATGTCATTTAAATGTAAGACAAAGCTAAAGAAGCTAATTCTAAAAAATTATATATGCATTAGTTGATGCAGCTAAATACACATATTACATGTATGTGTGTGTATATATATTTACGTACATACATAAGTATATACATGAAGCACCGCCATAAAACATGGCTCTGATGATTGTTTCCCAGGCCTGGCACTTGCTCAGCCCAGGAATTACCGACTTGTGGTCACAAGTTTGTAGCTTGAATGACAGGAAAGCTTGACGCAGTGTCATCTGTTAAATTTCTGGATAAAACTGACTTTTTGTATTTAATTTTCTTGCAGGAAAGATGCTGAAGTGTTCTGTGGAACCTCTGCACATCGTTAGCACTGCCCAAGGGCTGGTGGTGGTTGTACTCTATGTGCAATGCACATAGGATGGGATTTTATTGTAGCAATTATTGTAGTTCATTAACTTTATTACAGCTGGATTAAAATAAAACATGGCTTAACAAACTCTGAACTAATAAAAACTGTATTGTTTATTCAAAATGATAACTTAAAGTCAGCCACTGCGATCGTTTAAAAGGACTGACAATCCGAGCAGAAGTTAGGGTTAAATTGATCTGCAAGAAAGGCAAGAAAACACCCTTCTCTGTGCAACATGCTCTGGGTGGACCTGCTTGGGCAGGGAGATTGGAGTAGATGATCTCCAGAGGTTCCTTCCAGCTCCTTATCATTCTGTGATTCTGTGAAATGGAGGCCACATTGCCTGATGTTCCCCGTAGTATGTTACCTTGTTTACACAAACATTATTTTCCTGCCTTAATCCTGTCTTCAGCTCTGTACTATCAGCTCAAGGACTCCAGCCTGCCTTCTAGTGACGATCTCACATACTACCCCACCTCGGTCTGCAGACATTTGCACGTCCATACTAGTTATAAAGTGGCAAATAGGGCAAGGACTCCAGGCAACCTGATGATGAAGGCAGTCCTGAGCAACCACCAAGTGACCTGTAGACAGAGTCAGACTGCAGTACAGACCGCGCTGCAAAGGACCTCATTAGAGTGATGGGGAACCACACCTGCTGCTTTCTTTTCAGACGTGTCAATTAAACCCTTTGCTTTTATAGGTTTGGGAAATGGGCTTGGAGGGTGACCAGAATTAGCAGCGTTAGTGCCAAGTCCCTCACTTCATGCTTGTCTCCTTAGGGCTGTGAAACTCCTGCTGAGGCTCAGCCATATATAGGTAGCCTGGAGCCCTACAGGTTCCGCTAGGCTTAATCACTTCCACTCATATAAGCATCAGGGCCAACTGAAAAATTACCAATATCTTCTCCGGAGTCTTTTGTATGGGTGCACAGGAACGATGGGAAATGGCGGTGGGTAATACCTAGAATGAGCACCAGGCACTACCCTGGGAAATCCATGGAAAAGGCAGTCATTTTTATATTTATATACATATCATAAATATCAGATAACATCCAGGAGCTTAGGCAGACAGTCAGAAACTAGAAAGATGTTCCACGTCTCAGAGATGTCCTGCCCAAGTGCTGGTGGCACCTGTATCTTTGTAGAAGCTACTGCATGAAAAAAGCAAGGGCAAAACAAGGATGATAGAGCAACCTCTTTCTGACAGAGGTCCAAACCTATGGATACCTTTATATAATGTTAGATTCCTTACTTGGAATATTGTTTAGAGCTCTACTCACCCATGTTCAGTTTGACTCAAATTGCAGGGTTTACACAATTGCCGGTATATTTGGAGTAGTGGCAGGAAAATGCTACTATGATGGCCAGGGACTCCAGGGTCTGTCATATTAGAAAGAAATATAAGAACCCAGTAAGTTTAGCAAAACAAAGCCAGGTGACCATCTATATACACCAGAAAATACCTGGGAGAGTGAAAAGCTATTTACACAGGTTTAAAGCTATTTTGAAAAGACTGACACAAGAACAAATAGATATAAACTGCCCATGACTAGCTTCAGTCTGGAAACTAGAGGATTTATAACCAGGGACGAGGTAAACATCAGGAACAGCCATCTGCTGTTATGTGAAGGCAAAAACATTATAACTACTTCTAAGAAGCAGCAGCAGCCTGAAAGATGTCTTGTCTTCCCAGCAGATACAGGATGGATTTAAGAAGCAGAGAGTTTGCTTTGCTGACCTGCAGGTTTGGCACTCTGCTGTTATCTGAACCTTGGAGGTGTTGTTGCCAATATCAGCACTGACAAGATATTTTTTCAGTCTTTAGTGGCCATTGGCAATGAATGGTATTTGATCTGAAACTTTTATAACAGCCAGTAGAAATTTTTTTTTGCTGACCAGAAGGTCTGTAGCGAGCATGTCTCACTAAAGCCGAAAGATTCTCTAAATGTCTTTTCTGCATTGTGCAATTAAATCTGCATACAAGTTGCCCCTAATATAATTTGTTGCATGCAAATACCAGATTCAATTCTGCCAGCCTTACTTATGTTAAGTAACCCTCAAACAAATAGTTTCTAAGAATTCCCAGTGGGACGACTCACATGAGTAAGTGCTGTTACACATGACGAAAGGTGGCAAAGCTCGGCTTGGAATGAACAAGCACGGTGCTTCTCTTTATTACTTTCAGCCTCCGAAGTGATGCTACCCAAATATCATTTCGTAGCAGATTGCCAAAAGATTTTTCCTCAGATCTGGGCCACCCCAACAGAAAGAAATCTCTCAAACAGATGCATATATTACGGAGCAAGTTTACAGCTTATTGCTCGATCTGCACTGTTAATGCTGCCGGTTGCAGGTCCGACTGCGGGACAAAGACGACAAATGCAGACCAAACAGCAAATTTTGGAAGTTGGTTAACTGTACTTTTCTAAAGTGCTTAGTAACAGAATTACTTCATCGCACTGTATCCTCAAAGCCAGCTCTGGCACCACCAATCATTGGTGCATTTTGAAAGGCATCATAGCCCTCCAGCAGTGAATTATGGATCGCACACCACCTTCCTCGGCAGCTTGTTGAACCAGAGTCATTTATTCAGTTGGTATTGAGAGTCTGGGGGCATGACAGTACATCTGACCCCTTTTGGGTAAAATTTGATCTGGCATTTCATTTCACGGGCTCAGCCACCAGTCTGTCAAATCTTCATTTTGCTGGTGCCCACTAGAACTGCTGACGCTTGTCTCTAACTCCTGGTGCTTTCATCTTTCAGCAGCAATAAACATGTCACACTGCTGAGGTGAAACACAATCTGGAATTAAATTTACTGCATATAAAATATGGTGCCCTCTTTATTGGTTCAAATACTTGTCACTCATAATTTATTTGAAAGTGTATGGCATTCATGAGGCGAGAGTGCTGCGGGATACGGGGGTGGGGGGAGCTGCAGAACTCCCAACCGCAGCAGTTTGCAGGAGCTCTTCTTCTCCTCCTTTAACACCCATTTCCCCGTCCCTCGCCGGTCCTGGCTGATACAAACACATCGAAGACGATATCAATGCCGCAGCCCATAAACAGTGTGTATCTGAGTGAAAACGAGCCGGAGTAGGTTTGGCTGTGCGGCCGCACGGTAGCCGCAAAGAGGCTGAAGGAAGGCAAACCAGCATTGCTCTCGGAAGAAGAAGTGTGTCTAAATGTTTGCACGCGTGTGTCTCGGGGAGGGAAGGGTGGGAAAGATGGGAAGGAGTTGGATTTAGCCCTAGTCCGTTTCAAGCCCGCTCGCCATGCTTCCCCTTCTGGCACTCAACTTTTTCATGATTTATTCCAAATACTGTCGATCAGCTTTAACTAATACAGTCCTTGTATGAAGCACCTCTCTAATCTCTTCAAACACAGATGTGGAAGCGCGGCTTAGAGCATGGAGGCCAACAAAAGCACTTTGCCTGTACCAGTGATTAGCTTTGATTGACATAGTACACTTCTGCTTTCACAGGCATACTTTAACACCCATAAATGATTGTTTTAAAATGAGAAGCTCTGGGTACTACAGCTCTGGCTTTAGTAAATATGCAGTACAAATGTAGTAGCAGATAACTGAGAGAATACAAAACACTTGATATTCTTTTCTGGTTTTTCTTCTCTTTTTTCAGATTTATTTTCTTTTTTTTTTTTTTTTTTTTGCATGCAGCGTTTACTCCTAATTTTCAAATTAAAATGATGACAATATGTAGCCTGCTTAAAATCAGACTTTTAGTCTTGCCCTATGTGTGCTTCGTACTTTTTGTAATAAGAGGCAATAGGAGCAGTAGTCTGGTTTTGGAAAAAAAAATAAGCTAATATGGAACTTGAGGGGTTTTTCTTGTTGTAACACACAATTTTACTTGTATATAAACTGATGAAAATAAGGAAGGATTAGAAAGAAGCAGTTTCAGGATATGTAAAGACATCCAGACTACAAAGCACAGGGTGCCAGCAAAAGAATGTCAAATATGTGCAGCAAAAAGCATTTGCGGATACAAGTCCGTAGCTAATTGCTTAATTGCTCATTTTTTTTCGGAATCCACTTAATATATTTATGAATATAGCCATGTGATGCTTGAATACATACTCAGAGATGAAGTTCTAAATTAGAGATAGTATCCAAAAAACCAAAATAAGTTCCACTTCCACCCACCAAACATTTGTAGCCCCCTTATCAATCAATACAGCCCATTCTTTCTTTTCCCCTCAAAGAGAAGCCAAGCTTTGCTCTATGACCTGTCAACCAGCCAGCCCACATTCTGATGGGACAGCTTGGGAACCAAGTTACAGTTTTCATCCCCTTCTGCTGATCTCAGCCTCCTGGTCACACATGAAGGGAGAGGTGTTTTCTCTGGGTATCAAGGAACCAAACCATTTAACAGCACACAAATTTGAACCAGCGTATAACGCTACACTTTAAAATGAACTGGAAGTGAGGGCAGACAATGGGGCACAGATGTAATGAGATCCTGGTGAGAAACACCCATTAACAAGTGAATAGCCACTGTATGCAACAGGTGAAATTTCCAAGCGATCTCAAGATGCAGATTCGTGTAAGGTGTGTTACCAGTAATCAGTAACCCAATAAGGGAGATACTGCTGACAGAATGGACTCCTAAGCATTTCTGCATTTAGACTATGATATAAAGACCTGAATGTGCGTTATAGTTACATGGCTTCTTGAGATGATGGGACAAATAGGCTTCTTTCCTTCCACTGAGTAGGATCTAGTGTCAAACTCAGTTGTGAGACTTCTGACCTAGTCTATTAGAGCAAACAGGGCACTAGAAGTAAATACTGACACGATACATAGCCACTATGAAATAAAACAGAAACATAGCCCATTACAGTGCCTCTGTATTCCAAACTATATTCAGGATTCCTTTTACCCTTATGATGAAGAAATTTCAAGCAACATGCACAAGCTGAGAAGTCATACATTTCCTTGCTTTAATAATTTTATCAGTCTTTAAATGTTTTACACAAATATGTGTCAGTTGATAACCTGGTATCTTTGCTGTACTATCAACAGGGTAATAAAATCCAGAGAGCTTACTAAGTTGGCACAATTAGTTGGGTTATAAAGTCTGTGTTCCAAGTTTCCACCTCTGCATGTGTGTGCACACTTCTGTGCCTGCATGTGCATGTGCATTCCGGCATTTCTGCATGTATGTGCACTTATGTATTCATGGCATAGGGGGGGGGGGAAAATCAGACAGACAAGTAACTTTTTCTGAATCCAGTGGCTTTAATCTCAGTGAGCAAAGGCAGAATAAATGCTGTAGTGGGGATGTCTCATTCCCTTCCTTGCTGAACAGCTCCACTGCATTATTTTTTTTTAAATACTCAGTATTGTACATCAGGAGAAAAGAAAACCTGTAACTGAACTAGGACAGATGCTGGCTATTCATAGTCTAGTTAAATAGTTTTCATGGGAATGATCTACACTTCCACAAGGACCTAGGCAGGTTTTATACAGATTTACGTGCAGTTTTCTTGTATTGAGAATACAGTCAACACGATTCAACAAAAACGGGAACAGGACTGAGCATCCACCCCGCAGAAAACAAACATGAATTCTGCTCGTGCAAGGTTCACAGGACAAAAATCCCTATGGCTAATTTTGCAAGAATAAATATCAACCTTTTTGCATTTGAAAATGTTTCCGTTCATTCTTTAGCCTCCCTGTCAGACTCCAAGGATACTCTGGACTCGCTGCACTTTGCACTTTGTCCAGAAGCTGTTTGGTTACCAATGCCCCTCAGAAAGTGAAGTCTTCTCCGTGAAAACTACATACAATTTGGCTGGGGAGAGAACAGAGGCCTGAACAGCTCTTTCCCGAACAAAGGATTTCTTAAGTGGAAGAAATTCTCTTCGTCTCGCCTGAGTGGCTGGGCTGACATCCGGGGAAAAAGAAAATCCTATTCCCATTGTACGCTGCTGATGGAGAGCCTTGTGCAGTCTTAATTGTTCTCTGTCTGTCTGCTATCTGACACCTTATACAGAATGGTACATTTCAAGTCCTCTTCCAATTTTTGTCTTCTGACAGGGATCAAAAATGCCTTTTCATATATGCTCTTCCACATTTAAAACCCATGGCGACCCACTTTTCAGGAAAATCAGCAAGGTCTCTTCCTCAAAATCCCATGCAGAGGCCCACAGCTCTGACTGTCTCCCAGTCAGATTCAGAATCATTTCCCCTTGGGTCAGTGCTTTGTGTTGTCCATGACTGGCAAGAATCCCTGGGTGGGTTTTCTTCAGTCATTTCTTTCTCTTGTCTTCAGTGCAGCCCATCCATTTTCCTCCAGCTTTTTCTTTCATCATCTGTGCTTGCGCTCTTCTCTTTCTCCTTTCTCTTCCCAGTTCACGGTCTCCAACATGCAATTTCCCCCTTTTTGCGTGCTTTTTGCTCTTGTCCAATCTCTTCACCTCTCTCTCCCTTTTCTTCTGCACCTTTGTTTGCTTCCCGTTCTTCTGCCCTTCTTCCTGCAGCAGATTATTAAGAGCTGTGAAACCTGCAGCCACAAGCTCTGCCTGAATGATAGCTGAATAGATAGCTGAATGAACCTGAAATGATAGCTGATTTATTTATTTTTTTAAATAAATCCAATCCTCAGCTTTACTTTCTGTGAAGTTAACATAAACTGGGTGTATTCAACACCACTTCCAATTTATGGGCCTGGGTATGTTTTCAGGAGTTTAGTATCATTCACGTGGCTTTAAAATTTTGGTCATTGTCTCTCCTGCATGAAGATATTATAGATATGAAGTTTTATATTTGGCTTTTTTCCTTCATTTCAAATCTATATGCTGTCTAACTAATGCTAATTTACATCACACAGAATACTTCAAAACACGATTGAGAAAAAAAACCTAACTCCAGGCAGCAGTCCACATTGGTCTTCAGGAAACAATGGAGGGAACTTCTACATTGCACATGCTTCATTTTCAAGGACATGGATCTCTTAAAGTCCTGTCATAGCTAGATCAAAAATGTAACCCCGGCAGTAGGCTACAAGTAATCTTTACTCCCAGTCACTGTGACTTTCTCCAGCCGTCACATATTTGATCATCACCCACTTTCTCTTGCATGACAGATCTCTGTGCCATAAAAAGTCCTACCCTTGGCCTCCCTGAGCTTGAGCTAAGCCTTGTGAAAGGACCTGATTCCTGTCACAGAAAAGAAGAAATGGGATAATCTACAGCGTAAACTGAGACAAAGCAGAATACCGCCTTGTGAGGGTTTGAGCTCTTTCAAGTTTTAGATTTGCTAAAAATTCTATCATGTCACATATCATCTATTTCATCCTCTTTACCAAACTTTTACACCTTTTTTGAGGCTTGGGCTTGATTCCTGCAATCCTCCAGGAGAGGCAATCATCACGTTTCTGTTTCCTTTATTAGCATTTGTCTTAAAGCCACTAGCACATGTCTAGTTCTCTCTCATTTTTTTTCAGATTCCCAGATGTCTATATTTGGCTCCAGCAATCTGTGTTTCAGAGTGTTTGTCATGTGTCAAGTTAAGATTATAACTTGGACCATCTAGAACCGAAGAATTTGGATCCAGCATTCATGAGGGAGGACAGGATACTGCTTTCTCAGGAGGAGAAAAGCTAGCTGGCACATCCCCTGCCCCATCAATTCCCATGTTCCCTACAAATAGGACAGTAGAAAGACTCTGTGCTGGGGTGGCAAAGAAAGAAGATCCACTGGCATCACACTCATCTTTGATGTTTCATCCAATTCTGGCTTGGACACTCTGGGACAAGATTTGAGTCAAGACAGATCTGGCAAATCTATCTATTAAACCTTATCAGCACTCTACTATTGGTATGAAATGCAGAGGGTAAGGCAGATCAGAAGAACTGCTGACTAATCAGAGCAGGACATTTATGAGTAGTTTTCATTGAACATGGACTATGTAAAGTATCTAGGCATTCTCTATGCTTTTGGTGGGTTTTAGCATTATTTAATGTAAACCTCAGCACTAAAAGAGCACACTCATGTTCTCTTAAAAAGTATCTACCAAATATCTTTGATCAAATATATGGCATTTTGTAAGAATCTAGATCCACTCGGCCTCATAATACCCAACGGATCACATCAGAAGATACAAAGCCACGTGGATACTTTTGCTCATATTACCTTCAATTTAGTTTGGACATGTTGCAGTAGTATTCAAGACCTGATGAAGCACAGTTCACAGAAAACTAGCAACATAAGATCACACTGAAGATCTGTGGTCTCCTATAGCACATGCTGGCATGTGCTGAATATAGGCAAACCCACCTTCACTTGAATTAACCTTACTTAGCCAGATTCAGTCTACCCAGATTAAGTTTATACTACCTAATTATGAATCACATTACTTAGTTGTAGTGACTCTTTGGCAATACTTAGCAAATGAAACATTTACTTCTGTGTGTATAAGCATATGTGTCTGTAGGCATGTGTGTGTGTACGCATGTACACGTGTTGTGCCTGTGTGCGTGTCCCTCACAGCCAGAATTCAAGGCACTTTGCCCCAGGGAAAAGTGATGGAGAGCCCGTGTTGAATTAGTTACAGCGCTGATCATCAGATTACAGGTGTGTTTTTAAAAGCATGGTTTGTTTGTACATTCACCTCAGCCTGGATTTTAGTTTTTATCTGTGGACTCCCTCCATAGAGGAATGAGATGGATGTGGAAAGAAAAGATCGATTTAAAAATTGTTGCTTTGCCTACAGTACTCTCATAGCATTTGTGGACATTGATCAAATCTTAGGATTCCATTAAAAAAATGCCATCAATTTTTTATTTTTTCAGAAAAGGAAATAAATCTTTAAAGAAGATGATCGCTTAATTAATCACAGGGAAAAAGTGAGACTAATGCCTAAGAGTTTGGTGATTAAGAGAGCAGAGAAAAGGAGGACTGGATAGCTCCAAGTGCTCCTGGGCCATTTTTGCTTCAGTACAGACCGATAACGATGGAGAGTCTGTGGGGCAGAGCCTAATTCATGCCAGCCCATGTTTTCCCTGAATTAGCTGTCATCCTGTTGACTCCTATCTATCACTTCTGGCAAAGCCAGTGATGAGAGACAGTGTAGGAAAAACACTCAACATTTATGTATTGCCTAGCCAGCACATAGCCCAGACTGGAATAATAAAACAGTTAAAACAGCCTTGAAGTTGGTCTATGTTTTGCAGGGGTCTATGTTTGCAGTCATCTTGCTGGATTGCAATGCGAGTCACACATGTGGCCTCCTCCATCCCAACCATTGTCTCACAACCGGCCCATCCAAGTTTGCTCACTTACAATTCTAGTGCATCATAACCTAATGAGACTCACTAAAACAATTTGCTTTTCAGACAGGTTCTTAAGGTATGAAGGCAAGTAAATTACCAAAGATATCACTGTTGTAAATGGTGGTAGTTGTCAACTCCCTCAACAGAAGAATCCTGTTTTTACTTAAAAAGATGAATCTGCTCTCCCTTCCCTATGTACAATCCTTTTGCTTTATCGGGAATGAAACACCGACACAGAGCAGGAATTGCATTGCTGGTACTATAAATAGGACTGTCTTCTTAGCATGTTTTCTAGGGAATGTTCATCAACTAAAGTTATCCTAAGGACCAAAAATGTTCACAAGGATATTCTTGTGATTAGAGATCTTCCTGAGCAGAAGGTATGGACACAATGCCAACCACTAATAATATGCTCTTTGGGAACAGAAAGTCTATAGGTCTCATATCGCTCCTCAGCATGGGACCATATGTCACCCCATGATGCTTTGTCCACTCTGGCACTATTTAGGTTTTTCCTGAACCTTTGCTCCTGTAGCCATGTTTTACAACCACATCTCCACTTTCAGTTTAGATACCTTCCCCAGCCCCTCAAGTATTGCAGCCCTATAGGAACAGAAATCAGTATAATAATTATATTAAATCATATTCTGGAGGGAATCTCATGATTCTTGCTCGTGATGTCTGAAATGCGCAGTGGTCACTGTTACACAAAAAACCCCCAAACATTTTTGCCCTTACTGCAGCTATGGCTCTTGGACTTTAATCAGCATAATGGACAAAACGACTCTGATGTCTTGACACCAAAGAGACCAGTCTCCATGTATTTGTGTTGTTTGGCCTTTGGACTTCTTAGCTGACAAACTAAATGCCCCACGTTCCCAGTTAAGAGGAGGCAAGCCCCCATAGCCCTCCTGTGGGGCCAGTTTGCCCTGCTCCATTGCCATCACCCATCCCCATGTCCCAGCGACCTTAGCTGCAGGTTCCTCTGCAGAAGCAATGTGACCTGCTGGTGTCACCTTTGCTTCTCGCAGTTAGTGAGTGCTCCACCACCCGTTTGTCACCCCCATGGGTCACCCTTTTGAGATCTGCCTCCAGCAACAAGGACTAGAGCTCTGTTTGGCAGAGGATGGAAACTACAGCAGGGTTTTCACTAGACAACTGTCAACTTATTTACAGGCTGTGTATTAGTTAATATAATTAAGGCATTGATGCTGTAAATTAAATAGTATAGAAGACATTTTGCTGGCATAAGATCTGCACAGCGTTTTCCATACGCTTGCTTATGAAGCATGAAAAATGAACAAAATGTACAAATTAGAAGTCAAGATGCTCAGAGCTGATGAAGGGCTTTACCAGTAGTATATTATTTCTGTTCTGAGGAACTTTCAGGACACTTCCATAATGGATAGTTATGAACTTTTCTTCCTTCCTTTCCTTCCCCTTTTTTTAAGTGATAGCTGCCAAATTTCATAAATCCTATAATGTTCTGTGCTGTAATTAGTTTGGAAGCCTGTAATTGTTTAAGTTTAAGCCAGCAGATAAAGGCTGCCAAGCCACTTGAGCAGAAAAGTTGTATTAATGGCTTCATATTATCGCTTGCTGATTTATTTAATCTCTTTCGATCAAATTCTGATTCTCAAACAAAACCAAGAAAAAGCCGAGCAGTTGTTTTTCACCGCAAGGAGGAAATGGGCAGAATGGACACGCACACACATACAGACACACAGAGACAAAAGGGCTTTTGTGGCAGAAAGGGTGCGTCAACAGTCCTGAAGGTCAGTCATGATTCAAAGGAAAATATGCTGCGGGAAGAGTTATATTCAGTAATGACAGCTAAAATCATACAACATTTGGTTACAACCAAAAGGTTTCCCCTTGTGTTCCTGCACTGCAGTATCCTGGGACACCTTTCTGTTAAATGAGAAATAATATACTAGTTTTAACTATTAAAAGTGCACTAGTCTGCACTGCTTATGGTTTTATGCTGTTGACACGTTTCCCTTCATGTATACAGCTTGTTCCTATACTTTGCTAGCTGGAGTAGCAGAAGTTTAGCACTGAATGTGAGAAAAGATGGGAAGCGTATTGAAAAAAGAATACGTGTCTTTGTTGGCATTAATTGTAAGGGTTAGAGCAAAGGTACTTTTAAAAAACAACATAGAGAAAATATTGCCAGGTTCATATGTTATTAATGGCCTATGTGTTGGTGTGCACCATTGCTATAATGCTGCCATTCAGATATCCTGCCGTCCCCTTGGATAAGATACTTTTATAGTAAGCGTAAATAGAGGACAGCCCAGAACCATGATAAAGGAAGCAGTCCATCTAGCTGCTATTGATTCATCTCCAACGAGTCAATATTGCATGCTACGCATAAACTCATTTCAAATGCATCTATTAAGAAGTCATTTTACTAGTTTTAGCGTAAACACACTCAATTTTAGAACCAGTTTGGCCTTATACCTTGTAACCATAGATCCTTGAAAGAAGGTTTTTTGGTACCAGTGCAACTTAAGCACACGTTTAAACTTAAAAAAATATGGGAGTAATCTCATTGATATTAGAATACTTCCTGTGTTTGAATTCAGCACATTCTGAAACTCCTTGATGGATCAAGGCCTCTGTGAGAAGAAAGTCATACTAAAGGTTTAACATCAATAATTGACGAAGAGACAGTGCTACCATTTTTGCAGACAGCAACATTTATACTCTGGATTCACTTTTTTGGTGTGGTTAATGACACTCATTGAAGGAAACATGGTCCTGGATTTGCCACCAAAGCTAAAGGAACATTTCCTTTTTAAGACAACTCATCATGTTTTAACACTTGTTTCTATTCTGGATCAGAGTGAAAGTGAAATCTTCCTAAAATTTTCATTTGAAGAGAATTGTGTTGAAGTTGACCTTTTCAACAGGAGTTCGGATATGGGGAAGTAACTCTCTTAAAATTTTAGCCATTAAAATTCTGCAAAATATTTCAGCATTTACTGAAACAAAGATGTTCTGCCTAGCTCTTTTTCTTCCACAGTAAATTGGCTGTCTAAATATAGAAAAGCAGGGGCATCGCCTGCTACGTGCCATTTCTAGGATCTCCAACTTAATTACATACATAACCGTGGGCTTTTAAATAATATTAATTTTGATGTTTGAATGTTTTATGGATATGTTTTTGGATACAAAGCCAAATTAGGCAGATTAAATTTCTTCTGGTTTTTAGGGTTTTCGTTTCAAATTAAAAAATTTATTGTGAATTTGAGGCCTTGTGTTTTAAACTGAACCATCAGTCTGAACCTGGTGAGTACTCAAACACTGGCAAATCTGGAAAATAAACACATTTGATAAAACAATTATTTTCTGATGGTTATTTATTTAATAAAATTATATCCAGGTGTTGTATAAAAATAGTGGTAGGATATTTTAGTTACTAACCAATGATAACAGTTTATTATAACTATCAGATATGTAAGCCTTATAAACATATTCAGTAGAAACAAGCAGAAGGCACTTGCATGTGTAAATGAGTTACAAGTCCTGTTTAAAAATGAAATTTTAAAAAGCTGTTTCTTTACATTAGGGAAATTGAATTTTTTATAAAAAACAAAGGACAAAAGAGGTATTATTTCATATTTCTGATGTGTTAAACTTTCTTTCAGTCATTAATTTTCCATTGAAAAATGTTTTCACAAACATTTTTCTCTCTTCTCTACCCATCTGACATTTATAATTAGTACACTACTGTTTTGATAACATGTGATTTCCTCTTCTAAATTCCTAAAATACATCTCTTCATCTATTGAAAACACTTTGATATTAACATCTTTAACTCAATTCATTATTGTACCTCTTGATAGGTAGAAGTATGAAAGTACCTCGTTTTAGCAACTCAACTTAAGAATTCTACATTGTTAAAGTCCTACCAGAGGGCTGTTTTGAAGATTCATACCCAGACCTTTTGCAAGGCCTTCCACATCAGTAGAATCTTCCTCAGTAGAACCTTATCCTTTATAAAAATAGCTACTTAATGTTGGATTGCACACTACAATCAGATAGAGCTCAGCAAACTATACCATATAGCTTATAGGAAGCAAAGTATTAAGTACATATTACACAACATCAATTTTTTTACATGACATAGATGCAACAGAGAAGCAATTTAATTACCTGATATAAAAAATGAAAAAGGATCGGTGTAATATAACAGCACATCAGGAGATTTTGGTAGGCTCTGTAAATATTTTTGATATTCTCTGATCATAAAGAAATAGTAATTTGCTGAGGGACAAGGACCGAGTCACTGCATTTTTCAGCACATGGAAGAGAGGGATGGGCTAGAAGAGGGAGCCACGCTCCAAATAAAATCAAAGACATTGAGCTATGGGAGCCACATATTTCTCGGACAAGACACTGGGAAGATGAATAAGTCCAGCGAAGATACTTGTGAAGCATTAAAAGTAAGGATGATGTACATTGGACCAGGTCAGCAGCACCCAAGCACCACACATCTACAAAGGCACAGGAGCTTCTGCATGTACAGCGCACCGTGCAACCCAGGTCAGGACTGCCGTAAACACTCAGCCAAAAGAAAAGGTATACAATTGATGAAGAAGCCTTCAATTTTGCCTTGTGTCGCAAAATGGCTTGTGCTTTACTATGGCACCAGCAGGCAGAAGATACCCCATTGCTCAGCCTGGATTCCCCATGAAAGGAATAGCCCGTTAAAAATGGATACAAAGCCCAGACCACCTCCAAGCACCAGCTCTTATGTGAGAACGTCTGTTGATTCCATTATGATTTAACGACATGCACTGAGGTTTGTCTGATATTTTGAGGTTCTTCATTCAGAGAAAAAAAGTTTTCATTAGAAAGGCTAAATGAATTAGATAGCATGTGCAAACAAAACTACTCCATTTGTGATTACGTCTAGGTGAGACTTTGTTATTTTACTTGAACAATTAAAGCTTCTCCACGCTCCTCTTAGCATTGATTTTCTTAGTACATTTTGTACTGAGCAATTTGAAGAAAACAAATTAAAGCAGAGGATTTATCAGAAAGCCTCACAAAATCCCAGAGATGATTTTTTCCTTACCAAACTCAGGTAGATCTGTGTGAGTATTCAAAAAAAAAAGAGAAGTGGGAGAAGTGAAAAAGAAGGAGCATCATCTAAATTCTAGGAAAAAATTAATTACTAAAAACTTAAAGCCGCAGGGAAGACATATGCCTGTAATCAAATTCTGGGAAACAAGCCCCTGCAAACTCTCGCATTTCAACTTCCAACTCAATACCATTTCACGTTTATTTGGTGATGAAGTGTGAGCCTTCTAAAACAAACAAACAAACAAACAAACAAAAATCAGTTACAAAATTTCCACTTTTCCATGCATCCGAAATATCCTTCCCGAGTTCAAAACAGCGAGTTCCCTTCCAAACCACTCAGAAATGAGGTAATGGCTTTGCGATTTCATTTCTTTGGCCGGCGCAAAGAATAGAAGCTGGGAAAAGAGAGTCTCAAAAAGTGTGCTCTTTATCCCCTCCCCGTTGGCTGCCTTCTGCAGCTTTCAGCCCCAGGAATGCAGGGGATGATGTAGTGCAGCCGGTATGTACGGAAGCACTTGCAAACCCATTGTACTTAATGAGACTTGGAAACCAGTCAGGACCAGGGCACTTCTTCTTGTGATGCTTTTCATCAAGGCCACAAAGAGGGACAGCGGAGAGGCGTGAAATGTTACGTACTTTTGGTAAATATTTAGGGCAGGATTTTTAAAAACTAGCCGGCTGACTTCCAAACATCCTCAGCTCCCCAGAAGCTGCTGCTGAAGATGCCGTTGCCTTCAAAGGTCATCTGTGTCCTGTTTCAGATCTCAGGGACAGTGTTGCTGCAACACTGGAGCAGCGGAAAAGCTGTCAAAAAGGAGGAGATGCAGAGGGAAAACTCCTTTCAGTATAGAAGGAGAGTTAGTGGAAGAGTGTGCTATTTTGAAGGGTTTGGGTTTTATTTTCTGTTTTACACCCAGCTCTCTGTGCTTGTCAGTTCTATGAACATTTTAATATTCCTGACTTCACAGTTCTTCACAGTGTAAACTCTAACACTGCCAACAAAATATTTAGCCTTAGCTTACACCAAAATCCTCCTATCTGGAGAAAAATGGGTCAGGGGACTTGTGTCCAGCCTTTGCAAAAGTGTGAAGTGGCCTGAGCTAAGCCCACGGTGAAACAGACGAGAAGCAACACGAGAAGTCCATAAGCTGCCCACATAGTGGTCAGTCAGCATTGTCCAAGACCATATCTCCAAGATCCACCAAAGACATAATTCAGGCTGCAGGTGTGCAGCGCTTCATTTGCTTAATGACACGTTCAAACCACTGTGCATGTGGATGTGTTTGTAAATATATGCATCTATAATTTATGAAGCCACCTATTTAAGATTCTTGTCATTTATCAAGATGCTTTTGAGAGTTGATTCCTTATTTTGTAGACCAAATGTTAACATTTGATTGAATTTATTAACTTGATTAAATGAGAAGTGTTCCACATTAGAAAGCATAATGTCGGAATTAATCCCCAAAAAATGTGGTGATGCTTTAACGAATATCCCGTGACCTCTTGATACCTTCGACACTATCACGATGAGCTCAGTATAAATAATCAGATCAGAGGTTTCCCAGGGAGCTCTGTCTAGGGAATATCAGATGTCTCCTCTCCTGGCCAGGGGAACTGCAGAATGCATTCCCTACCTTCTCCCAGCCTTCCATCCCTACCTCCCTCCATCCGTCCCAGTCATTCCTTAGCAGAACAAAGCACCAAAGCTGGCTGTGGTGGCTTTCAGAAAAAGACTCTCTTTGCTGACTTTGATCCCAAAGAGAAGCAGGATGTGGACATTGGAAGACTGTTTGAGCAGGGTGGTAGATGGTCACAATAATAACAAGTGCTTGGGGATAGAAATCCAAACACACACCCACAACCTAAAACTCTTTGAAGCATCTTGAAAAAACAAAGTCATTTGATAATTTCTAGAGATCAAGACAAGTGGCTATTCCTTTGTCAAGACTTGCCATATGCAGTCCAACTTTGTACCAGCCAAAGGAACAGTACTGAACCCAGCCCACACCTGAACAGACTGATGGAGAATCCAATTGAGGCAGTACAACCCATCACTGACAGCTCACCACCATACTGTCTCGTCTGCCCCTCACCGAGCAACTAGAAGTCAGTTAGAAGTGGAACCTTCATCACCAAGCTGATCAAACCTTCTCTCAGCCCAAGCTCTCCTTGTAGGTAGGCTTTTCCAATTCCAAAATATCAGGAAACAATCTCATTAAAGGCAAAGCACGCAACAGATTTTCTCATAACCATTGCAATTTGCTATCTGGTAAGACACCGGAGGCAACTTTTTGCTCTGCAAGAAGACGGAATCATTAACCTCTTCCCAGACTAACACAAAATTCCTGAACACTCACATTGGGCAGTGCTAAAGGTCTGGAGACCATGCCATTAGAACACCAAACTGTTCCCTCCCCATCAGTCTTTGAATGACATATGACAATGTTCATGGATTCTGCCAAAAATAGGAAAGCAGAGAATTTGAGGGATTTTTCCTCCCTCCCTAGAAAAGAAGAGGGAACATGCAGACCTACCTTGACTTTACCCTTGATATAACCTTAACCAAACTAAAGGCAGCAGTTATAAAAGCTACAGAGAATGGGATACAGCCATAACAGAGCATCCAAGGTAACCTAACCCCAAACATGCTAATTCCCATTTTGGATGATAAATGCCAGGAATTTCTCTGGCCAGGAACTGAAAGACCTTTGATGGAAAGAGGCATCCCCACTATCCTGAGAACGGATCATGTCTCAGCTTCCTGAGCTATTCAGGCATCAATTTGGTTTCCTCGATGGCTGGAGAGGCCACGGCTGCCAGATACATGTGATTCTACAAGTACAACACACTCCTCAGCCCAAACAAGTAAACTGCCCTGAAAAGACTGATAAAATAGAAACATGCTTTAGGAAAGGTGTCTTTACATAATTTTAAGGACTCACAGAGGCCTGGCTATCTTCTAATTTCTTTCCCCATTCTGTCATTCCCTAGACATCCGCTATTAGCTGCTATTGGAGCCAGAATATTGAATTCAAGTGATCGTTGTTTCATTCTTAAATTCTTACTGAATATGCCACCCTCAAAAAAGTATTCTTTAACTCATAGCTTGAGATTATTGTTAGTAACAGGTTTGCGATTTCTCAGAGGAAGGCTTTGCGTGCCTTGTTGATGCCTCACTGCACTCAAGATGAAAGTAACACTTTCTAACAGTAAGGATAATTAGAAGACTATATATAGACTATTTTATATATTATACATATATACACAATATATATGATATATATACTGTAGACACAAATCAATATTCTTATGATAATTTCCATATTTTATCTTACATAATCCCCCTGCATGACAGAGCTTTCTATGAGTCCTGGAAGAGTCCTCTCTCCTCATGCACTGCTCCTACACAGCCAGATGGAACCAAGTCTATGCACTATTGTCCTTTAATATAAAAAAAAAAAAAATTATAATTCATAATTTTCCAGAGCATTCTATGGGGTCTTCCCCACTGCCAGCGGGGCTGATTTTGAGATCTTTAAGGGGGAGCCACTGTGCCGTTGCAGTATGAGTTCCAAACATACCTGATGTCTTAAATGACTCGGTCACGAGAAACACACGAGCAGCTCCCATCAGCTTTTAGTGTATGCTGCTGAGTAGTTTGGGCCTAGCATGTAGGATAGCACTTAACCCTATTAGACTATGTTTGCATGATAGATACTTACAATCCTTAAAGCATCTTTTCATTGTCATGTCTATGTTCTGACTAGAGCCTTTGACAGAACCATCTCTTTTGTTGAAGAATGCTCTCAAAACTGCAGAAATGAAATAAATCCTTCTGACACAATTGACTAAATCTCTCGCTTTGCTTTCTTATTAAGCCTTCTTTTTTCTAGTCACCAGCAGTGACTAAAAGTCTCATTGAGTTTTTACCTTTCCCCGTTTTCTTTGAGAACTATTTACTGGCTTTCAGCCCCAGTGAAAAGAAACTCCCATTTAACAAATGCACCATATTCTATAGTCCAATCAATACCAACCCTCTTTACCGATCATTTGGCTTAATTCAGAAGAAAAGATGTCATGCTTCACATAAATCACTTTTTTTACTCAAAAGAATCCCTTATTGAATAAACTGTAGTGTCATTTCAGTCAACAAAAACAGAGCACAAAGATCCCAGGCACCCCTTGGTAGTTTGCATTATTTATCCACCTGTAAAGTGATGTGATTTTGATGCAAATGAAATACATTTTTAACTTACATTTTCTCTTCTAATAGAGAATTACTACAGAAGGCTAGAAATGTCCCTATTTATGTAAGTGGACTTTCAATTACTGTAATCCGACAAGCACTGTACATGTATATATATGCCCGTGTTCATTCAGTTCTAGCAAAATTGAGCCCATTAGGCGATGCTTCACTTTGTTCTTGTTGGCACCGCCGCTCAGGTGCTTTGATTAAACAAGCAGATCGAGTCCTTTTAGAATGACAATTCAAAACTGTTCGCTCTCGGCTTTTAGTTTGGATCCAAGTTGGAAATATGACACATTGCCAAATCACACTGAGCCGGATTTATGGCATAATGTAATAGATGATTCACCAATACTTTTGCTTGTGCCAGGCTGAGACAACAGACCTTAAATCAGCAATCAGTGTCAGGTTTGTAGCTGTGTGGTCTTTCTTAAAAAAAAAAAAAAAAAGAAGAAACAAAACCCAAAGTCTCTGTGGGACACTTTTTTCAGTTGAGGAGATTTTTTTAAGTATCTGGTGATACAGAAGTACCGTGATACTAACACTAACACGGAAACCTTCATTTCCATATTTATGTAAATTATCTACTGTAGCTTCAGGAATGTATGTTTACATTATGAAGTTTCCGTGCTCCCATATGCATTTTGAAATATGAACAAAAGGGATAAAATCCTAGCACGCTTCAATTTTAGGGATCAGAGGAGAAGGTATGTTTCGCATGGCCAGAGTAACTGCTGAGTTGTAAGCTGCATGAGCATTCAGGGCACTCAGTGCATCTCATTTTAAGCAACTGTGTGTTTGAGTTTGCCAATAATATGTTCTGAATTCTTCTACAGATACTGGAAGCGTGTGCGCGCGCGTGTGTGTGTGTGTGCGTGCGCGTGTGTGTGTGCTGTCATAACCTATCTGCCCAAGCATGGACTGTCTGGAAAGATTAAGTGCACCTATTTTGAACTGGAGGCTGCATGCCATAATTTTTAGCTAACCCGTTTCCTTCTTAGTGAAAACAGAAATAAAAATATATTGTGCACACTTCATTGCTAGGACCTTTGACCTCAGCTGCCTGTCTAGCTGAGACTGTGATGAATGCTTTGTGTCTCTTCATTTTTAATTGCTCATAAATTGTTATCCCATGAAACACAAAACTAGCCTTGTCCTCATTTTAGTAGGGGTTGGAGGTCAGCCTAACAGTAATACAATTAAGGAGTGTCTTTGTGTGGGGGTGTGGGAGTGAGGAGGGCAGGAGGGTTACAGAAGGTTGTGGTAGTGAAAGATGTATTCCTTTCCAAGGAAATACAAAGCGAATTCCACACTTTCAAACAAAAGTCTTTAATGTTTGACAGTGTTGAGAAAAGCTCCTGGGAGGACATTCAGAAGGGCAATAAAGTAGACATAATTTTCCATATCTGTATAATCTTTCTTAAACATACATGTACACGTGGTTGTATATGATAGCACCGATCTCTTCGCAGTGGCAGACTTAATCTTATGGGTCAAATTTTACCCAAGCATGCATATTCCGACTTGCTGATTTCAGAAGAAATGATAGCCTACCTTTGACTCCTCTATAAAATAATCTAAACCACATCTGTGAAGATAGCACTGCAGAGTTACTTTCCTCTGGTTAATCTTCACTCAGTTGTCACACATTTCCTTCCTGTTCTTGAAAAACTGGACTACTCTTAATTCAAATAATATACAGTGTGCCAAGCCACAATGATATCTTTCACCTTCAAAATGTCTGGTAATAAATAACAATAAAATATTAGCTCAGTGACATCAAGGAGCTTAGCGTGCCCAGATATAAACCTCTTTTGATTTTGGTTGAATAAATATGCAAATAAAGCAAGCTTGCTGAATTTGCTTTTACCTTGCACCATACATAATTCTATTTAACAAAAACGTTATTGGGCTTTCAGTAATTGAGCACGTCTTCAGATTCCTACAGACCAAACCATTCTGGTAACAGTGGGTTCTTGGTGGGGATAATTTAGGCAATCTGTTCCAACACCCATAACGATCCTTGTTCTCTGATTTAGCTCTAACAAGACAAGATATCTGCAGCAAAACCACCAAGTTCTCAGAAACCTGACTGTCATGGAGCTCAGAAAGAGTCTTCTCCAGCCCATTGCATGAGCTAATTTTAACAGCTGTTTAAAAAATACTGGTAGCTATAAGGAAAAATAGCATTTAGCACCCACTGTTGAATCCTTCCTAGAAGGCAGAGAATTCCATCGCTTAGTCACAACACAATGGATGCTACCAGCTCACACAGATCCCAGCGGCCCAGATAGTAGAAAGGAAAGTTTCAGTCCCAGTAAGTGACACACTGCTGAATTCAGGAGCCCAAGAGTCTGCACCTTTACACCTGCAAGCTCACCAATAACCTGTTACCACAAAAGTCCTACAGTTTCATTAGATGCTGTATGGAAAGAGATGCAACAAGTTAGTAAAGGAGGCGACTAGGGTTCCAAGATACAAATTTGAACTGGATTTCCAGAGTACTCAGAAGATTTCCTTCAGATCTATGTCTGGTTTATTTTTTTCTAAACTGAAAGGTATTATCTGTCAGTTACTAACATTTTATCGTTTTAGCTAAGTTATTATTGGGTAACGAAAGGCTAAATGGTGTTTTGAGGCAGACTGTGAGAAGTCACCTGGACTTCAAACCAGACTGAAAGATAGTTATCTCCGAAAGATGTGGTCTGTGGCTGGGTTTCCAGATGCTGCTGATAAAGAGACTGTCACCTTTTTTCCCCTATGAGTCCCTTCTGAGGGGAGGGTATCAGGCCCAGCAGCGAAGGCCAGCATGATGGGATGACTGCTGATGGCAAACCTCCATCAATCGCGTTAGAGAGAAGGAGGGCTAAATTCTGGCTCTCTCTCAAGTAGAACAGATTGCAGACGAAAGAAGGCCAGTCCTGGATGAGTTGTTGAAAGATAGTTCCCAGATGTGTTACTTAATAAAGCAGTGGCTTGTCCAAACTATATTCCTGATGTTACTATTCCTTTGATGCTAGGGACGTCCAACACTTTTTTTGGCAAAATATCACTTTTTAGAGAAAATAAGTGTCACTTTAAGTGAGCCTAGAATTGCACATTGTAATTAACTTCCTTTTAATTATGTTTGAGTATCTCATTTGGAGAAAGCCATGTCCAAGAAATAGCGCATCATGCTCTTTTAAAACCATCTAGTATGCATTATTTACTACAGAGGTCTTGAGTTTATGAGCTATTTTTCTTTAGAGACATGGACTTTAAACACAGTGTGTTTCTCAAAGCAAAGGAGACAATGAATTTGAGACCTTAAGTAGTCAGTGTTAGGGCAAAGCTAATGATTCTGCAAATGCCTTCTCCATCATCTGGCAACTTCTGAAGAGAATCAAGCTGGACTACAGCGGTCCCCTTTGAGGTGGCAAAATAACTCTTGCAGAGGAGGGAACTCATAATGGAGGGAAGAGGCGGTGTTTGGAAAGCAGGCTGTGTTTGGTAAGATGCCCATTTTGTAGTCCTAGTGTCAGAGGGCAAGACTAGTCTGGCTTTCTAGGGCACCTGGCTCCGCTTCCTGACAGGAGCGTGTTGCCACCTTGTACAGTCTCATGAGGAGAACCAGGAGATCAGTGAAAGCAGTTAAAGGCAGTTCATAACGCAGCCATATCTTTGGCCTTAGCTCCAGTGAGCCCAGATGGGAAATAAGGGTCATTTAGAAACACAGCACTTCCCACAAACTAGAGAAAGATGTAAAACGTACTTACCTACTCATAATTTTCTTTCTCTGAAGTGGATACTGGGCCCTCTGTGACCCATTAGAGCTGGATTATTCTTCCGCTCTAAACAAAGAAGCTATCTGATTTTTATTTATCTTTTTTTGCTAGCTTCTCAAACTAGTGCCAACTGCCCAAATTGGGAAGACAAACTACAAATCCTGATGAATAAACATTCTGCAAGATTAGCCATCTCCAAGCAGGAGATGTTCGCTTTATCTATTTAATTTATCAAACAAAAAATGGAAATGAAGATGGTAAAGCAAGATACCAAAATGAAGGATTTGCAGGATTTCTCCCTTAGCTCTCAGCAGGAGTGCTTTCTGAGGGACAAAAGGACGATTAGAGACATGATGCAAATGAGACGGTGTTCTGGGTGGGGTCTCTCCACAGCCACTTTAGAAAAAGGAAAATTCCAAGCAGGTAAATACATTTTAGCTGGCTCCCTTGTGGGTGTCTGGTGCTCAGTGATGCATCGCAGGTGGGACATATCAAACAGTAAAACAAATCTCCACAAGCATAAGAGACATTTAAGTTATCAGGAAAATTGAACCCAGAGGAAAGAAAACCTTTATTTGAAAGTGGCTGTATGCTTTATTTTGTTGTGTTGTGTTTTTTTTCTTTACTGCCTTCCCACAGCATAGGAATAAAGCTTTTTTTAAAAAATGAACAAACAAGACCTCTAAATACTGCAGAATTTTGTGCCTACAGGTCATGGTTGGTTTAAACAGTACATATGGGAACGCATAAAAGAACAGGTACACACACAAAAAGAAAAGCACTGACCTGGTGTAGCCTTTTCCTTGGCAGCCGCCCAGAAGAATGCTGGCCTTAAATAAACAACCTGATGGACTAGCAAACTTTTGAATTTATACATCAGGAAATAGCAGATGTGGCTGTTTGCCACCTCTTCTTAAAGTTGCCCCCCAAATCCTAAAATTATATCTGATGTTCTTCAATGATTAATTTGTGCATAAACAGAATTTTTAAGTTCCAACCACATCTCAGGTGCTAATGTGTACAGATGACTGATCTTCTGGAAAGTCAGAGCACAGGAAAAGAAAGTGTTTGGTTCAAATGACAAGTATGCAAATACAAAATAAGAATCAGCCAGAGAAGATGCACACTATTATTGGAGGTGGAGAGTGGCCTCACACATATTAGCTCTCCTAAAATGCAGTTAATAAAGTAATAATTCATTGTAAGTGATAAAAAAGGATCTGAATAATAGAAAATTTAATCAACATGTTCACAAAGAAGTTGCTTTGTGCAGTCTAAACCAGCCTGGATTCTAATGGAGCCTTCCTCTGTGTCACCATCCCTCTACTGTCTTCCCCTGCAGAGAGTCCTGTTTCTGCACACACACATTCTGGCAACACCACAGGGCAAGAGAGAGCCTACACTGGGACCAGTTTTGACCCAGCTGAGTATCTAACTGGCCAACCACATGATTGTGCTAACAGACACTGCCTGCCTTTCCTTCAGAAAGTGTCAAATGGGGGTCTCTCATCCAGCTACCCATTTCTATAAAACTTGTGAGAATTTGATTATTCTTCTCTCCTCTTCTTAAATAAACTTCTTTTTTAACAATTTTAACAAATTTAATTGAAAATAGATCACAGATTCAGGATACACTTGGAGCAAAACACAAGACAATCAGATTAACAAAGTAAATGCACAAAGTTTAATAAATTAGGAAAAAACACTACTAAAGTGCTGAACTATATACAAGAACTTTTTGAGACACGACGTCAAAGAATTGGCAAAGATGATGGGTCACACAGAAAAATACCATAATGGACTAATTTTGCTGCAAAATCTGTATCAGTAACACTTGGATATCAGGACTACGATCCAACTGAGTCCCTACTTAACGCGCAGCTCTTTTACATCCTTACCCATGAGGTAAAACCCATGGCTGCACTTTTTAAGGCACCCTTAACAGTATTTTCAGAACTCTGTGAAACACCATGAAACACATGCATCACTTCCATGAAGTCCCTCAGCTGTCCTGCATATTTGTGCTGCACAAGGCAGAAACCGATCTCACCTTCAAAGTTAAAAGGACAAGGAAGTTTGAGAAAATCCAGAAATAAACAAATCCATTGATTCAGGATCGTTCTGAGTGACTATAAAACGTCATCTGAAAGATTAGTAGTTACTTCAATCGCATAATTTTCTGTGGAATCCACTTCACCTGGTCATAGGCACCTACAGGTTACATGGCAGCTCTCAGAGCTGAGTCCATAGTCCATGGGGACAATGACAAGAACTTCCAGAGAGCAAGTCATTCCACCCCTAACACTTCCTCTAGCACTGGATTCATTATCCAGAGGTGCTTAACCATTTTCGTTGGCTGCACAGGGATCTTAGACACTAATCTGCACCACCTCCTAACCTCCAAATGACTATAGTTTAACAAAATGAACTCTAACAGTACTGGATAACTTGTCCTTCTACACAAACACAGGTAATTGTATTTATCTGATTTATATTTTGAGCTTATAAAAATAGAAAGCATCCCAAGGTCTGAGAAAGAACTAGGCACTTAGTATTTATTTACTAACATTCACCATTCCAAGAGCAATTTTCCTTTTCTTCATACCAGATTTTCACTGCAACCTTTCACTTCCAGCTTATCTTATGAACGACAATCAAATGCAGAGGCAAAATATCGGAGTAGATAATGGTACCCTCTTCAGTACTTGAAAGCAGAAGACATTTTTCGCTCCTGTTGTTGTTTACAATGCTACCTTCAACAGCTGCAGCCTTTTTATTTAAATTCCTCTGATGATACTCTAGGTGGTCATGTTGGTCCAAACGCAGAAGTGTGCTTCCACCATTTCAACATCTGTTTACCTGATACAAGGGCAAACAGTCAAGGAATTCCCATGGAGAACAACAGACAAACAAAAACACCAGTTGAAAAAAGCCTCCTTGGGACTAGAAATGGTTGCAGTGTTTGGCAGAGCGGCCAGGTACTTGAGCTCTCTACAAACAGCTGGCAAAACTGCAGAATAACAGCAGCTGAAAGGTCTGCTCAGCACGTTCAGAGATCACTTCTATGATGAGCCATCAGCAAGTGATCTTACTGTCTCCTGGACATTGGTGCAAAGCCAAAAGGGCTTTGATCAAAACTAGAAATAGGCCTGCAACAGCGCAAAGCACCCAAGGAGCTTCTAACAAAGCCAGCAAATTGGCATGAAGCGTTTGCGTTACAGGATGCTGCAGTTCTGAGATTAAATGTCTGTCTGGGTAAAAGGCATCTGCACTTCCAGAATGGTAAAACACTTCTTTTTCCCATCAGGAAGATTAAAGATACAGTGTGTGCAGGTGAATTTACTTGCACTCAGGGAAGTGTCCGCTTGTGGCAAGATGCAGCTGCAGCAGCACCCATCACTGGGAGAGGAGAGGAGAGGAGAGGAGAGGAGAGGAGAGGAGAGGAGAGGAGAGGAGAGGAGAGGAGAGGAGAGGAGA
>JAOXNO010000024.1:78884881-78919674 GCA_028565335.1 Limnodromus scolopaceus | reverse complement strand
CGGGAGGAGCGGGGACCGGGTGGGAGGGCGCCGGAGAATCAGGCCCACCCCACCCTCCGCCGTGCATCTCGGCGTGGGGTGCCCACGCGTGTGAGCTGCGGGGCGAGGGTGGGGGGGGGAAGGTCCTGGACTCCTTCCATCGACTGGTGTGCGGGGGGGGGGGGAAGACAAAGCCCCCTGGCTTCCCTGCCCCGCCTTGGCAGATCCCAGTGTCCCGCTGCTTCCATTTGTTTTTGATCTGCCTCATTAAAAGACTATTGATGGCTCTAACCATTGTCCTTGTTTAGGTGCTGATTTACAAGCGCTAATATCTGACTGTGCCGGGATTAATGGGAGCCCGTGAGGTTTACAATTATCCGCAGGTCCCCTGGCCACACATGGAGGGGTTTGGGTTGGGGTCACGCACTCCTATGAAAAACTCCAAAAGCAGGCTTAAACCTGGGAACGTTTTAATAGGATTGAATTTGTAATAGGATTTGGCAGCTTGGCCTAAACTATATGGTAGGGGGAGGTGACTGGTTTATTTTGGAGTCGAGTTTTGGGAGGGGGGGGGGGGGGTGTTTAACACGAGATCTCACTGCTATTGCACAATAAATCGTGGATTTTAACATGACGAGCTTATTTTTTTGTGACGACCTAAAAGCACAAATATCTTTGATATGGAGCGTTAAAACAAAGAGGACTCTACCTAAATATTTCTTATGGTATGTGTATCTTACAGCACGGTATCTAGAAGTACATTCCGATTTCATGCGTTTTCTGATGTGAATCTGCGCACTTTATGTGAGCTTAAAAGCCCTCAAATTAATGACAAACATATATGGCAATTATTAAAAAAAAAAAAAAAAAGACAACTGTGGTTGTTACTTCACTGGAGCAAGAGTTCTGCTGAATAACAAAAGATTCCCATGCAGGCTCTTGCCTTAGTCAAACAAAGACACATTAGGAAACAGTAACTGGGCAATAAATTACATTTATCGAAAACAGTACTGCAAAGAGAGGGGAAGTTACATGAGAAGGTAGGAGAGCACCTAAAAGTGAATCATACGAGCAATTAGTTCTCACTTAGAAGTTGACAGCAGCAAGTTTCAGTGGTAGCACATGCTCTGTGTCTTTTAATTCGCTTTACATCATTTTGTGCTGTGCAATAATCCTGGTATGCTCCTCAGGTTGCTGTGGAACAGGAGCTTGTGAATTACCTTATTATTAGGTACCCTCATTTAGTTGTTTTTCTGGGTATGGGTCTTACTGGTTTTTTTTGTTGTTGTTGTTGGGTTTTCTTGTGGATTTTTTTAGTAACACAGCAAAACTGGAAATATACGATACTTGTCCTCAGGGTCATAAGAGTACTTTTCTTTCAGGACATAACCTGTAAATCCTACAGCACCAAGGAAGTTACAGTGGCTAGGAGGTATCATGAAAAAATAATGGGAAGCTAATACAGATTCAGTTTGCTTGGCTATAAAAGTTCTAGTACAGCCAACTTTAAGGAAATGGGAGTTTTGGTGAGAAAACAGCAGCAGCAGACCCTGCACTAGAATATATCCTGTGAAATGTCAAAGAATGCCACTGGTTTCGCTGGAGTAGCATCGGACAAAAGACCGCCAGATTTTGCCCCTGTTTAGAGGCTCAGAGCTCCATTTTTTTGTAGTCAAGGCCGATGTAGGAAAGTGCTAGTGCCAGGGATACGTGTATATCTGTATTTCCAGCTGCTTAATCCTTTGCATTATTGTACCCCCAGATGTTGCACATCTTTTCTGCCCTTATAAAATCAAGGTCTTAAGTATTCTGTGGCGAGGTTGTTTGCATCTGGCTCCCCTGGATAGATTTATTCATCTCTATGGCTGTCTGTAACAGCCTCTTGGAAATTTTGAGGCAGGTTCAGATAACCAAAAAAAAAAAGAATGTTTGTAATTAACTTAAATATAATAATCATTCCAAAGGCCATCTGTGGTTGTGTTATTTGCTAAGTATATTCTAGTGTTGATTTTCAAGCAGCAATATACTACCTATCCATAACTGCAATGTAGGATTTGAGGAGAAATTGCATATAAAGCTTTCCTGACAGGAGAGTGGAAGTTGTGTAGCGCAAAATAACCCTCCCAATAAACTGTATAGTCGTGGGTTTATTGGGAGGATTACCAGCCAAAATAAATAAGTGTCGAAATGTGCATCTTCCCTCAGCCTTCAGGAATAACATCTGGAAATGAGTGGGACAGCCCTCACCTCTCCCTGAGAAACATTGCTCCATGCTATTTGCAGATCCAAGAGGAAGACTTAAAAATCCAATCAGGACTAATTTTACTTTGAGTATTTTCGATAAAACTTTGTAGGATCATAATTTTACAAGCTACCCTGGATCCTGTGGCAAATTCTGTGGCCACAACTTTACAACAGGCATGTAGCCCAGTGAATAAGGTAATTTTCAGAATGCTTTAACCAGGAAAAATGTTTTCTGCTCCGCTATTTTCTTTGAACTCAGATTACGCTGTCTCATTAGCAGTTCCTCAGTGTCTGACTGAAGTAGGAATCTGGATGAAAATGAACTGACAGCAACTTAATCTAAACAAGTAGGACATGGTAATTGCTCACAGAGAAAAGTACTTTAAAACAGTTAGTAAAAGCCTGTGGGGTGGGAAGGGAGGAAGGGGGGAGCTGGGGGAGGTGTTGCTCCTGAACTAACCAAGTAGTGCTGGTGGGTGCTGGACTGGATACAGAGATGTGACAACTTCTAATATCAGCTGGAACCCAAGGCTAAAGCCCTTCAGGCTGCCCGGTGCTCTCCTCTCTGCTTCTTCCCCCAGCCTTTATCAACCCCCAAGACACTCTTCAGCATCAGCTGTGGTGCTTCAATCTGGAGCAGCCTAGGGGATAACGCACCTGATACTGGGGAAGTAAGGCCAGATATGTACACTTTCATTGCCACTTAAACACATGGCTCCATCGATATTGTATGTTTGCTAAAACTGCCAGCAGAAGCAGGCCTGCCTGCTCCCAGCCCTGAGCGGGCATTTCCACCCGTCCTCCTCTCTGCCCTCAGCCCGCACCATCATACCTGCTAGCAGAGGTCGAGCACTTCTGAGGGCTGACCGGTGTAACCTACCCCATGGAGGAACGTGAAATGGAAATGGAAGTCACCATGGTGTCAGTTCCCTCAGCCAGGAGCCGGGGATGAGGAACGGGGGGATGAAGGAGACTGCAACTTTTGACAGCAAAGCCTGTTCCCTCTGCCTGCACGATGTAAAGAGCTAGGAACCCCTAAAAGCTTCTTGAGCGTGACACTGGGGTGCAAAGCAGCGCACAGAGGGGGGAGGTCGCAAGGGTCAGCTGTAGACCACCATAAATGTGCTCAAAACTTGTGAGGACTGATGAGTCCAACCCAGAGGAAGGAAGAAAGGTGCCTTCTGAGTCTGCTGGGTGGGACACGGTCGAGAAGAAAGATAATAGATAATCATATGGATTAAATCTGTTTATCCACATAGCCCCTAATCAGAAGTACTGCCTTTCCGCGTGCATCCGCTGTAACAAAGCCAGGTTCTGCAATTGCCACAGGGAGGACTGACTTTCAAAGAGCTGGTGACAATGGCAGCTGCTTTCAAGTGTGTGCTTGAGAGACCTTTAAAAATGCCAGCTTGAAAAAAAAAATAAAAAAAGCCCAGATTCCATGTTTGAACACAGGCAGTTGCCATGTTTCTGCAGTTATTACTTTGTCTTTCTAGTATGACAGAAATTTAAAGTAAATGCATATACATTTTAAAATTATGACAGCCATGATAGACGACTGGGGTGGCATTGCGATTGTTTCAAGAAAAGGCGTTTGAGATGTAAAAATATTGTGCAATTTTTGATCAAATGACTGAAGCTTATTTGGGTCATTTTCTTATTTACTTATAATACACAGAGAGAATAATTTTGAATTGGTGTATGGTGATTGATTCTGAACAATAAGGAAGTTTTACATCTCAAACTTGGGAGAGAAAATCTCCTCCTTACATCTTTTCATGTTTTTAGTGTGACACCAAAATTATAGACAAAAGCCTCATTATGCATGTATGTGAAAAGAAAAGTGGATAAGAAAGAGAGATTACAGTCACTTAATCTGTAACACACTAGTTTAAAATTAGAAAGCTATAGCTAATTATCTCATTTGGAAAGACTGAGCAAAATCTGACCAAATATCCATGACAGAGTCTAATTTATCATGTATCTCATATGATATCTTTTCCATAATAGCTAAATCAATGAGACCCAAGTGCCAGTCATTGATCTAATGGACAGATGGTGATTTCCATTTGATAAGGATTAAAGTTTTGGCAACGAGGATGGCTAGAGGTAACAATTTTTCTTGTGCTGAAGGGATTGTTGAGAATTGCCTTCAAATATTTGTACTGTAAATGACGGCTGTATTTTTGTGCACAGAGAAGCCAGCCCTGCTCCTCAGAACCATTGCTGTTTGTGCTCGTCAAGTCACCAAGCCACGGCGCAAACACTCCACGTTCAGCTTCGCTCACAAAGTACTCGGTGGGATTTAAGGTGTTTGTTGTTTGCATGGAACCAGAATTTTCTTTCCGACGTTCTACACCAACACGGCAGCGTACCTTTTCAGAGTCAGCAACATCATGAGTAAGCTCAATAAGTGGTTTGGTTTTTTTTCTAAATGCACTTTGTTGCTCAGCCTCTAGTCTTTGCCAGACCCCCTCTCTCAAATTTCAGGACCACTGATGACATCCCAAATGTCCGAGTGCACCTTACACAGAGGGCTGCTGCGTGCTGGGGAGATGACTGGGTCACGGATTTTCAACAAGGCAAGTAGGTGTCTCTGCCTGGCCCCAAATCTCTGTGGGCAGCTCCTAACAGCAGTTTGCTCAGAGAGAAGAACAAGCCCAAGTGTCCCACAAGGCAAAGATTTTTACCTTCACCAAGGGCTACTGATTTGGCTGTGTTCTCCAGCCAGATTGCAGCGTGGAAGCCCACGAGACGAACTTAAAATATTCTTTTGGGGAAATCTTTGGTTGATGTCACTTGTTACAAGCCCTTTAAAGGGAAAAAAGTACTTGTTTCTGAAGTTCTTGATGTAGTACGTCCTAGTTAGTTAAATAATGTTTTCCATCTAGATGCACAGACACAAGGGAAAATCTTAGTATTAGTTCTGATTGTCTTTTTACCCTTTTTCCCTTCTGATATGATATTTGGGGTATGGAACCTGGTCATGCCGAGTCCATAATTTCTATAGTCAATATGAAACCTTTGAACTGTCTAGAAAATGAAGGAAATCATGACAGTTGCCTTGTGTCTGCCCACAAGAAACAATTAGAAATAAAAAAGCAACACGAGAAAGTGTTTCACCTTGTGTTTTGCTTCCTTCTGCTCTTACCTTCACATTTCTCCTGCTCTGCTCTGACTGCCGTAGGTTCCCACCATGACTCTGGTCCCAGTATGGTCCTAGAGCTGCAACGGTGCACCAGGACAACTGCAATAGGTCCTAGACAAACTGATTTGAAAATAATAATAATTAAAACAATCCTAAAATGCTGCTGCCTCAAAGAGGTTACAACCTGAGGAATAAGGTACTTGCTGCATTCTCTTCTGATGAGCTGCTAGCTCAAGGTACTCTATTGTTGTGCCAATGTGATTTTCCATGGAGCTACAGTGCAAGCTTTCTCTTTTACTAGAGAAAGTGTTAAGGGTAACCATATGCCAAGCATGAAATAAGAGTTAATACTAGATACACAAAGACAAGGGAGCAGAGTTAAACAATAACCTGATACCTGCTGGGATGGTCAGTCATGTTCTAAGCACTGTTCTGTATGATAATTAATCTTTAGGCGGCTCTGATGAAGTCCTGATTTAAATCCAAAGGAGAACAAGCCCAGCAAAGAACCTGTAAGAACTTGCATTATGCTGGATTCAGGCAGACAAAGAAAGATCACATATATAAAGGCAGGGACAAACAGTGAATTACAGTTAGTGGAGTCTGCTCTATCGGAGACTGTGTGGCTGTAAAGTCTTCCGAGCCTGGAGGAGCACAGCTAGCGCTGACAGCAGGGTCATGGGGCGCTGGTATTTATTATAGAGTGAAACCTGCCTTAAGTGAGAGCACAAGGAAGCAATGGAAAGGGTTGTTGAGCAGGAAAGACCACAAGCTGGGACAAAATTATACACAACTTGGGAAATATTTTAGAGAAGCCTGTTCAGACTCTGCCAGGCGTGCTGGGGGATGCACATCAACACTGGTTTGGAGGGACAGGTCTAAGTGCTGTGAGAGCAGCCTAACCAGTTCATAGTAATATTTAGATCCTGGCATTCATGTAAATGGGGGCAGAAGATCCAGGCAGGAAAAGGAGATTGCAGCCAGGGAGCAGGATGGATTTCCTGGTCATTCCCTGGTCACCCTGTTGCTAGTTTTTGTGTTAGGACTCTGGGTTAGGATGATGATGAGGTGGAGGTATTTATTTTTTCTTCAAATAATGTACTTTAAAAAAAAAAATCTGAACAAAACCTGGTGTCTAATTTGGCTAGTGGAACAACCTGGGTGTAGAAAGCTTGGATTAATTGTCATAAGATGAAAAATAAAATTTGGCCAACTGCTCACTGACATTTCTTGGAAGTGCATGTCCATGTGTTGAGAGCTCACCACAGCATGCTCATCTTCTAGCCTTCCCTTTTGTTCCTGCTGTCAAGTCATTAACCCAGAGGTGTCTTTTCCTTGCTGTCCCTCCCACAGTTCCCTGAAAAAGGGATCAGATACCTAAAATTTCTTTTCTGCTTCATCCTGCCCCTTCTCTCTCTTGTGGAGACACTGGTGCTGCCCTCTGGACATTGGAAATCACTATTTGTGCCATTTTTATTATGCATATTTCCACAATTTGATTTTTTTTAATGTAAGGCTATACAACAGAGGATATTTTTAATTATCTGACAGAGGAGATGGAGCAAAAGGAAAGCATTTGCTTAGATACAACTCTACAATGCTTATATTTTTTTCTTACCAAAATTAAAAAGCAAACAAGTTGTCCTGTGAGTATCACAGCTCATGGAGCCTGGTTTCCTACAGAATTGTATCCCATTTCCTCCCCTCGCTCCCACCACAATAGTTCTGTCTCCCTCTATAAACCCTCTGACATCTGTCAGGCAAGAAATAGCACATACCCTGGCTAATCTGGAGCCATGCATATGCAGATTTGGCAGCTGGCTACTACCAGGCCACATAACGTATCATATCCGAGTTCTTCCTGCCCTCTTTTCAATGGGGTTTTCACGCTGGGTCTCTCTCCACTTCCCAGCTGCAGATTTCGAAAAATGCAGTTAATTGTCTCTAAGACTTCTGCTCCTCTTTCAAACTTGGGTTAAGTTGCTCAACAGGCTGAAAAGTTGTTAAGAAGACTGACTGGCAGAGAAATGGAGAGCCAAAAGTGCAGAAGCATCTTTCAACAGCAAAGCATCATGAAGTATTTCACTTAAGTCATTCTCTTCAAGGCTAATACAGTATTTTGCTTTACTCCTCTGCGGCGCAAACAAAAGATGTGAGAGGCTGAATCCCAAATCAGCTGCAGAAGAAGGCATCTGTGCCCCTTTAACCCAGGGTGTAGGCACTTCTGGGAGGTAGGAGGTGCAATACGTTCCTCTGTACCGGGAACTGAGCCTCAGCCTCTCCAGGGAACACCAGTTGTTTTAGGTAGGGATTCCCCAGTCCATCACGCCGGTGCTGTCACCCTAAACCAGCTGAGGTGACATTAAGTGAGGCAAAAACTAGTTCTTGGAGGATGATCCCTGTCACCAGGCCAGAAAAGCATAATCAGCGTTAGGATCTGTTTCACTATTGGATACAAAAGGTGGGCAGGGGAGTCTAGTTGAGATGACACCCATAGTTTGAGAGGGGAAACACCTGGATTCTCCTCTCCTTCTGTGCCTGTTAGGGGTTTGAAGTAGGATCCTAAGGAAGTGCCTAGCTGTTCAAGTTGTTCCAGCTTTTACACTGAAACCCAGAGTGTAATTCTTGCTTGTCTTTTAGCCTGGTGGTTGAGCCAACCATGGAGCTAGAATTTTCTGATGGCTCTCTTGCTATGTCTTAATGAAGATTAAAGTACAGCACATTTAACTGCAAAGACTCCTCCAAGAAGTGTCTAGAGAACACATGCAACCTGCACATGGGTTTTCTTCAAAGGCTCTTGAATTTGGAACTTGTCCAAATTCAAGAAAATTTTTCACAGGAAGAACAGCAGGTACATTTTTTAGCCCCAAAGAATTGCCTCTTGCAAATATCAAGTACCTGCCTGAAAGCTTACATCATTAAACTTTTTTTTTAAGATACTAGAAATATTTGACAAGCAAAAACATATTTTTCACTAGCCTTCTCTTCAGAAATGATCTGCCCATTTCAACTGAAACCTATTAAAAATACATTGTCTCTCCAGCGTGGATAGTTCTAGCCATGTAAAGTTTAGCAAAGTTACTTAAATGAATCTACTCCCATAATATTGAGGTGTAATACACAGAACAGCCAGCTTTGCGTGCATAAAAGGCTGGTGGTAAAGCAAAAACTCACTTGAATCTTACAATGTATTTTGCAAAAGTTGAGGCTCCTATGGCATTCTTATACAAAATTCCTCCTTCCATGAGATAATCCTCAGGTTTCATATTGACTTCAGAAATTATGGACTCAGCATGACTAGGTTCCATACCCCAAATATTATATCAGAAGGGAAAAAGGGTGAAAAGATAATCAGAACTAATACTGAGATTTTCCCTTATGTCTGTGCACTTAGATTTAAAACATTATTTAAAAAAACCATATAGGATCTGAAAAATACATCCTTGTTGTATTTGTGTATGAAAAATACATCCTTATTAATTTCACACTTTAAATGTATTTGAGAATCCCTTTGAAACTTCTTTTTCCTATCCAGAAAAAGAAAGGGAAAGGAAAACAAATTGTGGGGGGAGAATAACGAGGGATCCCAGCTACACTGGAAAGCTGGAGAGGCTTTGACATGGAGGTTTCATTATCACTTCCACTCCCTCCCCGTAGGCATTCATTAAAATGTCAACCGTGTGAAGGTATACCCGTAAATATATAAATAATACATAATAATTTCATTTGCAGATTCCACTCGGGAATACTAGCCCCAAACCATGTTAGTCTTGCTTATACCAGGAAAAAATCACAAGCATTATTCTGTTCTGGTGCAGCTCCACTGGTAGTAATAATGTTGGTGCTGCAATGCAACGCGGGGATGAGGCTTTTCCTTCTGTGTCATCACACCCAGCTGACATGCTCTGGTGTGTGAGCCCTGTTGACTCTGTTGCCTTCCGTATCACAAGGTTAAAAGTCATAGTCTTAAAATAACACCAGCTCAACTTGATGTAATGGTTGTCTCCAGCTGATCTATCCCTGGGTGTTTGGACTGGGTGGATAATCTCTCACTTCAGGTCCTCCCATAGCCAAGTACAAGAAAGCACTCTTTTTAAGAGAGCACAATTACAAGTTTGTGCAGGCCACCTTATTTGGGGTGTTACCTCAACTCTGCGTACCTGGCTTCTCCCAGCATTAGCAGTGTTTATGTACGCACCATATATGTTTATCATGATCCATAAATCATGGTCCACTTTGCATCCAGGCAAAGGCAAGAGAGCTCAGGCTGGCAGCAGAGAGAGATGTCTTCTGCGCGCTCTCTTTTAGGACACCAGTGGAAGCCAGCATGGACAAAATGTTAAAAACCTGGGGATGGCTGCTCGGCAGTCTATGTGAAAGGGGTGGGTGGTCTCAGCCTCACTTATGGCAGCCTATTGTCTACATGATGAAAACTCCCTTGCAAAGTGGCATTAATCAACACCCACGTTTGCAGTCTCAGAGAGTTTAGGATCTGAATGAACATAGAGACTGGATTACCCTCTTGGCCCTCCTGGTGGCCCCCAAAGAATAGGGCTGAAGGCAAAACCCATGGACAGGGCAGCCTGGGAGGCTTTGCTTAGCATAGTCCATATAAAACCCATTCCGTGGGATTACAGTCTACAGGGCTGTCAAGTCACTGCTTTGTAAAAACCAGTAAATTGCCTTTTAAAAGATGTTAAAGGAATCTTAAGGAAAAAAAATACATAATTACTATAAATGCAAGTTTTCCATTGGGTCATACATCTTCATTTAACTTAGTGATTTAGTGATTCCTAAAGGAAATGATTATAGTCCTTTGTTCTTAAACAAATAAGTTGTGTTCTTTATCCTCCGAAAAAGCTGATAATATGATAGGTGCAGCTCTAAGGAATAATTATACTAAATGGCCGTGGATACCTCAAAAGACAGAATACATCTATTATGCAGAATTCCCTACAGAAATCTTAGAAATCTTATATGCATTGATTGCTAGTTAGCATTAGAAAGACTTTTGCAAGTTGACTTTACCAAAGCAGCAACTATTTGCATTAGCAAATAGGCAACATCAGCTAGCTGATAAGAATACAGTGGAGTAATGCAATTAATATAGCTATGTCTGTTAATTAGTGTTTGCTGACTGTCAAAAGAAGATACTGTTAGGAGACAAACTTATTTTCCTGATTAAAGAGTAGGGCCCATCTTGTTGAATTGAGCTGGACCCACTTTTGATCTAATTAAAGCTAGCAGAGTACTGTGCACCGGAAACTTGTGCCACTCTGACATACATTTGCATATTCATAAGTGAGATAGATTGATATTTTGCAATTAACAGGGACCAATGAGAATAAAGCCTAATTAGTAAACATGCTCTCTTTATTAACTTTCAGGTCAGGCTTTTGTTGTACTATAAAGTAATAATGGAACAGGAAGTCCTTTTTAAGAAAAAGAGTTATGTCATATATAGTTCATTCCTTTCTCATTCAAGCTGCATCTACCTGTTACTCTACTGTTACTCATAGCCATTTAGTTAATGACTGGGATGATGCAAAGGAGAAGGAGATGTATAGGAGCAAAGAGGGAATATTAGGTCAAAGTAGGAGTGGAAAATGTTGGTAAATGCAAAACTCCTGGGCAGTTCAGCTATAGACAAGTTCATTACGATGCACTTTTTTCTGATTTGATTTTGCTTCATTCAAGGCAAATTTGCAGGTTTTGAGTGTTCTCCCAGATCCTCAAATTATAAAAATGAGATTACATCAAGAAGATTCAATACAGTGGTGTGCATGGAGGAGGCTGCAGTATGGGGTGTACCTGTGGCGTTTAAGAAGCCTGCAGAGATACGCAAAACATAGCAATTGTTAGATTTATATCTATCTATGTAATATTTTTATATATAAATAGTAATTTAAAGATCAGATTGTAGAAATAATGATCTGCTCAGAATCAGCTGGCAAAAGACATAGAAAGCAAAACACAGCTCTGTGTAGAGCTTACTAAACATGGCTGGCAGAAATAAGCCATACTCTCACATTACTAACTGATGTCCTCATTATGATTAAATAAAATTAATTCTGTATGCCAATGTTTACAAATTCACTGATTCTAGCCTTCATTCTTTCTCTATTTAAAATACACAAGGATAAGGCATTTAACTAGATGTAACACATCAGAAAATGACTCGCAAACAAATAATATTATGCGGTATAAACTCCCATTAACTAATAATGTAGTTGACATTGATTGAAAGTGATTAACTCTAGTGCTCTTTTTCATGTTGTTAGTTAAAATAAATACCAGTGTATAGGGGAAAAGTTGGCATCTTCTCATTTTGCAAATGGATTGAACAAAGCTGACTTCTTCCTCATATTAAGTTAAACTAAAGGATTAGTAGAAGCATTAGGGAGACACAGGAATCCAGGTAAAGCAATAATAGTCAATGAGGCAGTCTCACTCCATCATTCACCTTTCCTACTTAAAAGAGGTTAGTTACCTAATGATAAAATTTCATGGTCAATTTGGAATGTGTAATTAAATCTGATTGTAAACCTACTGCTATTTCTCTGTTCTTCAGAGGTCAGCCCAGCAGTATAATTCCTGACCCCTGTCCATGAGCATTTTCTTATAAGTGGCACCAAATACTATTTTGGAGGAGATGGCTCTTTTCTCAAGCCTTCAGTCAGCTGCTTGCTTCGGCGTGAGATCTGGCAAATGAGGCACACAGATCCTCATCCCCAAATGTAAGTCATGGCAGGAGCCCAGGGCCCTTCCCATCACAGCCAACTGCTGGGAGTTCATCCCTGGCTCTGCTGGTCTTTCATCACTTGGCTGTCTACAGGTGGCTCCACCTCTCCCGACTCCACCGACCTCCTTCCCATCTCCCAATTTCCTCCTTCACTCTTCATCTTCTCCTCACTGCCACATATGCCTCTCAATAAGACAAATGTAGGGCTGCCATGTTCCCCAAATTCCTGAGAGAGGGCAATAATTCTGTTTGCTTCCTTTGCTTTCAGAGCAGGATCCCAGCATTAATGTCCAGGCAGGTGATGCACCGTGGCCTCTCCAATGCTCCTTCAGCTTTCCAGCACAGGAGCTTTCCAAATAGTTCTCTCCTTCTTTCACCCTTTCTGCACCTTCTTTCACTCCTTTCTGACCCAGCTGCTGGGTTATGGGGACCAGGTACGTGCTGGTAGATGTCCAGCCTCCCTTCTGCCTCCTGCCACTGCTGTCCTTGCAGGGCTGACACTTCATGAAATGTGTCCTGCTCCTGGCACTGTGGCTCTACCCATTCCCTCACTGGCTTTTATCCAAAAAAAAAAGACAGTTCTGTACTGACAAGGACCAAAAAACGTCCTGAATATTGTCTGCAATCAGCAGAATTTTACTATGGCAGGACCATAAGAGCAGAAAATGAGGATGCTCCAGGAAAAAAACAATGCAGTAGCCTATGAGGGACTGTAAGTGATGAAGTTAAGGCAGATAGTGAAGTGATCACCGTATCTGCATAAAGGCATGGTCTCAAAGGGTAGAAGGAGGATACCTTACCCTCTGGAAAAGCATAGCGTTAGATAGAGATAGGGCAAGACTGAATCTCATGAGGCCAAGAACAGAATTCATGGAGAATTCCTGCATCTGGAAACAGTCCTCTAAGCAGAATCTTACCTGGAAACTTATCTTAGTCTGGACTCTTAAAGAAAGTGACCTCCACTTGGGAGGAGTGCAATTGGCTATGTTTATCTCAAACCTTGCATGAAGCTAAGAGGAAGGACATCTCAGTTGTGGATGATGATGGGCTTTAGGCATGAACAAGGCATCCGATCGTTCAGCCTTGGCAGCATTGAGGCACTTCTGAGAAAGATAAAGGTGAAAAATGGCAGAGACTGTGGTTTCTAGTATTTCAAGTGTTAGGTGATATCTCAACTGAGATTTTCAGAGATGTAAGCTTAAGTGTCCTCTAAATACCTAAGTCCTTTTCTGTGGCGAGCAGTTGGGTTTTAAAGCAATTTATTTAAAAGTCTTTCTCTTATTAGCAAGCCTTACATCTTTCAGGTGCCCATCTGAAAAATCGCAGTTTGAAGCCCTAACCATTTGCTATAGTCACTGTTCTTTCAAAATGTCTTAGGTGTTCAGATGAATGGCTGAGTGTTAAAACTCGATAAATTCAGATTAGTGAAGAATTATAATTATCTAATATCAAAAGCATCTGACCACTGGAAGAATTTATTAAGAACTGCTTTTAATTCACTATCTCAAGTAGCTTTTGATTCAAGATTAGATTTTCAGAAAAGGAAATGCTCTAGTTCAAACAGGTATTAAATATGAGAAATCACTATTGTCTGTACACTTGCTTTATCACAGCTCAGATTAGTTGCCCACCGTGGTCTCCCCTGAAACCTGAAAGTTAATCACTAACTTAACATAACCTTCCATTGAAGCAGTTGGGGGAAAATGGCATTGATCTCTATCAGCTAAACAAAAAAAGCGAACAAGAAATATTTCTGTAGGCTTTTAGGTCCCATAATCATCTTTGTGCAATGACTAAGAGGGAAGAATATTCTTCTCCTGGGTAATTGTGGCTTTAACAGCCCCAGACTTGCCCAGAACAAGTGAATGAGAAGTGGGCAGAGGTCAGCTGCCTGGCACTGGCAGGTAGAAGAGAGCACAGAGGAGAAGATGGTAAGTGAAAATAAAGGGATGACAAAGATGCTCTGTCAGGTCATCTTTCCTGCTCTGAATGCTTAAATAACTTAGGAACTGGGGAGGAGGCAGCAGTTTCCCAATCCTTGTTGTAATGGTTCATTTTCACTGGAGGAGAAAAGTAATTTTGTTCCTCCTCCTCAGAAACATTTAAGCTCCTAATGCCCCTTGAGCACTGATCTCTCATTCATTTTGAATAGAAAAAGTCACATTTAAAAAAAAAAAAATTAACATCTCAATTTCCGAACTCTCCTGGGCACGATGACAAGGGTGGAATGAAGTCTCTGAGCAAACAGGGAAGTATCGCAAGCCAAGAGTGCTGAGTAGGAAACAAGAAGTGGGACTGCACAGAGATGTTAACACGTCTGGAAATCATGTCTTTGTGACTTCAGCGACATTAAGGAGTGCCCAAGAACCTCACTTCCTACAGCAATTATGAAAGGCTTTTTCTATGACTCCATGAAAAACAAAACCTCCATGAGATTCCTTTTCATATGTGACTTAGTCCATCCCCTTGCTGACAGCAGAGAACTGTAGCGGAGAATGAAACTTTTTCTTCAACACCTCCTCCAAAATACTCCTGAGTATTCAGATGCCAACACTGTAACATACGGTTTTATTTATAACAAAATCCCAATTTTTTTAAAGATCTGTTGTGGTGTGATTTTTGTTGGGGCAGTTCTACTGCCTCTTTTACAGTGAGAAGGTCCTAGATCTCTGACTGCTTTCAAAGTTCTTCTTTTAAATTGTGGCTTCTGATCCTACTTACCTCATCAAAAGAAAAATGAAGGGCATTAGGGACATTTCTGCTGTGCTACACTATTCATCTTGCATGAAAAGACAAAGCAAAATGGCTGCCTTGCGTGCAGCAATTTGCACTCTGAATTATTCAAATGCTTTTTCTTTCTCTTCTCATGGTTAGATGGTGCCTGAATCAACTCAAACAAATCAAAGCGGGTAATAAATTGATATAATTTCCCATCAGTCTTGCAGAAAGTCTCATTCAAAATAGCTGCAGGTTTGCCAGTCCATCACACTATGAAGACTTCCAGGGCGATGGGTCTGATGCCACTGAGTTACCAAACTCTTCTACTGGGGTTCTTGCAGTTCAGTGCTAGAGTTGCTACTTTTTTGTGCCAAGGTGTTTCAGATAATGCCCCATTTAGCAAGATGTTCTTCAGAGTGGCAATAATCCTCCTTACTGCATATCTTCATCATTCTTGTGGGTGTAATATTTATTTATGTAAGAGATTTGACATCCCCGTGCTGTTGTTGTATGCCATAATTCTGTACTAATCTAAGTATCATACTTTGTGGGTTTTGGTAATGTTTTAAACATGAATAGAATACTATAAGTGCAGGATGCTTTAGTTTGCTCTTGCCATACTATAGAATATTCCAAGTATGTGTGTGTGAGGTATAGTATGTATAGGCATCCTACATTTTTCTAAAGTGTGCCAAAAAGCAGATGCAAAAATAAAATACGGACAGGTGGAAGTTTCCATGCCTACCAAGCGCTCATCACCTGCTTATGGATCAGAGGTTCTTGGGAAGGACAGCCAGCTGCCTAACCTGCTGGAGATGAATCCAGGTATCAGAGAGTTAAAACACTTGCTCATTGGTTTTCTCAGCTCCTATTTTAATTTGCTCTCTTTTTTTTTTGGACAGCTCTGTGAAGGCAGTCTGGTTCGCTGCTTCGCCATACTAATGAGACTCATCCATCTGCCTCTGTCATTGCCAGGCTCTCTTTTCTGCTGGAAGTCAGAGATGAACGCTCAGGACAGGTCCTTTCTAGGCTGCAGTACTTAATCATTTCTAAACACGCTAGATGGCCTCAGGCAGTGAAGGCAACAAGCATTTAACCCAGGCTTGGCAGCTCAGGCTTCCACATAGTCTGGCTCTAAGCCTTGATAATGAAAAGTAGCTGTGCTTTTACTCTCCACTTAACCAGATGCTCTTTGCTTCTTGGGGCAAAAGGTTAAATAGATATAAGAACCCATGCTAGTTTTGAAGCCTTTTATTAGCAGTCCTTATAGAAGTAGAGTAGAGCATTCTGCTCCCCCGACTATGTCTCTCGGGATCCCGTATTTAGGACTGTGTCCACTAACTAGAGGAATGTAACCTCCTCACCCAAAGCTCGTTTCTTGTTCAAGTAACAATAAATAGAGCCTAAAGCCCACTTTGCCACTTAATTATTTAATGTTCTATTTTTATAATAAGAATGGATGAAGGAGACATTATCAGTTTTGTTTAATGGTGGCAACACCTTATATTAACAGTGCAGATAAAGCATTTTTTCCACTGTGGCTGGGACAACTGATTTATTTTTCCACTCCATCTACTGCTCCATATGTCTCTGGAATCTGCCTTTTTCCCAGAGCTCATGTTAGTATAAAGCAATTGTCTGGGATGTGTAAGAATTAAGTATCCCATCATTCAGGCTAGACATGCAATTAGAAGAGTTGCACTAATTTCCACTGCTGAGACCCTGTCACTTTAATTTATCCTTACTTTCCTGCATTTAGGTCTTCTCTGGTTTGAGGCCAAGGGTTTTATATAGTTTGAGGCAGTGGTTCTGTAATGCCAGAGGTGGGGGGGAGGAGGAGCTGGTGGACGTGGGTGGGAGAGGGAGAAGAGCAGTTGGGGGGAAGTGTTAAGGGCAGGGGAAGAACAAGAACTGGCTGAAAGGAACAAAACCGACACGTACACACTTTAAAGATCTAAAGCATGTGCCAAATAATGATGTGTGGAGCGGCTGCAAAGGAAAGTAAAGCTTTCAGAGAGGAAGTCTTTATTGAATTGCAGCACTGGGCATGTGTCTCACCCCGGATTATTTTTTTTTTACGTAGTTGTTTGGCATTGAATCTCCAGGCTGGGGTTGGGTTCGAATGGCTCAGCTGAGAGCGCCGCTGCATCTGTCCTCTGCTCCTGTTTCCTGTACCTCCTGTTTCCCCGGGGAGAGCCAGGGGTACAGGAACATCAGCTGGGGTACCACGTCCCTGCGCCCACTGGCTCCCACACTGCGCTGGGGCAGGAACCCTCAAAGTAGCATAAATCTGCCAATGCACCGAGCTCCTGGATAAAAGTCCAGGAAGACCTCGAACAAGAAGGTTTTTGTGCATCTAGCCACTCCTTGCACACCGTTCCTGCTGCAATCAGGATGAAATTATTCCAAGATCCAACTAGTAAAGCTTTGAAAAAATCCTCGAACTTTCCAAGCCTTTGTCCAAAGGAAAAGCTTTAATTACATATCTTTATGGAAAACAGCAAATGACTCTCTAATTAGGAAGAGTATTGTATCAGGTTATTTATATGGAACTGTCTGGGTTGATCTGTGTGAGTGTTAGTCAGTCCAGCACAAGGAAATGTGCTGAAAATATGTGTTAATACTGGGTGATACAGAAATATAGTGCTATAGTAAGTAGTTCTCTTGCTCCAGTGTTTTTCAAACAGATAATAAAAAGTACCAAAACAATACTTCAATAAATTTAAAGAAAAGCACAGGGAAAATTGGTAAAACCACATTTACACTCATCAAGCCTTTGTTAATGGGGTAAAGAAAAAGAAGATATAAGCTGCCATTCTGTACTTGCATTTCAGTGACGACATATTTACAATTTGTTTTCATGTTTTCTTACTACTGGAGGATATAGATCACTGTATTAGGTATACTTATTACTAATAAAGTGTTGCAGAGGACTAAATAGTGCTGATAAACTATTATTCTAACTTGTTAGTTGCTTCCTTTAATTTCCATCCATTTGGATCTTCTTTTCCAATAGGTACAAGGCAAATGTAGCATCTTAGTAGACAGAAAGAAGTTTTCTGTGATGGATTTAAAATTAAAGTTGCGAATTGTTTCATTTTTAGCTGGTTATAACTCACATTTCACTGAAAGGTGGTGGAGACTTAAAATTTAAAAGATAAGCCACGGATGTGTCACAGTGGAGTTTAATGTGTCAGAGTGGGGATTTCACCATGATCTCCGTGCCAGATTTCTGTGCACAGGTTCTAACTTGGCATTTTCCCTGACAGCACCTTGCAACCATGTTCAACAAGCCCCCAGATACCACTAGAAAGAAGCAGATGTCCTGGTCCGCTGATCACACATTGAGCAGCTAATGATTTAGATGTGGGACTCGAGACTGAATGGACACCGCATCTGTGGGAGAACAGTCCAAGTTCCCATCCATGACATCAGAATGCATTTTAAAAAAAAATACTTAACTTGGCTTCAGTCCTGTAGGACAACTGCATTCGTGTGTGCTCATTTCTGTGGCCCACTTGCAAATCCAGAGCTGGAAGTCTGCTGCAAGGACAAAATTAGGCATGTCAGGGGAAGGGCTCAGGTGAAATCTGGGTGTGGTGTAGATGTTGGATCTTGGATATAAATTGTAGATCCTAGAAATTTAGCTTAATTTCCTCAAAGGTATCTGCTGATGTGAGAGGGGAATTGGGGGCCTAAGTACCTTTGAAGCCCTGAGAGTTTGTGAGGGAGACTTAGTGGTGTGTAGCCTGACTATGAACTTGTTCATAGTTAGTATAGTGTTAAGGATTTTGCTAAGAAAAAAATTAGATTGTACTGCCTATGTGCATATCAACTGTAGTTGAACTGTACATTATTATTAATTGGATTTATAAGCTTGTACCTGGAGATCAGCCAACCACAAGACCCTGCTGTACTGGACCCTGTACAAACACAGCAGCTGTTTCTGGCTGAAGAGTTTAACCTCTACAGACAAGATAAAATAATGAGAGGGGAACTGAAATGGATGATGTAATCAGGGTGAACGTAACGATGGCTTGAAAACACCGTAGGAACATTAAAATCTTCTAGAGATTTGCTATCTCAGCTCTTGCACTGTGATGCAACCAGGGCAACCTAGATCACCCATCTTCTGTGCTGGCTAATTTCTATCAACAGGCTGTGTTTGGGAAGAGCAGAGAGGAAAGGGATGAAGAACAATTTGAAGGAACCCAAAGTCAAGGAGCTCTAAGGAAGGGAGAAGATGGGTATAGAAGTGAGCAGGCGATTTCTAGTATCTTCCTGAACTCTGTCCTCTTCCGATGTATGGTATCCCTCCCACGTTCATCCTCCTTCTAACTTTTACATTCTCCTCCACTGTGGACATGATGAAGAGACAAGCCTCTTCTCAAGCCTTGTGTGGTCTCTGCACCATGTGTTGCAAGGCCCCCTTGCATCTTCTCCAGGCAGAAAGACACTGGTGACCACTCTCGAAACAGAAGTCTTCAACCACTTGGTACTCACTGCATAGTGATTTAGACTGTGTTTTGTTGGATAGCTTGTGTGAATTTTATGTTGGACGCTGTGAAGATCTTAATAAAGTCAGACTTGTGTTTTGATAGGCTGTAAGTAATGGCAAGTCCCCTTCCCTTTCTGTCCTCCTGTGGTGACTGTCATTTAAAGCAGCTCAGCTGATCCCGTCTGTCATACCAGAGATCAGCAGGAGAGTGCAATTCTAATGCAGCCAAATCTTCTCTTATAGAGGCTGTTTTTGTAAAAACTCAGTGAAAATAAAATCCAAGCCTCAGATAGAACTGCAAACTCTCCGTACTCTCAAGGCACCGTCACAAAATAGTTAAGGAAAATGTGAACTTGATTCATAGTCTGCTCTCCTGCACGTTCCATACTTGCTGCTTGTGTTTACAAGAGCAAGATGAGAATGGTTTCAGACACAAATAAGCAGTATTAGCAGGGCAATTCTTCAGAAGTACACTTATTCTCTTCCAAAGGCATTTGCATAATAATAAAGGAAGAAAGCTATATAAGGTAAACTACATATCAGCAGAATTGTTTCTAAAAATGAATGCTTTTCAAGGTTTTCCAAAAGGCAGTGGGAGCTCTTTGAAATCAATGAGGTAATTAAAAGTGGTGGAAAAACAGGATAAGAAAAAAGAAAAAAAGACGATTTGAAAGTCATTAAATGCCCACTGGTCTAGTGATTACAGCATTTACCTGGAGCTTGGGTGACCCTGGTTTGCATCTTTGCATTGTTACAGTTTCCCTATGGGAATTCTGGGCAAGTAAATTCCTTTCTGTGCCTCGTCTTACCTATAAAGCAAGAACCACGGTATTATCCTAATTCTGGGAGGTAATCAAGGTTTTAAGAGGGGTGCAGAAGAAGTTCCCCAGTGGTCCTGCAGTATTAGTAAATGAAGCAACAACTCCCCTCCATTACTACAGCAGTTGTTACTGTGTAGTAACAGCTAAGTAGTCCCCATCTAGGGGGAGTAAGCTCAGCAGGAACTAGAAAGGAAAGAAGGAACCACAAAAGTTTGTTCCAGGACCCGTGGCGGTGCTCAGTGGTCCTTTGTCATGAAAGCAGATATATAACAAGGACTTTCATGCCCAGATATTATGATGATGGAGTCCTTTTAAAGTTCCCAACATAAAAAGATGGCCTTCAAGCATTCCAGATACCAAAAATAAATGAAAATAAAACACTTTGCATTCTCCCAGAGTTCAGTGTATAATGCATAGTGTTTGAGAGGTGCTATAGTTGCAGCACACATTTAATTTTTGGTAATGTAACATTAAACATGCATTTTTCCTCTAATGATTCCATGATAAGATGTATCACATCACACTGCAGGTAAGAATTTAATAATATAATGAAAGGAATTAGCAAAATTACTGTGTCTTCCTGGTCCTGGCCCTGAAACCAAGAGCACTGTTGGCATCTGGAGGCTGCACCTGTCATGAGTTATGGCCCCTGTTTTTACAGGAAGGATAAAACTGGTATTTCAGTGCCATTCATCATATATAATAAACTCTCCGCCTTAGTACAAATGCATTTATATGCCGGTATCGGAACCGAGTACAGAAAATACAAGCAGTCAACTGTATATGTTAGATACACTTTTTGTAATACTTTCTGCTGCCAATAAAATAAGTCACGAGCTCTGTTTTCCAAGGGTAGTTTGACAGAGTCGAAATCGCAGGCTCTCTGTCGTGAAAGAGCACAATACCCTTTTTGCCCTTTAAATCTGGTGACAATGTTAGAGCTTCGGCTATTGTATGGGCTCTGAATTGCCTGGCCAGAAACGTGGACCCAGGGTTCATGTTATCCCAAAATATTTAGTCATACAACCAAACGCATTCTGCCTACAAGGTTGTCAAGATGTCTGAGTGAGACAAATGTCTTATTTTCCGATGGTTCCTTATGAACGATAGCGTTTGTGAGAAGCAGGCCACAGGAGGCAGTGGGGCCCGGTGGACTGTGTTGGATTTTGGTGCTTCCCTGTCAGCCCCCACCATTTGTTGGAGCTCATTTTCATACCAGCATTTTGGCCCAACACCTACTTGCCTCTTGGCCACCCTTTCCTACAAGCAGGGTTCAAGTGACCTCCCCAGCTAGCTTCTGGGATTAAGCCCCATCCCTTGTCAAGCTCCGGCTTGCCCTGTGGTTTCTCCTCAGTGGGAGGCTCGTGCCCCCCAGGGGTGTGTCCATCTAGAGGAGACAAACATCACATTTCTGGCAACGGCCCTCCTACTTCTTCCCACATTTCTGGCCACCACGTCCCCGAAAGCAAGACTGAAGTGAACCTTGAGTCCAGGTTTCCACAGGGCCTCACATTGCACCACTCTGTCAGATTTGGCACATGTTCTGGTTTTATACTTGCTACTACAGAATGCAGAGTAAAATGGGGATTTATTCACCTTTTACTTATTTATTTATTTACTGAGGGCACCATCTCAAATGCTTAATCAATACATATGAGATAGAAAGAACGAATTGAGTATTTTTCTGGGGAGATACAAGGTTTAGAAAGAAAGCTGATGTCCTAACAGGAAAAGTTACTCTGGAGAAGCCGGTTTGCAGGTTTAATCATCGGGTTTCAAATAATTAAACACCCCAGAAATGTATTTTCAGATTATAGCAGGGTTGACTCTACCCTCCAGTTATAAGTGTCAGTAATCAGTAATGCCATTAATTCTTTTTAATGCTCTTAATAATTTCTGTACCAGCAATAGGAAAGAACATGAATGCTGTAGTGGAGGTTTTTGAAGCCAGAATAGGGCCGTGACAAAATGAATCAGCTTCTCAGTTTATCTAGTTCCTCTGAAATCAAGGGACTTATGCTAAGTTACACCATACAAGAAGCCAAGTAATTTCAAGCGTTGTATGATTTAATAGTAACTGTGCCAAACTTGGTTATGCTTTCATAGGAGTAATGGAAAATAATAACACTGTGGAAGGGGAAGGTGGGTTTATTTGGACTTGTGCATATATATTCATTTTGTGGAATCACTGAGTAGACTCTGGAAATAGCTACTTAAGCCTTGGTTTAATGCTTTAGGAGTGTCAACTTTTTAAGAAAATAGCTCAGATTTCTGTAGGAATCCTTATACAAACAGTAATGCTGAATAATATTTTCTAATTTTGTCTCCTTTCTGTAATATGATCTAACTTTAATAAATAAATAAATAAATAAGCAAGAGAACAGCAATATATTTGCTCATAAGACTTATCTCCTTTTCACCTTTGCAACAAAGGTGAAGCTAAGATCCTTCGTTAATTAGGACAGAAACACCATGCAGGCACATTTGCCAAATGTTAGTGAAAATTTTGTGACACTTTTTTAATTGTTGTTTGTAGAAAGGCTTTTTTCCCATTGTTGTTTTAGTCTTTCCTCTGTTATGAAGGACAATATATATCATTTTTACTGCAAAGTGCCAGGCAAGCCGGGATATTCAAATGAACAAACCTGGATGCTTTACAACTTTTGCCCTCTTGAAATCAGATCTGAAAAATATAGGACCTAAATATCAATACTGTAAGGTTTTAGTTTTATATCGGCCATAAATCCTAACAACCCCTACTTAAAAATGAGCTCAGATTTTAACTTAATCTTTGGCAGGCTGAGAATTAAACCAGCACACACTCCGTTTTGTCTTCTCTCCCAGGTGGCTCCTGGAAAAAGGCACTGTCTGTGCCAGCCAGCTTAAAGGTTTTATAGTTTGGGAAAAGCAGATACAGCGCTGCCTAGGTGGGCCACAGGCTCCTCCTGAAAGACAGAGAGTTGAGTCTTGCACTCCCGAGCTCTCTTCCGCTTAAATAAAGTTGCTAGTTGCCTAATGAATGTTAGCTGTAATACTCCCTGTGGTCAGTGGGGCTGTTGTTTAATGAATTGCTTAATGTGCTTGATTACTGTTACTATGTGGAATGAGGGAAATAGCCAGAGAGATTTGAAAGAGCCACTAGAGAATACGATGAAAATGAATTGGATCAATAAGAAGTTTTTGCTCATCTCTGAACAACGCATTATGTGCTGCATTGTTGGAGTTGGGGATAATGTAATTTTGTGGCTTGTTGTTGTTCTTTTTATAATTCAGAAAAATAAATCTCATTTGACATTGGGTTTTAGGGCTGGCCTTCCTGGAGTTATAAATGTTCCCCTGACTCCAGTCCCGGTTACTCACATGGACAGATAAATTAATTAGGAAAACTTTTATGCCAATTACTTTATGCCCTTGGCTTTCATATGTTTCTGAAGAGCGGCAGCTAATTAAAGATATGATTCATAATTACTGGTCGATCGAGTAGTTGAGTAATGGAATCAGGAACTGTTCCAAAAAAATTATCCATCACATCATTACTAATTGTTACATAATACATAAGGATGTAGAATTCAAATAAAAAATTACTCACATTTGAAAGATTCATTCAATTAGTGGGTTTGGGATATTTTTTATAACAATTATAAACACCGACATAGTTCTCACATTTTTAAAGATCACAGAGGTTTTATAAATATTTATAATTAAATAGGAGCATAATTTCCAGTGAGTAAAGGACTCGTGGGCCCAGCTGGAGGAGTGGGTTAGTAGTATATTGAATTTATGGAAGCTGGAATCAAATCTTCGGGTCAAATTAGGGCTCAAGTGAAATGAATATGATGGTGTCTTCCTAGTCCTGTTTGCACAAAACTGCTCTACTTTGGCAAGCATTGTAGGCTACTTTCTAGAGAGTAGAAAAGCTGTTGCAAGTTATAATTTGGCACTGAACGACACACAGAAATTTGCACAGAATTTGTCAACACTCGTTTTTCACAGTCAGCATTTGCTGTCCTAGCAAGAAGATCGTAACAGATAACACAGCCTGGTAAAACTGGTTAAATGGTGAAAAGAACCTGCAGCCCTCTAACATTTCCTTGTTAAGTTTGCAGATGTTCTGTGTTATCACAGTTTGTGAGCAGTCATGTCACTTCTTCAATAAAAGATGTCTGGAAAACTCAACCATGAGTTCATTCAGTAGTTCAGATACCCCACAGGTGGGCCTGGGAAACCTCTGGGTTCAATTTCCCACTGGTTCCTTAACAGCCTAAAGCAATAGTATGATAAAGTCCTGTATAAATGTCTATTTCTGCAAAGCCTTGAGAATCACAGAATGGCAGGGGTTGGAAGGGACCTCTGGAGATCATCTAGTCCAACTCCCCTGCCAAAGCAGGTTCATCCAGAGCAGGCTGGGCAGGAACAGAACCAGGTGGGTTCTGAGTATCTCCAGAGAAGGAGACTCCACACCCTCTCTGGGCAGCCTATTCCAGGGCTCTGTCACCCTCAAAGTAAGGAAGTTTTTCCTCGTTTTGAGATGGAATTTCCCATGTTCCAGTTTGTGCCTGTTGCCCCTTGTCCTGATGCTGGGCACCACTGAAAAGAGTCTGGACCCATCCTCTTGACATCTGCCCTCTTGAAATTTGTAAGCATTCTGACTAAACGTCACAATAGAAGTGCACTGTTTCTTTCCAGGCTAAACAGACCCTCATCTCGGCCTTTCCCCATAGGAGAGGTGCTCCAGTTCCTTGATCATCTTTGTAGCCCTCCACTGGACTCTCTCCAGTAGTTGCTTGTCTTTCTTGAACTGGACACAGGACCCTAGATGTGGCCTCACCAGGGCAGATTAGAGGGGGAGGACCTTGAACTGCCGGCCACGCTGTTTTTAATGCACCCCAGGAGAGCATTGGCCGTTTTGGCCAGAAGGGCACAGTGGTGGCTCATGGTCAACTTATTGTCCATTAGGACTCCCAGGTCCCTCTCTGCAGAGCAACGTTCCAGTAGGTCAGCCCCTAACCTGCACTGGTGCATTCCTTCCTACGTACAGGACCCTACACTTGCCCTTGTTGAACTTCATTAAGTTCCTCTCTGCCCAGCTCTCTAGCCTCTCTGTATGAAAGCACATCCTTCTGGTGTGTCAGACACTCCTCCCTTTGCTGAGGGTACACTCTGTCCCCTCATCCAGGTTGTTAATTAATATGTTGAATAAGACTGGACCCAGTACTGACCCCTGGAGAACAACACCTAAACTTACCTATGAGGATGTCATGGGAGACACTGTCAAAAGTCTTGCTGAAGTCAAGGTGGACAACATCCACTACTCTCCCCTCATCTGCCCAGCCAGTCATTCCATCATAGAAGGCTGCCAGATTGGTCAAGCATAATTTCCCCTTGGTGAATCCATGTTGACCTCTCCTGGTAACCTTCTCTTCCTCTACATGCTTAGAGATGACATCCAGAATGAGCCCTTTCATCACCTTTCCAGGGTTGGACAATAATTCCTAAACCTTACAAAGCAGGGTGAACAATACTTGCAGCTTCTGCCTACACAAAAGCTGTGAAGATGTCCCAGCCAGCAGTTCAAAGGTTATCAAGAGAGCACCTCAAGTACCCAGAAAAATTTTAGCTGAACTTCCTGAAGGGCCTGATTCTTCATCTCCTTCATTTATTTAAATAACTTAGATCTACAGTATTAGCTTTTTCACCTGCTCTGCAATGGTTTTTTTGCACTACTTGGTTGGTTTTATATGATTAACTTAACCTACCACTCATTAGGCATATGGCATATGGTTTGGAGGAGGATTAATAAATGTTTTGCCGTATCTAAACGAGAGAGAGAAAATGAATGAAAACAAACTTCCACTTCTGCTTGCAGCTTTAAATGGCTGTTTAGCTGCCATCCATCTGCAGGTACCATGTGCTGCCCTCCTGAATATCATCAGGGAACAAAGGAGCATTCAATTAAACATTTTTATATTCTAATTGACTTGGATCGCTATAGATACCTACAGCAGCATGTAGGAGAACCCAACTGATGGATGGATAAGAACATTCAGCAGATTAACATCCCAAAGACCTCAAAGTCCAGAGGGGCAAGGCAGGCACAAGAAAGCAGAAGAGAAGGACCAGCGGGAGAGTTCGTCCTCTTTTGAGAGTCAATACTGAAGTCAAGTCCTCTGAAGACCTCACCAGCGCAGGGTGCTCTGATGAACCTTTCTCTTCTTGCCCTGTAAAGGTGTTTCAGGGGAAACAGCTGCTGATGTAATTTTATTTTTTCTTTAGGAAGCCCTTTTCTAATAGTGCTACATCTTTCAAAAACCACGTTTTGTTGTTTTCAGGAGTTGGTACCTCCTGATGAAGGCAGTGGGAAGGGTTTTTCCCCTGCACCGGGTCAGCTGAGCACACAGGGGAGAGGAGGGTCACAAAGTGATGCATAGAAGCCTGCAGAGGTGTTAAGGATTGCAGCTGTAGAACTAAATGCTTTTAAAACTTCAAAGTTAACATCCTAGGGAATAATAAAGTGCAAAAACAAGTAATATACAATCATGATATTATATTAGATGGGAAATCAATACTGAACCTGGTAGCCATATTACAGTGCGTTTCTATTGTGACGGTTAGTCAGAAATAGCTTTTTAGGATGAATGGTGACAGCCTCTGACCCGTCAACATCCTTATCAAACACATGCTCCTGCCTGGCAGAGGCACGGGTCCTCCTCACCTGCAACAGCACCGCGCCGTGAGAGGGCTGTCTGCAAAGCCAAACGAGGACAGAAATTCACGGCTGAAGAAAAACCCCAGCCCCAACACAATATAACCTTAATTCACAAAATCCACAGGAAAAAAAAAAAAAAAAAGAAAAAAAAAAGAAAAAGGGCACTTGGAAATGAATTAAAGCTAATGTCTCCGCAGAAGTTTTATTTTTACACATTTAAGCTGCTGCGCTGCTGGTTTATGAAACATTATAAATGTATTTGCATAAATGGAGCAGGGGGAGGAAAGATATTCGAGTTTGATACGGTTAGGGGTTTTTATGGAAGTTTAATTTCTTCTCATTTTAAGACCAGAATAAAATTATTCCATTGTCTGGACATTTGTCTGGAACTAGAAACCTTGTGGACATATGTCACACCTCCTCAAGATGCACCAGGGCACAAGAGCAGCTCAGTCAATGCTGAGTATCTTGGGGGGAAAGTCCTCTCTTTTTTTCATTTTTGTACAAGAGAAGAGAAAGCATATGGTCTATTTTTAGATGTTGTAGTCCATACCTTAGAGAAAATTTTGGTCTAGATTACTCTGTGTGTATATGATACCCTCTGACTTAAAAGGGAAATAAAGGTTATTTTCATACTATTTTTTGAATTACTGTACAAATTACTTTAAAGCAATTGAAAAGAAGCAGTTTTGAATTAATGGATGAAAAATTACATTGAATTATTCTCATTATGAAAATAGCCTTATAGCTCTTGGTGAAATGGAGATTTTCATACTTTGGGTAAAATAATCATACCAGTAGTAAATGCTACCATGCAACAAATTCCCCTATATGTTATATATTTTATATAAATACATGAAAATACAGGCTTACACTACAAAAAGAAAATCCCCTTCAGCCATGTTTAGTGCTTGAAAAGTCACATGACCAAGACTAATTAATCTCCTGTGGTTTATCAGATCATATTAGTAGGCAATGGATTTTTCGTAAATATTTGGGGTCACTTGATGCATTTTACTTTGATGTATTTAAACATTTCCTAACGAAAGTTACTTTAACATTAAAAACTCAAACTATTGTGAGCGTTGAAATGGGAAGCTGTCATGTTTTTTTCCCTGGATAAACAAAAGCAATCATATAGGCAGAACTTAATGAAATACAAGTTAATTCAGTTGCAACAGTATTTTCCAATTGGAAATCGTTCTGTTTTAAAACGGAAACATTTTCGAGCAGGTTCAAGTACAGCTGATGGGCCTTAGTCCCTGGTACCTTGAGGGTGCTACAGCTTCCCTGAATTACCCCTAAGGATGGAGGTGTGCAGAGCTCCAAGAGGCCAAAACAGAACAGAGAACAGAGGGGAAAGGTGAAAAAGGGTGGGTCATTTCCATGCTAGCTAGAAATTTGCTACCTGCAACCTGTGTCACTCAGTACTTAGCAGCACCAAGTCCTTATGAAACCTTGAAGGCTGTCATTTCTGTCTCTGAAATGCTTCAAACTTGAGAGTCTCATCCGGTAACTTTCAGGCAAAGCAAATATTTGTCACTTCTTGGATTTCAGCTAATTATATGCTTTCACCAGGAAGGTGCTATTTATTCTGCATGCGTGAACTTCTTTGTGGAATAAATATTATTTGCAAAAATGCAAGATAACATGGTTCATGCCTGTCTATGTCAAACATAATAGGCACTATCAAACCAGACGTACCCTCAGAGCACATTTCATCATTAGCTTACCACCTTTCTGATGTCAAAGGCAAATGTCTGATGTTGCAACAGATTCCAAATAATGCCCTAATGCACTTCATATGCCATAAAACTTTCATTATCAGCAACAGCAGCTGGGTTGTGTCACTGCAGCCAGTGAAATTCTGTAACATTTTATGAAGTACAAACTTGTCCTACGAAGACGGATAAGATCCATTATCTAAAAAGTGGACTAAATTGCCAAAGTCTCAGGGCTTCACCAACTGGTGCAAATTGAGCTGAAAATCTACTAAGTAGCACATGTTGCTGTGCCCGTTTCATCCTCAGGCTCTGCTCTCGGAGCTGTCTCCCCATTGAGCACAGGTTAGTGTTAATACATAGCATTAAGAATATATGGTATAATACTGCAAGATCTCCCTGTCTCTGTCCTGATGCCCCAAGACTCTTTCCTCCCTGCCTGAGCATGGTCCCCACAGGCGACTGAGCCCCCAGGATGCAGGGACCGTGACGATGCTGGAAGGTTGGCAAGTGTGGGCAGCAGGACTTTCATGAGGGCTGAGCTTAGGTGTAAACATCCTCTGAGGCAAGACAAGGTAAATGGCTGTGGGATTCTTCACAGGGAGAAATAAATGCCTGCTTGTGACAGCTGTTCTTCAAAACCGCCACACCTCAACCACGAGCAGAGAGAAAGGAGAAATGTTCTTTCCCTGCTACTTTTTAACGCAGGTGGTGAGCGCTGAGATGCTCTCACAGTTTGGGGTGGGGGTGGCATACAAGTTGGTCAATTCGATAGATGCTCCTTGTGGTAACCAGACAGCTAAATTATTAACATTATTTTCTGAAAAAGAAGGTGCTTGTTATTACATGATTCATGCTTGAAGTTTTCCAGGCGCTTAAAACAGAGTCACCGTGATTTACAAGTAAGAACAGATTATTAGTGTCTGAGAACTTAATTGACTGCCTCCTCTCGGCCATTGACTTCAGCAGTAAATTTTTTTTCCAGTTACCTGCTCAAAATAGCAGCATCTGCCCCTTAAACACCCAGCACAGATCAAGGATGGGAAAGTTCTGTGTGTCTGTTCTCGCAGAATAAATCAAAATTTGAGACTAAAAGCCTCAATCTTGTAAAACTGGCACTGTTGGAAACAAATTGCTGGACACCTTGAAATCTCTGAGGGGCAAAGAAAATCAAAGCCAATTTCTAATATTTTTCTTCATAAAACTGCTCTCATTCTAAAATGAAGAGGCATGCGGAGTATTCAGGCTGAGGTGAAGGAGGTGGGCAAGCAAAAAGAGCTTTTGTGCAGCATTGGGAGTCTCCAGAGCCACACAGTGACTTTCTCTAATTTATTCAGCGGTGAATTCCAGCGAGATCTCCTCTCAGCCCTGTTTACACACATATGTTCCGATGTACGAGGGCCCTCCTCCCTCACATAAAAGCTGACACGCAGACGTATAGCGTGCACATTGTACTTTCCTTACTTGGCAACTGATTGCATATCTCAGCTCCACTGTGGAAGTAATCCCCACATATGTATAATTATTTTTAATGAATTAAGTCCTTGAAGTGTGAAGATCCATAAAGATCTTTATAGTCTCCTTTGACACTTGAAGGTAAATATTTGCATTGTGCATTTCAAATTAGATGTGCAATGCCTGTTAAAAATAATGGGAGCTGGAAGTCTGGTCTGTCTAATGATTTCCTTCTTGATCATTGCGATAGTAGAGAAAACATAGAGAGCAGGTGCTTGAGTCCTCCTCAGCTCCCCTGAGGATGGAGAGATCTGTCTGCAAAGTCACCCCTAGGGTGGATGAGAACATCCTTCCCAGAGAGGGGCTGTGTCAGGGCGTCTGCTAAATAAATGGTCTCCTTCCCTAGTGCTTCCTGAGTGGTAAAAGGTGCTTTCAGTTCCCTCTGCGTTACTGAGATCCAGACTATTTTTTAACCTACAACTATTCTATAACTTGTGCTGAAACATTTCTCGGGTCTGCAGGCAGCAGGAGGGAACACCATGGATGTTGTCAGGCCACAGGGAAGCTCTGCGCGCTGGGGGCAGTGTGAGAAAACTGAACTTCTTGGGTTAATGCAAGATGGGGAGGAGTGGGGGGAAGAAGGCTCCCTGAGGTCACACAGGATACTGTGCAACCCTGCTGAATTGGTGAGTGAGGAGTTCTGTGCCAGGACGGTACGCTAACCCAGCCAAATAGAGCCCCTCACCAGCCTGCCTAGCACTCTTCTCTTGCCTGAACTCATCCATCTAGCACTAGTGTGGGTCCGCCCCACCACAGCAGAGTCGGCTTGGCAGTCATTGCTCTTAGTCAAACCTCTCTGCTTGAACCTCATCTTCCACCTTGGCACCCAAGAGATCAGCTAGGGTAGAGACAATTTGTCCCAACCATCTGAGCTGTCGGGCACTTGCTTTGCCACTGAGGCTGAAATGTTCATCCTGCATGAGGAACATCCAGCAACGTTTGACAAGATGGGGTTCCACCATCCCACACTTAGTTTCTCCCAGGGAGCCCTTAGCTTTAGATATCATGGACTTGTCTGAGACCTTCTAAGCCGTTATGGTCATCTCTGCTGTGTGCTAGCACAAACGCATCGCCTACACCAAAGAAAAAAAAAGAAAAAAAGGTCCACGTTTTTACTTTAACAAAAGTCATGTCTTGCTGAATATACACTTTAAAATCGAAACATCTGATGCAGTGAAATCTCTGCTGTACATAAGGATGGCACGTCTACTCTTCTTGTCCCAAATCAATAAAATAAACCCATGATTACTGCTCCTCTGTTCAATGTTTTTGAGTAAGTCATAATTCTACAGCCAGGCGATACAGATGCAGAATGATTCATTGACACATGCCTGCTACAATGTACAATATCACCAATTCCTAACTAAAAAAGTAATAGAACCATATATAATGTGAAGAATGGCTTGGAGCCTTATTGTGAGAGACTCGGGAGGAGGGAGAGTTAAAGAAATGAAATGTCACTCACTCCTAAATGTTGCAGTTGTCTGCTCTGTCCTCCGATGCACTGGCTTTGCAAGCCTTTAGTTACCTGGGAACTCCCGTAAGAGCCTGGAGGGTGGGCAAAGAGGCGGGAGGAGGCTGGGGAAAGGAGAAGGGAAAGAAAGACAGGAGGATTAAACTGAAGCACTCCTGTCAGTGCTACATTTTCCCTCCAGAGAAATCCTTATTGTGTACCAAGTACCACAAAGTGTGTATCTTATTGAGGAGAGGGAGAAGGAACAATCAGAAACTCTGTCACATTGTATCACCGTGAAAAGTAGTTGTGTGTTTTTTAAAAGAAGGTACGGCTGGCTGGAGCAATTTCTCACTACTTTTTTATATCTTATACGTGGTTCAGGACGCTACAAGAAAAAGAGTCAAGCCGCCTCCCTGCGTACCGTGATGTGAAGGAGCAGAATATGCTCCAGTTGCAGAGGAACATGCTGGGTTGGTGCTCGGGTGGAAACTGTACCATCGCAAGAGAGTATTTCAGGTTTCATGCTTTAATAGTTGCCATTTGTTCAACCAATAAGAAAAGTGAATCTATTTTTATTTGCTAAGCATAAAGAGAAAGATTGAGCTCTACCGGTCGTGGGTAATTATGCCTTATCTCTCGCCGTGACAGTGGCTTCCTCTGGAAGCTACACCTGAGTTATGACTAAGTAAGAGATACCATTTTGATAGATCTCAATCAGGAAATACCAGAACAAATTGAGATGGATTATTCCTTTGTGTCAATACCTTCCTCTTTTTTCAAAGAAGAAATATGATGACTTCAATTTCACTGATTACTAGTTTCAGTGTCAGTCTTATCAAGGCAATGATAGGCTTTATACAAATGTCCTCCTAATGTTATTTTCCTAACAGAAGTAGTACCTGACCTGCAGTTTTTAGAGACAGCATAGAAGAACAGATCATATTTTTCTGGTGGCTCTACCTGGTTTCTAGCTAGCTGCTTGATTTAATGTCGCTGAGAGCCCTCATCCAAGGAGCACTGCAAGACTAATGCTGAGCATTTCACTATGCTTTTTTTTCACGTGTGTCAGGATTAGGATTCATTTATGTTTAACTTACTCGGTTCTTTATGTCAGCAAATCTGATCCTAGAGTTAAAGCTAAACTTTCTGAGGACATGGCTGGCCGGTACAGGAGAGAACAAAAATGCTGTGCCTGACCGTGTCTAGCTCTGATGAAGCTTGATTGGCCTTTTCATGCCCTCCAGTAGCAAGGTTGGCTTCTTGCAAATGTGCTGCCGCTGTCATAGCTGCATAATTGAAGGACTGACAGTTCTCAAGACTTCATTATTATTTTTATTAGGGAATCTGTTGGCACTGACAGTTTTTTCTCATGCTCTTCAAATACGCTGGATACTGGCAGCTGAGGATTCTGCATGACAGCTTGCATTGAAGTATCGGGGTATTTTTCATGTCGGTACAGAGAGAGAAAAACTGTCAACAGGAACACAAAACAGAGCTCAGGGATGGTTTTATATATCTTAGTTTATTTCAGACTTGGTGCTATTTTGATTTTTCACTTGCAAATCGTAATTTTAATTATATGTGAGCAAAGGTTATTGTTAAAAATGTAAGCAACAAGATAAATTGAATGCCTCTAAACAAATACATAGCAAGAGCATAGTCAGCAAGGGAAGAAGTTTCCTGATTCATCGCTAGCTTCCTTTATTTAGGTCACCGCTAGAATGGCTTCATCTGAGCCCATTTTTTTTAACGGTTCAGTACTGAATGATGCCAGATCATGAATGGCCTTCTATATTCCTTCTTCATAAACAAGGAAGCAGAGCCTAGACAGATTAGTCTTGATGTGGATCAAAAGCAAGGTCTTTAAGGATATACGGGAAAACCTTTAAGGTTGTTTAAAGAGTGTACTTAAAACGCAGGGAAGATTTTCCTTGACTTTGCTGTCATAAAGGATTGCGTTGAACATGACTAGCAACAAAACACTTGGCATACTGAGAGCAGGACTTTCAGATCCCGAACACCCAGCAAGGAGCAAATTGTGTCGAGCACAGAAGCAGGAGATGTGGTTCCTTGGCAGACCTCGTGAGCGGTGATGCCAAACTCTGAGCTGAATTACCAATGGGGAATCAGTAAGTGTGAATAGCCCCAGATAGGGTTTAGAGGTCTTCCTTTCTGAATGAGCACCGAGAGAAAATAAGCAGTGCCTCTCCAGTACTGCAGAGCTTTTATAAAAATCGACTCTTCAGAGACACAGGTTGATTAATTAAACTCACTAAAGTGGATGTGATTAAAAAACATACTGTCAAAGCAAGGGGAGAAAGATGAAGAAGAAAAATTTGTATGTAAGAAATCATTATTTGCATGAAATCATTGTGAGTTCATACAAAGGGTTTATTGAATGCACATTGGACAAACCTTATTGATGATTATGGATTTTCTGGATATGCCTCAAAAACAGCATTTTCACCCCTGCATAATTGCTTTTTTTTCTCCCAACCATTTTTATAATTTCATTATCTCTATAGCTCCTGTTGTATAAGCTATTTATTGAGAAATGCAATAGTCACATCAATAAAAAAGTATTAGAAATAAAGTAAAAATAATCTGATATTTCAATTGCATTTAAATTCTCTGGATTTTTGGAGTTCTATTTCTTTCCCATTGTTAATATTGTATATGCCAAACAAGAGGATGTGTAAGTTTAAGTCATACATGCCTCTGTTAATGGTACTTGAGGGTCCTTTCCAGTTCCTGGAACAAGTCAATGGAGAAAAGGCGACAGTGGGTTTGTATTTAAAAATTATTACCATCTTTCTGGATTTTAGCTTTCTTATTGTTGGGATACTTGTTCTACTGGATAGGGCAATGGACTGGCAGACAGGAAACTATCTGCTCCTCCCAGCTTTTGTGCTCTACTCTGCAACAAGTCGTGAATCACCTCACAGTCCTGTTTCCATCATTCCTCCATGCTTCATCAGTTTTGCATGTGTTGGCTTTAGGATGTTGAGAGAAGTAAATATTTTTCTGCTAGCTTGTAGGCTGCTCGGAGCACTTATCTTTTTCAGGTTCTCTAAATGAAACTGAAAATGAATATATTTTTAAAGCTTATACAAAAGAATTGCTGTGGATGTTATTTACCTAGACTTTAGTAAGGCCTTTGATACAGTCTCCCACAGTATCCTCCTGGAGAAACTGGCTGTCCATGGCTTAGATGGGAATACTCTCCACTGGGTTAAAAACTGGCT
>JAOXNO010000024.1:78837706-78876108 GCA_028565335.1 Limnodromus scolopaceus | reverse complement strand
ACTCCACCACCTCCCTGGGCAGCCCATTCCAATGCCTGATAACCCTTTCAGTAAAGAAATGTTTCCTAATATCCAACTATGATACAAAGGTGGCAAAATAAAACTGGTTTTCCAATTTTTCCCCTTCTTCAGCTGCAGACATATACAACAGCCCATGATATAACCAATATTTTAAAGTGCAGATGGATCTTCAACGTAATACTCTGTCTAATCATACCCAGATGTTGACCATTATTATTATTATTGTTGTTGTTGTTGCTATGTTTACTGCTAATTTAGCATCAGTCTTTAAAATTCAGTTCTTTTCCTTCAGTCCGTGCTGTATGTGCTCAGCACATTGTTGACCTTTGCCATTACTTTTTGTAAATAGAAAGGGCCTTGTCTTCCAACACACTTTTTACCCCATCAAATTCGCTGACAGCAAAAGAACTCCTTTTACAAAGATTTCAGAATTCATGCTAACTCTGAGTCTTTCAGGGCTCAGATGTATTTGCTATCATTTCCCCACCTTTCTCATAGAAAATTCGGTTATTTTTTATATATTTCTTAGTTATGGCACAGTCCAAAATTTGGGCCATTATCTGTCTGGGTTTTTCCCTCTCATTTATCATCATTTTCTGCTATGTATCTGTCCAGTTGTCTTTTTCTTTCCTTTAATTTCTATTTCATGGTCCCCAGATAGAGAATGAAATATTAGGTTTGTCAAGCGTATATCATTGTTTAAATGCCTGGAGATGATGGGTTAAACAGCCCAATCAATGAAACAAACCTCCAGTGCATTGCAGCTACTGCAAGCGATGTTCCCTCTGGCTGTTTAAGACCTACCAAGTCAATAACCTATTAATATCATACTCTGCTAGGGTCAGCGCCAAACAAGTCACACGTCTTTTCAAGGCATTCAGCTTATGGGTGGATTAAATGGAAGGCTGTTGGTCCTCTGGTGGCCTTAAAAAAAATGTATTTTTTTAATCTTCTTGCGTGATTAAACCTTGTTGACTGTGAAATAAATTAAAAATTAAAAATGGATCAGATGGTAGTTACTGTAGCTACATAAAGTCATAGCTTAATACAAACTGCACCACTAGTAATTCACATGGAACCATTGCGCCTCTTCAGAATCTAATTATATTTTACTACTATAGACTGCAAAGTAGCAGTCGGCAAACATGACACTATCATGTGACAAAATGTTTAGTCCTATCCATGAATATAGCAAAGTTCGAAGTCTTCTGCTTTTATAATAGGTTTGAAATAGAATCAGAGAGTACAAATAGGTAAGATGCCATTTAAAGTACCATGTAATGTCACCATTTACAGTCAGTAATTTTTCATACAAAAAACATTCCAACCATGAAAATTTAAGGCTGAATTTTACCCAGGGTGCATTTTTAGGTCACAGAAGCTCTCTGCATGCCTCTGGAGAAAACTTTTTCCTACTGTATCAAGCTGTAATTCATTGCATGAACCTGCAGACCTCACCATGTGGTTAATAAATAGTATGCCAATGTGAAAAAGGGCTGTGAGACCTCTTGAGAAAGCAATATTTGTGAGAACAAGCTGGGATATTCCTAGCCCTGAAATAGATGTGGCTTGAGAAAATTATCTTTAAAATATCCAAAACGTGTCTCAGCAGGTTCTAAGCAAGAAGAACTTTCACTCTGAAATGATCTGTTGGATTAATTTGTAGCCAAGGTTGCACTTGGGGTTTCAATTAGGTTGTCTACTTCCTGGCCTGTTGTGTCCCATTCTGAGCTAGGACTGGAAGAAATTTTTCAGGCTTCCTTGTCACAAGCCTCTCCAAGTGTGAGCACAAGAAAGTGTCATTGGGAAGACGTTGCCGGGAGGCATCAAAAGAGATCCCACTGCCCTCCTGCATGTCATTAACAAACCATTCAATTCAAGGTGGTTAGCAGGAAAATTAATCACCTCCTCACGGGTTCTTGCTAAGGTCACAGAACCAAGGAGCCTGGGTCACTGCACATATCCTGTCCAGACCCTGTGGTCCCAGCCAATATTCACACTACAGCCATGTGTGCAACAGGCATTTTAATTGTGCCCTGGAAGAGTACTGTGTTACTGGATGCTGGTGTAAGAGAAGCATCCTATTCCAGTCCTGATTCTGTACGTTGTTTTCAAAACACAGGTTCTCTCACTTGGGAGAGTTGCTTTTCATTCAGGATGTCTTTCAGACAGAAACCAATGATGAGGAGGATAGAAAGAGATGAAAATAAGTGCAAATTCAATCCCAGATCAGGCCTTACATCTCATGCGCCCTCGAGAAGGGTGAAGGTGAAAGTATCCAAAGGTTGAGGCCCAGTCCTGGAAGGTGGTGACTAATTCAGTTCGATACAGCAAAGCATTATGTTTAATGACAAGGAATAATTTCACTGGCTTCAGGAATGAATGCTGAATGAATGCCAAACTGGTGGTTAAGGTCTCCTTGTAAACACCCTTCAAGGCTCAGTCTCTAATTAAAAATAAATAAATAAAGAAGCAGCCAGATCAACGCAGAAAGCAAAGAAATAAACAGCACATTCAGCTTTCTACTTACACAAGAATTTACACAGGGTTCAAAATACATTGGCCCAAATTAAGCAGAAAAGAAAGAAAAAGTACCTATCTCATCCCTGATTATAAAAGAAGAACTTCAGGGGCTCACGGTAAAGCCTTCTGGCAGAAAGAAACTTCAAAATCTATCCTTTTTTTCCCTTAACTGAGAACCCCCTTTGAAGTACACTGCAAAGGATTCTGCCTGTCCCCAGAAGCCCTGTGCAGTGCCGCTAGCCATCAGCTCCCACCACTTCTGAATTAACATCCCACAGACACTCCGAAGGAGCAGCACACCTACATTTCCTAGCAGATAACTTATTTAGTACACGAGCTCCTGTTACCCACCAGGCCAAAAGAAAAAGCACTGTACCCCTTTGGTATTATCCCTGAGCCCCAAGAGGAGGGATCAGCTCTTCCATGAAACATCAAATAACACGTTGCAGGCACAGTGGATTTGTGCGTGTGTGTGACTGGGTTGAGTAATTTACACAACGCTCCGTGGTAGAGTTTGGGGCCACATCGCTTCACTGCTGGGAAGGTTTGCTCTCTGCATCCCTCCAAAGCTTAGCTTTCATGAAAGCACTGCACTAGCCCAAATTTCTCCCCTTTATTTCAGCTGTACTGGAAGATTGGTTCATCTCTTCACGCTTCCATTTCTGGTTATTTGCTGGACAAGGGCGGCAGCACCCAGTGCTCACATGGGTTTCTTGGGCTCCACTCAAGGGCCAGATTTCTCCCCACACCCACTGCAAGGCCCTGCTCAATACCAGCCACAAACATGAGATGTGTGAAACTGAATTAGGCAAATGGTTCATCTAGCCTTTTTGTTTTCTGCAGGAACAAACACCAGAGTGGACTTCAAGAAACAAACAGAAATACAAAAATGTCGTATCCTGGGTAATGGCTAAATATCCTTCCCAGATGCAAAGTGTCTTCTGAAACCTAGAAAATGCATGGTTTTTTCCTGCCCTGCCACAGAAAATAGAAGTTATTATCAATATAGTTAATTTATACTGACTAATACCAGGGTGTTTGCATGAACAATAAATCCTTTCTTTGGATCCTTCCAAGTTCTTGGCCTCAGTAGCATCTTGATGTGGAGCCAGTGGAAGTTTTCTCTACCCACCCAAGGAAGCAGGGAAGTCGCGTTGCCTGCTGCACCAATTAAAGGAGAGAAAAATGTATTCTGGAAATCTGTACTGACCAGTCAAGAAGGTCAACTGAATGATGGACAGGTCGCTGTGACTGAAAGTGTCTGTTCTCCTTTTACCCACACAGGTATTTTCCAGGTCGTCAGAGAAGACAAAGACACCTCAAAGTCATCTCATTAGATCATCTCTGAGGATAAGGACCTTCACTGTTATAGCTTAGCCATACCATCACACAGAAGATCAACACTGAGATAGGGTAGATGAGGATCTGCCTAAACCTAAAATGTTTTATACCTCTCTGTCATGGCTGCCTTTGCTCCAAGGGCTACCCACGAATGTGGGTACTGGTAGTTGACAAAGGTCCTATTATAAATAAAGGCTAAACGTCTTAGTCGGCTTCCAACATTGTGTCGTCTTGATGGGAGGAAATTCTCAAGTAACATGTTTGAGTCTTTCAGACACAACAGACTCTCTTGCTTCCCATTGCAAGTCAGTGATAAATCCCTCATGCCTCATCTTCCACTCCTCTTTCCCAAAACAGCTAGCACCAAAGAGTGCTCCTTTCCCGCAGGCTGCTGCAGTCACAGGGATTTAAGAGTACAACACCATCCCTTCCAATCCCACTCTATGTGTTTTCCAAATATCGCCACGTCCCTTTGCTGGGATGAAAGCCAGGTACATGTGGGCAGCTGAGATCTACTGCTATTTCCCTTTTGTATGTTATTTGCCAAATCTATTAACTGCAATCAGGCAGAACTAAACCTGCCCTGAGAGTGTGGTGGTGTTTCCAGTAAGATGAAGTCAGTGAATGATATGTTTATATGTGCTGTTCTTCTTGATCCTAGAGGCCCGTTCAACCTTTTGGAGTTTTCCTTGTGACCCCTGCTGCCTTCCCTCATTTCGGTGCAGTGATGCCCTTTCCATGCTGGGTCATGGACCCTTTACTAAAGAGCTATAAGGAAACATGGTCCACAACAGTAACATTCAGAGAAACCGTTAATCCCCTCATTTAGAAAGTTTATGTTCTCATTAAAGTTTTTCACATCTGAAATATATGTCTTTAATCCAGTTTCTAGGAAAATAACCAGCACATGGTAAGGACGGTGTGAAAAAAGAAGCCCTTGAATCCATGTTAAAATAGTGCACATCACTTTGATTTCCATCTCATTTTGGAGGCTTATCTGCTCCACAGTATTTTCTTTTCCCTTCTGCAATTTATTATGTTTACAGGGAGACGCTTTTAAATCTTAGTGTTCTAGAAAGCAAAACGGTAGGAGATCTCTTTGTAAGAAAAAGCAAACTACTTCCAAGAATTAAACAAAATAAACATATTTGGTCAGTGTGTCCTCTGTCCCACCTGATGTTGGCATTTCTGCACAGTGAAAACAGGCATTTTATTCTGAGCACCCCCGAGGACCTCTGGGGTTAAGGTTCTGCTTGTTACAGGAAAAATCAGCTGATGACACTTCAGTGAAGGGTTGATTAAAACTCAGCTGGGGAAATATTTATTGTTCACCTTGTCCAGAGGCAAGAGTCTCGGTCACAGTCTTGGTTCAGACATTGCTCTGTCAAGGATGGCCAGGAGACCATCAACAACGGCCCTGGGAGTCTGACACCAAGAAATGAGGTCTCAGATGCTTTACCCTGTGCCAACACAGTTAGTGCAACTCTGCCATTCAAGGAAAGCTTTTTATTCCTCTAGAAAATAATAAAAATCGGTCTGAATTCCAAATGAATCCCAGGAATACAAATTCCTGCTCATTTAGGCGTTTGTCTACAGAGGAGAAAGAAAAGAACTGAAATAGGTACTCCTGATTAAATATCTCATCAGGGGAATAGGTGCTGGGGGAAACAGAGGATTTCAAAGAAAGGAGACTTCCCAGACACAGAGAATAAAATTGGGTCACCCATCATGAGGGTCTAGGCAGCCGGTGTGCCCAATGTGTTTGCTAGTTTCAGCTCTGGACTTCTCATCTTTTGCAGAACAAACAAGACATGTCCAACCCCTTCTGTGTTGGTAGGACTTTGTCCTCTAGTTCTGCATGTTAACAGTCATGGTGATTCAGATGGAGTTGTTTTAACATAACATAACCTGTGCATCCTATTTGTATAACAGTGGTGACACAATGGTGCATGCATTGCGTGTGTTTCATCATTATATATGCTTTGTGTATGGTTTTATTGAAAAGTAAAGCAAAAAGAAGAAAAGAGAACAGAAGAGGAATAGGCTTTAAGCTACAAACTTTCCTGAATGTTCTTTTTGACAGGTATCACTAATGCATTATTTTAAATCCAAATACTTTTGTTATGTACAAGTTACGGCAGCACCGCTGGGAAAAAGCCATGTCCACAGCACTAACTGCAAGGTTTGGAGCATCCAGGGTTGTCTGGGGTTTTTTTTCTCTTCCTGTGCTTTATACTCAGCGGGTTTTGATTATGATGTCCTTCTCGTATTAAAAAGGAAGCTGTTGTTGAGTGTAATGTGTATAATGACACCACTTTCATTGTAATGCAGAATGCATAGTTTCAAGTGTTTGCAACACTTTAGCCAGTTCCTTTCAAATTGAAAACAGACACAGAGCCATTCTGAATGCAACCTGCTAGGTCCAGCCACCAATCTTGTGGCTGACACCTCTACAAACAGCTCAGCGTTCCTCAAAGTTGAGGAAACTTCTAACAGCCTTGCTCTTCAGTGCCTCAAGTTTTAAAAGTAATGTGCAAATGGTGATTTCTTTCATAAATCGCATTAAAGCAAAAGATTGGTTTTCCTAGGGAGAGAAGCCTGGTCATTTTTCACAAATCGAAAGCATCTGGTCCAAACAGAGCAGTGCATTTAATATATCACTATTTTATTCATGTCATTTGTAAACAGAAAAATATCCTTGGCGATGTCAGTATTTTTTTCTCCTCTTTTGCCCTTTAAAAAATGCTTATAAATTAAGCTTCCTTCTGCATCTGTGAGCTCGAACTGAAGGGCAGAGACCCTCCGAGGCGATACGAGGCACACAGTTTTCACACCCAAAGCTCACCAAGGGCAGGTTGTATGGACCGAGCCCCAGGGTATATATTCTGTATCCCATCCTTCCAGAGGCACGGAGCCTGTCCGGTGGAAGAACAGTTGGGAACTCTCACAGTCTCATCAGCGTTTTTCTCTCCCCCCTCAATGGGGGACTGTCCCTGGGAGGGAGAAATCTCCTACCAGAGGCTGAGAGCCCTGATCTCCCCCAGCTCAGAGCCGGGGCAGCGCCCCTGCCACCCGCAAACACCAGCACCTAAAAAGCAGCGCTGTGCCAAACCCGTGCAGCAGGTACTAGAGGGGGTCACTAAAGCAGCCAAATGTCAGGGAAACATTCTGAATGGAGAATCACCATCCATTTTCCTGCTCCCCGGTTTCTGAGGCTAGTGCCCAGACCCTGGAGAGGAGCTTCCTGGTGCATAATACAATGCAATGGAGGAGGCAACCTTAGTAAGAGCTTTTCTGGCGTTTCTGCCAGGATCTGTTTTCTGTTCATTGTCATTCAATACCTTTAACAGTGCTCAGTGCTCTGGAAGGAAATATAAATCATTTGCAGTAAAGTTTACTAGAGATTCAAAGTTGGTGAAGTCCTAAATTAATGATAGAGGCAGGTCAAGCGAACAAAGCAATGTAGGTTGCTTGATAAACTAGTCTCCTTTGAACATCAGATGTTATTGATATTTCCAAACATGATGTAATGCATCTCAGAACAAAACAAAAAAAAAAAAAAACAAAACAAAACAAAAAAGAATTCTAGATTCACAAGATGCAAATCCTTTGGCCCAGACTACACTGGCCCTAAAAACCCTCTTAATGCCCGTATGACATACCATTGCAAATCTCTCAGTCCAGTGCTTTGGCTGTGAGGAATAATAAATTTAAAAGCAGAGGAATATCAAACAGGGAAGTGAATTGCATCTAAACAGCACCACTGAGAACATTACTGGAATATTGTCCCCGTTCTTTCAGCCACTTCAAAAAAGATGTAGGAAAAATGTGAAAAGAACCCAGAAAACTATGACAATTCATTCGGAATTATGGAATATTCCACTCTGTGGTAAGAAATAAGATAATTCAGTGTGTTCAGTTTCTTCAAAGAAGGGTAAGGACAAATTTATGATGCCATTTAAAGCTCTACCTGTTGAAAAGAAGGAAACTTTGCTGGTAGCAGATCGCTCTCTAACACAGCAGAGGCATAACCATCGGAACCTGCAAACTTAATCTTCACAAATGCTGATTCAAAATAAAGGACATTTCTTTAACAGTGCCAGTAATTAACTAATTGAACAATTATAAAAAGATGTGGTAGACTTTCGAACCCCATGGAGTATTTATCTGTTCATTGCAGAAATTACTAATTAATATCTCCAGATAGCCCCACACAACTCTGAGGTCATACAGTCAGACCACTTCCACAGATAGTTGAATCTTTTGTCTCCTCTTGTTGCCCAAAGAGTCATTTGTGCTATTGGGCATACCTTAGTGTATTAACCCAGCCTCTAAGAGGTACAACATAAATGCATTGCTGTTGGGTTGTTTGCTTATTTTTATTTCGATGCCGTTTTAGTCTATGCTTTTTCTTAATATTTTAGGAGAAATGAAAGCCAAGGATTTGTTCAGGAATGGTTGTGTCTTTCTGAAACAAAAAAAAATATATTGGATAGAGAATAACCAACTTCTAGAAGATGAATAGTTGTTTACCTGGTCAGGTGGGGAAGGAGCTGTATCTCCCTAGGTGTACAAACCCCCCTCTCGCAGCAGGTGCATAGGGAAGTCAATTGTACAGAGAGGAAAAAATGAGAGGGGTCTCTGTGTAACTTAAGCACCCCCAAGTCACTTGACAAGTGCCACAGAAAAGCTTAACTTTTTCTAAGGTTTTCTAAATTACAGCATTTGGAAAGGCTGATGTGGGGAATGGCTCCTGATGCAGCCCTGTGGTCCATTTAGGTTTCTGAACATACAAATAAACTCTGAAGCTGTCAGTCTTTTTAAAGTTAGCTGTACAGTAACTGAGAGCTTGTCCTCTCACCCTTCTGCCCCGCTCCCCTCTCCTCTCGTTACTAAGAACATGTTGTAAGACAAATCGCTGTGGAGAGCCTATCTTTTAATCAGGCTCTGAACTCTCCATATAACCATGTGTTTGCTGGGTTTGATTTTGGTTTGCGTTTTCTTTTCCCTCCATAAAATACTCCAGGGATATCAGGTACCAAGTCTTCAATGGGTTGGTTGGTACTTGATGTCACTGGTCTCAGAGCTATTCACTGTGAATAATGTTTGGTCCTTTTTTATTTTAATTGCTGGAATGGCTGTGGATATAAGTTGCTCGACACAAAAGGGTGACAAATAATGATGAAAGACACTAGAGTGCTCTCATGTGTAGCTTGGACCAGAAGGAGAAAAGAGATTATTGCAGCTGAACTGGTCACATGGAATTTGCTGGACCTGCCTGCTCCCACCCCCTCCAGCCCCTCTCCGGGAATAGTGCTCTTACAAGCTAAGAAAGACACAGTTGGCAGAAAAAAGAAAAAAAAAAAAAATTGATCCCATTAACAATGACCTTTAGAAATTTCAAGGACATAACGCTGCCTTTGTGAAGTGTAAACAGATGCATTGTCAAATAGTTAAAGAACAGAATTGCTCCTGGATCTGTCATTTACCTCCTCATGAACTGGAGCTCCAAACTGTAAAGAGCCAGGAGGAAACGGCGGCAGCGTGATTATACAGTTAAAGAGACAAATACTTATGTTGGTCTTCTCAGCGATTGATATTTCTATTATATTTTTAATTAACATTTTAATCCTTTAAAATCATTTTAATCCTCGGGAAGCATGTTACAGAGTGAAATCGTTGCTATGAAAAGTGTCAAACAGATAATAGCTAAAATTAATGGTTTTGTGATATATCAAGTTTTCAAATTGTTCTTTTATTAAAAGAGCCTGACATTTTTCATTACAGCGAGCAGGGCTTCCTGAATAAAAAGTGAGCGCGTACCCCAGATTACAGAACGTTTAACTATTTGCATGATAGAGTCCTCGTCCCAGTTTTCCTCCCGTTCGAAACGGTTGCCGATAGGCTAGATAGATAAATATCTTTGGCGGTGTGCAACCCAAGGTGTCCCGCTCCCCTCTTCCCACTCCCCCATGTTTTGCCCAGGGCTCTTCGCAGCCCACAGAGCCCTGTCCCATGGAAGGGGCGCTGCTGCCCTTTGCGAGGAGGGCAGGGCTCGGCCGGGGGCTTCGCTGGGCTCAGCCGATGGCCATCGCACGCCCGTGTCTCTCCCTCCTTCTCGGCTCAGAGAGTCATCAGCAGCTTTCTCATTTAAGCGCTTAGAGGCAACCTCTGAAAGGCTGTAGCTCATAATAGGATAAATAACCGTGAGCATAATTGCGAAAGCACTTCAGCAAGTGGATACGAGCTGCCACGGACCTCATCTTTAGACCTTTCCAGATGTGCACGCACACACAATTCCTTCTCTCGCAGCCAACGCTCTTCCTTTCTGACATCTCTGAGTGTAGCACACACAGAGAAGCTGGCACACCCAAGCTGCACATCTCCTGCTCACTGGCAGCCGTCGGTACCTGTACCTACAGACCGTGACCCACGGGAAATGCCGTAATTGCCTCGAAGGTAAAATAATAACGCCATTCCTCCGAGAACCAGCCTTTCCTTAAAATCCCTTCAGTGTTTGGTCTTTAACGCGTCACCTTGTCAAGCAGAGCGCTGGCTCGGCGGTGGGCAGAGGGTCCTCCTTCTGCGGACGCTCCGCGATGGATCACGGCGGATGCGGTTGCCCCGCAGGTTTTCTTATTTCCGCTTTTTCCTCTTGAGACAGACAGTAAGACATTTCCTGGGGTCATAAAAGAACGCTGAAAACGAGAGAATGAGTGATGTCCTTAAAAAATGTTGGTTGCCCGCAGATGTGCTACCGGGTATGTGTTGGATAATAGGGGGCCTTTTGAAGAGGTCCGTCTTTTGTGCTGGGGAGGCCCCTGTAATAAGCCGAGTGTAATGAAACCACAAGCAATAAGCTGCCCAATATTTAATGTCTGGGGTCACCAATTAAGGCAATGTATGAAACGTTGCAATGAAATGTTTCCCCAACCCACCCTACCTCTGTTTGGGTCTACAAAGCTCAATTAGGCACTCGAGCGAGCCGGTAAGGGTTTGGAAATCTGTCTGAACAGAAACTTGGATAAATACTTTAAAGCATTGGATTACTACTCCGGTAGATGTGGTTTATTATCCATCTCTGCCATTAACTTGCTGAGAGCCCCTGGACAATTCAGTTCCTCCTCTCTCCTTCCCAAAAGGAGGGCAAATGGTGTTTGGGTTCCCTGGGACACCTCTGTGACGTGCCACACACAGCCAACCTGGGGTGGGCACGCTCTGGCTGTGCATGGGGTGCTCACCTCCGCACCCAGGGGACTCGGGCTCTGCGGCACCAAAGCCTGAGGGCAGTGAGATGGGCAAAAGAAATGTCCTCTTGGAGGGGACACCAGCACAAAACTGGAAGGATAAACAGCCAGATTCACAGCTGGTATCTTCTGTCACCAATTCCAATGAAAGTCAATCATAACCCAGTCACGTTCCCATGAGGTCGGTGCTAGATCTTCCTGGGGAAGTCGCATCATGCCCAAAACCTCCAGCCAAATTCAGCCCATTTTAGCCCTAACAGGGAGCCATGTGCCGCATTGGTCCTTACATCCATGATGCCCGAGCTGCCTCAGCCACCAGCTAGTTTTCTGATGATGTCAAAGCTGTTGGGTTTGACCTCGGGAGCCGTGTCTGGGTCAAGGTCCTGGCAGTGGAGGTGTCCTCACCACCAGTGGTGCCACAGGAGCCTGGCAACTGGAAGCACCACCAAGCCCTGGGTTAAACTGGGCAGTCGGGGTGCAGGCAGCCAGTTGCTTTCCTTGCAGGCTCCTTGACTCTGGATTTTGGTACCTCCTACCCTTTCAAGGTCAATGCAGTGACCTTGAGGGCAGGCTATAAGGTCTGTTTATTTTCCCAGGCTCTCTCTTGCAGTGGGAATGGGGCGAGGGGGGCGGGGGGAGAGAATGGCAGGGAGAAGGTGGCATCCTCGAGGGGATGAGACGGGGGGGATAATTCTGCTTGTGGCCGTATACAGCTTGCGCTACAGTGTAGAAACTTAATTAATTAAGACTCTTCCTGAATTAAATAATAAACACTCATACATTGAAATCAGGCCACAAAATCAAACGCGGGCTAAATCCAATATCGCTAATAGCAAGATACTTTTTTACCTAGGCAGAAATTATTCCAAAATCAAAATGAGGAAGTAGTGGTGTGTTGGCTTAAGAAAAATAAACAAATACCTTTTTTTTTTCTTTTCTCACAAAAAGTGTGTGTAAGCCGTAAATCCTGGTCCACATTAATTAAATTTCACTTTTAGGAAACGGTAGTGCAAATTCCCCTTAATCCACGATGTCTGACCTAACTTGGGAGGAGGGGGGAGAATTTCTTGATTCCCAGCAAAGATCTTTCTTGCATCCTCTACAGAGCCTTACTCTTTATTCCTCCGTACAGTGAAAGAAATGTGAGGGGTTTGAACGCTGGGAAGAAAAGAAAAAAAAAAAAAAAGGAAAGGAAAGGAAAGCAAAGGAAAAAAAAAAAGGAAAAAAAAAAAAACGCCTTCTTTGTGTCCTTATCTCTCCCGATGCGTGCTACACGTTGCAGCAAAGAGCAGGGGCGCTGAAGCCGAGCCCAGAAATCCGACTGGATCTGAGGACGCCCCCAGTAAACAGGGCGGCACAAAAGTCCATTGTGCTATGAGATAACTGCGGGGCTGAATGGGGGAGGCTGTCACGGGGGGGATTGTTGGGCCAGTCACCATCGGATCACAGTCGAGGCCTGAATTCCTTTATGGTTCATCAGGGCCTGTTGGTACCACAGAAAGTGTCATGATCCTTTTTTTTCACTGGGGCCAGATGGTGTCCTTTTTTGAGGCCTTTCCTAATGCCCGGTTTTCCACATGTAAAACTCCTGGGAAAATGACCTAACTCACAGCTGCTTAGTGAGGCTTGAGCAGGTCTTTAGAAAGACTTCTGTCGGGGAACAAGGCGGCCGTACCACTCTGGGGGGAGCAGGGGGAGGCCGCCGCCACAAACCTACCCCCTCGCCAGCTATATTTAAGGGGAAATAAAAACCCCTTCCTCGGCCGCGGCCGTGGCCGGCTGGAAAGGTAACGCTGCCGAGCAGCGAGCTGCCCGCGGGGGCTGCCCTGCCGGCGGCCGCCCCGCTCCCTTCCCCGGCGAGCAGATGGCCTGAATAAAACACACACACAAAAAAAAAAAAAAAAAAAAATTGAGAATGTGGTCCAGAAGGGTCGGGAGAGGACAAAAAGTGAGAGGTTCCCCAGACCGCGGCGGCCGGCCGCCCGGGGAGAGGGGAGGGACCCGCCGCTGAAAGGGGATGAGGGAAAGTGGGAACTTTTGATGTACTCGCCGGCGGCCCTGAGTGATGCCCCCAGGAGCGGGGGTACCGCAGGTGCGATGCTTATAGAGCCTGAAGCTTTTTATATTAATAAAATGATGCCTGGCTGGAGGAGCTCTTCCAAGGCTGCAAGGGATGCAGAGCTGAAAAGCTTCCGTGGTGCTGCTTGTTTTCCCCAATCAAGGCATTAGCAATAATTATCTTGATAACTTTTAGCCACAGTCATTGACCTTTTAGCCTCCACCGTACATCACTGTATCAGGATGTTTTCACTTGCCTGGCTTTGCCGGGGAATTTTTTGTTGTGGGTCTATGAAAGCATCCGTATCCATCCTTTGCAGCTGAAGCACTTTGTTTCCAGCGGTACATTTCTTTAGTCTGTCAGTGTATCTGCAGCTATTTCAAGACCTGCTGCACCTATCCTACAGGTTCTCCAATGGTATTTTTCAAAACCTCACACATAAATGGGCTCAGTGTAAATATTAACGGTCAATTTTTATTTTACTTGTCCTGTGACTGCTTTAATCCCAGTGTTACTTACATTTCCCTTCATATATTTTAAAGTTCAAAGCGAGTATGGGAAGCTCCAATAGCATTTCTTTCCTGGACATGGCCATGTGAGGAATTAAATAGAGATGACTGAAAAGTAGCCATAATTGTTCAGGGGAAATTGCAGGGGGAGAAGACTCTCATAAAAATGTTATTTTTTTCAAGTCAAAACGAAAAGTCAAAACTGAAAATTGTGATAAAACTCTTTCAGTGCTGATATTTTAAAAATCAAATTTGGTTTCAAATATTTAATTTCTGAAAAAAAATGCAAGAAAGATGCTTACCCCAACATTTTCCATTTTTAGACTTGCAGAGAACACTTCTATGAATGTTCTTCTTTTTTGGCTAAAATCTTTTTTTTTCACTTTTTTTTAGTTCAAGCACAATCCCAATCCTCATTTTTTTGATTTTGCAGTCAGATCTGAGCGCAAAAGAAATACACTATTTGATCTCAGGTAGGTATTCTTCAAAGGTTTCTTCCTGCGCTTGTTAAGAATACAAGTTAACTTTGTTACAGAATATACATCCAGGGCATAGAAAGATGATATAAAGTAAAACAAGTAATTTTTCAATCTCACCATCTCAGCTAAAAGAATAAAAGATGCAAGAAGCGTGTGTAAAGATAACCCTGGTTGCTCAGAGAAGGGCCGTTTTTTCAGTGCTGTCTGTGTACAAAACATAAAGAAAAACAACCCAAAAGTGTTTGGCGATCATCATTCTGGAGCATCTGCCTGTGACCCCAAAAACTACTGACATCCATGAGTTTCATTTCTCTTTGGTAACTTGCAGATTATTGATTTTATCGTTTGCCTGACATTTCACAGCGCATTGCCTCACTTACAGAAATGTTCAGCATTTACACTGTGATGTGAACTGTCATAAAGTGAGGTAACATTCCATAAAATCCTAAGGGGAAAAACACTTTGATGAGATGCGGTCCAACTTGGAAGGACTGTATTTTTTCTCAAGCTGCTCTAGGCTCGCTCACCCTGAAAAAGCACGTTTCAGAAGGGACAAGATAATTTTAAATAAGGACTGCTGTTCGAAAGGAAAAAGGAAAAGGATGAAATCTTTTCTCGTGACACGAACAAGAGTCATTATCAGTGTGGAATGTAAAAAGGAGTAAAATGCACGTGTATTTGCTGTGCTCCGTCTTCAGAAGAGCAATGAAGTTGGAGAGAAGCAGCTTGTGGTTTACACTTTTGATCTGCTCATTCCCCTTTTTGTTTTAAAAAGTATCACTCAGCCTGAATGCCCCTAAGAAATCAGGCGGAGGCATCCGGCACGTACTTAGGATCTGTGTCTTGCAACAGAAGGAGCCCGAGAAAGAGAGCCAGCCCTTCTCCTGCTGGGTCAGTCACACGCAGTCAGGCTTTTGCATAGAGCCAGCCTTCTGTCTCCTTCCTTTCAGGGACAGAGTAACATTTTGTAGTGACACAAAGAAATTCTTCCCTCTCTTGATCATAAAGACCCACAGCACTAGATCCTCTTCATCAACTGCTCTTTTCTTATGGGATGCGATATATTTTATTTACATATGAATTGATTGGTTTGTCCAGCAAACTTGGAAAGTCCAGTGGTTCGCAAAAAACGTAAACGAAGCTAGTTGGAGTCATTGCTGAAACTTGAAGAAAACGGCTATCGTGCCGCTTTGCTTAACTCTCCCTGACCTGTATCCTGTCCACAATATCTGTTAGTATTGTGCAGGGATCGGAGGCGGGATCTAATTAGTTAGATTTTGTGGGTGACAATGCAGAAAAATAAACTACAATGAAATTATAACAACAGCTGAAACCACAGTATTTGGCCACGTTCTTCTTCTTTTTTTTTTTGGAAAAAGATCCCTGTAAAATGCTCGGCTTTTCATTGCCTTTGAAAGTGGCTGTGCAGTTTGCGAGAGCCTGCAGACGCGCCGTAGTAAGTTCTCAAAGTGTCTCCCCTGTAACCTACAGGTGTGGGTACGATGCTGAAATGCATTTCTTTCCAGACCCTGTGGTCATTTCTTGTACTTTCCGAATGCTCCCATTAGCAGGATGCAGCGTACCAACAACTGCGTGGCGTGTTACGTAGGAGGAACCGCAACAAAGATAAACGACGGGGAGATTTTCTGGCTTCATGAGTTTTCTCCCCAGTCCGATCAGAATCTTGCAACTTCTCTTGGCCTGGTAAATGAGAAGCCTCAAATGAAATTACTAGGCAGAATTATAAGACAAACAAAAGTATTCCTTCATACACGGCATACTCAGGCTCTTTGTACCATGTTACTCCTCCCTAGAAGAGGATGTGGAAGCCAAATGGGCTCAAAAAGCAACTGTGCAAAGCCAGGAAAGAAAAGTCCAGTGCGTATCACGTCTGTGTCAGGAAATTCCAAAATTATAGAGAGCTGAATGCGGAGAGACTCTACCATGGGAAGGGTCACTCTGTGCTGTCCTCCTCATAATCTTTCCCTAAGCAGTCATTACGAGACACTGTCAGGGACAGGAGCAGAAGGACCTTTGGTCTGACTCCATACAGCTGTTCTCTTGTTCCTCTGTTCTTATTTTATTCCACCAACAGAGTCTATTTTTATTCTTCTCCCTAGAACTGTGGCCAGCACACTGGAAAGGACTTTACTAGGAATCCAGACTGCTGTGACCCCGTTTGTGGTACTCACAGGGACACTTATTTTCTTTCTTCTTCTGCACAGAGGAGCTCTGTCAGAGACGTTCTCTGCCTTCCCAACCTCAAGATGCTGAAACTCATTACGACCAAGAGGCAATATACTCATGGGCCTTGGTGATTTTCCTGTAGGCATCAAAACAACACTAGTGCCATAACAAGTAGTAGTTTGACACCTGTGTAAAAATTAAGGACGGCTCCTCACCAAAACGCGTCTGTCACCAGACACCTTATATTGAGAAATTTAATAAATGCACTTATTTGATTCACAGGAATGAAGCCTCTTAAAATAACCCCAGTGTTTAGGACTCCTTTCCTTTCTGCTGACAAGGATGTAACTGGAAAATATGAGCCTGAAAGTCATGGTTAAAATCTGTCATAAACGTCATAAATCTGTTCTGGAAAATGCCAAATAACTAACCTTCACACACTAAGTCCCCGCTCAATCCAAGCAAAGGACCAGGCTTAAATTCTGTTTCAGCCTTGTTTCCCATCTCATGTTTATGGAGAAAGCCCGTGTCTAGCAGGGAGCATCATTCATTATTGGATAAAACCATTTAGTTTTATTCTCAGAAGAGAACAGGACATGATGCTGACCTCCCCACTAGCAGCCTCCCAGGCCACTCAAGAAACAGATTGGTAGTGGGCTTCGAGTGTGCGCTGGGGATAGATTAGCTCCAGAAGGACTCTAGCTAAATTTTCTATTCTCCAGAACTGCACGGTGGGATTTAACCTCTGTGCTGTGGATGGTTCATGGTAGGACTGTCCAGGAATTCTGCCCGGTGCAGTGGGTGACACGTCTCGTGCCTGGGCATCAGAATACTCAATCAGGGAGGCGGCAGAGCGAGGGCTGGAAGCAGAAAGGGCTGAGGCAGACGAGTTGCGTGCTGAGCTGATCTCCATCCAGGCAATAGGTGGGCAGCACGATTCCCGTCCAGTCCCAGGTATGACCTGGCGCCGAGGCCAGAGCAGTCTTTGCAGCCCCCGAGAAGCGGAGGCAGAAATCACATTTCCTCAGTGTCCGCATGAGTGGCGCCGTGTGCCCGGGCCACAGGTCCCTGGCTGCGGTGGGCAGGCCTACTTAGCATGGATGGGTCCTGGCAGCGCTGCAACCTTCCGTCTAGTGCCAGATGAGATTTGTAGGAAATGCAACACAAGCTTTGAGAACCAATAAACACTGGTCCTCAGTCTCTACACAAAGTAATAGAGTCACCAAACACATGCAGCCTTCAAATCCCAGACTTATTCCAAATGAGCTGGAAATCGTCCTAAACCAGAACCTCAGCACTGGCTGTCTCCAAAATTTGCAGAAGCCTGGCAGCAAAACCATGGTTTTGATCTCTCTGGTAACTTGGCAAGCTCCTGTATCCAAACAACCAAATTTAGGAAAGCCTGGATTTCTATGTGAGCACTGCCCTTCTGATGGATAAATCCAGCCTTCCCTACTGGGTAAATTTACATATTGCTGATGTAAATTAGCCACAATGACTACATGACTATCAAATCAGCAAACCGCTCCGGTGTGCAACTAGTACTAGCAACAAATCAAGCCTCAAATGCCTTTGATCATGGATCTCAGTCTATTAGAGTACAGGTTATGCACCCCAGTGAAGACTCCTGGTGTGGCATTCTGCAGCGAATAAATACCACTTTTTGGTTGCTAACCTGTCTTCTTGGTATCTCGCCCAGGCAGAGGGCTCCCGTCTGGGCTTATAAGAATAAGCAGTTTGATTTGGAATTTCATAACATACTTACATGTCGCTCACATCCCTCTGTTGAGCTAAATTGATCTTTTTTCTTCTCATTTCCTGGGTAGATTGCATTTGGTCTATGAGTAAACACAGTGTAGCTGCCCCCTTTTCCCAGGCTTTCTAATGAGAATGTGCTGTCTGATCAGGTGCATGCACTCTGCTGTCATTTGCAGCCTGACCTGCGGGTCAGAGGTGATTTGAGCAGGCTCAGGGATGCATACAAATCACATCCTCTTGTCTGTCTGTTTTGTTGACTGGTTCTCCTCAGGGTCATGGCTATCTTAAGTAGCAGCCTGAAGGATAAAGTGCGCCCTGTCTGAGCTGTAAAACTTTGACTTTGGACCAATTGCATCTGACGTACAGCAGCATGAGGTTTGGTTTAGCCTTTGGATTCAGAACAAATCACTGGCTATCAATAGCTGATAGTGACATGCAGTTTACTGAATGTCCCCTTTTCTCTGGCAGCTGTATATTCTTTGGGAGAAACGGATGTGTTTTTAAGTTTCTGAGGTCATGTTTTAAATATGATGTTGCAAACACTCCATTAGAAAATAAGCGTAGCAAATAAATAAATAGCTAGAAAGTGTTATGCTGTTTCATGAGCTTGCTTTTGGGCTCCCAGGTGGTGCACGGTACGGCGGTGGGGGGGATAGATGTAAAATGGCATAAGACTGACCTACTCATGGAACGAAAATTTTTTAAGATTAGCACACTTACTAAAAACCACTCAGGAATGATACTGGGGAACAGCCATGCAGAATAAAGCACTCTGTGTCCCCAGGACTGATATACTGCAGGGAGTTTCTTTGCCACCGTGGTTGCTCTGGCACGGCAGCCCATACCCTGAGTTACGGGCACAGGAGCAAAGTGCCCTACTCACACCACCACGTTCTGCATGGACCACCAGCCCACCATCCCCATGCCAAACCTACCTCCATGAAAGCACTTGCTGGTGCAACAAACACCTGCTTATGCCAAACCCAACCAAGGGGGAAGTTTGTAAGGCCACCAAGCAGTCATCAAAGAGTTACAGCTCTCAGCTGGCATCAGCCGGGGCCAGATTCAGAGCAGTGACCTGGAAGCAAGAGGCTCTGTGTCACCCCCATGGGTTGCCTGGCCCCCTAACACTTCACTTATTAAAAGGCGACTCCAGGACCGTGTCAGTGTCCTTGTGCCTCTACAGTGTCATACTAAAAAATCCAGCCTGCCTTATATGTATGGAAGTGGATTTTATGCAAAAGGACCACCTTTTTATAGGTTAAAATTCTATTTATCCCATCTCTATTAATAGTTACATTACTTTTGTCAAGTTTTCATCTGTTTCATTTTCTCAGCTCTGCTATCACAGCACTGCTTCCAAAGTTTTGCCAAGTGTGTGCTGCAGAATTATACTGAGGGGTAGTTTGTGTTCTCATCATACTGTGACTTGGTAGAAAAAAATAAAAGGTTTTATTATCATTATTATTATTAAAGGTGCATAAGTGCCACTATAAAACCAGAATAGCTGAGGTGCCACTTTCAGGAACTACCATGTTACATTTGTCACTTTATCCACTTATAGAGGTTATCCAGGACTTATGAAGTTTTCATAGAGTACACGTGTAGGGCTCACAGGGTTGTAAATAAATAGCCCTGCCAAGCATTTGCCACCAAAACGTGGATTTTTTTCAACTGAGCAGCCTGATTATTTCATTGCTTCTTTTTTTTTCCACAAAAAGTTCTCCCCTGTCATAATAGAAAATTTAAACTATTGCATTAAAAATGAGACATTTTCCATTTTCAGCAAAATGTATTTCTGTTTTAGGTAGAGAAGGGTGAAAGACAACAATTTGCAAAAGTTAATCTCCTTTTTCAGACTGTTTATTAATAAAATGTATCTAGTCCAGTCTTAAACTATCATTAAATAATAAAATACTGTTAGTATACCAAAACTGGTGAAGTCGTGCTTGACAGGTCTCATCATATCTGAAGACTAGTCCCAAGATCTTTCAGGTCTCATTGAAATAAACAAAGTGTTCAACATACTGTAGAATTTCAGCCTTAATGATATCATATCTGTGAATTGTAAAGTGATGCTACAAGATGAAGAATTGATGGCAGCATAATAGGATATGTTCCTTCCCCAGCAAAATCCAACAGAGGATTGTAATAGTTCACCAGGGGAAGCAGGGTTAAAAACCTCTGACCCCTGATATCACATAAACATTGCCAAAAAAAATAAAACCCTTGATTGACAGTGAAATGCGTGACTACCTCGAGTCTGGTCTGAAATCTTTACTGATAATTACTGGGTTGAATGTTATGAGAAGTGGGCAAGAGGGGTATCAGCCACATGAGCGTACATACTCAGAGACCTGAGCATCTCTAATAAGAATTGATGTAGTGTGTCATTTGTAATTTAATCAGCAGCATTACATCTTGATAGTAAAAGGACTATCATGAACATTTTCACAGCAAAGTAAGATTAACACACACACCCTCCAAATCTCTGCTGCCTTAAAGTAATGTTCCAGTTGTGACAGGGGCTGATAAATGGAAGAAATTGCCAGTTTAAGCTGACACGCGACCTCCAGCTGATTCCACAGTGCGTAGGCATTTTGCTGCATATGGCACTTAGTGCCAAGCACTGGCCTGAGACGTTTTGTGAGCACAGGCAGAACAGCGCAAGCTCAGCGAGGAGTACCAGCCCTGATCCAAATTTTGGCCCCCCTTCTTTCCCACTGGCTATCCTATCCCACAGTCCAGGTCTAGATCCAGATCAGAACCTCTCACAGTCAGCTCCATTCTAAGCAGATGCCTATTTTTCTCATTTTTTGTTTATGAGTTTGGGAGCCATCTCCTTTCCCTTCATGGTCCCGACCTCTCCAACACATTCAGTACACCAGCATGCACCAGCCAGAGCTTCCTGACATGCAAGAGAAACTCCATGGATATCTGCAGGAGAAGATCTGGCCTAAAGCAGACACCTGGGAGCTAGTCATCTCAACTTCAGCTCTTCAATTTAGACTTCCACTGTAATGGAGGAAAATAGGCCCTTCTAGAGTCAATTTGAGTAGTGTAGCTGTCTAAAAACCCTAAGATGAATGGTTCTTTGAAAAGGTATGTTCCTTTTTTTTCCCCTCTGTCCAGAGTGAAGAAAGACCAGAGTCTTTCTGGTTAGGACATCTATGTTTAAGACTTCTGAAGTGAGGTGAGTTGAATCCCACGCTTGCTCTGTTCGGGACACCCAGTCTGCGGAGGAGACTGTCGGACGTGAACTCTCACAACATCTGTGTCAACATCTCTTTTAATCAAAACTTTAAGATTTCTCACCAACTGTGTCTGAATAATATTTTTCCTTTTTTTTTTTTTCTCCTTTTCTATTTTTAACAATGCTCAGTTGTGAGAGCTGAAAGAATTAGCAGTAAATTTACTCATGGGAAAAAACACATTATGACAATGAAGCAAAGGTCTCTAGTGTCTGCAGTCCCGCAGTGAATATGCATGTTCAGATGTGCATATTAATTGTCATTTATATCAGTGGCAAGAGGAAGAGAACAAATGGTGCATGGGCATCTGTTTTCAAATGCTTACCCAAGGTGCTGACTCACGTCCATAGGTCACCTGAAAGTAAAATTAGTCCCTTAGGATCCAAGCCAAATGTTGTGGGAAAATGTCCCTTCTCGATGGTCTTTGCAGTCACTCTTAGCGACTTTGGTTTTTTAACTCATTTCTCCATTTTTTTTTTGTACACAAATGTGACATAGCCTCATACAGATACTGTTTTCCCAGCCTTCTGTCTAACTATGCATCCTACCTCTGTTCCATTGTGGTTTTAGCCTCTTTCCTCTCTTCCACCAAAACAAGAAAGGTGTTTCATATCGCAGTTTTATCTTCCAGATCTGTTGGTATTGATCTCATGGCACAATCTGCTTCTTTTTAAGATGTGTTATTGTACATATCCTTTCAAAATTTCTCTCTTGTCACCCAGTAGCAATTAAACAAACATGCCAATAAAAACAAAACACCCGATACAAGGCAAAAAAAAATAATTTAGAATTATAATTTATCCAAATAACAAAGCTCTGAATTTCTGACAAACATTAAATTGTGATATAAAAGAACCTAAAGAAAGGCTAATGTTTTCCATTATGTTCTGTAGGCTGTTTTCAGGAAGGTTTTCTCCTGCACCTACAGCTTTTGGGGTAATGTCAGGGCAAAACCCACATGTAATTCACAAAGTGAGAAGCGTTAATTGTTCTCATACATCTTTTGGTTAAAACCTCTGCTGTAATCAACGAGAACTTTGACTTCCTCACAAAGGCTTAAAAATGTCACTTAATATCAGTTTCCATTGCAGTGTATTTCAGGACTGGTCGTTTAACAATTGCTCTCCAGGAGAATTACTTATTTCTTGTTTTATTTGTGTGAGGAGCTCTCCAGTGTGACAGGTCCATGAGAAAGTGAACCCAGCAGAGGAGCAGGTGGTCTGCTGCTCCTATGTTATTGCCATTATGTTGCCTTTGTTAAATTACTCCATAAACCCAAGTTTCCTCATTGCCATTTGTTAAATTTGCCTACCTCCACTCTGTGAGTACAGATAATCAGTCAAACCTTAATTGGGGTGTATTTAGATCAAAGTATGCAGCCAGCGTTTGCTCCCAGTACCTGGGTTGCAAATGATAGTCACATGAGTGGCTTGCTCTATTGGACGTGCTTTTTGTTTAACCATGATCATTGCTGGCAGGCGGCTTTTTGTGTGAGTGAAAAGCCCTTTAGAATTCCTCTAATTCTGACAAAGAAACTGTCTTTGGGAGGAGAAATTCAGTATTGCCTTCTTGCATCTGAATAGTCTTTCAGCTCTATATTCACAGCAATATACTTAATATCCGCAGACAAGAAACAGAAGGTTGGGACCGATGTGTACTTTTATTTGATCCATTTCTAGCTTCTAGAAACTATTGGAAGTTTGTCTTTTTACTGGTTAAGGAGATATGTGTAAGTTTTCTTAGTATAGGCATGAATTTCTCTTGAAAAGTATTGCAAAAACACTTTGCAGCAAAAATCACATCGGTTGTCTCTTTTTTATTTAAGAAGGAATAAATCAAAGCAAGGCTTGGGTAGGGATAAGTGATACATTGATTTGCACTGCTCCTCTGAAAGGGGTGGAAAATGTTTATGGAAAAATTTCTATTTTTTCACCTTATTTCTGATCTAATTGCTGGTTTAATCAGTTGTTTTCAGACGGGTTAAATTGCCTTTATTTATTACCTTTTATGTCTTTCACAGAAGGTCTCTGTAGACAGGTCCTGATGCTTCCACTGTCTTTAGTGGCACTGTTTTATATTGTCTTTTATTTATCCGTCTTGTGGTAACACCTGAAGACCCCAGCTGAAGTCAGAGTCCTGGTACGCTGAAAGCTGCGGAGAATAAAAGATGATCCGTTCCCTGAAGAGCTTATAGTTTTACCAAGTCAGCAAGACACACGCTATGATAAATTTTGACCTCACCAGCATGAGCAAAACCTCTACAATTAGATTTTGGCACTAATAACGCTTGGGCTTTGGTTGAGCAGAGGCGGACGCAAGCGCTAAATTTTAAGTCATGTTGAGCAGCCCCGTTTAGTTCAAAGCAAGAAGGACGTATGCAAAGCTGATGATAAATCTTCCAGGGCAGAAGGTTAGGTTGTGTGACCAGGCCATTGGCCGGTGGAGAGGGAAAGCTGTCGTTAGGGACAGAAAGTTGACCTGCTCTTTGGATTTCTCTACATTTGAATGCTTAGTTAACAAAGCACAGATTTAGTATGTTTAAAGAGTCAATGCGGAGAAAATACTGTAAAGTAGCTCTGTTTTCCACAAAATTCCTCGCAGACCTTATTGTAAAGGAACTTTGCAAAGAGTAAAGGCCACTTTTGAAGCAACATAAAGGCCACTTTTGTCAGTGAAATAACTTGCTGGACTTTTTCCCCCCAGATTTGTATAGAGCACTGGTTCACATCAGGGTCTGAAAAAAAATTAGTTTTGATTGTATATACATACATACAAAAGGGTAAACAGTCTGAATAAAGCCTTTTGTACTGGATTAGTGTCTTAGCTCTTTAACCCAAGCTGCAGGTTTGGGATGTCTTTGTTCGGTTAGGTTTTTGGGGCTGACCAAACCGGGTGTGTTTGAGTTTCATTCCTCACCCTTTTGAGGTCTGTAGGGCTGATTCCTTGCATTCAATGCCAGCAGTACTGTAAGTGCCCGATGCTTTATTCTCTAAGCTATTCATCCTTTCAACCTTTGGCTTTTTTTCCTTAATCCATCTACCTTACTGAGTTTTCAAGTCAAGTAAAATGTTAAACATGTGCTTCAAGCAAGAGCAACACAGAAATAGCAGAGTACGTGCCAAGAATTTCTGACCATCTAGTCTATTTGTTCTTTGTATGTGTGCGTATAAATATATATGTATATGTGTCTATATGTGCATGGGGGTATATGGCTGCACCACAAAGGATGGATCTACCATGAGGCAGAAGTCACGCAAAGCACATATTCCAAATGACTTTATACAGAGAGAGGCAAAATAAACACATTTTAGCAACTTTTCTCTAATATCAAAAACAAGTAATTGCTCTACACCACGAATATTTTTATGGAGAATTCAAATGCTTAATGCTGCTTGTCTGAAGCCTTGATGACTTTTTTTTTTTGGCTGCAGGGGACAAGAGGCTTACACACATGCCACTACTTCAAAGATTTGCCTTCTATTAATTTTTTACTTAAGCTTCAGAGTGTTAAATTGTTCAATTTAAGCCGTGAATACATTTTATAAGATCATCCTAGCCCACCATTTTTCCCAAAATAGAGAAGTTCAGGATATTTGGCAGTTTCACCTCCTCACCAACTCCGTGCAAAATATATATGAATAATCTCTTTGAACCTCAGCAGCTTGCGATATAGAGAACCACAAGTTCAAGCCTTAGTCTTTCCTTAACGATGGAAATAGACTGTTCTAAAAATAAGTGCTGAATTTGATGATTTAGATAAAAAAAAAAAAAAACATGCACATCATAAATAGAAACGTGTTTTAAGTTTTCCAATTGGAAATTAAAAATAATGGGCTATTTTCCATTTCCTTGTGGAGCTTTCATGAGCTGAATCAATATAATGAAATGTTCTAGTCAGCAAAATAAATCAAGAGCCTTTTAGTGTTTTTATCATGAGAGATCCCCAGTGGGGTGAGGGAGGAGAACAGAAGAGATGGCATGACATTATGCAACTGTCCTACATCAGAGCACGAGTCCGGCTGCTGCCGCTGAGCCGGATGCCGCCCCTGCTCAGCCGAAGCCGGGAGAGGGATGAAAACAAGCACTTGCCAAGAATGGGGCACCCTGCCCCTAATCTGTCTCAATTATAAAGAAAAAAAGGGGGTCCATTGATCTTCTGTGTTCCCACCATGACTCGACACCCTCTGCTCACGCATTCTGGGGGCTGAGAGCGTGCCTGACCCTATTCCCCCAAAGCCAACAGAAAGGATTCCCCCCCTTACCTCTGTGAGAACTGTACCAGGCTGAAATGCAGAATCGAGGCACAGTTCATGGTGTGCTTCAGGTGGGACCCACAGCAAGGCTGCCGGAGCAGCGCACTCGCCACACCGTGACTTTGCCATGGGGACTCCCCCTCCTCACCACCAACTGAGACCTGGGGGCTGCTTGCCCACAAACACTGCTTAGCTGGAGGGCCTGGAAACACGTCACCAGAAAACCACCTTAGCCAAGGGTTTGACATCACGTTGCATTCTGCAGGAAATTTTTGTGTTTGTGCTTTTAGAGAGAAATCCTTCTATTTCAGATTAAGAGCCTTTGCCATTGGGTAAAAGAATGGTAGAACAGCACACGGGCAGCTGTCAAAGAGCAGAGCTACACACACAGTGCAAAGCCACCTTCTTGCTAACTCCATGGTAAGAGTTCCCATTTCACAGGGTGTTTCATGCTGCTTTTAGGGAGATTTTCATCTGAAGCCAAAGGAATTCTGGTGTCAAAAATTGCTGTCCTAGTTCATCCCAGCATCCTTCTGCAGCCAGCTCCACTTCCAGGGCAGGATCAGACATCCTGAAGGAAAGATCTCTGGGACATCAGCCATAAACAGGTCACTGCAAACACTTGGGCACCCACGCTCTGAACCAAAGTATTAGGGAGGAAGAAGGCTAGAGCTGTGAAGAGGCTGCTGACCTATTTCTTTCTATGAACAGTTTCATTTGGTGCTTTTAGGCCTCTCCAGCTGGCAGGGACTGTGGGACAATAGAGCTTCAGACCTAGAGCGACTGGCAGTAGACTCAGGACTTGGGGAAACTTGTGCCCACTTTGCTGGAGATGTGGATAACGTCATCCTGGAACAGAAACACAGAGTGCCCCGTAGCACAGGCAGGTGCTTAGCCAGACTATCTGGAAGCTTGCCACTCCTGATTGCTGCTTCAGAGCAGACCATTTCAAAGCTGTAGCAATGGAGATATGTGCTGCTATCAAGAAAGTGCTATTATTCTTGCTAATAAGAGTAGATGATATATAGAAGACTATCAATGAGCGTGGACTCTTGGATTCCCAAAGGCTAATGCTACCCAAGTAAATTAAACAACTTAGATGAAAATCCTCTGGCACTGAAACTTGATTGTCTGAACCATTAAATTGCTAGAAGGGTCCTTGGCACAGTTTTAACCCAAGCCACCTAGTGCTCTCCCAAGCAATTCCTGGACATGCTACAGAAGTTAGGTGAGTCCAGAGACCATTCCCATTAGGCAGTCTGTGCATATATGGACTCAAGCTGTTCCAGGCCAGCTGGCCAGAAACCAGCTGTGGGCAGATTTAATTCACCCATATAGATGCAGCCAAAGTGTACTGAGGTTATTAATACATTTGTTCAGTGTCCCAGGCACACAGACTTGGGACTCCATGAGCAGATTAGGGTATATCTTCATCATGCTGCAAGGCTCATCATAGAAGAGTCGCTGGTACTGAGACGTTTCAGTAGTCTGGAAATCATTTAAAATATTAGCAAAACAGCTAGCATCAAGTCAGACCAAAGAGCCACCTGACTGAGGAGCATGTGCCCAGCAGTGGCCAGAAGGGGATGTCTAGGGAGCAGTATGAAAACAGCACGAAAGCCCTGTTGTAGCTCTCCTGAATCCCAGCAATCTGCAGTTTAGGTATTTGATACCTTGGGATCTTTCAATCTTGAGAAATACCACACTGTCTTCCACACTGATAAAAGGACCTTTTTGCCTATATTTATGGGCAAAGGAAGAACTGGTATTCACGTAGCACTATTCTGGAAGAGCCAGGTTGAGTTCTGCTCCCCGGGCTTTCCTGGAAGCTCTTTCTGCATATTCTGAGCACTTTCAGAGTGGCAGTGCAACGTGCTTTAGGAAGACAGACAGGTAGATGGAGGAGGGATGTTTAGCCTGCAGGCTACTAAAAAATATGTGCTCCCCCTGATAGTTACTGTGTGCTGGTTTGCACTCCAGCTGAAAGGATGAAGGGAAAGCTGGTCACCTCCTACTCCTTTTCCCACTTGACAGCTTGTTCAGCTGAATGTTGTACACAGCAATGAAGAGGGCTTCTAGAAAAGAGTGAGGAACACATTTTGCTCTTAATGTTGATCTAATAGACACACGGTTAATGAGTAAGGTACTGGTCATTTTGTGGGGAGGAGCTCTTCCTATGCATCAAATGGGGCTCCTGCAAGACTGTGTATGAGATATACTTTAGTCCATATTTGGATTTTATGGCAGTGAGCCTGGACATTTTAATGAATTGCTCAAGAGACATATCATGAATATAAATCCAATGTCAATTAATGTTCTTTTAACTATTGACAGCAGGGAGAAATAGTGAGCTGTATGTCAATACATTAAGCTAGAATCTTTTAAAAACCTAAAAATAAATGATGTGCAGATAAGTTTGTGCCTTTGAGACCACACAAAGCAATGCAGGTGGGAAGCTAATGGATGTTCTCTGCTTAGAGGACAGTAAAAGAGCTTGTGTCCATTTGGAGCATCCCAGGGCTCCCCCACTCCTTGCTGCTCAGTCGCAGGAATATTGATTGGGGGGTGTGCCCCAGAATATGGCAGTGTGACAAGTCTGGACTGTCACTACTCCCGAAGGCTGAGGCTGAAAACCACCAGGGTGGTCTGCTTGCCTCTCAGACATCCTTATGAGCCTTCTCTAACTCTTCCCTGTCCTTTTCTTTCCCATTCACTCTGCTTCAGAAGACATCCTTGTATTCCTCCGTCATTTCACCCTTCCCTTGGATGTGTGTGTGGAATGTGTGAGAGCTGTCTGAACACATCTTCTCCTCTCTGGGTTCATTTTCCCTCTGATGCAAAGCAAGACTATGAGCATCCCAGTCCATGGTCACTGCTGTGTCAGCAGCTATACTAAAATCCAAGCAGCTTTGTCCCTGAATTTTAACCTGGTCATGCAAACAATGATACAATTTTGATTTTTTCACGCAAGTGGGAATGCTTCTTCTTCTCAGGTTTTAGTCAGCTTGGTAAGCTGGGACAGAGATGTCAAAAGATCCCCCATTTTGGTAGACCCCCTGAGCTGTCATAAGAAAGAAATGTACATGGAAAGGGAACAGAGCGGCCATGGCAACTTTTGAGGATGGAAAAAAATGCCAGGTGTAATGGGGTTGTTAGGGGCTTGGCTAGCTGAAGAGAAGCAGCAGAAACCAGCCACTAACTGTATGTGTGTTTCTGCAAGCTGACCTTCCTTTGAAGGGTTCTGCAGCACAGCATCTCCCCCAAAGGAAAGAAGAGTTCTGCAGAGAGAGGAATGAGAAACTAAGAAAATCTGCCTTGCTGTTGCGTGCCTGGTGCCTTCTCTCTGCTGCGGGAACAGGAGTCAGCTGCATGCCAGATTAGGGCACATCCTCTCACTTACATTCTCACATTTTAACAAGCACAGGTCAGCAGAAGATGCAGCATACAATAACCTGCATCCCACAGCAGCCCAAAGGGAAGGGCCTCAAAACCTCTCTGGAAACCTCTGCACTGTAAGATGTGGCTCGTTTAGCTCATTGCACCACACATCAGCTCGAGGCTGAGGGCACTGATGAAGCTGAGAGCCAGGAAAATGGTTCTAAACTTTTTATCTGACACCACAGTCGAAGTGGCCATCCTTCAAACCACCTGCCTTGGAACACACATGGTATTCCTAACTGCCTACCACTACTTTCGATAGTACCAGGCTCACAGGGCAGAGAAGGGACGACAATAGCTACCGTGACAAGAGTAAAGAGTAGGAAATTCCAAGTTGCATATGCATTTTCACTGTATTTGTCTTTTTATCTGAACAACTTCTGTTTTCCCTGTAAGATCTAGCACAGAATTAAGAAAATATTGCTTCCACTTTTATTTCTGACCTTCCTGAAAGAAAGAAACTTGTATTCCATATTTACCACAAATGATTGTTTTTTCTACTGCACTTACATTTTATGTGCCAACCAGTCCAAGCTGTAGTTTGGGGACCTACTGGATCTCCAGGCCTCTGCCAGCTTTTGGGTTCATCAAATCAATAAGCTCTGGCTTCCAAAACCAGTCTCCTGGCCTGCATCATGTTCAGCCCCACCGGGATGCACGGGGGCGAGCAGAGAAACCCTTGGCAGCTAGTGGCCACGTACCTAACACAGCAACAGACCTTCTGAGGACTGGCAGAAATCTCGTCAGCCTCTGGAAGAGAAACCACTCCAAAATCCTGAACACCCTCACTTTCATGCCTTGGGGTAACCAGTTTTGCAGTGATTGAGGGGGCAGGGTATCCTTATCCCCCCTGCAGAGTGAGAACACAGTGAATTTGACTTCTGAGTAAACAGAAGCAGGACAGCCCAGAGATCCCAAAGCAGCACTCACTTCTAACGGAAAAGGTGACTCCCACCAGGATAAGTCCATGGCGGGACAATAAAATGGAAGGGAAGGAACCTTCTAAGCAGCAGGAGGAGCAAGTAGATGTGCAGTCTAGGGCGATGGGGATGGGGATGGGGATGCAGGCATCCCTGAGGTGCTGAGGGCAGGTCCGTCTCCATGGGTTTCATCATGTGCAGTAGAATATCAGATGATTTACAACTGTGACAAGGTTGCTTGTGGGCACACAGCATTTTAGAAAGAAAGAAGTTAACTCAAAAGAAGTGCCACCCGTAGAGCAGTCCTGAGGTACCATCCTCAACACTCGCTGTTTGATTTTCTGCCTCAGTTTTCTTATCTGTAAATAAGTTTAATATTTAATTCAGCCATGTTATTTAATTGGTTGATAGTTTTAGCTTAGAAAGTTAAATGCTATGTGCGTTTTTCTTAACTTTGCTTACCATTAGTTTAGCTGCTACTTTAATGAGTGGCCCTAAGCCTTTTCTGTGAGCAGTATCTAAAACCAGAGCTCTGCCAGTCTTTAAGTGATGGGGGACATTCTCCTGACGGTCCCTATCAGAGCAGGGGGAAATCTCATTTTCCAGGACGGTCTCTGGCCTAGGCCAGGGACTGGGGCCACACAGGATGGTGCCCCCATCAGCAGCTGGGTTTAGTCCCCATGCAGGCTCAGGGAAGAAGTCCCATGTAAAATGAGACTAATGGAAGCAGTAAAGCAGAGAAAGTTTCTTTCTGCTCTTCTGTCCCTGGTGCTGGTTAGTGCAGGGACTTCAGTGTAATATTATTATAACATTTTTTACAGTAGGAATTATAATTGAAATTTGTTATGTATGAGGATAACTAAAACTCGATCATTTCACACTCTTCAGTCCATGCCTGAGGACATTTTGGGGTAAATAGATTGCTTGGAAACAGCCAGTGACTACAGCTAAAATTACATTTTACCAACTGAGCTGAATGGCTTTTTAATTACAGCACTGATGTCCGCATGCTGTCACCACCGTCTAATACTAAGATGGTATTGATTTGATTTTTAACTTTGATGCACCAGGGGAAAAAATGCAGAGTAGGACTTTTTTCTGAAATCCTTTTTTCCAAACTAGTCAAGAATCCCAACTCTAAAGTGATGGGTTATTTTTTGTCTGTCTCCTTTTTAATTTGCTTGTGCCTGGGTCCAGCTTGAATATTGTTACCATCCACCTTGAATTTGTTTAGTTGTATCAAACATTTTGAAATAAAAATTTATAATTTCAAGGTACTGGTGAGCCTCAAAAACAATGAGATATGTGGCATACATACAAATGTGATATGAAATAACTGAAATAGCTACCATGCACACATATCAGAAAGCCACAGGCATCTGCATAGTCGCAATCTCTTGTGATAACGCAGTCTTACTGTATTAATTTCCTTCAAAAGCAACTAGAAATGCTTTCAAACCAAGATGCCAAGCATTTTATAATTTATGAGAAAGTAATTATTTTTAAGGAAATATTTTGTACCTTTACTACAGCTGTGACTGGTCACTGAGTAAAGTGCTGCTTTGGGCAAGGGAGTCTGGTCCTTTGTGAATGCAGAACTTTTTTTCTTTGTCTAGGGAAAAATTACAAAGACTTGCCTAGGATGAAACTGTAGTTTGCAAAAAGATTGCTCCATGAGCTGAGCGGGTGCCAAGGCCAGAGAATAGCTCTTCTTGGGCCACTCTGCTCCACAGGGAAGAGACAAGTAGCTGCTGCCCCACAGGCTCCTCCACATTCAACTTACTTTGGCTCAGAAGAAGAGCTAAAGGAGGCAATTTCATATCTGCATGTGAATATAGAGTAATATTGGTCTACATAGGTGTTTTAGGACTAGAAAGAGTGGACTTGATCTGTAATCCTTTTAATTTGATGGGCCTCTAACTACTGACTCCCGTGGGTTTGGAATTACATTTGCACAAGCACTGTGGAAAAGGTGATCCATTTACCGTGCAGGTGGGATACTGGTCTGTACAGGTATTCCCTATGCGTACAGCTGGGAATACAGCTGACATCATCAATATCTGAGCTAACAATAAAGAGGTAAATGAAAGTATATTAACTGCACCCACTGCATAGCCATAAAGGCAAAGGTCCATTTGAGATTAACAAACAGCCTTTCAGTGAGCACGGGACTATAATTCATGTCAGGGGCTCTGATCTTTGATGAGTTTATGAATGAAAACAAAGCTCAAGTGAACGAATTACGGACATGATTCACTCAGTTGTCTCATACACTTTTATGGCCTTTTAGTGTCTTCACTTGCCAGGAGGATGGGATGCTGGGTGGCCTCCAAGAGCCCTTTAGTTGAGCTCTGGCTTGGTTAAAGGCTCTCGATGTGTCCTTAGGAAACTCACTTTAATATGCCTCATCTCTCTGCTTCCCATGTGTAAAACAGGGATGATAATTTGTGTCGTTTGTATGGAGGTTACCTGAATGTCAAATCCAGTGATGAAAAGTTCTGCATTGTTAAAAAGTTGTATTTCCCCTTTCATCAGTAGAAATACTCTTAATTACCCCATCGAATATGCAGCTATGTATATCTGCCATTTCCAGACTAAAAAGCTCTGTCAAATAATCAAGAAAATATGCAAATAGAGTCAAAAGAACAGGGAAGAATGAGAACAACCCAAGAGAGAAATGGCCATGGCACCCCACTCTAAATCTCCCATCCCAAGGACCTCATGCAGAAGGTTTGGCAGGAGTCAGGAAAAGAAAAGGGAAGAAAGAATTTAGATTTTTATGACAAAAACATCTTCACACTTTTTAGGGTTCATAATTCCAGCTTTTTTACCACCATCTACAAGGGCTAAGAACTAAATGAGAAAAAACAATGATTCTCATGAAATTGCCTGACTGCCAAATCTGGACCTCTCCAGAGTGTACCAGATGCTGCAACACACAAAAAAACCATGTGCAACAATAGCATGAGGTGTTTACTGTGCTGCTAATGAAAAAATCTTGCATGCACAAACAGAGCAGGCTTTGGGTTGTTTTCATTTTTGCCGGGGCTGAAGTCAGGAGTAAGGGAGCGGGTAACCCATTCCCTGAAAGCTTTCCTTTCCTGCTGCTCTTTCAAGTAGAGTTTTGCCCCAGGCTGACTGATCTTGCAAACCCAGCTCTGTTTGAGATAGCTGATTTTATAATGGATATTAACTAAAATTTCACCCTGTAGAAATTACAGTAAATTCCATTACCTCTGTTAGGACCATTACCAGCGCTTTGTACATATTATTTCATAATGTGTATGCTCGTCACTTACCATACATTAAAACAACCTCTTAGCAGCACATTTTGAGAACTCTGCCATCTTTTAGAATGCTGGCAAAATGAAGGCAAAACATGGGATATATGCAGATATGTAGCCTCTGAAGGGTTAATGAACAATGAGGAATTTGTGTATAGCTCATTAATTGTTATATTGCATCCCTTTATCTAAATTGTTAGTGGCCTGCTTAGTCAATTGAAACACATTACTTTGATATTAAAGCTGCAATCAAATTCTTTATTCTTGTGCATGTTCTACTTGAGAATACAAATCCTTCAGAACAGGGCAGCCAGAATTATCTTGAAAAGTATTACAATTCAATAAACCATATGCTCAAAAATAGAGACATCAGGTCAGCCAAATATCCTGGGCACTAACTCGGTGGCTCTGACTTGCCCATATAAGCACACCTATTTGAAATACTGTATGGAAAAGCCCGACAGGGTTTGGACTCAGATTCTGGCCTTGTGTTCAAGGAAAATGAGGAGGATAGTTCCATGCCAGCCCATCGCACAAAATTAGTGTCACTGTGCAACTGTAACAGAGCCCTCCATGGGGAGGGTAGTTATTGTGGATCTGTGATGTGGTACATGGAGGCTTATATTTGTTACATAAGCCCCAGAGCATCCCACCTAATTTATGATGCTCTGTGAGGCATAAATGCTCTAAGCTTCTTCTCTAGACCATGGAGTGAGATAAGCACTTTGAAACCTCTCCAGACCCTAGCAAGGCTTAATCGTTTTGACAAAATGCCTTTTTCACCTCAATGGGGATAGAACCGTTGCAGTGTGGACACACTCCCAAATTAGGCATCTCCATTAACTCCCTAAAATAAAGGAGAATGAGCCCTTAATGCCCAGGCAGCCTAACCATGTTTCAGAGCCCCACTGCATTTGGCTTGAGCAGGACCAACCCAAGGGTGAGCCCTGTTGCAAGCAGTGTGAGTGGAAGAGAAGAGGAAATAGATGGGGCAGATCAGAGAGAAGAAGGGAAATAAGGAGCACCAACGACGAGCAGAATTGGTGCTAGACACCTACGTTGTCATCACTGGGAGCAGAGTTCTAAAAGAGGAGGAGGAGAGCAGTGGAACAGCATTGCAGAGCGGGGAGAGGGTGCAGGAGCCCCATGTGGCGCAGGCACCTCCTCAACCAAAGCCTCCTCCGTTTAAATGAGTATATATATCTGTCGTCCACGGGGCTGGAGTTGGTTTGGAGTTGCAGAGGTGTCTTCAGATGTGGGGGTCAGGCAGCAGGGTGACAACATTTCTGATCTTGGACACAGGGAAGGGTGGAGATGCTTGGTGTAAGTGTGCCTGTACGCTCAAATGTACACTCCAGCAGTGAAAACACGGAGTCCCGTTGGGTGTGTTGGGGGTTGAAGTGCACCATTTATAATGTTTCTATCACATCTTATGCGGCGTGGTTTCCTGCGAGAGCCAGCAGGACACAGAGCCCCCCTCCTCTACTTACCCTGCCAGTTTATAACCCACCGGCATCCGTGTGCACATGTGTACATATGTGTGCGTGTTCATGTGGGTGTGTGAAATGCTGTGTTACTGGGGACAAATAACTATATAAATGGGGAAAATGGCAGAACAGTGCAGCAGAAGAACAATTATCTATATTAATATTCTGGTTGTTTCTGTGGCAAGTGGAAGTGAAATAGCATTTTTTTATCAGAACTGTCTTTCTGTTTTTCAAGCCATTCTCAACAAGGTTCACAGAAACCTCTACTTCTATAAACATTGTATGCTCTTGCATTTTAGCTTTTTTTTTTCCTGTTAATATGACTCAGCTATTATTAAGAAAGATTATGTAGTGGGTAAAGGAATGTTTAAAACTATTTTGTTGATTAAGTTAATTTGTTTACTGGATATCAGTTCAAAATCAGGTTTTCTAAAATGTACTTTCCACTATTAAATTTGCTGTTATCAACTCAAATAAATCAAGCCTGACTGCAACCTAAGGAAAACAAATGCTTGAGCATTGTTTTAAAACACATACTAACTAGCAAGCTCAGTAATGAGGAGATGGTGCCAGGAATGCCAGGATATCATCTTCTTACTATGATTCAACTTGAGGTCGGTGACATTGATATAACTTTGACTTCAAGAGAGGAAATATTTCATAGTAAACAGAGCAAGAATGAATCCCCTTGGAATAGTAAAGGTACAAATTGCTTTAGTTTTCATTTCCGTTGTGCTAAATTTGTATTTCATGTGTGGGATTGTAATTGATGACTGCTTACTTGTCTGGATGAAGAAGGATGAAAAAAATACATTCTGATTGTCAAGGTTGTTTGTGTTAGTGGCTAAAATAGTAGACATCATGCTGAAATCTCTGTAAACAGCACACAAGCAATTCTTTTCTTCTTAAGCAAAACAGAAAAGGAGAAAAGAAGCTTCCAAGCCAAAAATATCCTTGTATCATCTGGCTGACATCTGGGAGTGCGATGTACAAATTTTCCTGGAAATATGATTTGTATCAGCTAAGCAAACTCCGGTGTACCAGCCAAAGCATTAGATCTTCACTAAAGCTTTGAGGGATTTGAGGAGATTTTAACACCAGGTATCCTAATTCCCTTTCTACCAAGGTTCACAGTTAAAACCAAAGAGGTTTCTTCCATAGCATTTCTTGGTAAATACTGTAAAATCTGTAATTATTATTTCCACATGCCAATTTCTCAGCTCTTCCAAAAACTCCCAATTGCCTCTCATTATCTGAGATAGTTCCACATCTAAATTTCCCCTGATCCCTTACAGACAAGATTATGTCCCAGTTAGCAGTGTAATTCATTAACATTCTCTGTGTTGTAGAGAAAGCAAAAGCAAAACAAAGCCCTCTCCAGTTAACATTATTTTCACATCTTTTGAGGAAGAGGTGGAGTTCTTGCTTTATTTGTTTTTGCTGAGCTTTTATCTTGGTCACTGTTCTCTCATGAGAATTCCAGTGAATTGGAAAAAGAAAATACAATTTTCTTCTCCTATATAGCCTACGAGCATGATCCACCTTCAACATTATTTTGGACATGTTGGGTTTTCGGTACTATAGCAGAGCAAGTGACTGAGACTCAGGATACTTGAATTTTATCCTGCCATTGTCTTGGAATTGCCTTGAGGAAGTGACTTTCATTTGGGAGTGAAAGCCATCAAGTCTGTCTAAGACATTGTGGTTGTCAGAGCCTGATGAGTTAATGAAAGGGAAAACACAACACCGAAGTTGGTGGCAAAGGACTCGGATCAGTGACCCAGAGACCTGTTCCAGTTCTGCCTTCTTATTTTGTTTATTAACTCTGATTACAGCTAAGCCAGAAACTGAGTTTGTATTATCTTATTCAAGAGCAATTAAATCAGCTTAAATTTGTTTATGGAAGAGTAGAATCCATCAGAAACCTATGTTTCATTTCAGGAAAGAAAATTTGTTTCATTTCATTTAAGGAAAAAATGTCAAGTAATTCCTTTAGGGTCGGTTTCCAGAGCCCATAATAAAACACTTGTGGTACTTAATGGGAAAATTATATATAATTGGGAAATATTATGTATAATTGAGGAACATTTGGAAGAGAAAGGAATCTAGGAAGGATCAATAGCACATCTCTTTTTACTCTGAACTGAACCGAATTTGCAGTTTTCTAAACTCACCCTTTGTTCTCCCTGCTGCTGGTAATGTGTGATGTATACAGAGGATCTCAGCTGCTCTTCTCAGCTGACCACACTATTTATTCTAATATGGGCAAGCTGAGTGTTTGCAAGTCTCAAAGGAGGGATGACAGAGAATGCCCACTTATAGGCATCCTGATCCCTAGGGCACTTTGGGGTAAATCCACTTTATTCTGTAGATCCCTTCCCTTCTGCAGATCTGTAGGGTGTCTCACTGTTGCCTCAGAGTGACATCTTGACCCTGATCCAAGAAAGTACTATATCATATAAGAAACCAACCATACGCTTTAAATTAAGCACAAGCTAACTGGTTTACTGGATATAAGCATTTGTGGGTTTTGACCAACTGCTTTTATTTACCTTAATAAATAGCCTTAATAAAACTCAGCTAGGCTGTGAACTACTCCATCTGAAGAAGAGGTGTTCGTGTTTTAAGCTTGTGTGTGGGCCACACAATTGTCATGGATCCCATGCCATGTGAAAGAAATGCAAAAATAAAACCCTTATATGCTTTTCCTGTGCTCCATCATACACTTCTCCATTCAGTTCATTGCCCTCACAAGCTCTGGGAGCTCGGTTTGCCGACTGTTTTCCTCGTGGTATCCCATACACCCTGATGCAGACCACTAAAGGTGCTGCGTGACACACGTGGGTTCCTGCTCGGACTGCAACAGATCCAGATCTTTTTCTCTGACTAGTGTTTGCCTGAAAGCCTTTGCACCCTCAGTTCACAAGCCTGCAGCAGACAGCCTGACAGCTCGGCCACTGTCCACCCTAGATATTTGAACTCTCATAACTTGTAAGTATTAACTTAGGTTACAGCGTCAGAGAAAACTGTGGTACCACTTCTCATATTGACAGTGGGTGGGTTGTGATTGTTTTGTGGACTGAACAGTGGCAGAATTTCTCCATGCTTTTCCATGCAGCATTACCTTTGTTGCTGGGATGCGGTAAAACAACAGCAAAGACTTCCACCACTGAGCACCATCCCCTCTTGTTCTCAGGCAACCACACACTCTGGCTCACAGGGTATGCACCTGAGAAACCGTAAGGAAAATATACTTAAGTAGGTCTTTCATCCTTCCTGTGTCTTTTGTCCTTTGCATGTCCCAAAAGGACTCCACTTGCTGTAACTAGAAAAGGTCCAAACTTCCTAACCTGTGGCCTTTGCAAAACCATTGCATGTCAGTATCTACGTCTGGTCAACCAGCAGGTCTGACTCCAATTATTAGAGGCTGTTGGCTTTTGTACTACCTGTCCTGGTTTCACCTGGGGCAGAGTTAATTTTCTTTCTAGTGGTTGTTGTGTTTCAGATTTGGTATGAAAGAAATGTCAATAATACATATTGTATTTGTATTGTATATCCTCATAGCGGGTGGAGCACCTCCCCTATGAGGACAGGCTGAGAGAGCTGGGGTTGTTCAGCCTGGAGAAGAGAAGGCTCCGGGGAGAC
>JAOXNO010000024.1:78798921-78837606 GCA_028565335.1 Limnodromus scolopaceus | reverse complement strand
AAGGCCAGGCTGGATGGGGCTTTGAGCAACCTGCTCTAGTGGGAGGTGTCCTTGCCCATGGCAGGGGGGTTGGAACTAGGTGATCTTTAAGGTCCCTTCCAAATCTAACGATTCTATGATTCTATGATTCTATGGTTTTAGCTTTTCCCAGGTGATATTTATAGTTTTCAAGAACTTTTTTTTTCAACTTCACAGAGAAGCTGAGAAGAAACCTAGACAGAAGGATGGAATGGCTGATGGAATACTCCGTACCATAGACATAATGCTCAGTATAAAAATGGGGTTAGCCAGGGGTGGTTACTTGCAGTCACTGCTCAGGATGGTGCCAATCCTCTAGAAGGTGAAAGTGATGTTTGTCATTATTTTTATTGTTATTATTATTAATATTTTGCTTTTCTGATATTTTTCTATTAAACTGTTTTTATCTCAACCCACGGATTTTTTTTTTTCTTTTCCCCTCCTTTTCTCCCTCTTCTCCCTACCCTACTGGGGGGAGAAAGGGGGACAAGTGAGCAGCTGTGTGGTCCTAGCTGCTGGCTGGGGTTAAACCACGACACGACCGTCTTCTTCTTTCTAGCTTTTTTTTTTTAAGGAAAAAAAAAAGTGTATTTCCCCCTACACACACACACAGAGTCTTCTAGTGGCATCGTAAAATACGCTTTTCTGGACTCTGTGCTCTTATAATGTTGTTTCAGCTGATAAGTGTTAGCAAGAAGCCAATACAATAGACCATGAAGTCAGTGTGAGAGCTCCATCGGTGTAGGTCTTTATTTAGAACAATAAACATTGTAAGATGATATATGCGATCTTTTCCACCAGGAGTGAAGAGGCAATAGATTGAATGCGCCAAAAGCTGTTTCAAACCCCTCTTCTGCTATCCAAGTTTTACCTCTTTGTCTATTTGTATGGTCAAACGAAACTCCGTTTTCACTCCTTTTTTTTTTTCCTCCCTTTTTGTACACTTTACTCGCCATCTAATTAGCTTTCTATTACTACTTTAAGGGGCAAATAGTGATGATGCCTGTTCTATAGTCATTGAGAGCTCTTCTGCAGGCAACCGTGTATGGGTTTGCTTACAATGTTAGGCAGGAAGGGCTGGAGGGAGGAGGGCTCCTTGCCTGGGGTGTGGGGGAGTGAGCACAAGCCTCTTCCCACTACAGACCATGCCTGCATCACTAGCCCTTCTGGGGGCGAGAAAGCTGCCATTTCTCATCCGTACAACAGTAAGAATAACGTTCTCTGGGTAAGGGTAGTCAGGGAATAGATATACATAGATGATTGTATGATGCTAAAGGTACATGCAAGTGTTCCTGTCAAGTTTCTGTGCCCTTATACTCAGCACCAGCAGTGTTCCTGTCATTCCCCAGTCCATGGACAGGGTAGGACTATTCAGGGCAGCCAAAAGCATACCTGGTATGCACCAGGTCCTCCATAGTCTTGTGGAAGTCCTCCTATCCTGCTTAAGCACTGGGACCTACTGTCTGAAACAGGGGAGCTTGGTGACCCATGGAGTGGCATTCAGTGCTTTTTTGCTTCCATTTCCTCACCTGACACTGACCTCTTTTGCAAAGCACTTGGGAGTCTGAGAAGTGATATATAGGAATTAAGTATTATAACTTATTAGGTGGAGTACTGAGGGAAAATGTGGGTTCTTGGCATTGCTTACATTAGCTGAAAGGAAGCCTTGTGCCAGGCAGCTGCGTTCCTCATATGCTCTTACGGATGTGAACACCTACACTGGTGTTCATCTGCTGGTTTCAAAGCTCCCAGGAGGGTCCATCTCACAGGAAGGGTTCATGGGGCACAGGGAGGGGAAGCGTCTGCCTAGGATCACTCCATTTCCAATGTAAAGCCCTTGATCCATGTGGTGTGCAAAGGTTGTGCTTGGTCATACCTGAGAGCCCTTCCGAGACGTCTGGGCTTGCACCAGGATGCAGGGGAGCAGCCCTCTCGTTGCACCCAGGGGGACCCTGAAAACCTCCCCCTGCTGCCTGCTCGAGGCAGAACCGGGTCTGGCAGCTCTAAGCTGCTGATGGCAGGATTTGTGTGCATTTTGTGCTGGCCTATTTGTTCAGCTTTATCGTTATGCCCGTGGAAAATAGTGGCCAATAAAGCATAAATGCCTTTGTCCCACTAGCACTGGCACTTCTTGTTTTCCGAAGGATGCCAGAGACCACTGAAGTAATGTAATTAGCACAAACGTGGCATGGTAGAGCAGGAATAAAGGAGAATAAGACAAGTTTATTTTGCAGAAGAAAATGCTAGTGTACTTTAATCCAACGACTCACAAGACGAGTGTCTCCATGCCACGTGCAGGTGCAGTGGACTTGGGAGTTCGAGCGGGTGAGAATTGTGACCCCCCAGGGAGGTTACTTGCTCAAAATACAAAGGCAGAAAAATGCAGTATATGAAAATACAGTTACCAGAGTAAATAAAAGCAGTTTCTGCCAATAGTTAAATATTGTTTCACAGCTATCAGCCAAGCCATTCAACACACATTTAACAAAAAAAGCAAACAGACAGATTGTCTTCATGTTTCAGGAGAAAGCAAAACAGTCTGGAGGTGGTGGTGGCCTACATAGAGAGACATTGTCCTGTGTCTAGATATGTTCTAGCTGGTCCCAGACATTATTTGGTTGCTTTTGATTTTTGATATCTAAAATTATACTTTATTTCCTAATTACCAGCATACTCTTGCTGGACTGCTCAGTAGAAGTGAGATGCCCTTGTCAGATGACATTTTGCTCTTCCCTTGCCACTGCTGGCCCACAGAGCAGGCACCTCATTCCTCATTCCTTGGTGATGTTCCTGGCTGCAATACGATGCTAAGACCAACTGCTCTGCCTTTGCTGTTAGCTTATTCTCTGCTCCCTGATGGCCAGCATGCTAGAGCAGCCATGCCTGATGGTACCTACTTGAGGTGGCTCATTGGTATCTGGAAACATGCAGATACCAATTCACAAAGAGCTTTCCACAGTTACCAGTATATAGGTCTGACTCCACTGGTGGATACAGCGCAAATTTTTCCCTGAGGAGTTCCACTTCCTCTGTTAGACACTCTGGCAAGGTGTTCAGACTACTCTTAGAGGAGCTCTGGAACTGGTACCCTGTTGTGAATGTCTTTATTACCATCCTTGCATTATTCTTTCACTGAATTTCACTGAATTTTTTTTTAGAGTTGGAAGGGACCATAGAGATCATCTAGTCCAACTCCCCTGCTGAAGCAGGATTGCCCAGAGCCAGAGTATGTTACTCAGGACTGCATCCAGGCGGGTCTTGAAAATCTCCAAAGAAGGGGACTCCACAGCCTCCCATTGGAAGTTTGTGCACAGTTACCTCTGTCCAGGAGGTCTTTCCTGAGTCCCTGCAAGCCTGTGTCTGCTCCTTCTTCTTCCACCACATACCACTGCCAGATCAAGGGTACACATGGCTGTCCCTCTCTGACTACAGCAGGCTCATACTCATTTACTGTGCTTCAGGTGCTGCATCCTACCAATACCAAGGGAAAGAGGCTTTATCTCACCTGATTTTAACTTTCTGAAGATTTGGCATCTGACCTCTTTCTACAAAGAGTGGAGGCAGACAGGCGTCTCCAGGTGGAGATTCAGCCCATCCTCAGAGACAAATCCCACGGTACCTGGTTCATTCCTGGTGGAAGCAGAGGGATAAAAAGTTGAGTAGTTTGTTGCCGCCCTTCTTTTGCTTTCAGAAAGGGTGACTGGTGGAAGGAAGTTGCCTCAGGTCTTAGGCTCAATCAGCAGAGTCTAAGCAGAGAAGCACTGAGCACGGAGGAGTGCCCACCTTCCCACCTTGTTCCCATTCACCAAAGCACATTGCTTCCCAACCCACAGGGTACGGCTGTGCCTGAATTACAAAACCATCTTCTTCAGGCCTGTGTGGGCATGAGGGAAACGCATGTTTAGATACACTTTGCAATCAGACTATTTTTAATCTTTCCTTCTCCCTCTCTTTCTGCCCCAGCCCCTTCTTCATTTTGGCTTATTTCACTGTTGTATATGAAATGTTTTTCTTTCACGTGCTCTGATAATTTTCCTCAACTTTCAAATTCTTTTCTTTTCTTCTTTGTAGAATATTTTAAATTATTGTATTTTTAAAAGAGGGGGAGTGGTCAACAAATTGTCAGTCATAACAAAATAGAGAACCATCTTGTCTAACACTAGGACTCTAACGTCAAGGGTGTCGGAGAAGGTCAGCAGTTTTGCAGGTCCTTCATGGCCCCATCCTGACCCCTGCTGCAAGATGAGCCAGAGGGTAGACCAGTCCTGTAACCCTCATCTCAGCTCTGTGTCTGCAGGTACAACTCAGATCCAGAGGTGGCCCATCCCACCCCAAGATGCTCTGCAGCCCCACAGCCCCATGGCCCAGCCACACAGTGCTCTGCACCGTAGGAGCAGAGAATCCCTGACCCAGGGAAGACAACCCATAATGGCACAGCAACGCTTGGGAAAGCTTTCACAACGGTTTGGGCTCACAGCAGCATTTCCTGCAGTATGAGGCGAATGAGGCCCAAATTGAGAGAGGATTGGGATGCAGAGAGCTGAACTTTCACTGGGTTGGGATGCACAGATGTGAAATATCTTTGATGCTTTTTCTGCTTCTCTCCAAGTATCCAGAAACCCATAGATATGAATTTCAAAATTAAGGAACATTTCCTCTTTATACTTCTCCATGGAGGTAAAAAAACAAAAACAAAAACAAAAACAAAAAATCCGAAAAACGTTTATAGGATGAGAGCAAAGACCTTTTCCAGTGATGCTGGCCTGCAATAATGACCTCAGTCCCAAGTCTAGAAGGAGAGTCAGATGCAACGAGTTTGTCTGCACTTCTGGATCCCTTTAAATCCAATTGGATGTCATTTGCCAAGGCTGATTGCACCAAAGGGGGCACATGAGATTGACAATGCTCTTTCGTCCCCAGACTTTAAGATTTGGCCCTCTAATTAATACATCCTTTTAACCTCAGTGTACGGGCCCACCTTTACAAATAGCTTGGCAAGTGTGTGAGCCAAAGAAGATGCTGACCTGATCAGCTAGGGTGTGAGCTTGCAATGTGTCAGCTATACTGAAAAAATTTCCACACAGAAACCTCCTAGGTACCTTACTGGGCCTTCTTTTAAGCTGTCCACTCAGAGAGGTAACTCGTGGCTGGGAGTGTACGTTTGTGGTCACTGAGAGACACCCTGCAAGTTTGCTCTCCAACTTCCAAGAGCTTGGCCCCATGCTTTTGCTTTTCCTAAGCCAGTTGCCCTCATACATCCAGCTGCTGGGACTTCCACAGCTCTGTTTCAGTCCACGTTTTTTGCGATTGCTTCACTTTGTAATTAGAAATGCTGCGGAGCACAGCTCAGTGTGTGACAAAGGATGGAGAGGATGAAACAGCGAGAAGCTGCAGAAGGATGCTGCCTTTCGCTACCCTGCAGAGAGGCAGCTGCTGACACCACGAGGTTCCCTCCAGCTGCCAAGCTCCCCATGCAGGGGGGCACAGAGCAGGGTGGCACGTTTCGATCCTTCAGGCAACCAGCATTGGGCAACTGTCCTTTCCCCACATGGGAAAATTGGGTAGCACCCCAAGCGCCAAGTTCTTGATGAAAATTGCTCAACGGTTGACAGCCATCGGTGGAGTCTGGCGTCCGTGAGCACGAGGTCAGTGTCTCCTCTGCCCAAGGAGTGAGGCTCAGGATTGGCCATAGACCCTCCCATAGGTGAGAAAGGCCACTTTGCAGCCTTGGTCCTTGCTCCACAGCAAAGACAGGAGCAGGAATGAGGAATTAAAAGATCTCTTTGCAGCACACCTTGGAGGGAAGAGCAGTGCACGGGGAAACCTAGTGCCCGTTAGAAGTCTTCACAAGCCCATGGTGCATGAAGGAGAATGCGGGTGGGATGGATAAGGGCTGGTCCTGGACCAGCAAGCACACCTCTAGCTGGTGAGTGAAAGGGTTATTGTGTAGCTAGGACATATGGGATAAGCGCTGCTGGGCCATTTATATTTTATCAGGACAATCATGTCTCAAATATTCAGGAGCTAATGCCTTCTCTCCTTTCTCCTATACACCCCGGCCATACCTCTTTATATCAGAAAGTGTTTTTAGGACCATACTCTACTGAAAAGACATACCCCAAGGAACAAAAAAAAAAAAATAAAAATCAAGGGAATATCTTAGGTGTGCTGAAAAAAGTCACCTAAGACTAACCCTTAGAAAGGTTCTGGGATGAAAAAAAACCCAAAAAAACCAAGTTACAGTAGTATTGCAAAAGGAAATAAAATGCTTTGAGAGGCAAGAAAAATCTTTCTACCTCCTCCTTCTGACACACGCAGCTCCTCAGCTAGGCTGGTGAGCCGGGCAGGCAGAGAGGGTAGCTCATTGAAAAGTGGAGCCTGGGTTTTGATTGAGGAGAGTCTGTGTGTGATTAAGAATCCATAGCATTTTCAGCCACGAACATTATTCAACTCTTATGTGGACAAAAAGGGACATTTCCCAAGGCCAATATTGGATTTTTGCATGAGCTGCATTCCTGCTGAAACCACACGTACTCTGAAGCCTACGTGATCTAGCTACTTTTATTTGGCTATAAGGAATTCAGTGCACTCGACAGGGTGTAACATCTGTGGCACATCCACAGAAGCATTGTTTATTTTTATGCAACAAGACCGACACTTAACAGTCGCTCGCTCTTGCTTTCCATCCTCCAAATGAGAATCTGCAAGGAGAATCATGGCATATGATTTCCGGTGGTTTGTGGAGGCACAATATACAAAGCGGGCCTTCTCTAGCACATCATAGAATCATAGAATCATAGAATTGTCTAGGTTGGAAGGGACCTTAAAGATCATCTAGTCCATCCATCAACCTAATCCTGACAAAAATCACTAAACCATATTCCTAAGGGCTACGTCAACCCGTCTTTTGAACACCTCCAGGGATGGTGCCTCAACCACTTCCCTGGGCAGCCTATTCCAATGCCCGATAACCCTCTCCGTGAAGAAACATTGATGATCCCACCTAATTACACATACATGCACAGCTAGTGTCAACAAACTGAAATCAAAGTCTGCTTTGAAAAAAAAAAATCAGTGTTGTTACACAGAATAAATCATAGGGAGTAGATGTGTGGCTGTATTCCTATTGTTGTCTGGAAGATGGAGGGGAAAGCTGTGATTGAGCAAGGCCTCAGTTTTGCTCCAGGGCTGCTGCTGACTCCCTCTCACCTCCAGCAACTTTGCTGGCTCAGTTTCTCCAGCTGTGAAAGGCAGACCCGCTAATGTTTATGTATGGCTGTGCTGTGAGAGCTATTGGCTGTGTCCATGCAAATGCTAATTTATTGGTGGTGAAGTACAGCCCAGATGAAGGCACTACAGCATTTGCCAGTTTTGCGGTGCATCTGCTGATTGGCGTTGCAGATGAAGGATTGAGGGCTGCATAACCTGGGCACAGCCTGGAGAGAGTGACCACAGGGATACATTTACAACATAGACAAGAACAATTGAAATATGCGGGGCGGGTTGCTTGGAAAACAAGCATGATTTGTTTTGCTTTGCATTTTTGGCTTTCTTTTTCCCTCGTACTTTATCTGATTTTCTAGTAAGTGATAGTCTTTTGATCCAAATTCACCTCTGATTAAGTCCAACATCCTGAGAGACATTCACCCACACATACACCCAGCAAATAACAGCAAAGGAGCTGCTGAAAAGAGTACATATTTCTTAGACCGTATATGTGCATAGAAAGATAAAAAGTGCAATGTAAACTATGGTTCCTTATAAGTGGGAGACTTTGGCCTTTAACTAGATGCCATGTTGTGTTGACGTCTGTCTTCCAACGAGATAATTTTTTGTCCCTTTTGGGCAGAATACAGTGAATATGGTAGAACCCAGCAAGTTTCTCCACCTTAATTCAAGGAGGCAGCCTACACACAGCACCTCAGTTTCACAAATGTTCAGATTGTACATTTCTGGGGGAATGGGGTGAGTACACACTCGTGTGTGCGTGTGTGTGCATGCACACGAGCATGTGGACACCTACACACACATGCATTTAGCTATGAAGCCAGCAATCAGTGAGTTTGCGACACAGAGTAAAACAAGGAATGTGTTTATTCTGTAATCCATAAAAGCGTCTCTTATAACTGCATCTTGTCTGAGCCCTTTCCCCCTCCTTCAGGTGGGCCGTAACATCTGGCACAACCCCAGACCAGGGGTGGGACAGCCAGCAGCTCCCATCTGCCACAGAGTTCTCCCCTCGCTCCTCTCTTTTTCCCACTGCAGGCAAGAGAAGGACTTATTCTTCTCATGGACTGATAGCAAATGGCTGTGCTTCCAGCACTCACCGGCATTTAATGCTAAACAGCCAGTATTCGGACCATTCTCTACAACTCACTGTGATGAGCTGATTGATGAATAAGCCCGTACTGCACTCTGGGTGGGCCATATAAATCCCATCCAGATCTCCTTCCCCTCACATAGGCGTATAATCCACCTCGCTCTTTAGGCTGGGGCTCGATTTAGAAGTACAACTTCATTTTAGTGAGGCTAAAACGCCAGGTCAAACGGGAGGAGCAGTCGCTCCTCCGCGTTGCATCCTGCGGGGGGAAAATTCCCTGCTCTCCAAAGTGTGGGAAACTTCTTTTCAGAGCGAGCAGAGAAGTTGAAGTTGTACCTCCAGAGCGCTTAGGGGACGCGCAGGGCTGGAAGTAGCAGCACACGAGAGGAGAACCCCACAGAAAAGTGACAAGATTAAAGGATCTTCTCTCCCCCGCCCCCCTCTCCCATCCCTCCCCCGAACGGGTAGCGAAATCAAAGTTAAAAATGTATCTATGGAAGGGACTGATGAAAGATTAATAATTAATTTTAGAGCAGCGATACAGCATTTTTTGAAATGTAAATTTGATGCGCAAAAGTGGCATATTATGATAAGCAGGAGCAACAAGGGAGAGTGAGTACAGGAGGGCCTGTTGCTCAGAGACAGGCTAGCGAGGAACACTTACAGCCAGCTTTATTTTTCCCTCTTCCCCTCCCTCTCGCTCTTTATGCAAACTTATTATCTGAACTTAGGAGGTTTTGAAGAAGTTTAAGGGCTGAATACTGAGGCGCAGAGCCTTCAGAGCGCAGCTCAGCCGCAGCTTTGCCTTGAAAGCTAAATCCCTAGTTGCGCATTGCCATCCAGTGTCTCCCCATACTCCATTTCTTCTGACCGCTCTGGTGGCGGTGGTGCTAACCGTCCCACCACATTGCTAACCATTTCCCTTCTGCTTCTAATATTTGGATTGCTTTTTCTGCCCCTTTCCACCCCGCTTCCCTGCCGGCTCCCCTCCTCCTTTAGCTCAGCCTCTTTTGAACCGTCTCCTTTTGTGCTTTTCCCGTGCATGGTGCAGGCTCTTTTACTCTCCCTTTTCTTCCCCCAGCCCTGTTTACATGAGGGCTTTGAGAGCAGCTTCACCGTGCGCTCTCATGAGAGTTGTGCAAATTGCACCAGTGCTTCAGTTGGAAGAGACACTCATCTCTGGAGCCCCATGCTGTGCAAGAGTGCATCAAGGCCAAGTAAGCCCCTTGATGCTGCCTCACGCTGTGATCCTCCTTTGCACAGTGTCATGTGTCAGGATGGTTTTCCCACAATGCATTCTTTAGTTTGGTGTCAGGGAAAAAAAAAAAAAGAAAAAAAAAGAAAATAAAAAAAAAAAAGAACAAATAATCTGCTGCCGTCACAGGCAAACACATTACCTGCAGGGCAGGGAGAGGAGCCAGTCGTCTTTCGCTGAATTAAATTCACTATCCCAAAGTTGCCTTTGGATGTGTATTTATTAATTAGTCTCCAGGTGGTCCAGCCTCTGCCCCTTCAAACTTTTTGCCCAGCACATGTTGTTATTTTGCAAACAGTGAGAATTTTGTAAAGTTGTTCAGGAAAAAAAGAAAAAATATATAAATTGTGCTTTCATTCCCTTACTTGGTTTTATTTATGCATATTGACAGACCTGTGCTTCGCAATTAATACCGTATAAATCATTCATATCCCTGCCCTGTCATTTACGGGAGCATAGCATAAACTCCATATCCTTATCTTAATTAAACCGATAACGCACAAGAGCTACAGCTCCCCAGTGCACCTGGAAACCTCACTGAACACCGCCGGCTCTCTCACAAGCCCACGTTTGTAGGGGGTTTTTACCACCCAGCCAGAGGTGACCTGCAGCAGCAGCAGCAGCAGCCGGCGGGCAGGCTCTGCAGCCCGGCCCACCAGGGAGCAGAAGTGGAGCCCTGCGCTGCCCTGCGCTTTGCTGGGAAGGTTTCAACACCCCCAGGCCGTTTGATGCTTCTCCCCCAGGGAGCCCACGCAGCCCAGCCTGGGGTGCCGGCAGCGAAGCACCCACCTGCACCCCCAAGCAGGGCAACTCCAGAGAAACCGGGCGATGCCACAGCCTGGGGGGAGCCGGGAAGGATGGCACGGGGACGGGGCTGAGCAGGGAGGAGGAACCGGGGCAGGACATAGGCAAAAGTTATGGTGGAATGATTTGAAACCAGCCAGCTGTGTCATTCTGCCCGGGGGCACTGGGGAGGCAGGTGGGCACAGCACCCATTCCCTGGGGAGGCAGGCTGGGTGCAAGTGGGGTGCTGCTGGCTTCTCCCTCCCTCCCCACAGACCCACACACTGCTGATGTTTGCCCTGTTCAGGGCAGGCTGAGAATTCCTGGGCGTAGCTCCCCTTCCTCCCCAGACCTCTTCCTCCCTCCTCTCCATCACCCCTCACTACCAGCAGTTTTGCGGATCTCAGTGTAAGGCGACAGGAGGCTGGCTGGCAGGGCGATGGGGTGCGTGTGGGACAGCCCCAGAGGAGACGAGGAGAGGGGGTATGCTGGTTTTTGGGGAAGAGCAGGAGTGCTCCATCAGTGCAGCTGGAGCAAGAGGTGGGCCAGGGTAAGAAGAAAAATTTCCAGACGATATTTTTTTGGCTTTTTTTCATAAAAGCATCCCTATTCAAGGGGAGCACTTAAGCGTTTGCTTATGTTTAAGCACATGCTTAAGTCCTGTTGACCTAAACAGAAATGAAGCATATGTGTTTAAATGAGCATATGCTTAAGCGCATTCTTCAGACAGGAGGGATGAGGGCAATTAAGCTCGTATCTATATGCAAGCTAACTATCTGTCATTTACGTTTAGTCATTGTAATGCATTTTGGACAGTGAACAATTCTGGCAAGGAATTTTTTACTAATCATTTCACAACATTTGATAGCTTTAATGAAAAGACAACGTTCCCTGTTCCTTTGAAATAAGGTTTTCTCCCTAAAAAAAAAATAAAATAAAGCAAACCACGGGTTTTGTAACTGCACTTTTTTTTTGAGAAGGTAACAAATAGCACTGGAATGCAAGCTGTAGTCTGTGCCCACCCTGGGTCATTTCACCAGAGAGAGACATCTTGCATAACCATGAAAGGAGACAAAACTGTCATTTAAGTCCTGAAACAGAGAATAAACTTTTCCCATCCATTGTTCTCTTGTATATGTGTAAGCGTTACCTTTAGCTGGCATGATTTGATTTAGACCTTCCCCACATTGCAGCTGGTTTAATGGAATGCCATAACAGTGTCACACGGTTATTCTTGAAAAACAGCTACTAAATGTTGATGTTACTTATTGTAGCAATATTTATGTGAGAATGCAGCAAATACTTGGGAAAAGGTTTTAAAGGTTGAAAGGCGAGTATAGCCATAAATTATGAGTAATGCTGCAGTTGGGAAGTGACATAAAGTTCAATGGCCTCAGCCTCCGACACTGTGTGTTCATTGTTTTGGACACTCATGTGACTGCCTCTCAGCCAGGCCAGGGCTCCTTCTCTCCCTTGCTGGATGGGATTTCAATGCAGGATTGTGGAGGTTTTTTAAAGTGATTCTCTAATGTCTATTGTGTAACTTTCTCGTCTCCGACACAAGAATCAGCCTAAAAGCCAACCTTAGCAGTCTGAGTGACTGAAACAGATAATGGAGTTCATATTCATGCTGGCTTACAAGATTAATTCACGTTTTATTTCCTTATAACACTGAATGCAGAAACAGAAGACAAAAACGCAGCGCTAGCCAGTAAAGCAGATTTGTTTCTTCCAGGGGTATTTACAGGTTCTTCAAATGGCTTTTTGGGAGCCTTCCACCCAGCAAAACGTGGAGAAGCCCAGAGCCAAAGCCAGCCCAAAGGGTCACGGCGCTGCTGGCATGGTGCCTGGTTTCCCTACCAGGCAAAGGACACCTGGGGCAGCTCTTGCCCCAGGACAGGGAGGGAAGGAAGAAGGGATGGATGGAGCCGGGACAAGGAGCCTGGGGGAAGATCCGCAGAGCTGGGCTGGCTGCTGCCGTCCCCCGCCGCGGCCACAGCTATTTGATCTCAGGCACAGCAGCAGCCTGCTGGCTTCTCTCGGGCTGCCAGGCAGGCAAAGCAAGCAGCAAAGCCAGGATAACCTTGCTGCTCACAACAGCCCGCGGCATCTTTCCCCTGTATCAAGACTGGCACAAGGGAAGTCTGGAATAGATAAGGTCCTGAATTGCAAGATCGCTCCAGACTGTCCTCAGACGTACCGTGCCATCCTCCTACTGACACTCTCCTTAGGCAGTGGAGGGCTCTATGCTTTGTGTAGATTAGATTAGTTCCATTATGAAGTTCATTTTCACATGAAAGTGTCAGTTCTCCTTGTGTTGTGGCACGCAGAGGGGGCCTTCAACCTCCCCTCAAAAGTTTTAAGCACGCTCTGGAGGGCGTAGGGAGGAGATCTCTGTACCCAAACGTGCCGGTTTGGGCTGGGATAGAATTAATTTTCTTCATAGTAACTAGAATAGGGCTATGTTTTGGATTTGTGCTGAAAACAGCGGTTTGCTTTGTGGGCAAGGAAGTGTCCACGTGCCAAACTGAACAAACCTCTGCAGTGTGGAGAAAGTCATTAGGGCTGATTAGACTCCAGTCTGTAAAGTCCTTAACGACCATGCCTGCAGTTTTCTGTACCATACAATATCTCTGTCCCCCATGCTACCTGCTGCCTTGTATCCCCTTCATCCTGCCCCCGCCAGCGCCTGTCCCTGGTCAGCTCCAACTAGAATGGAAGATGCTTGGCATTTAGCCAGCCATTAGCTCGCTGTAGGAGCACACCGGGATTCAAAGCGCTGCGATGTGAACACTACTGGTCCTGCAATTATGGCAAGGTCTCCAGAAATGTCAACATCTATGTGACAGACCCATTTTTCCTTCAGTTTTGATCAGCTGCTGGGATAAAACTTGCAAATCTCTGTTCCTGACAGACTCCACAGGCTGTCGGTGAAGCTCCTGGGCAGTTCCCTCACACCAGAACCACACTGGTGATGTCCCAAGTCCCTGGTAGGCTGTCCAATGGCCAAAACCTCAGAAATTGTCCCTGAGCAAGTGAGATCCTCTTCTCCCTCCCTCTATGGTTGATGAAGCTCCTTCTGTTCAGTGTCAGAGGTGGAAAACTTAGGAATGGCTGGACAACCCAGCACCTAAGGATGGCTCCACCACCACGCAAGCCTCTCTGACCTGGCAATGGGGCCAGGAACAAGAGCACTTTGCCACTCAGAGCTTAGGGCTTCCACCTGTGCCCTGTCCTTTCACAGTAGCAAATGTCCTATGCAAGCACAGGTGGGTACAGGTGCATGAATTATACGCTGTTTGTAGCACACATCGCTTATTCTGCATTTATTAAAAGTTTGTAAGGGTACATTGTTTTTTTCTCTCATTTGAACAGGCTGTTTAGTAAATGGGACAGTCTGTAGCAACATTTCTTCTGCCATGGTAGGAGGAATGGGGAAGTCACTTTTAGCAAAGATGCAAAATGTCATTAGCACATAAAGCCTAGAATCACCATAAGCCCATAAAAACTATGGTAAGTGAACAAGTAAAATCACAGTAAGCGTACAATCACATAAAACCTATAATAAATTGCTGTTGTGTAGTAAAAGCTGATTAGAAATTGATTGAAATGGTTCAAACTATGTAGGCCTCACCTTAATGCGTCACCTGGTGTTTACACAACCCTGACTTGCAAGGAGTCCTTCGTTTTCCTTGCCCCCCTTCATACACACCCACAGTGATGGGGGGAGACACGTTCTGCTTACCTCTATCAGACCTGCAAAGCAATAACTTACAGTGTTTGGAGGTCACGCCAAATAAAAAATACTCTGCTTGAACCTAGCAAACATGCAGGGCACAACATCAAAAGCACAGATATGTCACCGGCCATGTTAGATGGCTGCCAGCAACACCATCTTGCTTTCAGTGCCCTCTCCTCCTCAACAACTAGTACACGTAGCCAAACCTTCTTCCTGGCAACTTGAAATACAGCTAATAAGCAATTTAAGGATCTCAAATAAGAAAGCAAGTGCCATTATTTTGCTGCATGCATTTCCTCAGCCAGCTGTTGTGGGGACAGAGTCAGGGCAAGCTCTGCACGCCAGGCAGTGCTCCAAAGGCCCCAAATCCCGGGGCTCCTCTTCCAGCTCTGTGGGATGATATGAATTAACCTCACCCTATTATTTTCTCTGCCTCCACTAAGGAGCAACAGCCGCAGTATTTAGTCATGGCAGTCCAACTCTGCCATAAATCAATCACCTACGTCCTGCTGCTGTCTGCGTCTCAGGAAATGCTTCCCAAATGCCATGCAGGAAGATGCTCCATCGTATAGTGCTGCTTCACTGTGTCAACATCTTGCCCTGAACAAAGAAATAGCTCATAAAAGGTTTTTACTGTCTGCCCTGTCTACTGACGGTGGGCAGCAGTAAGAAGGCAAGTTCAGGAAGCTCAGCGTATGCACAGACCTGCGATGGGGACGCTTGGAGCAGCTTTGCCTGGTCCCTCCACTCCGAACACCCTCCAAACACAATTCTCCACAGCCCCTCAGCTGCACAAAAAATAGATCCACCTGGAGAAACCACCCAGTGTTCCCGTTAGAAACACACTGTAAAGCAGCAGCTGGTTTCTGCTGGTGGCCCCATGAGATGTGGTGCCACGTACTCTGATGACCAATAATAATATATTTATCTTTTCATTTCTGATAGCTTTGTTAGCAGGTAGTCCCAACAGAAAAAAACCTGATCTAAATTCAGCAAATACACTGTTCTTTGCAGGTCTTCTGTCCTCCCTGCAAAGTAGAGGATATCCATAGAGCAAAGTGAGCATCACATCTATTCCTGAAAGTAATGCAGAGTATCAGAGTTTTGGGGCAAGAAAACTCTGTTCAAAAGATGGTTAACTAATAATGCCTCAGTAATGATAAATGGGGATTTTCAGAAAATTTACTCAGCATTTCTAACCCGAAATACAATTTGCAGATCAACTTTCAGATTGAAGTCCCAAAAAAACTCCGAGGAAAAAAAACAGTGGAAAACACCCAGTCGCTGGTGTGATACCTTTCTGTTAAGGAAACTGGATCAGCACATCTTGTCTAGGAGAGGGAGAGGCAAGGGAAGAAGGCAAGGCAGGTCTAGGCAAGGGAAAACATTTTAGGAGTCACTCTAGTCCTCGCTAAGAATCTTTCTAACTTTTAATCTTTAATTTGGCTCTAAAAAGACTATGTAATCAATTTATTTCTGAATTTTAAGCCATGTAGAATATTATCAGCGATATTGATTCTAAAAGAAAATGCGTGTAATTCAGTTGTATAAGGTTGAGACAGAAAAATCCAAATGTCAAGCCGGGTCAAAGAAGGATCAAGAAGATTCGAAGCTGTGGGATTTTGTCTTCAAAGCTACAATCTCTTAGACAGACAATTAAATGAATGTCTGAAAGTGATGGTTTGGGATGGTTTTGGAGGCTTCCAAAGAAATAGCATTAGTAGCTGGCAAACTGTAAAGCTACCATTAAAAATAACCTTGAAGTTGATACGATTTTCATAGAAGATCTGTCCTTTAAAAAGTGTTAAAAGAGCTACAGAGCTGGCCAGGAAAATTGTCTATTCCTTCTTGTCTGCTTCGCTGGACGTTTATAGGGTAACAGCATGCGCTGCCTCAGTGAAAGTTAAAGAATGATGTCCATAGGGCAAACAGTTGCCGAGTTATCTATAAACTCATTTCTTCCAAACCTTTAGGGAGACAAAATCCTTTTGATTTTATTGAATGTACATTTCTGTCTAATCTCCTGCCAGCCCCTCCTTAGCATTACCGGTGGCTGCAGAATTGACCCGGACATGAGTTGAGCTCTTCCTTTGGAGTGAGTCACAACTTCTGGAAACAAGATGTAATGGCACTTCCAACGACTGTTAGAATGAAGTGGACATCAGTGCACTGTACCAGAGCATCCTCAAGCCACGTGGGATTCAAACGTAACTATTGCCAATCGTAATTTAATTTCTTACCCTATAAATGCATACTATTTTTGTCTCATCATCATTGCACTCTTCATAACCAGTTAGAGCCTCAGCTAAAGGTATTTTTGCCTTTAAAGAGTAGTACTTAGGCTCTAGTTCAGCCAGGCATCTGAGTTTATTCTTAGCTTTAATTTCAGACTATTCTGCAAGGAACATCGCTGCAGCTTAACAGCTATGGTGTAATTAAGAAACACATTGGGGACAAGATTCAGACTGCCAGTTTCACTTAGGAGAACTACCGGCTTGTTAGTCAGAGGGAAAAATTACAAATATTGCAGGAGAAGTTCCTTCTGCCAAGCTTTAATTGACTAAGCATACCTAGACTCCATGTACAGTCCATGGCAAGAAGCAAACACCTCTGGAGAGGAATTCATGTCACTTACCTTAGACACCCATCTGGGATGAAATAACCAGGAGTTCCAAAATCACACTGTCTTTTCTTTAGTGACACAGAAATATGCAGATCTAATGAAAACAAATTGTTATGATCCCTCTCTCCTCTTCTGGTTTCTTTCCTCCAGAACTTGTCCAGTGATTTGAAGAGACATTCTGCTACAAACCAGAGCTTTTTGGCCTTTCTCTCTGCTCCTGCACATGACACCTTCCAGACCATGGTGCCTTGCTGGTTGGTGGGGAGATGACACATTCTTGGTCAGCCTTTCACCTCTACTTCCCCAACAGCTCCTGAGAAACCCTTTCTTCTATAACCTGTACGTCTTTTGATTGTGTGACCTTCTGATCAGACACAGCTGATCTCTGTTATTTATTTGCCTCCCCATTCTGGACTAGGTAGGAAAAATGGTTTTTTTCTAGGCAGAATCCACCTTTTTGCTCCAGTGGCTGCATTTGAATGCCCAGTCAGCAGAAGATGATGAGTTCCTATCATTAACCTGTGTCAGGTGCAAGATCCTCTCCCAGCCCTTCCTCAGCTTCTTCCCCAGTAAGGAAGGAAAATATACCACATAATTTATTCATGTTCCATATTCAAAATGCATTTATATGGAGAATCCCCAGTGTCAAAAACATTAAACCCTCAATAGGCAGCATTCCCAGTCAAGAGTAGCCAGCAGTGCATGGCACCAGTTTAATTCAGGCTTCTCCAAATAGCTCCTTATGTACCTCTTCTTCACCCTTGGGCACCAAAGTGAACGGCCAAGATACTTGTTTAACCACTTTCTTAGATGTTACAAGGAAAATCAAGCAGCGGATTTAGCCATTTTCAAAAAACCTTATTAAAGGATACAGTAATATTTAAATCAAGCTGCAGGATATTACAGAAAGCTTTGCTTTCCACCTTCTCAACAGGAGCTAGAGGTTCAGCCCTACTAATTTCAGATGCCTGCCAAGCTATGTGGTAAAATAAGACCTTTAGTTGGGCTAATTCAAAACATAATGTAAATTATCTTTTTGTACAACGTGCTAGCATTTATTAATTAATATATACGCACTAGAATTTTCCCCTGTAAGTATTGTTTGGAAACTTATTAGCAGGTAAGAAGTCATGCAGCTCTCCTTTAAATTGCTTTTTCCCTTCCTTGCCCTGTGCCGCAACCACACAAGAAGCATGAAGTTTAATAGCTCCTGAACGCTCCCCGTTTTTCCAGTGCATCACAACTGCAGAGACACCTGCTCTGGATGACTCCGTGTCCATCCACTGTGGACAGGGCTCAACAGGGCTCTTTGTTTCTCACAAATCACTGCTGGGTGAAAATCAGGTGTGGTCAAAAGCATGTTGGGGTACCAGGACAAGTTCACAGAAAGATTTATACTAGTTATAGCGTCTGTGTCTTTTTTTATTCTTTTTGAAGATATGGATTTGTGCTTTTTATTGTCCATTTTTGAAGTCTGTAACATTTTAAGAGTTCATCGTTGCATTAAGAACCCAGTTTTGTAAGTCATATAGATATACAGAAACAGTGGTGAAAGAGTAATAATAATATGGAAAAAAAAAAACCCAAGAGGTTTAAAGAAAAGTAATTAGTGCTGGACTGTGTCACACGACTTTCGAAAAGATCCCAGATGTAACCACCAAAGCAGACCTAAGTGTGTAAGACAGAAAGGCTACTGCACCTTAAACTACAGAAGAGACCAATCACGCAAATTTCTCCCCTGGAGTCACAAGTTGGCCTTGGTCTGCAGGTATTTCCGTGAGACATGTCAGGCTGCCTGGACTTAGTGGGCTCCAGCACAAGCGGATTTGGGTTTACCCATAAACATAAGATCAGGAACGGTGCTCGAGCTCCTGTTCCCATCGATCAGGTGTATCACGTTTGCAAAGAGGACACTGTGGGCACGAACTGTGTGTACCTGGATTTATGCAATCTTCAGCAAGCTAAAGATGCACTTCTTTGTGTGGCCCTGCCTGTCCGGTCTTCTTCCTATGCTTCTACAGCAACACCTTGTAAGGCAAAAGAGGAGTGGGTTCCCTCGTTAAGCCTCTCACCTTGCACAGCTACAAGCAGCGTTCCCCACGGCCGTCGGGCGATCCCAGCCTGTCATTGCTGTCATTGCCACCATCTAGACCATGCCTGTTTTCTGGAGGGCTGACTCCCTGCCAAAGGAGCAGAACTGCCTGCTGTGCCGGGCATTGGCACCGTAACAGCAGCGTACGCAAGCAAAAAGCATCCTCCTCTCTTCCTGTTTTGATATCGATCCGTCACCGGTGCGCGGGGGCAGACAGTCTTGCAAACTTTACGTTGCGATTGGTAACAGCCGTAGCATCCGCAGCAGCAGGCACTTTCCAGGTAGTATTCCTGTCTAAGGCATGTCCGTCCTTCCAGGAGCTTGTCTGCCACACGCCTGTGGCTGAAACGCTTGGGAGAAACAAGGCGGTAGCTTTTGCTCAAAACCAAATCCCCTCAGCAGCAATTATCTTATTTTGCCTAAAAGCAAAGCCAACGCATTCAGCGTCTTAGTCCATTTGCTGTTGTTTCAACTTCATTATCCTATTGTCTCCAATGATGCTTGGCTTAACTGCCTGGATCTAGGTGAAGCTGGTCCACACTGACGTCAGTTATCTCTGTGAGAAAAGATTCAATATAAAATCTCTGCCTTTGGCTTTCCTCAGCACTTGCCCTTTCACTTACAAAGCTTGTTTATGGTGCAAACGATTTACAGAAGTCTGACAGCAGTTCAGCAAGGTGAAAAGCAAAAGGCAGAAGAACTCCACGTTTTTGTCATGTCACAAACATGATAGAACAACAAAAACAATTCCATTTTCTGCTTTCTCCTTTCAATAGTGATAAAGTCAGATCTCTGAGGAGGTATTACTGTGAAACTAACACTTAAATACGCGCCTGTGAGGCTTTTTTCCCCATTGTTTTCGCTTTAAAATTAGGTTTAAAAATACATTGGGGATTCGGTAATATCTATAATTCTGTCTCTAGATTTCTGCCTCTCTGAGATTTGCTTCTTTGTGCCTTTTAGTCCAAATCCACCTCTGGTGTAAGCAGGTGCAGCTCCCCTGTCTTCCATGAAGATGCACTTACACAGCCAGACGCACCAAGCCAGATATTTTGGGAATGCGTCCCCTGCAATTACCTCCTTCTTCCCATACCTGCAGCTCAGTGCCAGGGTCTCTTCTCCCTGGTTCCCCGCGGTGATCCTCTTTGCTGGTGCAAGGAGCAGACCAGACGGTGAGCCATGACAGCACTCGGGTCCCTCACCTCCCATGCGGTTCATGTTGACCGGTACTGGCATGTGCCTGACATGATGGTGTCCCACGTGGGGTGAAGAAGGCATCTCAGCAGTCCTAAATAAGTTTTCTGCAAGTCTGGTAACTTGTCAAGCAGAACCAACTGAAGAGAAAGCGATATCAAGCCCAGCCAGTATACTGGGATGCCTGCAGCAGGAGGAGATACTACCCAATTATTACCCAGATTACTATTTTTACCGTTCTTTCTTTTTCACCCCAAAAACCTCAGTACCGATTCTGTCCAGAATATGCCACATGAAGGGGAAGGGAGAGGGGAAGGGGAGGGAAGAAGATTGTTCTCTGGCTGACAGGAAGAAGCAGGTCCAAGCTGGTCTTTTGGAACATTTTGACCCAAAATGATCTCTTATAAACCTGTGTGCCTGATTCCAGCTAAGGGACACAAGTGTATCTCCAGATAAGGCCTGGGTATGCCTCTGAGAAGATACAGGTCTATGACCAAGGTTGAAATTGCAAGTGTAAGCAGCATACAACAGCACTGGAAATTCTTAAGAAAAACACTAATGCTCACATACAGCTGTGCTTCCACTGCCGGATCCAACCAACCCCATGAAACAACGCTGCAACCAATAAAGTCTGTTTCGTATGAATGGCTGGTGGCCGGGATGCCACTCTGTCAGTCACCAGAGTCTACTAAGGTCCTCCATATGGAAAAAAAAAAAACAAAAACAAAAACAAAAGCAAACCAAAGTCTGTTTTTGCAGGAATTGTGTGCAACAGCAGAATTTACTGAAGAAGAAGATGGTACCAGAGAAAAAATCCATTTTCAACCATGTCTTCTATGCTAAGCCCTCTTCTTCCACAAGAAAGTATAAAGCAGGTTTTAAAAGATGTCAAGAGAAAGATCACTTTTTTTAAGTTGATTTCCATTTGCAGAGGCATACACTGACTTTCTGTTGGGCTAGTTAATGATCCTAAATTGTTCTGAGGCAAGATTAATGTCTATAATCTCTTGGCCCAAATGTTATTGTGGGCTATTGATCATAAGCCAAATGAGGACAGCTTCACCCAGCACCTTAGACTGAGGATGGTCTTTTGACTCCAGTAGATATGGTACACTTCAGCAGGCTCGGGATACTAGAAACTGCCCTAGAAAATGTCTGTTACAATGCAAATGTCTGAAGTCATTCAGAGTAAAAGGAAATAATGACACAAGTGCGAAAGGGCAGCTTAATTGACCGAATTATTCTGCTTCCTCTCTCTGCTACAGGTTTCCTGGAGGATTTGGGCAAAACCCTTCACCAGCACTTAGTGTGCCCCCCTCCAAAATGAGGGAAGTAGTGCTTGCCATCTGCAGAGATGGGTTTGAAGAGGGGTAAGTCAGGAAAGTTCACAAAACGTGCTGAAATCCTCAGGTGACAGGGATAGAAAAGTATTATCGGCTGCAGTTACCTTCTTATTCCTTCTGCTCAAGGAATGAGAACGACCACATTTTCAAAGGGATCTCGATTCGTCTTTCTCTTTGGACAGACCCTGTTAAGTGGCAAATCTCATTTGTCTGCCTTTACCCACTTGGGTTCTGTGTTTCTCCTCAATGGAAGTAAAAGTCTTGCAAACATATTTGCGTTTCATGACAGCAGCTCCCAACTTGTGCAGCAGCCACATGCCAGCAGGGGGGTGAGGAGGGGAAGCGCGGGCGGGGGGATCGCTGCTCCCTGCCCCCTGCGCCCGGTAGAGAGAAAGGATTTGCTTTTCTCCCTTTTCCTCCTGTGGGAGGAATCCCGGGGGCGGGCTGGGAAAGGAATCCTGGTCATTGCTGGAACGGAGAGGGAGGGGGACGATGCACATTCATTCACCACCCTCTGGGCAGGGTTAGCGCTCGCCTATTACTTAACCCGTTGAGCCACGCACTCTTTCTCTGATGACCCAGCCAGATTGTTTGCTCCCCGGTCCTGGTGTCAATGGGAAGCAATGTGACATCAAATCTGCAATTGGGATGCTCTCCTCTACACCAGGCTTACGCATCCCACCTCCCTTGGCTCCGCTGTCCCTTGTGTCCCTGCAGTGCCCTGCGGGTTGGCCCTGCGTGGCCAGGAAATGCTCATTATAATTCAAATGGATAGCACCCTGCATAAGATGGGGCTCAAGACATTTAGCATAACTCTCAATGTAATTCTAGTACAAACCTGGCTGACCCATCAGTGATATCTAGCAATGCTCCTGGCTTAGGGCTCTGCAAAGTCCATGGCAATTTCTGAATCTTGCTTTCCTGAGAAGGTGAGGCTTGCATGATCATGCTGGTTTTACACGTATTGGTGTACATATGTGTGCATTCATGTGTGAAAGAGAGAGACACTATTCCCTTTCTACCCCACTTTCCTTCTGAACTCATTAGCACTTTCATCTCAACCCAACAGAAATACACAATGTTCAAAGCCATCCTGATTCCTGCATGTTTCACAAAGAGGGGCAAATGATAGAAGAGACAGGTCTTTCTGATGCCCAGCTGAGAAGGTGGCTACAGGCTGCACATACCCACCAAGAGATCACAGAATCACAGAATGATATGGGGTTGGAAGGGACCTCTGGAGATCATCTAGTCCACCCCCCCTGCAAAAGCAGGTCCACCTAGAGCAGGTTGCACAGTCACATGTCCAGGCAGGTTTTGAATGTCTCTAGAGAAGGAGACTCCACCACCTCTCTGGGCAGCCTCTTCCAGTGCTCTGACACCCTCAAAGTAAAGAAATTCCTCCTCACGTTTAGATGGAACTTCTCATGTTCAAGTTTGTGCCCATTTCCCCGTGTCCTGTCACTGGGCACCACTGAAAAAAGACTGGCCCCATCCTCTTGACACCCATCCTTTAAGTATTTATAGGCATTGACCAGATCTCCCCTCAGTCTTCTCTTCTCCAGACTAAAAAGACCCAGGTTCCTCCTGAAAAGGTGAAACACCCCAACTCCCATGTACAAGCTGCTCATTGCTTGAACCCTACTCGACACCAGAGGATCTAGCCAAAAGACACAATGCTATAGAAAATCAATTCTTTCATAAATCTCAGTGCTATCAGAGACACTTTTTAGCTTTGCTTGAAGCAAGTACCTTTTCTGAAAATCTTTTCTGAAAAAAAAGTCATAAACCTTATTGTTTTGAGCGTGACTGTACCTTGCTACGTCTGTTTCAGGACAGACCGGAGCAGTGGTACCACTCTTTTCTGGTTCTATTTATGTTGTTGTGACATTAATTGATGTTTATTGGCAAGACATCAGCTTTCTCCCTATCTTGCTACTTTTCCTTGAATCAAAACTCCAACCAATCATTTTGCTTTAAATAAAATGCAATCACAGGTTAGTAGAATTGATTTGTGGATAAGATTGCTAGACTGGGGGGAAAGGTGTGGAGATATTTTCCTATGAATCAATTTCGTAGACAAAAATAAATACAATTTTAAAAAAACAGCTGAAAAAGATCTAAGGTCCAGTGTAATTTCTACAGCAGTTGTAAACTGGGTAGATAGACATAAGTAATAAGGCATTATATAGATACTAAAGTGAGTAAGTTATGTGAGTAACTTACAGAAGACTGGAGGACCGAGGGATGCATGCAGAAGAGCAGAATCATGACCTCTCCAGGTGTTTTAATACTAACAACATCCTGCTTCTCCTCTGCACTTTTTCTGTTTTGCAGCAGAAAATCCAGCAACAACTTTTTGTATTATTAGATATTAACAGATGCTGTCTTCCCGTACCAGTGGTGGCATTTAGAGATTGCAACACAGAAAAAGGAAATGTTTTGGTTTGTTGATGCTGGTGCCTCGTCCTCTTCCACTGAGAGCCCTCAGTTTCATCTTCACAGTATTCCTTAACTCAGAATCAGTATGTTATCTTTTTAACCACTTATACCAGTATGAGATCTCATCTCTGCTGTTATTTGGATTGTCATCAATATCGGCAGTCCACTTGACCCACTGTGTTTATTATGACTCCTGTCCCTTACAGCTTTGAGACATATGCATTTCTACTAACATCTCAAAATGTTTGTAGGATTCTTGATATTTTCACAGATTTCCTGACATCAAAGTCACAACCAGGATCTTCAGGATCACATATGCATTTTGGGATGTATAGCTGAAAAGCAATGTGCAAGAGCACAGTAAGAATAATACATGTTCTGTCTAACAGCAATCAGATTATTGACCAAATTCAGCTTCAACAGGAAGTATGAATTGTCAGGAACTCAACTGAATTTGGGGGAATAACTGGAATAGATGCCCTTACAACACACATGAAATCCGGTCCCATGTCTTTTCTGTATTCTACCATGTTTAAACTTTAATTCAAGACTAATAGTGGTGTAACTAACGATTTCGGTTAAGAGATTTTTTAACCCCTTCATCCTACTGACAAATTGCTAAATTGGATTTATGCACCAATCTTGAAATGGATCATTCCATTTAATGGTTGATTTGTCAAGAAAAGTACTGATTAATGTGTCTTCTAGATCAGAAAGGATTTTGATATCTTTTCCTTTGGCAGTCTTACTGGGAGAAGCTCAGGTACATGTCAAAATGCATCTTTTGTTTTCTTCCACACCTGCTAATAGTTGATAAGGCCTGTTGTAAGGTACAACCTCCTAACTAGAGTAAGGTCTTTTAATATGTTTTCCTCTCTGTATTCTGGTTTGCTGTTTCACCTGATCATGTATAATTTACAGGGTGATACGCTGCCGTGGCCAGGGATGCCCATCTGGCTCAGGGGGCCAAGCAGCCAGGGGACACTGCTGAAGCAGCATCCATTGCCTCAACAACAGCTCTGACCTGTAGGATGGGCACTGGCTGCTCTTGCTGCCCAGGGGGGCTGGTGGGCTGGGAAATCAAGTCAATGGGAACATTGTCTTTGATGTTAGTGACTCGGTATTTCGTTGTCATGGGATACTTATATTTCTGTGTTTCCTAAATTGAATTAGGGAAAATAAATCAAAACCAAATTTCAGTTTTGTTATATAAAATAAAATAAGATATCAATACAGTCAAACTCTTTGACAGTGTGACTTTAAGAAAGCAAAAGCCTAGCCAGCCTTCAAGTCCTATTGAGTTGTTTCAAGTTGATCAAGAGCTCTTCTCGTTACATAGCAAAACTCCTTTTTGAAACTTCTGCAGAAATTTTTGCTGCCTTTTCTGTTGACTTTTAATTATTTGTATAACCATCTCTCTTCTCTGACCATCTCTTAGCTGATTATTCAGACTTGTCTTAGTCACATTCACCCTACAGTCTGATACTACAACAATCTAGGCAGACACATAATTTGATGTGCTGGAGTTGCTCCACTGACATTCTCACAGCTAATGGGAGTAAATTAAGTTCATGCAGAAGCTTTATATGATCCAGATCCAAAATACCCACAAGTGCAATCAATGTGTGTGTGAGCGTTTGATCCTTTTATTTCAACATGAGTAATCCTACGGCTTGGTTGCGATTATGTTTTCTCTATTTTGAATTGTGCTGCTATTATTCAGTTATCATAAATAAGTTACCATTGTCTCCTAAAGCGTCTTGTATTATCACCTTCTCTTTCACCTCCCATCCCTAAGACCTTGGAAAAGGATTGTAGGGGGAGATGAAGGGAAAGATGATCCTGTGTCTGACCATCTCGTCACACAAAATTTCCCTAAAGTCCGGTTTGATTTCCATAATACTGAGGCTGCATTGTTTTGAATTTTTAATTATTTATTACAGTCATCAGAGTGTGGCAATGTGACTGACCTATTGCTTTTTAATTATTTTGGTTGCTTTTGATACTATTAACCATGACATTTTGCTGATCTGGCTACATTCTTCTTTTAGTTTTGGCCCTGAGATCATTCAATGTCTGTGTCCATCTCTGTCAACGGAAAGTCAGCTTCTTCTTAAAAGATCACTTTTGTCTGACAGTATCTGTTGCAAAAGATTATTTAGTCCTCACCCCCAACTTGTGGATGAGAATTTGGGCTAGATTTTTGTCTTTCTCCTGACATAGTGTATATTCCTGGCTCCAATAAAACACTGGTATCCTAGGGTTTTTTTTTAATCTTGCTTCCACTTGAAAAGGAGCACATAATAATTTCAATAAAGGAATTTCAGCAAGACAAGATTCTATTAGTAGCCTATTACAAAAGCTCACTATCTTTCCTCTATTTACTGTTTGGAGGGGAAGATTTTCGAAAGTAGACAGGTTCCCCAGTTACTCCTGGAAACCCCTGAGAGGTTGCCTGAGTGCCACCACTCCCTGCCATCTGTTGTTATTCAGCGTGTGGGTTGCACTCTTGTTCTGCCTGGGACCAAGATTGTTATTAGCCTTTTCTACAAATACCTGTAAATTTCAATGCCTTTTGCACAGAACTTTATCAACCAAGTGGAAAAAAAAAACCAAAAGCTGGAAGAAACTGGGCTGTGCTGGTGGGGTAGAATAAGCTGTTAAAAATCACTCCCATTTCTATAGCCAACCACTGAAAATGAAAGCCAGAACATGATGCTTCCCTCTGGGACTGTATGGCCGAGACTGAGCTCATGAGGCATCTCCTCCTCTCTGGTTCATGCAGAACCACCACCTGGTTGCAAAATCTGGATCACGTTTCAATTAGCTGTTGCTGAGTTCATTTAAAACTTGTCCTTTCAGTTCGCATGGCCTTGCAATGCTAGAAAAGAAAGTCTGAAAGAAAAGATTTGAAAGAGAAAAAGGAGAAGGCCTTACGGATCAACATAATGACCTCCAGAAAACATGGATCGCCACAAAGCCTTTGGGGTGGGACTTGTCTATCCAAAAAGCAATGCTGCTCCTAAAGTAGCAGTAGATAAGAGGAATTGTGCCCTAAGAGTGCGTATTTTTCTGCCAGGAGAAGCAATGAAAACTAGCTCAGAGGAAAATGCATACCTTGCAGACATCGAAGGGGGAGATGACACTGTGACTCCTGCTCTTGATGCAAGTTTCCAAAAAGAAATAACTGGGGCAGCAAACAGTTCTTGGGGGACAGAAACATTCCCTGATTGTCTTTTTCGGTTCCCAGGCAGGACCCCTTCTGCTGTCAATACAGTCAAATTCACCCTGGAACAGCGCGATTGACACCAGGCGATGGATATACCCGCTCTGCTCTGGGCTCTAAACTTGCCTGGTAGAGTGCATATGAATTCAGCCTTTCCTCGTGTTCTGCAAACTGGTGATTAGTATCTCTTAAAATATTTTTTTAAAGCAATGCTCAAAATTCTGGGGTTAATCTAGTGGAAACTTCTGATTAATTCCTGTTTTGAAGGGCACCCATTGAGCCTTAAAAAATACTCTTTTTAAAGCCAAACACCTGAACAATTAATTGTCCAGAGGGCCCCCAACTTCTCCCTTCCTCAGAAGACACTGTCTGAAACCTGGCTGAACCATGTACTCGTATCATGTAAAAGCACTGGCAGGACATAAGAGAACTTCTCAGATATAAAATGCTGCTGAGCTGTTTAATGCATTGACTATATTAATGACTGTGTCATGTCTAAATCCTGATTTCTCTAAGACAATTGGTGTCTCAAGCTGATTTTCTGTGGAGTTTCAGACAGTGGGGAGAACACTGAATGTAGATTTTGAATTTTCCTTCTCCTAAATGTTTTCCCATGTCTTATTATCGTTACATTTCAGAACACCAAAGGATTTTTCTCCTCTTTGTGGTAAGTATGAATACTATTTCAGGGTGCATTTTTGCAGGGAAAAGGGAAAACTTTCAATTCAGCCCTATCATCACTGCCAGCTCCATGTGTCTGCTGTTCTGCTGGAGCAAGCACGTTAGAATGAACCCTCAAACTCAACAACTGTGGAAAGAAAGCAAGGCACGAATGATGTCTGACATGGTAGAGCAATGATATCATTATTTAACGGGGAAGAATTAGTGAAGTTATGGATGAATCATTATGAAGTGTGTGTTTTGAGCCATTTCCCATTCCTATATGGTGATTGCTGATAAAACATCAGCATCAGTGATTACTGCAATCTTTACTTGCAATAGCATCTCCACACTACAGAATACCATTATTGTTCAATATGAATTAAAAGTTGATGAGCACTCATGTGTAGAAAACAGGAATGCATTATATCCCACTCAGCCAAAAAGCACAAAATACCAAATTTTGCCTTACAAAGGATGCATGTTCCTAATCTAACTGGATCAAGACTTAAGCTGCTCCAAATGAAAAGCTATCACAGGTTTCATCACTACGTAATGAACTCCAACCTGTTGCATTGGTTTCACCCCCCGTCCCTGCATAGAATTGCACGGACCTCAGTACATGGACGGATGATGGCACATAGTCCCAAGCATTTATTTTGTCTTTTATCCTTCTGTCTAATATAAAAATATATTGAATATGTCAATCCTTCACAAAGGAATTGGTTCAATTTTTTTTTGGCTTGCTTTGTTTATAGTAAAAGCACCCGCTCTAAAGCAGGGAAATGCCTATGGAAACTATAACCTATGGAACACAATTTCCTGACAACCCAGTATTGTACAACACTTACTAGACAGCCATACACCCAAAAAAGAAAGAGAAGGGAGGAGAGGAAAACAAGAGACAGTAGTATTAATGAAAACACCAAGGCAGTAAAGCACAGAAGGGAAGAAACGGCAAGAAACTGCTCTGTGCTGTGCTATCATTACCGGCTCTCAAGCAGTTTGCCCATTTGAGGCTCACAAAAAATTTGTAGCACTTGACCCATGTAGTTCTTTCCACAAATCTGTGTGAGCTTACCTGGCATTTTTCTAAATCAGTTTTAAAGGAGTGGTATTTATAAATCTTATTATATCTACTTCCAGAAGGTTAGGGCAGCACACAAATTCTCGGATTATTAGTGACGAGTCCTTCTTATTACTGAGATTTCCAAACTATGAAAAGATATGACTGAGAGCTAAAAGCATGCGATAGTCTTGCCAGATTTGTATAATCACTCTCCTCCTGTTGGACCGCTCTCCTCTAATGTTGCTTTCTGCAGTAGTTCTTTTTTGATTGTGAATACACATACACAGATTCCCTCGGAAACAATTAAACGTGAATCTGTCCGCAACAGCCGACTGTTAGCTATTAATATTAATACAGAGGAAGAAAGAAAAAGCTATTGAAGATGCTATTGCTAGGCTCCTTGCAGGTCTTTTGGTTTACAGGAATTCATAGAAGATGCAAATTCACAGCTATTCCAGATCTGTTTGAAATACAAAGGTTTTATTAAATTCCAGAAGAAAAAAAAAAAAGAAAGCAGTCCCAATCAAGCCCATGGGAATTTTTCCATTGGCTGCGCTGTGCCAGGACTTCAAATGGGTATTTAACCTGGCGAAGAAATGAGTAGAGACGATTGCAGGATTTCCTCCGTTTGAACGTTCTCATTAGATGAGGCCTCGGTGACCTCTGGGTTGACGGGTTGTTCCAATGTTTAATTGCTTTGACCTTCGGGGAGTTTCTTTTCATGTCCAACATAACCTTAGGTTTTTTTAGTTTAATGTGACAAATTACTTCATAAAAACAGCCCTGGATATTTTCATTAATTCTGGACAAATTGTGTTACACATAAAAGATGTCTTTTTCACAGATGCTGTAACCGTGCCAAATAGTCTCGTAATTGTTCCTTTTTAGCTACTTCGATATATGTCGATACATATTTAGAGTAATTGGTGTGCTTTATAGGAGTATATAAATGATGGTGTAATTCTAAGAAGGGTAAGATCACAAAAATGCACAATTTTCACCCCCTACTCAGTAAAGTTAGTCTTCCCAAGGGCCACGTTTCCTGAGAATGAACCACTTCTTCTGAGAAGGGAGCACCATCCCTCTGCATTGCCTCTGCGATGCTGGCGGAGCCACAGGAGCCGTGGTGGTGATGCAGAAAGGGTCCTGGCTGGCTCAAAACCATCCCTGCCCAACTGGGGGCTGCGTCTTCCACATCTCTGAGAGCCTGCAGAGAGGTCCAGCTGCTCCAGAGCTTTCCACACAGGTCGGGTATCAACTTCCCTTGGCACCCCAGGCCAAAGCATGCCAAGGAAAGCATCTCAGAGTTCAAAGCGCACAAAATTGTGGATGGCTTTCCCCATTTTCCTTCCTACACAAAGAGCATGGAGCAGCACTTGAAGTCACCGGGTACCACGCAGCGTGCCTCCATCGCCCCTGCCAGGCGGACACCCCTGCGAAGGGGGAAGGACCTGCTCCCTCGCGGTAAACCCGATATAGCCAAATTTCCACCTGCCACAGAATAGCCTGTTCATCGACACAGAGTGCGCTTATGCCAGCCTGCACGTATGGAAATGAGACAGTTAGCTGCGGGGTTTACACATGCGGATCCCCATTTGCAAATGTCACCTGTGAAAGACAGAGGCCACTCCAGAAAGTACAAAGCTCGGGATTGTTTAGGCAGAATGGAAAATGACACCCCGGCATTTACAATGGGATTTTTATTATCGATGTCACAGATATGATACTTGCTACTGACATGCTTGAATTAGAAGAGACAAAGTAAACTGTTAGAAAGAAGAGGCCATTGAACTAAATACAAGTGTAACCCGCATGCTTATATTGCAGCGTTCGATTTCCTCTTAAGTCTCAGGAGGAGGGGTGAGACAGCAAAGGGGAGACCTGTGTTTCAGCTGAAATCTCTTGTGTCTACACGGGAGGGGAGGGCCTCTCCAAAAAGCAGACAAAGAGCCGCAAGCAGGTAGATACGAGAGCTTTCGTTCCGGGAGAGGAGCTTTGCAATGCCTGCTCGCTTCCATCCCAATGCAGAGCTCTGTGAAGCTGCAAGTGGGGAAAATGTTAAAAAATGCAGGAGTTGGAAACATCCCTGAGGACTGAGCAGCTGATGACATGTCAGGGACAAAAGCTAGGTTTGCTATGTCCTAAGCGTACCACTGCTGATGCAGGTTTTGGATGTCCAGATCCATAAGAAGCCAAGGAAATGGTCATCCCACGAAACTGGCCATAAGAACCCACAGGCTTGTTTTCCTTGGAGAGGTTTGGATGGGAGCTGGACTGAGAAACTGGGCAATCCAGGTGGTACTCACATGCCCGTTCACTTTTAGGATGTGTTGGAAAGACAAAGTAACTGGTGCTGTATGGTGAAAAGGGGAGAATGGGGAAGTTTCTGAACATGTCGGCCAAAGAGGAGAAGTGTCATGGGTCACCCTAAGCTTTGTAGCCACTGCACATAATAGCAGCCATGTTGGGAGTGAGTAGGTTTCATCTCTACAGGTTCTTTTTTCTTTTAAGGAAATAATAGTATTTAAAAAGCATGTCTAGTATCGATTGCAGAGGAGTGTTTGTGTTAAGTGCTTCATTCCCCAAGAAGTTTGGCCCCTGAGGGCTTTTAGGATCATAGCTCAAAGGATTACATCTATGACGGACAGACACAGATAGATTATAAGATGTCTTAGAAGGCCAAAAATCTGGTGCCTCCTTCTGCAAAGCTGTGTACAAATGAAAGAGTGCAGCTGAGTTATCCGTGCTAAAACCTCAGTGTCTCCATGCCACTCAAAGAGCTTCTCTAAACCCTGTGCCATCAGGAATAAGAAAGAACAGCAAAATAAGTCACTGTGTGATTCAAATATTCCTAAGTGGTCACTGAAACACCCTCCTCTTGGCCACAAGACTGCATTCTTCAACTCTGTTTGCTGCAGTATAAAACACATGAGGTCATTTTTATCACAAGTCCTTATGAATAGAGGCTGGAATTTTCTACAAGGTCTTCTTTTCTTATCCCCTGTTTCTCCCCCCTTTAAAAACACCTCCCAGCCCGCCGGTACAAGAGGGTTCACTGTCTGGGAGTTTCCTGCCCATGATACCTATAGCCCTAGAGGGGACCTGGTGGCCCCACAGGGTCCGCGGAGCAATTTGCCAGCTTACCTGGAAGCAACCTGATCTCCTCCTCCTGCCACCCTGCCTGGTGTCATCTAGCGGCAGCGGGAGGCTTAGAAATGTCGGGAGTAACAGATGCCATTTTCCTCCAAAGCCGAAGCTTTCTGTTAAGGCGGAGAAGTGAATGATACGCTGCGGGTATTTATAGCAATCGGATGCTGCCTGTAAGAACTTGAGCTCCTCGGGAGGAGCGGTGACTGAAAGGCATGCAGACAGCGACTGGATGAAGCGGTGCTCACCCGATGAAATCTGTGCTCTCAGCATCTCTAAACAAAAAACAGCTCCTTCCAGGTGAGACCCTTAGCGCTCAGTCCAGGAGGAGCACAAAGCAGGACTCTGATCCAGGCATCTTCCAAAGCTTGGTATCCAAAACCTGTAGCCACCATTTTCTATTGTTTTGAGCCTGGATTTGGGAATTTCATCGCGTCTCTAAGCAGAAAAGGAACAAATCTGCCCCTGATCAACTACTTCTGCTGGATTATACAGTATATGCTAAACACAGTATAAATGAGTAGTCCATATACATGAATTACTGGCCAGTTTATTAACACTGACTAGTCATGCCGAGTAGAGCCTTCTGTGTCCAACCACTTCTCACACTTCAGCAAGGAAGAAGGGTGAGTCTTTGGGGACACCAGGGGCACGCTGGCGAGTCACCTCAGTCAACAGTACACCACGAAAACCTGCTCCTTGGAATCAATGACATTTCCACTAAAACGTTATGAGTGAAAAAATACCTTAGATTGCAAATTCTCTGAGCTGACTCTACATTTTTAAGTAAATAAAACAATTCTTAATTATTCAAATTGTGTATTTTAACTAAAATTTAGATTTCACCGACAATATCTCATTGGAACACACCAGTCTAAAATAAATGGAGACTCTTTGAGTAAACAGAAGCTCGAGACCCAGTCCTGAAACCCTTTCTGACAGAAGGCTAGGGCTACTTTTCAGAATGCAAATAGCACTTTCTGTTCTGTGTTTCACTCTTTTTGTAACTCCCTGAATTGAAGTCCTGCTGGAGCAAGAAGGAAGCCTTACCTAGAGAGCATGCCCCAGCTGGGATATATTTTGCAAGTTTTGCATACCATTATGAGGACCTAAATCGAGCCCTCCTGCAGCAGTGCAGAATAGGGAACTCCAACGTAGGGGGAAAAAAAAAAAAACCACATTTAGATTCACCCAGATTTATATCCTTTGATCAAAAGCTGCCCCTTGTGCTTATGAGAATCTCATGTAAATATCTGCAAAGTTACTCCTTTATCTGCTTTCATATTCCTCTGCAGAACAGCCTTTGCCAGGTTATCCACAAGAACTGTAGTTTCTTGGGCTGCTGAAATCATGGCTCATACTGCTGAATATTAGTATCATCTCATTATCCTTGTTCTCATTAGGGATGTATCTACCCCTTGTTTCAGGTCTGTGACCATATTTTATCCCTTATTTATGCAATACCTATAAAAATGGGGTCCTGCTGCACAACTGGTCTCCCATCTGCCATGATAATGAAAAGTATTGCTTTTATTACCACTAGGTTTTACTTAGCTACATCTTTCGAAGGACACTGCCAAGGTTGGGCCAAAGTTTAAATCTCACAGAAGCAGACTTTTACAAAACATATGTCTGAATAGAAACGTTGCCATTGATTTTTTTAATTGCAAGTGAAAACAGTCGTATTTGATGAAATAACCATTCCCCTGAACTTTCCGCCCTAAACCTGAAAACCTAAAAGTGAAAGTGACTCAAACGCAGGCGAATCTGACTTCATTGATTTCTATTGTCCACGGTGAGAAAACACAACCAGTAAACAAAGCAGAAAGAGTGACAAGTAAATTGGATTTTTAAAAATTCTTTCACTTTTAATAACGCTAAGGTGGGATTTGCAACACAGGTAAAGGCATTTGTTTGTTTGCAGCGTAGGAGCTGAGTGTCCCTTTAAATACCTTCCCCTTGTAATTTATTTGCTCCGGGAATGAACGGCAGCAAAGTTCACACTGGAAATACTCGCTGCTTCCGAAGAAGTTAAATTTGCCACAAACCTCGCGTTGTTGTTCAGAGGGACCTTTTGCTTTCAGGTGACGCCAAGGCAAGTCTCTTCCCCCACCCGTTTCTCCCTCTGCTGGTGATGGGATTCCCCAGGTACCCTCCTCACACCCACACGGGATGCTTGGGCACACTCTCCCGCCGAGGAAGGAAAATGAAGATTCAGGTGGCTCAGGTGGGGCTGAGCGTGATGACCTTCTTTCAGCATTGCAGGGTTTCTCGTCCAAAGATGAAAGCCCAGAGGCTTTGGTGACACAGCCCCCATGGGCCACCTGGGTCACAGCAGCTGGTGGGGAAAGAGACTTTCCTCCTTCTCCCAAGCCCAGGAAAACCCTGCCCGGCTGTCAGTCTTAGTGGTAATTTGGCCCTCATTTCACTCAGGCTCAGCTTCTTTGGAAATCTGCTCGAGTTTTGTCAAAGAGGAGCCCAAACCAAAGCAGAGCAAGGATGTCAGGACCTGGCATCCGTGCCATGGTGAGGCACGTCAGCGATTTAAGCTGATCAAAACTGCCACCGTGGGATAGGAACTGCTGTACCAAACTGAAAGTCTGAATCCTCTGCAAATTGTTTATATTGTTCAGGGCTTTTGTCATACTTTGCATATTATCGCATTAAATGATGTTTCTGTAAAAATGGGAGGCTTTTCAATGCCAGAATCGTTCATGTCATAAATGCCCGAATAAAGCAACAGCAAAAATCTGTAAACAGAGGAAAGCAACTCTTTTTGCTTTCATTCATCAGCATGTCTGGATAAAAATCACCTTTCCTGTTTAATGTTTGCCCTCTATATTTTCAAGTGTAAAAATTCAAGAAAAAAAAAATGCTGTGTAGCAGCTGGCCCATTTAAGGAGGTGATACATATTATTCAAATGATTACACGAATGGCTAAAGGTGATGCATTATTCCCTATTTTCATTTGTGCAGCATAGCTTCAGCATGGTGATGAACTATGTCAACCAGGAACCTTGGCTGCCTTCTATTGGAGAAAGCCCCTCAAAGATCTTTGATGTGACAACAAAACTGGGAAATATTACTGACTCACAGCCTTTAAGCAATCAAGAAGTGATCAAAGCAGTGACTCAAGAATTCAAGGGAAAAATTACATGCTCAGGGAAATGAGGAAAGCTTATTACTGACTGATATTCGATAGAACAGGCAACTGAAAGTCTAATTTTATGAAATATGCTTTTAATTGGTATTCACCAGCTTATTGTATATTACTTATGTAAAAAGCAGCTTTTAATTCCAAAAAAAATGAATGGCTCAAAATTCCAGTCATGAAAGTGTGGGGTGGAAACGCTTTCGCCCATTTCAGCTCTGTCCGACTCCTACGTAAAACACAGAGCAGAAAGAAAGGCAGAGGTCTTCAGAGTTCACCCCCATAACATCGCCCCATGAGCTCTACTCAAGTCTAATCACCATATTTCCCAGTTTCCCACCACAGCTGTGCCATGGGTGCTCACCACCCCACCATTTCACCACTGCTCAGGAGGCCAGGTCTGGGCCCCTCACTACAGGAAGGACATTGAGCTGCTGGAGCGTGTCCAGAGGAGAGCCACCAAGCTGGTGAGGGGTCTAGAGAACAAGTCATATGAGGAGAGGCTGAGGGAACTGGGCATGTTTAGTTTGGAGAAGAGGAGGTTGAGGGGATCTCAAAGGTCCCTTCCAACCATGAATATTCTGTGATTCTGTGTGCAGGAGGCACTAGAGTCACTCACCCAGCCTGAAGACCACCAGCAAGGGCACACACCATGGAGTTTCGTATAGCTGGGACAAGGTCATACAGCAGTAGGAACGTTTCCTCCACAGGCAGATTAGGCTGGTACAGGAAAAATTCCTTTCACTCAATAAGCACCAGCATATTTTTGCCTTTGTTGAAAATACCAGTTTATTTGCCTGGCAAATTGTTCCCTCAGACTAGCTACATATAATTTTCATGCACCTCAATGAGAAGACTAACAACTAACTGATTTTCTGGCTGTCCATTGATTGCTTGTCAGGCATCACTATATATAAAATACCTTGAATATGCCAATGATCAGGTAAAAATTGAAGCTACTTGTCTTGATGTTACATTCTATTCCCACTAGACTCTATTTTTTAAAAGATCTCAAATGCTGCAAAATGAGAATTGTACATTTTTAGTGAACGCTGAGAGGATGATCCATGCTGACAGGCATTCACTCGCTATCTGCCACAGGTAGCCCAGCATTAAGGTATAAAGCTTCAGGGCACTGAAAGGATTTGATCTAATCTTATATTATAAGAAGCATCCAGCATTGTACATTCTCTTTTCCTACACAGACACTTATGTACAGCCTAAGGGCCCAATCCTGCTCCTCTTGAAATCCGCTGGAGTTTCTGCCTTCCCTTCAGCAGCAGAGGGAGAGGGAGCAACTTTTGTAAGGGCATTAATGATGGCTGCTCCTTCAGTCTTTCCATCCAAATCCTTCTTTTCACAGGAAAAGGCAGACACAGCAGCGCTGGAAACTCTACCTGTGTAATTAGAGGGACCTGCCTCCCAGCTCTTCTCTGTCAGTCAACTTCACTCCCGTTGTTCTTCCTTGCCAAAAAATCTGGAGGTTTGTACATTGACTGGCGATCCAGGTTAAGGAAAGGAGAGGGTCTTTCAGCAGAGGCAGAGTTGTATGAACACCAAAAGATTCGGGGTTCTTGTGAGAGTTGTGAAAACAAACACATTGACTACACTAGGAGGACATCAACACAGTGTGTAAGTGCTCTCAGTAACTGAATACTTCTTGCAACCAGTTGATGAATTGCGCTTATTGAAACAAAGCATCAATACAGAAGCCAATGATTAAGATTTAAGAACACCTTTCACTTTCTTTCCCATTTTGTTAGCCAGTAAAATGCATTTATTGTAGTCTCATTGCCCTTCGTTGTAGCACGTCAGGCTTTAAACTGAGAAGATGTGTTGCAGATACTGTGCGTATTTGTGGAAACTGAGAAACAGGAGGATTTGGCCAAATGCAGGTTTTCTCTGTCTGATCATTTCTAATGTAAACATTGGAGCGTTCAGATGACAAACCCTGGGACTGATCCCATTGTTCATATTGGTAACCTTTTCTCTTACAAATAACACAAGTCCGTAGAAAGTGGCTTCTAGCTGCTTGCAAGAAGCACTCATCTCTTTTTCCATCAGCTGGGACCACAGGACCGGGGTCAAAAATATAGAATCAAGAAGGAAACATTGACCAGTATTGGGGACTGCATCAAATGCTTTTAATAGCTTCAAACATAGAGAAAGAAATTAGATGTATAAGCTTGAAGAAAACAATCCGAAAAGGTCTGTTTTCATATCACATTATCCATTCCTGGCTGGCTGTAAGCAGCAGAGCTTGATCCTGCTAGGTCTTATTTGTGTGGGTAATCCCTTTGACCCTAGTTATAAATACATTATTCCAGCTCAGGATAATCTCCAAGTATCAATCTGAACTGATGCCTGCACTCTTGAACACAAACGTACGTTTTCTACTTCTTGAATCTCAGAGCTGCAATAGTAAGCAGGCTGTCTTAACAGAGTATTTTGCCTTAAAAAAAAAAAATTTCCAGGCATGTCCTACCAGATCCAACTTTTAAAAAGAAAAAATCCAGGTGGCTCAATTTGGAAAGAAACTTTGGATTTGTTGTACTTCTCTTTCCGTGAGCTTTTTTTCACCAAAGCCAGACATTCATACACATATAATTCCCCCTTCTTGTCACTGGGCTTCTGGGTCAGTGAGCATTCCTTTGCTGTAGCGTTTTTCAGATGAAACTCCAAGAGAAACACTGTCCTCAATGATGGGTCGGATACAGAAGAGGAGGATGGGCAAATATTCTAAGATTGGCCTGGATTCTTGCCAGGAGCAGAAGAAAAGGGCCTTTGTGTTTGGACATCTGAAGGCCAGGCATAAACATGTTAGCCGATACTTAACACCCAAAGCCAGAGCCAAAACCGTTAGACACCCTGAATAATCCTCACTAGGCCTCCTTCGGGTTTCAACTGCCCATTACAATGGGGCGGCCTCCTCCAATTACCAAATGTGTTTCTTCTAAAAACATCCTTACAGGAACTCCCAAAATAGCAGCGATTAAAAGCAAACAGCCTGTAATTCATTGACATATGCAAACCTTTTAATGTTTTGCTGGAGACAAGTTGCAACTTTTTGTACCTACAAGACTATTTATGCATTTTTAATAATTACCCTTGTATATTATGTGATACAATTCCTTTAGGCATTTAGTTAAGAGAAGCAACAGAATTCACATTCAAAAGAAACTGTTAGTTTTGCTGCAAGAAGCGCAGCTAATTTATGTAGTGAATTTTTTATACATTTTTCCCCTGATTTCTCTTCCCTGCTGTCCTCTTCCCCCTTTCTTCTTCACTGCATTAAGAAATTCTGATGTGCCTGCAGCAACATCCACTGGTGGGGAGTGTCTGCAGTGATGCCAGCCCCGGCTTCCCCGGCAGTGGAAGCCAGTAATGTGTGCTGCTTCAGCAGCACCAGCTCCCTTATAAGCCCCGTTGGGAATGGCCTTACCCTAGGGTCCTCTCTGATCACATACCTTCCGCGAGCTGGCGGATTCCCTTGTCGCCCCACAGACAGTAATCCCCATCCCGTCGGTTCTGCGCAGAAAACAGCGCGAGGAACCCTTTTCCTGCAGATCAAGAATGAAGATGCTTTCACCACCAGCACGGTCCTGAGAGCTCTGCCTGGTGTT
>JAOXNO010000024.1:78774299-78795348 GCA_028565335.1 Limnodromus scolopaceus | reverse complement strand
CAGAGGGCTTCTGAGCAAACCCAGGAACCCCTCCAGGCCCTGCTACAGCTACCTCGGGTGTCTCCAAACACTGAGCCTCCCGGCTCCGGTGGCTTTGCAAGCCTGGGGGTGATGGTGGCACCGAAGAGGCTGCAGAGAGCACAGAGGTGGCAGCATCAGAGTATGGGGAAGGGGATCAGGGCAGCTGGCAGGATCCTGAAGGAGATGAAAGGGTGGGGGAGCTGAGCCCATGGAGGCACAAAACTTTGGTTCAAAGGGAAAACTCCTCTCCCAGTCAGGCAGAACCTCTGGGTAACTATCATCTGCCAATGCTGCCTCATCCCATGGCTGCAGCAAGGGGGCTAAGTGCCAGGCAGAGACTGTGTCTATCCAGGCATTTGGGAGATTTGTTGATCTGACAGTATAAAATCTGCTTGTTACCCCCCTGAATATCCCCCAGGGTCTCCAGAAGAGTGGCTGATGTCAACTAGTTTTACTGACCCGTGGACCTAAACCAGCCCTCCAGAAAACCTCACCATGTAAAAAGCAGGAGTTTACGTTGCCTTAGGCTAAGCAGTGCCAGCAGGGCTAGAAGATAAGCTAAATGGGTGTTCCCAATGACTCTCATCTTCCTCAGATCCCTCTCTGTCATTTAAGCGGTGTAGACAGCACAACACCCTCTGGAAGGTGCTGTGGCATTTACCCTGTCACCAGCCACCTTTGCTCTGAAAGGAGGTGGCTTCTACCCATCTGCCATCCCCAGAAGATGTAAAAGAAAGGAGCATCTGGTTTTGAGAAAATAATAGGTCCTGGTATCTGAGCTTGGTAAAGCTATTGACTTACTGTCTGACCTCCAGCAAGACATGTGCCCTCCATCTGCCCCGCTCAGGCTGGCTGCGAGACAAGCAGAAGTGACTCTACTGCAGAGATGCTGAATTTGAGTTCAGCTTGTCAAATCCATAGCAGCTGGTCATCCCTTTGATGCCAACAAGCTAAGCCAAGGCCCATTTCAGCCAGCTCATAGTAGCTGGGCTTTCTCCTCCCACAAATTCAAGCCAGCCGTGAGGCTCCCAAGAGATTCCCAAGCCCATGAACGCAAGTAATGCAAAACTGTGGTATGACCGCTGCAAGGATGGGCTGGGATCCCCTGGAGCACGTTGCACCTCTTCGCCCAGCTCCATAGCCCCATCCTCCAGCTCCTGCAGCCCCACAGGCTCATCACACGCTCGGTCCTTGCCTATCACTCCTTCATATACATGCTTTCATGCAACTGCGGCCAAGGGAGGGAATCAATCCGCTCTGCAATGTATGTCACCTCTGGCAAGGTTAAACCTTCAGTTCAGCAAAGCCCTTGTGCATTTGGTCATGGGGACTCATCCTGTGCCGCACCTTGAGAGCACACGGGGTAGGAGAGGTCTCAGCGTGCAAAGGAAGACTAAGCCCTGTTAGAAACCAGGGACGCCCCAGCCTTCCAGTACCGAGGCAGCCAAATCTTAACAGGGGGAGAGTAAATAGTGTCCATCCTTCATTAAAGCTGTGTATCAGCCCAAACAATAATTTTCACACACCCTACATTGAGAACATCATACTTCAAATCTTAGTGTCCCATAATTTGCATGCTGAATTCCAGGGAGGATATTTGATGGAGTGTATGCCACAGCTCCTGTATGTATGTACTATATCCAAAGGACACGGCAATCTAGCATAACATCAGATAAGTCCTAATAATAGCCATATTTTAAAGCCCATTTTAAATATTTTAAAACATAATCTGAAATAAAAATGAAGTGTGAAACGTCTGTATCAATAATATTATCATCTGCCGTTATTAAAGTAAAAGACTTGAGTTTTCATCACAGTTACAGTCCCGTTAATAGCTTTATCCTGACAAATGCACTGAAGATCTCTATTTTCTTCAGTTAATATTTTGGTCCACTTCGTCATTTCTTTTCATAGGGAACCAAAAGCTGCAAGTGCTGGGGGGGGCGGTGTTGAAAACCTCAACCTCCCACCAGGTCCCACTGGCACAAATGCCCTGAAGCCACCCCTGGTCCCTTCTTTGTGCCGCTGAATTTGGCCCAGACAAACTCCATCACTCACCCACCGAGCTCTGGATTCCTTTCCTTCTCCCACATCCCCCACAAATATACACACCTTGTCATTGTCCTCCAGACCCAAGTTTCCCAATAAATTAACAATCAGGAAACTAAGATATATCTGGAACTTGAAAAATATTTTTTTAAGCACCGTCCTCTAACATGACAAGAGCCTGTCACCTCCGTCACCCCTTTCTTCATGTGCTCTTTGATCGTGGTGTTTCTCTCCAGTTCATTAGGAAAGGAGGGGGACAGTGCTCCTGACTGCTATGTACATGGTGTGGATGAGGAAGGGGGGATCCATGCTGGTGATACGGGCCTTAAATATTAATTATATCAATGTCTTTACGCAGCAACAAAGTAAATACAGAATTTTTAACAATGTGTTTTGAAAGGTCATGAAAATACATTAAAACGCTTCAAATCAATAACAAGAACTGCAAACTACTCTCAGAAACCCCTAAATAACTACATCTACGAATGATAACCATTGGAAAGAACTTCATATAAAATCATTTCTTACTTCAGTATCCTCTCATGATCTGATGGAAAGATTTTTCTGCTCTGGAAGAAAATGATTTGTTTGTAATATCAGTCTAATACTATTAGTTATATCGATTCGTGTTAGGCTATAGACTGGTAAAGTTTTCAAAGCCTTAGCACTGCACAGCTGATGAAAACCTCTCACTGGAGCTTCCTCCTGGGCAAGGTGCAGAGCAGGGTCCCCCAAGTGGTGTATGTTTTGCCAGATTATGTTTAATCAAGTCGTGTAATGATCACTATAGATTAACAGCGAGTGTTTATATTGCTTTAAATTGCCTTGATTGGTTGAAATAGCTTTACTGATACATCAGAATCTCGAGCATGTTTTCTTCAACTATTCTACAATTTTATTTCTCATACTGTTCTTGTACTCTTAGGAAAGCAAATTTCAACACAATTTAGGCAAAGTCAAAATCAGAACCTGCTTTTAAGCAGTACCCTTTAAAAAAGAGTCCTGGTCAAACCTTCCCATTGATACCAACAAGATTCGGGACAGGCCTTAGGACTCCCACCTAGATTTTAAAACTCATCAATTGCTGAGTCCAGATTGTTTAAATAAATACAATGTTTTCGGTTAACATAGACACATTCACCTGGAACACGCTTGCACAGAACGCTTCCGAAGGCAGCACATAGTCATTGTCTCCCTTGTATAAAGGGAAAATGCTGGGGGAGGGGGGGGGTCCATTTGCAAAATCTCCCTGTGCTTCCTACAGTACCAGTAAAGAAAATTTGTTTCTAGGGAAGATTTCATAGCCCTCATGCCCCAAAGCACGCAGGGACCCCGGGGGCTGTACATGCTTTGCAGGCGCTCTGCGAAGGTGAATAGCTTTAACCTCAAAATTCATAAATTGAAAAGGCAACCCCATGTGCACCTGCTCCTTTGAAATGCTTACTTGGTTTGTATTTAAAAAAACACACACCCAAAAAAAACATCTTTAAAATCTAGAAAACTAATAAAATAGAAACAGTGTCTAAGGTGATGGATCCTGTAAGGTAATCACTAAAGTCTCTCAGACTGTAAAATAGGATTACATATTGTTTCTTCATTTTTTTCTTTATCGGACAATACAGTATCAACCGCTCTAGTCCTAAATTTAGGCAAACACCTCAATTATCAGATGTATTCAGTTGCAAAAGCTTTTGTCATTTTTGTGGTTGTCTGACGGTATACGGTTCAATCATAAAAGGGCAAATGACAGACGGGTGTAAGAAATGAATTTTCTTCTTCTTACTGACATACCAGGGGAAGGCCCCCTGCTGTAATATGGAAAATCTTTTATGCAAAAGAGCTCAGCAACTCACAGGGCACAATCACTATGCAGACTTTTACTTGGGTATTCTTTTCCCAAATCCGTTAAGAAAAGGGGGAAAAAATGGCCTTAAAAACAAGTTTAAAAGTTCAAAATTGATTTTAGAGTTAACGTGTATTTGCAGGTTTAAGGATGTAGAGATTAAAAGGCAATAAAGCTCCATCTAACTATGAACATGCCCTCTTTAAAAGACACTGTTTTTGTGGTGATCCCGAGGCCGTGGCAGCGAGTAGTTTTTCACAGGCAGCTGAAGCGAGGTGAGAGGCCGAGAGGGATGCTGAGTCCAGCGGGAAGCAGCCAGGGCCACCCCACGTTGTGTCTACTCGAAAAACAAGCAGGAGGTTGTGCGTACGTTTTAGGTATGCATTTAGTATTTATACTGCTATTTCTGGGCACAATCCAAACATAAAACCATTTATAGAAAAGTCAACCTTCCTGCAGGATTTAAGTAAAACTGCCTTTGGAATAAATAAACTCTCTTTTCCTTTCCACAAGGACCACTTTACCCCCTTCCGGCTGTAAACAAAGGTCTCAAAGAGAGGGCAAATTTAGTGTTTGCCATTTTAAGGTCCTGGTGTAAAGTGGCCTTACTGCAAATAGTCATCACTCAGATTATCTGCAGTGCTTTTGAATGAAAGTGGGAATGGCGTAAAGGCTTACTATTCACCAAAAGATACACAAAACCTGCCCTTTGGCTCACGTACACCGCTCAGCTGTATGAACCAAAAAGGTGGCAACTTGGCAGCAGGAAGAAGACCTGCCCGTTACCCGTTACACCAAGGCTGGCGGTGGGAGCTGCGGCAATGCCTGACCCTAAAAGCAGAGAGCTCCTCCGAAAGGGGCATGGGGTGAACGTCACTGCGCTCAGGCTCTGCTCCCTCCTCTCCAACACCTCTTGAGCTGGCAAGACAAGGAGGCAGGTAGGTGTCATGGGTGGGAGGGAGCAGCTCTGGCTTGCTAAGAGATGTATGGTCACAGAGCCCCCTCCTGCAGCCCTAACGCCAACACCACCACCATAACCCCATGCCCCATACTTCCCACCACCGCAACTCCCTCCTTGGATATTCCCACTGGACATGGCATGTCTCCAGCTCCCCAACAGAGAGGTATTTGGAGGCTGTGAGGAAGCAGGGTCTCCACCACGACCTTTAATCGTTGCCTGCGAATGGTCTCAGGAGGAGAGCGCTCAACCGAAGAGTGAGGGAGTGTCCCTCCGAGAATGGCCAAGAGATGGGGAAGGGATTGCCTCCTTCACTTCCCACACCTCAAAACTGTTGATGAAAAAGAAGATTCAATAGGGTGGAGTGGGATTTTATTCTTTTTTTTCTGGGATTTCTCAAGCCAGTAACCCTTCAGTTAAAGGGAAAATGACCAAAACCTTCAAGGTAAGCAAATCACTGCAAAGCCTCACAAGCATGGCATGGCCTCAGGCACCCACAGCCCTCCAAGGGCTGGCCTCGCAGACATGAATGTAAGTCTCACGGAGCTTCACAGGCTCCTGTCCTGGTCACAGTGCAGCCCCTAAACAGGGAAATGGGGCGTATAGAGAGGAAGGGCTTTACACCCCCAAACTACACTTCCCATCAGGTACTGTGACAGCATTTCCAGACCAGATGTAGGGTCACACAGCTGAAATTTTTCAATTTTAACAAAAACAACCTTTTTTTTTTAATAAGCATCTATTTACGTGACAGATTTTCCCAGGAAAAGCATATATGGTTTACTTCCCAAAATCTGTTTAGTTAAGAATCCACATTTCTACTTAAAAACAGTCTCAATGGACAATCTCTTTGAATTACTCACAGAAAACTGAATAAATCCCAACAGCAATAAATACTATGAAGACATATTTAGCACCTTAGGAAAGAAATAAGCCCTTCAATAACCGATGGCTAAAATTCAGCAGGACTGGTCCCAGCGAGTGCAAATCAGCTGTTGATTTCAGTGAACCTACATCAATTTACCCCGGGTGAAGTTCTGGCCCACTGAGCTCAGGGAAACAAAATGTCACCTTTACTTTCTAAACACTCTTTCTCAAATCATATTCCCCTTGTAATAATGTGCAGCGAGTGTTTAGCTCAACATGCCTCTTATAGTTTCTGTTTGGGAGATGATTTTTCTTTTTAATTTCTCTGTCAGGCACACTTATTGAAGCGCACACGCTTCAGACAGATGCAACCTGCAAAAAAAGGTTTGAGAGACAGTGATTTATTTATGAAATTCCTGGTTGAGAGGGTGAGGTAAGCCGCACGAAAATTTTAAAGCTGCTCACTACTGTAAGGCATGTATGTAATATATGTAAAACACGAGGAGGGAAGGCATTGAGAGCACTGGGCACAGTGCCTGCACTCGGCAGGACTGCAGCGGGAGAAAAGGGGCAGCGGGTGGGGAAAAAGCTGTAAGGACAAGCTCTGCCCTGCCTTTAAATTCACTTTGCTACCTCAGGGCCAGCGGCATTTATTATATGGACTTTATACATACATCAATTTTTCTTCTCATGTGTTTTATACTATGTAGTCAACAGGGCTATCAAACCTGAAGCTCCACAGTGGGAGCAGACCATAAATTCACCGCGCTAAAGCATTTTGCTCCTAACTAAACTCCTGTCCACATCAAAGGCCTTTGCTGTAAGTAAGAGGCATTTTAAATTGCAGATGACTCCAGCCAAAGGTGGCCACACTGGATTCCCAGGACCACCGACGTTCACTGAGGACACAATTATTGGGCACCGCGAGTTCAACAGCCACCCATGCTAGAACTCTGGGGTGAAGGTGCTCACCCTGGCATGGAAGAAGGTGAGAGGGCCAGCAGATGTGCATTTTACAAGGGACTTCTCCCTGTCCACCTCCTACTGTTTAATGCCCCTATAACAGATCCACCTAAAGAGAAGGTGCATCCTAACCTCTGGTGAGCAGGTGAGTGGGAGGAGGCAGCGGGACCATGCTCCCTTCCCACGCTGCGACATGGACCACCAGAGATTGCCCATAACTGCTGGAATAAAGTACTTAGAGGTCACCAGTGTGGAGAGGAAAAACATCAGTTGCATGCAGGCTACAGATAATGGGTGCAACAAAGCAGCCTGAATGATGAGAGAGACAAGGATGAAGGGAAGAGTATCAGGAACAGGGGCTGGAGAGACACCCCTGGATAGTACTGACTTAGCCAGGGATATATCCAAACATCTTTGAAAGGCACATCCAAATAAAAGAGATTTTGAAAGCATTTCTTTGTCCTGGACCTAGCCATAAGTGGGTGGCAATTTTTGCAGGCTTTCAGCTGAAATGGCTTTGAGAGGGAATTGCAGGGGTGAGGTGGTGAGGTGGTAATGTACTATTTGGTTCAGAAAGGACAGCCCGTGCGCAGAGCCAGGGCCATCAGACAGCTGATGCTGGCAAAGCTGGAGTCTCTACAGTACAGTACAACAGCAATCAGGAAGAGATTGGAGCTGCTCTGTGTCTTACTTAGGAGGAAAGGAAAGTTGTGTTCAACAAGGTGAAGAGCGGGGCTTTGGCAGAGAGATTCAAGGTGTGAGCTACAGGGGAGAAACATGACATGAAGAACCAGGATCATCAGAAAGATGATCCTAACAGGGGTATCTGGGACACATTGCCAAAGGCAGAGGCCACCATCGCCACACAAGGGGCAAAAGCTATGTCCATTTTAAAAAAAGGTTCTGCTCTACCATCATCTCCATCTTCCTCGCACATAGCATAGGAAGAAACATTAAACCCCAGGACTACTAGTGCCCTCTGAGGGGCCCCAGTTCCAGGCTAAAGCAGAGCTAGAAGTGCACTTAACTAAGACAAAAGTGTCTAACACTAGAAGACACAAGCCCTTGAGTCACCCAACACTGCTCCAGCGGTGAGGAGCGAGGATCCTTCTGCACTTCCAAAGGGAAGCACAGTGACTTAGGACCCTGCCAGTAGCTCCCCACCAGTGAAAGGAGTTAGTTAGAAAAGGAGTTCTTCACCTGCACTATGAGAGCTATTGCTGGCAAGCTTTCAGCTGAGGAAATTAAAGTTTGAGTAGTTAAATCATATATGTTGTGTCTTATCTTTCTCCCCACATGATGGGAATGCTAGGTGGAGGGCAAGGTGAGGAGATGCCAGGTGTTGAGACTTGCTATGTGGATGTACACAGGAAAAGACAGTGCTAGTCAAGATGGGAGATGAGAAGAGTTTTGGCAGTGCCTACAGAACAAATCTGAAAAGGAAGATATGGCAAGCGTTGGAAAGAGCCCCAGGGTGGTGGAGATGAGCTGGGGGTGGAAAGGAGATAAGGAAAGAGGCATGGAGAGATACCAGATGTAAAATATAACGCCCCAGTACAATTTTGCCGAGAATACAGGCTTCTGAGCCATCACTTTGAATCTACATGTCCACCCTCCGCTAGTAAAACCATTAGACAGACAAGAATTAAGAGGAGAGAAATCACTCGCCTGCAAACAGCTTGCTGAAGACATGACATTCCCGAAGAAAAATGTACACAAGCGTAAGCAGCTTACAAGAGCGAGCTATCTCACCCAGCTCACCCCCCACGAACACTATTAAATCCATGAGAATCAGAACAAGGAAATTGTCGGGGAGAGGCTGCGATTAGCCAGGGTCTCGGCTAGAAAAATAGTTTATGAATTGTCATAAAAATTTAAAGCTCAACCTCACATTAGCTGCTGCAGTGTCTCTGCTCCCACCTACAGTACAGATCGTCTCCCTCTGTCTTCATCACTGACTGTGCCAGTACAAGGGGGAAATCTTCTGAATGTTTCCCCAAAATTAAATGCTGAAACGGCATATCATTATTTTTGATATTCAAATCTATTATTAATAAGCTATACACTACAAAAAGATTCTGAACATGAGTGATACGTCTCATAATTCTGACCTATTAACAGAAGTACATGAGTCTCCCTGGACCAAAAAAATAGTTCTTAAAAAAGATGAATCGCTTACTCAAATCAAAATAACATGACAGTTCCATGAAAGATTTCAAAATAAAAGTTAATAAGTTAATGGATTCATTTTACTGCTCCTAAGATGCAAACAGACAATGCAGAACAGTCAGTCATCTTCTTATTAAATAATATGAATCAACTACTCCATCATGTTTGTATTAAGCAACAGGCAATAATACACTCCCTGATAGTGTATTAGGGGGAGCACGCCAGGAAGAGGACAAGGCCAAAGCACATCCTTAATTTTCTTCAGAGTCCATAAGCACATACTTATAAGTCTGGCATATATTTCAGTATTAGCCTGCGTGCGGGGGGAAGAAGTGTGTCCCCAGCTGAGGGACACCATTTAAGCCGTCAAAGCCTTTCCGCTTTGCAATCGCTCCCAAGCCTGGCGGTTTGGGTGAGACTCATCCCACCAGCTGACCTGTCACCCACCACTTGGCAGGGTGATGGGAGCCCCCGCGTCCCCTCTCCGGGACACCTCTCCCGGGAGAGAGTGCCCTTCCCTCCGAGGGTACCTCAGAGCTTCTGAGGGAGCCCAGGTGAACAGCTTGAACTGGGCTGCTCGCTTCTCAGGGGCGAAAATGAGGGGAAACGCCACGCTCAACATGGAGGAAATGTTTCTGAAACCTTGCATTAAAAAAAAAAAGGATGTTTTTTCCAGTGTGAGGAGAGTAAAAATAAAATGACATTTCCCTGATACAAAAATAATTCTTTTGGCTTCTTTCAAGTGCTGTAGCCCAGAAATATTCCAGAGGAGAGACTTGGGAAGAAGATTGCCTTTGGGGAGTGGTGGAGTGACTTTCCCCAGCCCGTGGAAGTCCTGTTCTGGTTTGGCTGCATTATGTGGGTGTGATAATCAAAGCCTTTATATGCACAGGCGTTATTTTAATAAGAACAAGGGGTAACAAAAAAAATCTTCCAGTTGAAAGCAGACTGCATTGTACAGGCATGAGGGATTTCATTACCTACTAGAATAGATAGATGGGGGGGGTTTAATGTAGGAAATCAGGTGGTGAAAGGATGGAAAACAAACGACTTGTGGTTCCTGCCATTTAAGCATGAAAGGGGCATGTGAAGAGGCATTGATTTCAGCCACGCTAGGCTGAAGGGTGAGGACTATTCACACAAGTAAGGCTTTGGAGGACTGGGCTTGTAAACGGCAGCCGCTTGAACAAAAGTCTGGGGCACCTTTTTCAAGAGTACCTAATGCTGGTTTTCAAAAGGACCTTCGCCTCTTAAATCACTTCGGATATATCTACCCCTTCCAGCAGAGGCTTGGTTAATCGAGGGGCTTTGCCTCCCTCGCAGAGGGAGGGATGAGGGAGACCGTCTGCTGATGGACCTCTGCAGATGCCGGTGCGTACCGGTGCCAGCGGTGCACTGGGGGCCACACGCTGTCCCACATCTTTCATTCCCTCAGGCACTTTCAAAACTGTTTCCTTAAGCCCGCAGCAGGCTTTCGGCAGAGGTCTCGTAGGCTGTAAGCGGTTTCTAACTGTATTTATGTGCTTTATCCCTTGAGTAGGATAAACAGGTTAGCAATTAACACTAGCTTCCTGACCTCCAGCTGGATAACCAGATCTCTAATTATATTTTCAGTGGCAGTGAATCTCAAGAGTTGTGTGACTTCTCTCTGAAAGTTTCCATTCCTGCACAGTGTCTGCAGCTCTATGTGGAAATTGGCAGCCAAGGAAGTATTGGCAAAACAGAAAGCCAATTTTTCCCCTCCCTGGTACTTCTGCCGCTTCAGCACTTCCAACCCTTCCACTCTGTTGCTTGGAAAATACCTGCCCTGAGAGGCGATTCCTGGTACACCAGGCAGCTCACATTGAGAAGCAAATGATTCTGAGAAGCATTTTATCCAAAAATCCCTTTTATTTCATAGGATACTTGTGGTAGAAAATATTCACAGGAGTCAAGAAACTGGAGAGTAATGATAAGCCCCATATCCTTTATAGGTTGTTTTCAGTGGTTTCTCAATAGAGAAACTCTCTGTGTTGGGAGAGAGGATGGGTTTGTTTCTTTATACTGCTACAGAATTATTATTTATGAAAAAGAAAAAAAGACAAGAATTTTAATGTACCACTTACTGTAGGAGCGTAACTGACCTTCGGAGAGGTGATACAGTTGGAGGGACAACTCTGGAACTGGCAGAGCACATCTCAAAAACTGAGTATCTGGATGGCCTAATGCCAGAAGCTAACAGTGACAAAGCAGAGCAATTTGGAAAATCAGCTTGCTGTCATCCTGTATGCATGTAACTCTTGAAATAAAACAGTGATCTAATATAAAGGAAGTTTATGGATTTACTCTGACAGCAATGCCAAGCATCCATTCTAAGCAAGTGCCACACATATTCTCTTTTTAAAATGAGTAAAATACACTGCAAATTAGCTGTGTTCACACCTTCAGTATGAGTGGTCTTTGCACTGATTTTTCTATGTGGTTTCCCCCTATCTGTACAGAAAATGCATGTCTGCATCTAACTCCATGTCTTACTTCATTACCCATATGAATTATCCTTTCTGAAGACAGATGTGGAAGAACTGTTCAAGATCTGCATTGAACCAAGAGAAAAATAAACTACTTCTTACTTACATAGAACGTAATACTTTATTGTAATCGGAGCTGGTTTGGATTCACACCACAAATGCTTCCACACTTCAAGGTTCTGAGCTGCAAACAGATTAGTTTGGAGAGCTTCACTGAACGTCCCTGCCACCAGGACAAATGGGCGTTCAGACACTGGTAGATTCCTCCCCAAGAAGGCAGAAACTAAAGTATGATGTGCACACCATGAGATAATAACCTAAAAGAGCAAAGGACAAGAGAAGAAAATATGGTTTGTGCATCAGCTGGAAAGTCATTTTAGAAGTCTCATTTTGTTTCTCTCAATGGAAAAGAAGCAGTGGCAGAGGTGAGCCCAGTAGTTCCTGATTAGGTCTTTCCCTTCTCAGTGGCTTCCTTGCTTCTCTCACCTCATCACCAATTCTACGCTCCCAGCACCAGACAAGTTCTTACTTTGCCTGCTCTACCACTACCACTCCTCCAAACCAACTATGACAAAAAAATATAAACTGTTGTGTTGGTTGTGAAGCACTTAGGGACAGCCCACAGCACATTTCAAATGTCCCGTTACCAGCTCCAGGTAAGGTGTGCCTTTGTATCTCTGGCCATCTCACTTTCTGGGTTACCTCTCTACAGAAGACAGTGGCATGCAAGGGAGATGACGAAACAGCAGCATTTCATGGAAAAAACAAAGGCAAACATGCACCTGCATCTATAAGAAGGAGACCAGAAGAGAAGGAGAAGTAGCAGTGTTATCCCACCTATGCAGTCATGATATTTTTTGCTCCCCGCACATTCCTTACTTGGCCCATCTCACCCATGTTACAGCTTCACCTCCTGACACAAAGGACCGTTATGCACGGTACTTGTGTTCTCCATCATGCTCCAAGCTCCATGGGCAGCATTTTCCATAGCAGCCAACCATAACAACAGAATTGGGCCACAGAGATTCGTATCAGGAAGAGTATCAAAAAGAGTATAGAGATGTCTCATCAGGCTGTTAGATTTATGAGAAGGAAGGAGAAGTAGTGGAGGGAACAAACAGTTGACCTAGTTTGTTGGAAAAGACAAGACAAAAGCCAATTGAAGAGGGCCAGGAGAGAATTAAAGCTGAAAGAAAGAAACTCTTAACAAAGGTTAGCCACACAGTGTCTCTGGAGAAGAGATGCCCAGTGAGCCATAGCTGCTGGAAATACACATTTCCTTTATTTGTACAGAAAGAAACCAGTCTGATTGTGGTACGGAAAACAGGTGAGGTGTTCAAAGGGAAGTACACCTGAAGCAGGATGTAGAAAAAGAGGAAGATAAAAGAGAAGATCAACTGAAATCTTAATTGGTCTTATCTTTCAAAGCAGTGGAATTGCTTTTTTTCATGGAAAATTGTGGGACAATGACTTAAAGAAGCATCCAAATAACCTGTGTGGAAGATATACCTGGGAGTCAATGCATGCAATAAAGCTTAGCAGGGATAAAATATGCTGGATGAGGTCAGACTTAGCAGAAAGACAAAAGCACCTACGAACTTCATGTCCATTCCCGTCTTGAGCATCCATCCGATACAGCGCCTGCTCGGCTCACATGGCACAGCCAGAGCCATGGAGCTGCCCAGCTGTCTCCCATGTAGACAGAGACAGCCGCACAAGGAACAAGAACACAGGAAGAAAACTGCTGCAGAGCACAGGTTCAGGGCACAAACCATTCCGAGTCCTCTAAATAAAGGTTTAAAGGAAAAAATTACCACACTGTATAATTCATACCTCAGAGAACAAAAAGATGGGGATGGTTCTGTTCTTCAGATGCCTGAAAGACTCCAAATCAGTCAAGAGCAAGTAGGTAGGCAGACTGTTCCAAGCTAAGCTTGAAGGGTAACATGCAAAAAGAGCTGATTCATGACTGAGTCCACCCAACAAGCATGTTCTCATCCTTTCTCACCTGCTTCTAGGCTAAAAAAAAGACCAGACACCCTTCCTGCTTCTGAAAGTTCTGCCCATGCTTGGCAGAGGTGAGGTAGGCTGAATTCTGCAACTACCTGACCAGCCACAAATACTTTTTTCTTCTGTAAAGCAAAGGCAGGGAATCCAGTGGTTGCTGTTGAATAGCCAGCAGTTATAGTGTGTGCTCTCCAAGAACCTTCACCATTTCCCTGTCCCTAGAGTGGAAAATAATTGCTGCATGGGACGAATGGCTTTTTAATAATAAGTGATATACATACACCAATATTCAGATAGTCTGAAAATTCTTACTAACCTCTTGGGCAGTCTTAGAGATTTTTTTTCCCCCTTTCTAGTTTGTGTGTTAAACGTTTTCACAATCCCGTCAACAAATCTCCTAGAAAACTAAAAGTGATCTACGCCCGGGTTAAAACTAGCAGTGAGAAGTGGCACTCATCCATTGACATGATCCAAAGAAGCCATCACACATAATCACACACTTAATGTGTAATAAAACAATACTCCACACATTTACGGAGTGGAATAAAACCATTCTATTACCGGTGCCTTTTAGTTTGGTTTAGTTTTCTCAAGAAATGATGACTTAATAAGAGCCCTCCTCACAGAACGCGTGCAGGTCTGAATGAGAAGTGTGAAACTGAATTTATGAAATAACCTTGGCAGTAAATAATAGCACACCTCAAACCAGGATTCATCACACACCTGTGTGGTAGGGAATGGAAGTCAGCTTCATCACACTTAGAGTATCAATCACTCCCAGGATGCAAATTCCGCGAGATACAGAAAGATTACTTTACATAACCTGTGGAAAGTAGTTGAATCAATGTAATAAAAGCCTCAGCACAGCATTGTACAGCCTGCAAGTGTCCTTAAGAACACACCTTTTTCATCATTTTACACATGAACAGGAGTATGGTGCGTTGATGGATGCACTAGCTCATAGACATATTAAGCTTTATTCAAAGATTTATTCAAAGGTTTCAGTCATGAGCGTTGATTCTTTTGGTCAGAGGAAATCTCCCCTTCCTGCAAATTAGCAGCAAAAATCCCATGGCCTTCACTAAGGGGGGGGTCTTCCACCTTTCACGTATTTTTAGTGCTCCACTTCTTCCTGACAACGTCTGGCATTCCTGAGCAGTGTCTGAAGGAGGCTCAGCCAGCAGAGGGGACAGCCCCATCCGTGTGTGTCTACTGTCCTGGCTGGGACTGCTGGTTTTGAGGCAGCCCCCAGCAACAGAGATAACTTCATAGACTTCATCTCTCCATAGACCTGCCCCTGTCTGTTCCTGCATGGGCACTCAGAGGAAACATCTACATGTGCAAGTAGCCCAGCCTCCCATGGCTAAGCTCTTCTGAAAATCCAGCCCCTGGGTGAGGTCTGTAGTTACATTCTTCTAAAATATCTATCCCAAGAGGTTGGCCAAAACCTTCTGAAGGGCTGTCCCTGGTGACCGTGCTGGGTGCTGGGGTGGGGGAAGCCGGCAGAGCATGGTCATCCCAGACACTCACGTTTTGCTGTAGAAGGCAAACACCGCAGCCAGAAGGAGACAGACTCTCTTATTTTTTTCCTTCACTACATAATTGTTGGGTTCCGTTTACTGTATGTACAGTCTCCTATTTTCTCTGTTACATGGGAAAAGTGTGTATCAGAGGAAACCCCTGTATCACATATATTGCAAGTGATTTCTGACACCAGGATACCTGAGAAAAGAAGATGCATATAAAAAGCATAGGGGAAAAAAAAATGAAGATCTCTTTTTCATTCTCATGTATTTTACTGTCATCAAAGAAGTATAAACACATATACATAAAAACATAAATCTTAAAGCTCATTTTATATGCTTTTTATATATTAAGCAGAACTGTTTACCTTCAGTTTCTTATTTTATTCCTTTTGAAAAGAGATTAATGTAGAAAAGTTTTGAAATAAGGCACTCCACTGCCACTTCTTCTCTATTGCACTATTTATTACTGCTTTGAGACTGCAGAAAAGAAAAAGGATGCAAATGTCACTTTATTCCATAAGTCTTTGGGTCAAACTCTGCTGCCTACCGCACTGCTCAGATTTCTTTTTTTTTTTTTTATTTTGGCAAGGGCTAGATATAACCCATCTTCATATTAGATTTTGCAATATAATCCTTGTTATCTAAGCCCATCTACACCTGTCAGCATATAGCTTTCGATTTTTCTTTTCTTGTCATTTTTTTCTTTCTGGTTTTTTTTTGGGGTTTTTTTTTTTTTTTTTAGAGTCACGCATACAATCCCCACCCTAACTAATGTATAAAACGTCAGGGTAAAAAATAATAAACATGTTTTGCCTGCATAAGCGTTTTAAGGTGAACTGTTTCTTATTTTATGGGGGTATCTTTTACTAAAAGAAAAAAAAAAAAAAAAGAAGGGGAAACAGTTAAAATGTGATGTTTAACACTGACTTACTGTTTAGCTTTTTATAGCTTCGAATCCTAAACAGCACGCTGAAGAATTACTGGAGAGGAACAGGAGCTCTCTTCCAGCACGAGGGCAATCTGGCTGGAGCCTGGGAGGGAGCGCGGGGCCGGGGAGCCGAGGAGCCCGGGGTCCTGCAGTCACCTCCAGAGCTAATTGAAGTCACCGCCAGCCTCGGTAGAACACAACCAGAGGTCTCAATTCTGGGGGGGCGGAGGGAAAAAAAAAAAAAAACAACGACCAACCAACCCTTACAGACGTGCTTAATGCAGGGCACATCGGATCGGCGGCATCACCCACCTGCTGGAAATGAGGCACGTCTCTAAATCTTGAGAGGAGCGTCGCCCGCGTTGCTATTCCCTTTCCATTGGGGCGGGGGGCCGGGGGAGGACGTGGGGGCTGCCTTCCCCAGCACAACGGCGACATTCAGAACAGCCGTCATTCCTCCGCAGTGATTCTTCTTCCCGTGTTATACAGAAGAGTCGTTTAATATTTGTTTCTAGGTAATTAATTGGGGAAACGCTCTTCATTAAAATTGAACAGGTCGCCGTGCGCTCCGCGTGCGCTGACGCAGCCGGGATAACCTGGGGCTTGTGCTGTGCAGAGATGGAGCTAGAGGAGCTGTAGGTAGGATGGAGAGCACGCAGATTTATAAGATTATTTTCTAAATGTGAATGAACTGACAAACCTCATTTTCCTCGGTGCGGCAACGGCTCTTCTCTACTTAAGAATTAGTAGAGGCTGAACAGCGTGTTGAATATTCAGTGTGCAACCAAGACTTCTGCCTCTGCTGTGCCCTCAACTGAAAATTATGAAGCATATAAGGCCAGAAAAGTCATAAACCTCTGTTCCCAAGAGTTATGCTCGCTCTACCCCCCCCCCCTCAAATTGGCATTTTGGAGCTTGATTGAAAAGCAGTTGAGAAGGAGGAGTTAAAAAGAAGTCAGACCGGGGCCCTGGCTATAAAGCTGCTGCAGCTGCTCTGTGCCCATTCACACAGACAATCTGGGCCACCAGAAACTTCTCCAGAGTCTTCGAGCAACCTCCTGTCTCGGAAGGCCAGGAAGGGCAGGGTGAGCACCAGCCGTCATGACAGGGAACGATCTAACATTAACTGGTGTCTGTGGCTCATCTGCACGGAGACATTTTGGGGGACCCGGTGAGGGCAACTCCACGTGGCATCTCCCGGGGCTGTTCCGCGTTCTCCCCTAGGGAATAAAAAGGGGGTGGTTTCTTTCGCTTCCAACCAGAAGACTGAGTGTAACGAGACTGTGCTCCAGCAAATAACAGGTCAGATTGCCTATCTGGTGAGGGCTAATTTTTGACGATGAATTAAGAGTTCCACCCACATTATGAGGGAGGCTTTGGGATTAAAATAATGCACACACAATGCGTGGTTATTATCTATCATTGCCATATGCAATTAAAACCTTTTTTAGAGCATTTGGTCAGTTGATCCAAGTTTTCACAAGGGATCACTCAACTTTGTATGGCCAGTCTTAGTCAACAGGGGCCATGTATGTGATCACACAGGCACATTTCAGTTTATATACACAAGAGGAGAGTCTTAATTCTGGCATGCTGTAACTTTTGAAGGCTCAATTATTCAACCTTCATACCCCTCAGGCAGATGGAATTCAGGAGGAGGAAAACTTTTTATTACTTGTTTTAAAATAAATGTATCACTGGGTAGGAGAATTAAGTCCTCCGCTCACAATTAGCTCTGTGGCACCGCTCCTTGCTTGAAACGATGGCAGTAACAGGCTGTTATATTTCATGTGGTGCTCACCAGAGGCATATGGGAGCACGTGCAAGGCTAGTGTGTCCACTGTTCTTACAAGTCAGAACATGAACGTTGAGAGGTGGCACTCTTGGATCCCACCCCGGATCCCTTAGGGAGTTACAAGCCCTTTCACCTCTGTCCACCCATCCCTTTTCAGCCTCGTATTATTCCCTCCCACTTTGGGCCTTGATTCTCCCCTCATCCTCTTAACCTCACCCGGTTCCTTCTCTGCCTTGCCCTTTCTCCTCTTTCCCCTTGTCTGAACCCCCATCCTCCCTCTATCTTTCCGCACTTCTGGTAGTTTCCTCCTCTCCATACTCCAGTCTCATCCCGTAAGATGAAACACGTAAGATCACAAGGCAGTGACCCATACTGGCACTTTCCCTACCCAGAAACATGGAGATATGAAGTCACCGCAAAGAGAGGTTGCAGGGAAATCCTCCTCCGACCCACTTGCTTGGGATCTCTTTCTCCATCCACGGTCTGGTCATGACCGGGTGAGGGGAGAGGCTGAAGCACCTTAAATGTCTACGGAGTCTGCAAGGACTGTATCAGGCCAGGGCTGAACAAGCAGCTGTAAACAGACATTTTCAGAAATATTAGAGTGCGGCTGAAGGCAGTTCCCCATCCTAAAATATGCTGGGTTTCTGTGCTAAAGCGTGCTGAACTGGATCTTCCCAATGAGATAACTGTGGTAATTTTTTAGTATGTTCAAATACATCCCAAATTTTTCCTTAATTTCATTCACAGAAATGATAGAACCATAGAACTGCTTCCAGGATAGCTTGCCTTGAGTCAGAGACTAGCAGGAAAAAAAGCTCTTTCGTTGGTAAAAGTTTGGCAGAGCTATAAACAATACTGCCAGTCCTGAGCATTAAAAAACTACAAATCAAGCCATGCACAAAAAGCCTCATAGATTAGCTCTAAAACTGTGATTTTTTTTTTCAAATAGCAGTAAAAGCAGGCACCTGCAGCTGAGTTGGTTTAGCTTTCTCATTGAGTTTGCAAGGCTTCCCTTGCAAACTTTGCAACTTTGCAAACTTGAGAAGCTTTTCGTCTGAAGTGAAAGATGGGCTGCTTATATTTCCACTTGTCTCCTGGGTCTTGATCTGGATGAAAACGTCGAGCACTGAAACACTCACATCAAGACAGACGGCAAAACTATGTAAGCGAGAGGAAGGGGAATCTTACGATGAAAAGCATCAAGGAACGTATCTGTAGGTGATAGCACCAGCGTGTCTATCATGCTCCTCGTATCTCTTACTAATAAAATTCCAGCCGATGAATCTCGACTCTGGTTAGCTATGTGCTCCTTTCCACCACTTCAGACAAGATTTCATGGCATGGCAAGGCACGTGATTTAGGGGTAGCTGTGCACAGTTTAGCAGGAGCAGAGTTCAGCTTCTTGCCCTGATCTTCTTCCTACCTTGCAGCGCGTCTGTGTGCCTACCTAAAGCCACGACACAAAAACAGTTGTGACGTTTGCAGACAGGCAGCTCCCCTAACGAGTTCCAGTGAAGGCGATAGGGGTGCGCATAAACACGGGGATGGAGGCTGAGCCAGCATCCTGTGAGCAACCCCTGAGAGGGGTGACACCTTTCGGGGGCCTCTGCACTTCTGCCTCTGCTCACTCTTTTCCCAGAATGTGAACCTGTGTATAATATAATATGTGCTGACTTGATATCCAAAGGAGTCGTTTAGAGAAAAAAGAGACATGAAAAAGACCTTTAGATGGACACTTGACCCAGCACTTCCATATTCCTGCAGCTTCCAGAAGAGTTTCCTGCATATGGACCTAATCCCCTCCCAGCCCACTTTCTAAATGGCACACCAACTTCAGCAACTGCAAGGCAAGGATGCTCCTAACGCATCCAAAACTTCCCGGGGCATATGTTGCATGGAACTGATATCGCTACCAGCAGCAAGATATGGGGCAGGCGGCCTGATAATAATAAACCGAGCTATATGGGCATAGAGATGGAAAGAGAGATGCAAAATGTACAGGGCAAGAATCCCAAATAATCTTTTTTTTAAAAAAAGAGGAACATTTCAAAGCAAGTGTAAGGCACCTGTTGTTACGTGCTAAAGGGGCAATCTTTCCACCGGATCCACAGGGCAGGTCTGAGATAAGCAGCTTGGAATGATAAGTTATCTCTGTTGCGATTCAGGAAATATAGATGCTTCAGATGCTAATGGTGTGTCAGCAGGGAAACAGACACGCAGCGGACTGGGGTTAAGTAAGCCTGGGAAGGTGTTTATTCATGTATAACATTTGCAGAGAAGGTGACTCCCTACCTCGCTCCTGGCTGCCCAGAGGAACTGCTTATAACCAAAAATATGCTCAGAGAAGTCAAGCGGAAAGGTCAGGGAGGGGAGAGGGGTGAATCCCAGCCGTGACAGCCCTCCCGTCAGCGCTGGCGCTCCCCGCAGCCTCACGCGTCCCGGGAAGGACGGCAGTCTGTCCGTCCGTGCCTGCTGGCCACCGCGCCTCGGCATAACCCAGCCGGGCTCCGGCGGTGGCAGCGGCGGAGGGGACCACTGCCAGCTCTCAGAGAGCACACCGTGCTGCAGCCGGGAAGAACCAGAGGTCACTTGCGCATCCCTTCGCACGGGGCCGGATCGACTGTAGCTGCACCATTCCCGGCAGACATTTGTCCAATCTATTTTCAAAATCCTCCCACTGCCACTCTAGGCAATCTATTCTTGTGCTTTCCAACTGAAAGTTAGAAAGCTGTTCTTAATGTCTAATCTAAATCATAAGTCAACTTTAAAAATGACAAGTATGGTTAAAAGTTTCAAATTTTTTCCTAATAATAAATGTGGTTTTCATTTTATTTCTCTGTTGGTTGCTGCACATTCAGAGTACCTTCAAATCACTTTTTAAAGCATCCCTCTAGAATCATGATGTATAGAAACCATATTTTTTATTTTTCACAAGTGCTGAGATTGTCATTTAATTACATAAATCCAGGAGTAGGAGATTTAAGGAGAAAAAAAAATGTGATAAAGTCCTGTGAGAGATGCCAACACTTAATTTAGCTGTAAAAGGCTTTTTTTTTTTTTTAACCGTATGCCTCACAGACCCATTGCCCAAAAATGTTCTGAAGCAACAGCAATGTCAAACAGAAAAGAGATCTCACCCATAACTAATAGAGGAAAACATCTCAGGTGTGGGAGACATGTATTCCTATGTATATGCATACATACCCCTTCATTCACCTCTCATCAAAATCCACTTTAACTATCCCAATCATGTGAACATTGCCTTCCAGTAGACATTTTGCAAGATCCCATTCAAATAGGTTAATGGCAATAGAGGTAGTTTCCTCCTGCCTTGAGAAAGAAGAGAAGAGAGAAGAGAAGAGAAGAGAAGAGAAGAGAAGAGAAGAGAAGAGAAGAGAAGAGAAGAGAAGAGA
>JAOXNO010000024.1:78706253-78743935 GCA_028565335.1 Limnodromus scolopaceus | reverse complement strand
CCAGGCACCGGACCCAACCATCTTCAGCAGCACCTCGCAACAAGAACGAGAACTGCTTGCATCAACCACACTTTCTTAGAATCATAGAATCAACTAGGTTGGAAGGCACCTTCAAGATCATCTAGTCCAACCATCAACCCAGCTCTGACAAAAAAACCATCACTAAACCATGTCCCCCAGCACCATGTCAACCCGTCTCTTGAACACCAGGGATGGTGCCTCAAACACTTCCCTGGGCAGCCCATGATTCCCTTAGATGCAACCCATCTTCTTCTTTTAATTCCCATTCCTGTTGTCATTAGCTCGGAGCTGCTTTTGATAGTTTTTAGCAAGTGTTAAAATGACTGAGGTGCTGTTGGTCCTTCTATGAGAGGACTGAACTAACAGCTGCCCAGACAGTTACATTTACTATGGGATACAGGTATTAGAAAAAAAATAACCTAAGTGGATTGCCAATTGCATCTTTCTGTCACATTCTTTAAATATAGATTATTTAATGCCTTTTATCTTAACTTTTTTATTTATTTCCCCATGGTGGACTTTATTCAAGCCCTGAGCCTGTGGCCAGTTAACGAGGCTAATTCTAAGCGCAATTTATCCTTCTTACAAAGGAACTACGTGGAACGTGCCACTGGGCTCCAATCGCACTCGGAGACCCATTGCCCTGAAGTTTGAACTTAAATTGTTTGGGGCATTTGCATCCAGGGAGGTGGGCAAAACCTCGTTGCAAAAACGCTGCTGCCCTTATTTTAACTCCTAAGGATATTTCGCAGTTCAAAACTGCACGGCCGCTGTGTCAGGGCATTTTTACGCCGGCTCTTCAAAACCCTGAGGGAAAGCATTATGTTCAAACCTGTTTGTAACAATAAACCCCTGCATTGTATATGATGACACCGGTATTGGCAGCGAATAAACAACTGCAGCACGCCTGGTGTCAGATCTCTGGTGTTCTGGCTAAATTCAATGAAGACCACCAATCGCATCTTAAAGAAACAGAGATAAGTTCACATTTTTCAGTGTTTCGAGAGAACACTAAACTTTACTCCCTCCCTCTGGACATATCACATGTAAAACTACACGAGTGCTGAGAAGGCGTAGCCGCTTTCACTTCCCCAAATAATAACGCGCTCCTGCCAAATAATAACGCAATAAAGTGCATTATAGACTCCCAGGCATTAAAGTCCGGAAATCCTGAAATATTTTGCAATCTGGCTTTATCTGTGTGGGGTTTTTTTTTAAAAACCGTTTGCACCATCCGAAGTCAGCCAGCCACACAGAGGAAGAGAAACACCCAACAGCTTTCGGTTGTGGGCGTGAATTGGCAGTAGCCTGGAAGCGGCCCCGAGAAACAGGTACCTGTTTCGGAAACAGGGCAGCCAGAAACGACGTCCGAAACTCCGCTCGGCACCTGTCGAAGAGCCGGCTGCGTTCCGTCCCAGACTCACAGGAGCCGGGTCCAGTCGTGCCCTTCTGCTTCGCGACACGCAGAAGGAACGGCAGCTGTAAGTGGGTGCGAGAAGGCACCTTTAGCAGGTTTGAAACGATACTGGCCTGAGGCAAAGTTGCGATAGGAGGTTGAACACTTGGGTAGGCGCTGGAGATTGAGAGTCTTAACAAAAGTTTCCGTAGAGATGCACGAAAACCACCCAAGGCTTTGTATCTGTTTGAGCAGGAGCGTTGTCTTGAACAATTAACAGTATCAAGTGAATCTAACAATAAATTCTACTTAGGAAGAAAACAGGCACTGGTCACACCAATACTGATTTGGTAAATAACTCTCAACCAATAATCAAACTGTTCAGATAATTCAGGAAAAAAAAGGAGGACAAAGCCCAGCAAAGCCGTGACTCATCTCCAGTTCAGTCCTCGGCTTGTTCTGGACAAGTGGGGCCCAACCAGTTCCCTGTCCCCTCCTGGCTCCCATTTCCAAAGCTGCAGAGCTCTGCCACATCTTTGCTAAACTCCTATTACTTAAGTCCCGCAACATTTAAACATAACTGCATTGCTACCTGTACATTAAGGGGATTAAGATATACCTTAAGGCCACAGGATTTGTGTTAGTGTAGGAAATAATTCTTGAAAGAAACGCAACAATTATTTCTTTTTTTTCTTGGAGGTCTCTCTTGGTACGTCGTGATCTCCATATTCTGCTCTACATCCCGTCTGCCTGTACCCAGCTGCTGTCTCTTGCGCTGTACCTACACCACACACCATTTCAGGCAGCGAAACCTGTATTTTGGGTAATGCACCTACTTCCACGTGCTTCCGCAGGGCTACAGCAAGCTAAACGTTAAACCATACCACTCTTTCCTGATAAATAAATAACCTCACAAATTTGTCGCTACAAACATCCAGGGCAACTTATTTTAAAACTAACAGTGATAAAAATATGCCCGAACTGTTTCTCTGAATGTATTGTATTTTGTGTTTTATTTCATTTTGTATTTTTAAAAATGAATGCACAAAAGGTCAATGAATGTAGACAAATAATTTATTTTTGTTTTATTTATTCATTATTTTATGTACACTTGGTATTTTGCAACACAGTCAAAGGGAAACAAATTAAGTGCAAAGCAAGATAAATATTATAGGTTGAATACATTTTAACACATTTCTGTCATCTTTGAATTAGCAGACACTGACAACCCAGTGAGGACACTAATTTCAACTTCTTTACACTGGCAGTAACCGAATAAAACGGTACAACACAGTATTATGACATTTGAAATGAGCCGATGCGCCAGAATAAAACAGGCTTAATTTACTAAATGGAAGTAACTGGCGGGTAAATATGTAATTAACTTTTTAAGACAAAATGAAAGTATCTTTGAGTTCGCAGTAATAAACTCAATCATTTATAAATACGGGGCTAACATCTCTGTTCTACGTATGTTCAGGTAAACCCCCGCCTTATACCACAAACACCTTTTAAGTGGTAGGAGTGGAAGGTGTTCAACCGAGGAGGAGCCAGGTACCCGTGCCTGCTCCTGCACAGAGACCTCTGGGCTCACACAGAGAGAGGAGACGCGGTGGTCACACCTGAACAGGAGTAATACTCTAATAACATACCTCCCGTTCACTACTGGTCAAGCAGAACACAGAGAGGGGGAAAACAACGTTATTTTGAAATGTAACCAAGTATTTCCGTAAGTATAAAAAAAATGCACAAGCCTCAGAGGGGAATATTAAAAACAAATATACAGAAGATGCTAAGGGAAGCGCTGCTAACACACAAAGAGGAGCATAAAATTAAAAATGGGGTTAATGCTGAACGTGTATGACATTGAATGACAGCACAGAGAACAGAACTGGGACCTACGATTGCACACACAGACACAGCCTTTGGAACATTGACTATATTCCTTGCTGAGAGGGTGGTGAGACACTGGAACAGGTTGCCCAGAGAAGTTGTGCCTGCCCCATCCCTGGAGGTGTTCAAGGCCAGGCTGGATGGGGCTTTGAGCAACTTGGTCTGGTGGGAGGTGTCCCTGCCCATGGCAGAGGGGTTGGAACTAGATGATCTTTAAGGTCCCTTCCAACTCAAACCATTCTATGATTCTGTATTTAGGACTGCAAGGGTGCAAGGCAGCAGACATTAGCTTTGTGGGACCATGTAGCTTAACATCAGGAAACAGCCATGAAAAACACATCCATGAACCACTGCACTTTTGGTTTTGCCAACCACTGGCTTCACCATGCTTTAGATGTGCTTGTCTTCGCCTTTCTAATCTAAACCTCTGGCACCTTGTTTCTCCTCTGAGACCTTAGTTAGGAAATTTACTGAAGCCAGTTGGCATGCTCTCAGATGTTCACAGCAGCATTTTGTACTTTAGGGCTTGAACCACCATTATGAGGGGAAAATAAACAACCTCAGTTTGGACATCTTTTGGACACAGTTGTGAAGGGATCTAAAAGTTAAGGAGCATTGGAACACCATCGAAAGTGGTGTTCACTATTCTATCCTCATTTCTGCTAGTTAAAATTAATACTTTTGCACAACCAACATGCTCCCATCTGCTGCTTGTTATTCTTTTCACTGGAGTTTATTGTCCTCTTTCTTCTTCAGGTTTTAATGCCCAACTTGTGAGAGTAAAAGAAAAAAAGTAGTTTTAAACACTCAGCTACTAGAAAACAAGAAGTTTTCTATTTTTAGCCAAGACATTTTAGAGGGAGCAATCAGATACAGTCCAACTGACAGAGGAAAGAAAGTGGTGTCCTGTGATGGAAGGAAGAGACATGAGGGGGCTAACAGGGAGCATCTTACTCCGAATCCACACGTGGTAGAAGAGCACGCACAGCTCAGGAAGCTGAAGTCCCCCACAGAAGTTTTACATGGTCTGCGTGGACCTCAGCTCCTCCAGAGGTCAATTCAAAACCACAATTTAAGACTGATCTGATCTGAATCACCTTGTGGAGGAACCTCTCTCTCCAGAGTGAAGGGATCACAGGAAACTATTTTCCGAACTTTAGTACCTACCCTACATACTGGAAATCAGATGATACAAATATCCTCCAGCTATTGCAAATGCGCTTAGAGACAATTATCCCTTTTGTCCTTCTCGACTTGTTATTAAAAAAAAGGCATAACTTGCTTCTGGTGCTTACTGGCATAGCAGAGCAATTTACAGATAGTGTCCGGAACCGTTCCCTCTATTGCTGCTCTTCCACCTTCTATAAAAATTAGTCCCTTTAAAAGGTAACGCAGCAGGAGCTCGTTGTAACACTACTCAAACTGTTGTGGCAGACAATGGAGCATGCTATTAAATCATAAATACAGTGCAAGTGTTTTGTGGCTGGTTATTCGAGGCGGGGCAGGGAGAGACCTGTTATTTTTAAATGAAATCAGGTGCTGGGTTCAGGTATTTAAATTTGAAGATTTAAATTTGGAGACGCCATCCCTTCTCATCTGCACATAAGAATAAACGCGAGCAGGAAATTTCCCCGGACAATTCATGCACACGAGAGACCAGGCCAGTCTCGGCACACCCCAGCTCCACCACCTGCCTGGTAAGGAGATGAATCCAGAAAGCCAAAGGCTCTCTCAAGAGCTGCAGTGGCTTTATGCTCACCAGGAAGAACAAGAGTGAGACCATCGCATCGATTTCATTAAGGTGCCTCAAGGGACAGCTGGTAATTAGGACTTGTTTGTATACGAAAGTTAAATCACAAAGCGCATGCCCTCCCACCCTCACAAACACACCAGTTCCTGGTTATTATAATTAATTTTCAGCAACTATTCCAAAATTACTCCAAACGTAGACTAGCCACTAGTTTCCAAATCACAACCAAACCACCTATTTTTAATTTGCCTCTGTTAGCTTCTGAACAGTGTGCATGTGCAGAAACCTGTGGCACCGCCCTGAAGAAACTAAATCTGAGGAGACCAAGGTCTGACAGAGAGAACCCACCTCCTGATGCCGAGCCAAGGACTGACGGCACTGTCCAACAGCTCCTGACAAGGGTGTAATGGTAAATAATGCACAAAAGATGGTAATTCACCACAATTATACACAGTATCTCCCTAAAATGCTCAGATACTTCAATGTTTCATAAATTTCGTTCTCTTTTTCATCTGAACTCAAATTTTCATTTTTTGACACTCTGAAGAGCTAACCCAGTTTCCAATAGGGTAAGTGGAAAGAACTGGCACCCAAACCATGGTAATCCAAATTTATTATAAAATCTATGTAAACAAATACCAAAAATATGCAAACTAAACTGTTCCTAATGTATTACAGGTAACTCAGTTTCTAAACACAAACTATTGTCCGTACCCAAGAATAGGGATATTTATCTTAGTTCTTGGTCTAACTTTCAGACTTTGGAGTGACAATAATACTCCTGTAAACTAACCATGTGTGCTCTGTACATAGAGCAGACCCATACGTTGAAAACACTAGCAAAATTTTAATACGTTACGTTTAGATTTTCCTACTAACCTAAACCAAGAGAAATATGACTTCCCTTAAAAAAAAAAAGAAAGGAAACAAATATATGAACAAGACTTTTGCAGTGTCACACTGCAAGTTTCTTAAGATAGGTATCATTTCCTTTCTCCTCCCTATCATCTTCAGCAAACAGAAGAACCAAAAGGCAAGTCACAGAATGGCTGAGGTTGGAAGTGACCCCTGGAGGTCATCTGGTCTAGCCCCCTGGATCAAGAAGGGCCACCTAGAGCTGGTTGCCCAGGCCCATGCCCAGACAGCTTTTGAATATGTCCAAGGATGGAGACTCCACAGGCTCTCTTGGTCATCCTCACCATAAAAATGTGTCTTCCTCTGATCAGATGGAGTCTCCTGTGTTTCAGTTTGTGCCCATTTGCCTCTTGTCCTGTCCATGGGCATCACTGAGAAGAATCTGCCTCCCTCTTCTTCATCACTCCCCTTCTTCAGGTATTCCTACACATTGATAAGGTTTCCCTTCAGCCTTTTCCTTACCTCAAAAACACAATTTATTTGTCCTTAAAAAAGGACCAATTACAAAAATCTTAAGCAATTAAGCCTTCTGTGGATCTGTGTGTGCATGCACAAAATCATTTCAGAGATTAAAAAAAAATGCAGATGGGCAGTGGTAGGTGAAGAAAAAATATTTTTTATGTAGTTCATAAAAATGAAACAAGGAGACATCAGGAATTACTGCACAGGTATGTACATGAAAGTCAGTATTAAGAGCATCTAAATGCTAAATCTTGACTTCGAAGTATGAGCATATGAAATTATATGGGAAACTAAATTTCTGGGAAAGAAAAGAACTGGTCTAGAAAGATGCACTTTCTCACATCTATAAATAGCTCTGGCCACCCTTTCATGAGTTTTCAGATAAATCCGGGTAAGTCCCCTTTGTTTCTTTTCTCAACTTTCTTGACATTTGCATTTCTTCAGTATCCAAAGAAAAAGACAGAGCTTTCAAATAGTTGAGGCTTTTTTATTTGTTTGTTTTTAGAAAAGGGGAACAAAACATGCAAGAGAAAAACTTCATTCCTCACAAAGGATCCTAACTTTGTCTGTCCTAACTGTGCCATTTATCATTCTTAAATGAAAACAAGACAGGGAGAAACTAGAGCTACATAACTCAAACAATAATAACACTATTTAGTCCATTAGCTGAAAAGGAAAAAATCTCACCACTGCCTGCTACTGCTGAGGCTGAATCTTCTTAAAAAAGCCACCTCTTGCTGAGGCCCTTCTTTGACGATGATGAGGATCCGTAACACACACGACTCATGCCTCAGCCCTTCCTTATGTCAGTTCTCACAACCTGTCCCTGCTAATATTTAACAATGTCCTGGTAATATTTAACAAACAGCCCTTCCTGGATTTCATTATCAAGCCAGAAATCTAAAAATCACAGAAATCACCATCTCGGTGAAGGACAAATGCCTTCGTTTGGGAAAAATGCTGACTGCGTCTAACACAGGATGTACAGATGCATTAAACCTGGAATTTCTAGCCTAGTAATCTCAAAAGCTACAACTTACAGAACCATTGCAAAAGAGTATTAATGAACATGTAAATCTATATATAAAGTCACCCCCATACTCCATATAATAAAATGCTACATTTTGTCTCGTTTTTGTAAATGTATTAGTCCTGCAGATGTGATGTGGGAAACATATCCTGTAAGATGCAATAAGTACACACACTCAGAACCAGGACCAAACACACAATTTTTGCAAATGCACAGTGGGTAACATTTCTGATGACAGGAGAGCAGTTAAACTAGTCATAGTCTTAATTATAGCAATATAAAAGATTATCAAAATAGCTGCAATACATTAGTTACATTTTCCTGTTAATGTCATGCATTTACAGAACTATACAGAGAGCCAGGTACATGAGATTTCAGAACAGAGAAAGGGGATGCATTTTCACAAAAAAATTAAAAAATAATAATAAAAAAAAGACACATCACCAGCATTCGCAAGAGACTCGGGGGCAGAAGTAGATCCTGGCATTCAAAACACTGACTTTTCAAGTTGTCAGCATCTCTTTAATTTGTTTCTTTCTGGATGGATTTTGGAGGGTTTTGAGGTCTGGGGATGGATGTCATTCCTATCTTGTTTTTTGCTATTCCAAGATAGGTAGGACAACACTGGATTAAATGAGTCTCAGTTTAGTATTCTAAAGCCAAATATCTAACCTGAGCTAAATCACAGCTTACACAGTCTCCAGAGAGGACCTCCAGAAAATGATTCATTCTGCTTTCCTTAAACATCTATCTTAGGAGGAGATAAATAGCTCTCTAGAGGTGCCCAGATTCCTCCCTTAAACTACATGTCTAACTTTCAGAGAGCTACCATTCAGTGAGATGAATTCTGCCCACTGTGTACCATGATCACTGGACATCTTGTATCTGGAAAAGTTGGCGTGACAGCCCCAAGAAAGAATCAGGCAGTAAATACAGGGGTTTGGTTTTTTTTTTTTTCAGGTCTGAACTTTGGACCTCCAAGTGCATGGGGATTTTAAGGTCCACACTCCTACGCGAAACTGTTCTTCCATACAAGTCCTGCTCACTAATGTACTTAATCATGTGCATAATTTAAACACCAGAAACCCCATCCATTTCCATACAGATATCTAGCCAGGCGGCTCAGGATTATCTAAGTACACTATTGAATTGACGCCTTCAAGAGTTGGGAAGATGCTTCAAATGCTAAAATTATCATATTAATTTTTAAAGTGACCAAAAGAATGACATATCTACCTATATGTCATCCCACCCCTATTTCGTACAGATAGTACGGAAGCCCCCCTTTAGTTTCAGAATAGGAGCACTTCAGAGCAAGCCTCTTTTTTTGGACATGTTAGCAATGTTTTTTTAACATCTCTTGCCAAAGCACATCGTTTACAATGCTTCAGAAAGACAGACAAGATCAAACTACATGATAAAAAAGAAGGAATATCCTTAAAAGCAGAATTTAGATAACATGATTGAGGGACGGTCTAGTGTTGGAGATGACGACCCAATTCCAGAATAACTAAATTCCTCCAACTGAGGAATTGCCATCATTTATTTTGTATTAAATGAAACTGGAATAAATTTCCCTCTATATGACTGCTTCACAAGGAGACAGCCCACAGTAGTTATCGGACTTTGCATTCACACGCTGCCATACCCTGTAACACCTTTGACGTGTAGACAAACCAAAAGGCACTTGGGCAAAGCAACAGAGGAAATCCAGCACACCTCCTGCCCAGGCTTTTCCTGCTGCACGGGTGGAGAGGAACTTGGTCTCCAGGTACAGTATAACACCAGCTGAAAACAGAACTGCTGCGAGACGCCTTTTGCTACTACGTTCACTTCACAAAAGTAATTCCTACAGGAAAAGCTGTGAGATTTAGACATATAAGTATGTACACACGTACAAAAGATTCTCATATATACACACACACAAACTTATGTGCATATATATAATTTATAAATACATATGTATAAATAGATATACACACATAAGTCTAAAACAGCAGAACTAAAAAGACAGTGATCCATTCTTCCTTCTTTGTGATGTATAAGGAAAGCGTGCTATTTTCTTTATCCTGTAAATATTAGAAACATCGAGTCTGGTCTATCCTCTCTTTGCTGGAAGACTTCTTGGACGTATAAAGCCATAGCTAAAAGCGCTTCTTACCTGCTGATTGAAAGTTAAAGTCTACTACTATAGATGGAAGTCTCTCCCAATTACTTCCCAGCTATTTGAATTAAATGTGTTAGTAATAGCTAAATTTTAAATAGTCCAAATAAAAAGCAGACTTCAATTTATCTTTCAAGTGACAATAGAGGATTCCTGACAAAACCAATTTCAAACAGAAGGCATAACATAAGAAAAAAAGTCCTTCAGTATGAACAAACTGTCAACTTAAACCTCCTTTATACTACCTAAAAAGCAATAGAGAATGAAATCCTTTACGCGTATACGATTACAAAAACACTTATTTGATTCAGTGACACTGTAGAAGTGAAACTGTATTATTTACCAAGTTTACCAGTTTGAAGGCACAACGGTTATCACTTCATCCACATCCCATTCTATTTACAGTGAAAAACAAACAAGAAGTATCTCTAAGGAAAAAAAAAAAAGGAGATAAACACAGATGCACCCTGAGAAGTGAAATTTCACAACAAAAAGTTTGTTCTGAAATACTGTTCTTTGTAAACTCCCATTACCTGAACCTGTGTTCTCCTGTAAGTCAGACAATAATGTTTAATACTCAGTTACAATGAAAAATATTACTTGTAGATTAAAAAAAAATAGTTAGAAGTTAAGCTCCCAGAAAAATTAACCAACCCAAACCTGACTGAAAGAAATGAGGTCTCACACAGAGTCACACCGCAGCTGCCATCTGTCAGCATGGAAAAAATAAATAAATCTGAACCTAAGATCTCTGACAATGTCCAGTTTTCTGGAAAAAAAAAAGTAACTGGAATGGCATAATCTAGTTGGAAATCCCATAGTGCCATCTGTGTGGGGGAAAAAAAATAATCAAAAAGCCAACTGTGCATGCCCTTCTTTGGATCTGGAATTCCCAAGAGATTCTGCAAAATTTAAAAATCTGAAGAAAAAGGTGTTTTTATAAAATCAGATAAATGTTCTGTAGCTGTTTGATGACACGGTTTATGAAGTATTGGCACCAGCACATGGAGTTCAAAGCGTTCATTCAGGAGTCACAGAGATCGTCAAACCTTTAATGATTCTAGTAGCGGTTGGTTATTTACTGCATGAGCTGAAGTATTTGCTGCCAGTGATCTTCTGTGCGATAACGTACTTCTGCTGGACAAAATATTTTCCTTCTTATTCCAGTAGGTGTGCCATCAGTACAATAAGAGTGGAGCCAATATCAAATGACAGGCTGTATTTCACGGTCCGTATTCATCGACAATGGCTAAAAAGGTAAAATTCTAAACTCAGGCTGTACATATTCTAGTGGTGGTATTGAAGGAAAAAAAAAAGAAAAACTTAATCCAAGGAAGTGCAAAAGGAAGAAACCTCTAGAATTTGAACACTGACACAGTTTTCCTTCTCCAGAGGCTAAACAGTGTTAAAAAGAGAGAGTGCAACAGTACTTTGAGCGATCACCTCTTAGAAAAACAAAAAAAACCCCAAAACCAAAGCAAATCCAATACTAAGATTTGGTGATTATTAAATCACCAAATCATATTTTCCTTGTTTCAAGCCCCCTATATTTTCATTGCTGTTTTACTGAATAAAGATGTTTGTTTTTACACTTGGCAGCAGATTTGATGCCAGTGTAAGGGACAGGTGCTAATGCATGACCCTAAGTTCTACTTTTTGTGGTTGGGGTTGTTTTATTTTCTATTTTTTAAGTTTTAGTTTTTAGATTTTTATAGTACTTTGCATGATAACCAAATGTATTACAAATCAAGTCCTAGCCGTGACAGAAATTTGAATAGAAAATTGCTCTGGAGTTTTCCCACACATTACCAGTTACGACACTAAGTACCTGTCTCAAACTTTATATCCCACACCAGAGAAGCAGTGGCAATTTTCTCTTTCGTTTCTGCTCTAAATTCATGTGGAAGGTTCTTGCATTTATCTGCTGTGTCGCTTAGGCTGGACTTTAAAACATCACTACATCTATTTCAGGTGGAGGAAGGGAGAAAAATGTATCAGATACAGTTCATTGCCAAAAAAAAGAAAAAAAAAAGACGACAAAGTGTCTTTTCAATCCATTCTTATACGAGCGTAAACAGGTTTTCAAACAACTAATTATAGGCCAGATCGTAACATCTTATGCTGCAGGCCAAACTAGAATGCTACAGTATGTGTATGTATATACAAATACATCTGTATACATTTATATATACACATACAAACACATATACATAAAAAAAGGAAGCACCCATCTTTTTCTTACTGCTAAATATTGAACTTCTGCTTTCACCTGGATATTAACATAGTTTATTGTGTAACACCCTATAAAGGGACATTTAAGAAGATATTTTTCATTTTCTTCTCATTAAAGCCACGCACATGGCTGGCATTTAAAAACATGCAGTGCCATCAACTAACACAGAGTAAATAAATTCTTAGGTACAATATCAACTCTTTAAGAAATGCATAATATATTTAAATCTATTTTACCCATTTGTGTAGATAATTAATACTTTCCACTATTTCATAGGGGATCTATATTCTTCTTAAAAATAGTCAGCACAAATTCACAGGAAACAACTTCATCAAACGAATTCCACAGCAGCATATGTAGTGAGTCACTGGGTGAAACTCTTTTTTATGAACACATTAGGAAAGTTGGCATTCAGTTCTAGGACAACTCTATTATCAATTTGTGAGCAGAAGGACACGTCGAGTAAAGAAAGATCTTTACAAGACTCCAGCAATTTTCTTAAAGATGCAGGGCTCACCATCCTCGTTCCTGTTCAAAAACAAAAAAAGAAACAAAACAAATTGTAAAGTTATTGAGTAGCCTTTTTTTTTTTTTAAAGCTGCTAATAACGTGTCATGAAAAAAAAATACTGCTGTAATGCAATTTTTATTTAGATTTTTTCCATTAGATTTCAACCAAAAAAACTCAGAGACAGTGCAGAATTTTTGCCTTTAAGTAGCCTATTGTATTTTCCTAACCCAACCGCTTAAGTAAGTCTATCGTTTTCTATTTGGAAGCAACTTTACAACTCCCAGGAGAATTTTTGCCTACAGAAGCTGACCTAAAGTACCCATAGCCACAAGATGACCCAGTGACCAGATGTGAGGCTTTGGCAATAAGCAACACAGTATGTCACACTCGCGTTTCTCATGACTCTCCTGCTGACTGCAATGACCAGCCCAGCTCACGAGCCATAGTGCCTACCCCAACTCCAAATAAATCAGCCAGGCTTCTGGGGCTCCAGAGTGAGCATGGGAACTACGCACAGGCAGGGGCAGCTCTTCAAGTGACCTCCAATCACACCTATATGCTAACTGTAACAGAACACACACCATTTACCTCTGCTATAAATGTGACCACAGTGGCTGAACTCTTCAGTGTCACCACAGGGTCAGAAAAATAGGTGTTTATAAGCATGTATCTACACACCCCCTTATAGTTGATGGAAATCTAGCACAGTCAATGGTGCTTAGCACATGATTCAGTTGCCCCTCGGGGTTCCTTACGCTGTGTAGGACATCCACACAGAGCTGGCAGACAGGACACTGGACCCACAGGAGGAGACCCATGCCTTACTGGAACGGCTGGAAGCCAGGCAAGTTTCTTTGGGCAAGAGAGCCAAGTCTGGATGTTACAGTGGGCTAAAATTGCTCATCAAGCCCTCCTGACTCTAAAAAGAGTTTATACATCCAATGTGACTGCAGACACCTGCTGGTAAACACTTCAACTTACAGAGCTCCATCTTAAACTGAACTTCTCCCCCTAAAAGCCATCTAATCCAGGATCTTACCTATGGCCAGAGCCATTAATGCTTCCCGTGCCCCCCTCCCAAAAAAAAGCAAGAGCATATTTTTAAAGTATCTTTTAAAAAAAAAATGGTCATTTTAGGGATTTCTGAAGCTACCTTTCATGACTGTTACTACTTTTTTGAACTTTTTTATACTTACTGCCACTTCACATGAGTTCTACAGTTTAACTATATAATGTTAAAAAAAATCAGCCTTAAACCCACTGTCTATTAATTTCAATAATTAAGGTGCAATAAATCATAAAGAAGCAGTAAGAGATCCTACCCAGTTCACTATTTCCACATTATCCATAATCTCTTCTGTTCCCTGAGGGCTGTCTGTTTTCCAGACTCTTTTGAATCTCAGATGAACCCTGTTGTCTTGTTTCTGCACTAATTTAGTCCTTTTGAAATTGGATGACCAGAACTACGCAGTGCACCGAGCACAAAGCCACTAACTGCACAATGAGGTCTTACAGTGTTTTCTGCATTTCTTTCCTAAGAAATCCTAACCTGTTTGCTGAGCAATCAGCTGATTTTTTTCAGAAAAGTGTCCACAGTGTCTCTTTTCTACAAAACAGTAACTAATACAAAGCCATATGCTTACTTAACGTTGTTTTGCCTCATGTGATTACTTTGCACTTGATGGAACAGTTTTTCCTCCTGCTTTATCATCTGTTTACTATCACGAGATCATTCTGCAATTTCTCAGCATTAAGTCCTCCAGTTTAAGATTTTTCTACCCTGAATATCCGTGCATCACCCTGTTGTACAGCATTATTCAACCCTTTGCCTGGATTACTTATAAACAGATCAATATAGACCCTTGATGACCACAGTACTAACATAACTTCATTGTGAAACGAGATGGTATGTTCTTATCCTTTTTCTTGTCGTTGAAACACTCATTACAGTCCAGGAGAAGACAGCTAAGTTACAAAAGCCGAGCAATCTTGGCTAAAACTTTTGAAAATCCAGTCTTCTATGGAATGGATCAGTGCTCACTTTCACCAAGAACTCCGAGGAACTCTAAAAGACTGGAGAGGCATAACTATACTATCCTCACAGGGATGCAGCTCTCTTTCAAAATATCATAATGGCCCTCATGCCCAGTGACTGATGGACTTTCTTATGGTTCCAACTGGTTTACATGGAGCAAAAGACAATCGTACTGTTTTGCAGCTTCTAACCTGCACCTATTACAGAAGATTGTGCCGTGTCTGTAGCCCTTCAGTCCTCCAGTCCTGAGGCTGATTTAAGTGACAGATCACACACCAGAAATAAAATTTCCACAGCCTTGTATTTTAGCTCATTTAGAACAGCTGCATAAATATCATTTAGTCCTAACGATTCATTATTGTTCAATATATTGATTTGTTCAAAAGCTTTCTGTATTGGCATTCCAATTTAAGGCAGCTTTGCAGGCTAATCTGGAAAGAAAGGCTCTGACAGGGGCAGCCTACTCAGTCCCCCTCACCATGAACACTAATGGACAGACAACATTTCTCTTGCAATGGCTTTCTTGTATCTGAGTGATCCTTTACATGGTGTATCTGCCAACCTCAGTAACCCTCCTGTAAACTCCTTCTAACATATCTGAAATACAGTTTCAGCATTTACCTTTAGCCAATAGTTCCTTAATATTTCATTCTGCCTTACTGTGATTTTGTTTCACTTTCTGGAGTTCATCTCCCCATTTTCCTTCTCTGAACAGGACTCATTTCCAGGAAAATGCCTCTGTTTTCAGTAGTCTCCTTTATTCTTCTTCATAAGCAAAGGGGTGTCTAAGTGTGGTCTTCACTTCTCCTACGGTAGGCTCTTGGATTAGTTGCTCTGAGACATCATTTAACATTACCTGAAAACAGTCTTTGCTATCACGCCCCCAAATTTTACCTCATCTACATAGAGGTAATCAAAGCTCATCATTATTATTATTGTGATTTTTCACTCCTTATCATTACTGTCACCACAACCCTCTAGTGGTTGATGTAACAGTCCCTATGGCCACACGTAGAAATTCTCTAATAGGCTTCAGTTATTCACTTGACCGTAATTTTACCCGAGCACCACTGTCCTACCAGCAGGACCTGCTCTACCATTCCAACCGAAGCTCTAGGAACAACCCATTATGCTACTCATCTTTTTTTTCCAGCCAACCTTAAAATTGCTACTGCATCAGCACCTTCATTTAAAACCAGTCTCATTTAGGCATCACAGTTTTTCTGCTTCAAGATCCAAATCTGCGTTTCTACCAAAATGCGAGATCTAGATGCTTAGACACAGATTTTTTTGTGTAGGATGTTCTTCATTCCTTCCTACCTGAACTTCGACAGTTTTTCTACCGTTTCATCTAAGACTAGGATTTTTAATGGATTTGTAACTAAATAGGCCATCCTAAATTGCATGCTTTATGCACCTTTCTTTTTCCCTCCTCTTAAATTTTTACATTAGGAAATATCTTTTTCTAGAAGCTAAAAAGGCCAGCAATCTAGTTGGGGTTTGGTTATCCATATCACGGGATAAGCAAGTATCATCTGCAGCCTTACTTTTAGTTATACAATGTACAATTATTGATATATATTTCTTAAAAGCACATTCAAAAACATTTCAGAAGTCCAATACAGCACAATTTCCTTTGCCTTTGCAAGACTGACAATGCATTCCCCTAGTTACCTATATAGTGCATTTTTCTAGAGTTTGAAGGCTTTTGGACCTTTGTTGCCTGCTAGAACTTTTCCTACATGGGCTAATCAGCTATTTCTCAGGATAAATACACAACTGGCACATTAAAAATCTGCTATTTAATTTTGTTGTTCAGTTTATTCCCTGGAAAAATTCTCTGGTATTGCCTTTGTAGAAGGCACTTCTGAGTAATGACTTCTTTGCTAGAAAAATTATGTTTATTAACTGTAAATTATTTCACTTCTATCTATCATATATCCAAGTCTTCAAATTCAAGAGCTGTTTGGGAAACCTGCGTGTGATGGCAGGTTTAAAAATTACCAGAGCCCCAATTTCTAGGGCAAGGACTACTACTACATATCAAATAATATTTAAGAGTAGACACCCTGAAAATAACTAGCACTATTCCCTCTAACATTCTTACATTTCCTTTCCTCCCCTAGACCAGTCAGATTAGCCTTTTATTCTTTGCATTTTATTCAATCTACTGCACACAACTCAAATTCTAAATTTTAACGTGCTACACATTTTCATGTTTGAATTGACTAACTACGTGTTGATGCTCTCAAGCTAAAGCTGAAAATTTAGACAGCTGGCAAGGGGGCAGTTAGGTTTTCTGTTGCTCAGGAAGGTGTGGGAGGTGTTGGTATGTAGATAGGAACACATGAATTTTGCGGTAACAAGGGTGTCTACTTTTCATTACTCTTTTTGTGCAGGACAGAGGCAGTCAGAACTTCTGGGGAGCGAGGTCAAGACAATTTATTCTTCATCCTTGACAGCAATTGGTAGTCCCGCAGCAACATAACTAAGCAGTTGATATGATGTACAAGAAAAGCTTTTGGCACTGCTAATCCAGGTTGTCATCCGACTCATCACATTGCTCAACACTGATCACAGTTTGAAGACTGGGTTTTAACTACAGGTCTAGAGGTGTCCGCTTAACTTTTGATAGCACTGGATGACGTGCCCCATCACTACAAAACTGCCAGATGATCACAGCCGGAGCACTCTATTGCAGAGTGGAAACCCACCACCTCAGACAGTGGAAAAGATGTGGGCAGAGAAGGAAATGATACTTGTAAGGAGGCAGCTCAGTATGTAATGGGTAAAAGAAAGCTCAGAAGCAAAACTTCAAGAAGCACACTCTCGTGTACCCAGTGACACACTTACATCATGCTTCCTCTCCCATTTTGTATTACAATACAGCAGATATGGATCCAACTCATGATTCATATTTTAAACAGAAATTTACTTTGTGAAGTGTGTTTTACATACTAAAAACACAGCCACCCATCAAACAATGCTGTACATGGGCCAATAACCGTACAGAGCCCTTGAAAACTGGCAATTTTCATCTTCTACAGAGTCCTTTGATTCTGTAACAAGGGAATTGCCAAATGATAATGGAGAGACAAAGTAAAGGACCGATGGGTAGCAAGCCGCAGGACCTACCACCTGAAAATAGCATCCAGGATACACCAAACATTCACTTTGTAACACACGAATGACACACAGTTCAACAAGGTTTCTTTCAGCGGCTTAGACTCCTCCAGTCCTGAAGCTACTGTGGAGATAAATAATCTGTAACTGAAACAAGCTTTTCCTGACAAATTCATAAGTTCACACTACCGCAGAGAGAAGCCAGTATAGTTTTGTCAACGCTGGTGACTGCAGTGCAAGGTAAAATCTCCTGATCCCTACTTGGGTAAGTGCCTGTATATAGCAAAAAAACCTCAAGCTTTTACACAGCTTTGTTGAAGCAAAAGTAGTTCCCGTACAGCACGCACTGCTAACCTCGCAGCAATACTCTACACCCTTCACAATGCATGTACAAGCCAGGCATCTCTGTACCTGGGAGACGACAAAGGATACAATGAGACTACCTCTCGTTCATTCACATCATAGAGAAGACCCACTGTTCAAGGTTACTCTTGCAAAGCTGAGCACTGACCTCAGGCCTCTAACAGCTTCAGACCTGTTGGCACACTTCTTCAAAAGGACAAAAACATATTAAGCATTTATATAGCTGGCAGTAACAGGATGGCCCTACATCAACCGCCAGAAGTTAGAGCACATACAGAGATTTATGACTTTCATGGTACTCCTGCACTGTGAGAGACCAGCTCTTTAGTTCAGACAGCAGCAACTTCTGCGATGTGGTTCTACTTGACAGCTCGGTCTTTTAACCACAGACTGTAATGGTTCCCATATTCGAAGGTGGGTAACTCCTTCCCATACCTTGTACTCGTTTCCAGCAGAAGACAACCTTTACCTCCCTTACTAAGTATTCCTCTGAAGGAAGAAAGTGAGGTCTGGAAGGTGGACATTAAGGTTTTTGCTGGTATCTTGCAGATAATTCTGGATAAAACTGGATATCCTCCAGAGAGCACCTACCTGAACCAAACACAGTGTCTCACTGGGAAAGGCTGACTACAAGTCCACTTGACTCAGGAATACTGATAAGCACCCAGGGAACAGAACAAATTCCTCCTCTACGTTTACATGTTAGTTTTCCACAAAAACATCAATAAGCTGTTAAACTGAATTCAAATGGAAAATTAAATGCTAAAGAAGAAGTGTGCCAACAAACCTTCACCACCAGCAGAGAGGCAAGAGAAGTAGTAAACTATCCATAAGATTAACACAACCCAACAACTCACTGGGCAGCCTCTGGTATGGAGAAAAGGTCAGACCACTTTGTGGGCAGACACAATGCCATCCTCACAGAAATGCATGGAAGTGGGTGGTCAGGAGAACATACGTGTTTATGAAAGACTTCATTCACTGTGCCATTTGGAAACTCCTCATGTCTGACTAGGGAAATGTGCCCTTGATAATCTAGCTACAAAACAGAGTCCCTTAAAGATTACCTCCTGTGAACATATACATCAAGTCTCTACAGTTTCTACTAGGTGGAGTTAAGTTTTTTTGCCTGTTCATCCCCCTTTTCCATGTTGGTCAGAAGGCAACTTTCTCAGAGATTAGTGAAACCATATTTCATGATAGAAGGGCATGTACTAGAGTGACAATCTGAAGCCATGTGGTAAATTTTTTGCAACGAGAAATGTTGATAGCCTTAAAGTTGCTCGGAACATTATTGAAGTTGAGAGCTCTCACCTCCTTCTAGCATCTCTCTAGCAACCTAAATGTAGTATTTTCATTAAAATTATTAAATATTAAAAATGTGCAGTGCAGCAACTTTCTTCCCTTTAATGTAACTCTTCCTTTTTCAAATAACCCTGTGAAAATAAGTCAGCAAAAGCATCAAGAAATTTCTCCCACATTGATGACACAAATACCCCTGCTGTCCTGTATTTTTTAAAAAAGAAAACCTCATATTCCATCCTAAAAAGAATAAATTCAGTGTCATGCAAAACTACATTGCTCAAACTCCTTACTCAGGAGTTCAAAGTATATTTACTTTAAATTTCCAAAAATATTTTTAACTATAGAAGCTGCAGAGGATTAGAAATTTAAGATTCGCTATGCTATTTGCCACTCATCTCTTCTTTCCCACCTTAGTAAAAAGCCCAGTTAAAGTTTTGCTGTTAATTACCTTTCCCTCTTTTATGAGTCAAATTCACTTCCTGGTAAAAGCAACAAAGAAGTTTAATGTTGCTTTGTGGATCTGTATTGCACAAAAGCAGAAATCTGTTTATTGATGACAGACTCGCGCTATAAACATACTTTGTCACACTTGACAGAAGTAAAAAATAAGAAGCAAAAGCAGAAAGAAGGAGAAGACCGGATCTTCTGATAGTCAAAAGAGAAATATTTCAGTTAAAAACCCTAACGGCCGTGAAAGTCAAAGTTACTGGAAAAATCTTGCACTTAAATCTCAGTTTAAGCAGCTCATACTAAGCAGTCAAATTACACGGTTGGTGTAAATCCACTGGACCCTGAGTCAGAAACTCCCTGCAGTAAGTAAAACCTCCCTCTGTTGTTTTTTAGATGCTAAAGCATAATTTTAAGAAATATTTCTTGAAAAATATGTCTAGAAGACAGTTCTGTCTTAAGGACTTTTTAGCTGCAAGGCTGTTGAGACGCAGTAAGAAGTACACCAATGGCCCTACGTTTTCTTACCCAATATATCCAGCTGCCGTAAGTGCGTACAGTTGGCAGCAAGCTCCTCAATGTCTGTGTCACACACAGACCTGTTGGCCGTGAGAAAGAGCTTTTGCAAGTTTGGGAGTTTACGTGCAAGGTTTGTGAAACAGCCCGTACTGCTCTGTAACGTCGGGCACCAGCCAAGATCAAGTTCTTCCAAAAGCTGGCAGCCTGAAGCCAGTTCTGCTATTCCGCTTTCAGTTATGTTTTTACATCGCCACAAATCCAGACTGCGAAGCTTTTTGCATTTTGCTCCCATCATGCTTGCTATGAGATCATAGTCTTCAATCTGCAAGGAAAGCAAACACTTTGTCATGTAAACCATCTTTCCAGACATACATAGGTGTTTCAAGATTTGCTTGCTAACACACCTACGGATCTGTCTTCAGCATTTGTCATTTCTGAAGAGCTCTGAAAATTATCCACTGTAGAGCACAGTGAGGTCTACTTTTACAAAAGACAAAACCAAAATAAATTACCTATCAACCTCTAGACACATTAAATTCACTTAATTCTAAAGATCAGTGAAAAGTTCATTTTCTTTGAAAACTCATTCTTTTTATTGCACAGTTGGTTTTCCTTCAAAATGTGATTAAAACTGTTTTCATGACCACAGGCACTGCCACCATAAGCACATGCAGATTGAAGAATGTGCTTATTTCCATTCTAGGTTGATCAGTCGCTGCATCTTCTTATGGAAGCCTTATTAGTTACCTTGGGCACTCCAAGGAGACTAAACCAGGGTCCCACTGTACAGGCAAATGGAATGAAATCCACTATCAAAAAGCTGTAGGAAGACTATGACTGTTGGGAAAACGTAGTCGTGCTGCCTTCCCCTTCTGTCCATGAGTCAAAGCAGGGAAGGCTGAGCAAATTCCGCTCAGTCGCTTGCTTCTTGAACTACAAGGAAGGTCAGCTAGGTCTCCCAGATGAGTTACCTGGCACGTCTACCTGGTCTAGTGGGAGATGTCCCTGCCCATGGCAGGAGTGTTGGAAATAGAAGATCTTTAAGGTCCCTTCCGATCTAAACCATTCTATGATTCTAAATCTACCACCAGAGCCAGCAGCAAGCCAGAATCCCTCTACACACAGCTCTGCCACACACATGCAGTACTGCTCACAGGAGGGCCCCGCAGGAATTTCTGCTGTCCCTGTATTCTCTTTCTTTAAATCAATGAGTGTACCCAGCAAGACTATGACTCAAACAGCTCTGGTTGAAAATACTTCTCTCGTGGTTACTACTGTAGGGTCAGACACAAGTGTTAAGGTCTGAATAAAAGTAAGTAATTATTGATTAATAGTTTTGGAAAGAAAAAGTGATTATGCATATAAAGAACACCCCAAAATTTAGGAAGAAGCTGAAAAAACTATGAGAAATCCTACAAGCTACGTTTTAGGCCTACTAAACTAGCATGTAACCAAGCTAGCATGTCAACCTAGCATTTCACATGCCTTTGTGAAACGCAAGCCTAGGTGTAGTTCCAAAGCAAGCATGCACACACCTCCCCCCTGTGTGGTGGAAGTACTCACCATGACGCAGCTGCCCAGGCTGAGGTGCTGCAGCTCCGAGCAGAAGTTCAGAATACTGAGCAGGGCTGTTTGCTGCCACGGGGGAACACATCAGAAGGAAATATAGAAAGTGAAACAAAGAGAAGAGGTCAATTAGACATTAAAGGCTGTCACTGCATTTCCTGAAATACAGCTCAAAACTCTGTTACTGACACCACAAATGCCACTTAATGAGTCCCTGGGCACTCTATGCATTGATTGGGTTAAAGCAACGGTAATCGTTACAAACCTTTATGCAAGTCACTTTGGATGCGGTTCTTCTGCATTGCCCTGAAGATACCTACACACCCATGACCTATCCGCTCGTTTCCCACAGGAAAGCCACTGAAGAAACGTGGCAAGTTCAAACAACAGGCAAGGCCAGCCCAGGAACACAAGAGGGCCGGCGACACACCAGAGGAGGCTCTGACACCGGCTGATGGGCTGCAGCCTGATGGATCTGCCAATAGAGCCAGGCGGCATCAGGACCGAGCTGGCGACTTTAATGTCAGAGGAGTCTCTGTGCTGACAAGGATGCTGACAACCATTGAGCGCCTGTCACCGCTTGCACGCAGATCGAAACAGATATAACGTGTATTTTACAGTCATGTTCCTGCCATTTAACATGGCCGTTCTTTTCAGAAAGTAATGCACATCGCTCAGCCTGAAATTGGACTGGAACATCAGATGCATCTTACAAAATGTAAAGTACGTGGCTGTTCTGTTCCACAATAAGGGAAACTTCATGGGGTTTTTATTTCTGTTTCTAAGATACAGAAAAGACCCATCTGCACTGCCTGTAGCCATATTTTGGTTTGTAGTTGGAAATACACACAGAGTGCAAAGAAGAATGCAGGCTGGGATTCACCTCACAAATAGCTGTGCATCATATTTAAAACATTCCCCACTTCATTAGGGTTTTGTAATCTGTATGCGCTTGAAACCAGGAATAAGTTTCACAATGTATTAATAACGGGAGTCTGTGGACATCTACAGGATACGCGACAGTTTCTAATGAAAGAAACCCAAGCAATATAGAAGGGACAAAATAATCTACAACTAGTAAGTGGAATTCCTACAAGAACACTAGGCAATAATATTTGTACATAGGAGTAATGTATAAACATTTAAATATAAGTTTACCCTAAACTTTCTGAAAATAAGTAAAATGCTTTATTTAGCCGCCTCAGTTTTTTTATATTCTAAAGAAACTTGGCATGAACATGATGTTTTGTCCTACCACCGTGAAGAAATATCTGGTCCCTTGCACTGAAAGGCTGGCAGACACAGAACAGGGACACAGTGTGGGGTACTCACGAAGACCATTTCAGACATCTAATTTTGATGTCTCCAAGGAGCAATTAGACATGTATGGAACCTCAGCTTCCAACTTGGTCTTCTAAAACTTAATTTCCCAAAGGCAGCACAAAAGTAGATGCTGCAAGTAAGCCTTCCTCACATACATAATAGAATGATCATAGAATGCTTTGGGTTGGAAGGGACCTTAAAGATCATCTAGTTCCAATGCCTTGCTATGGGCAGGGACACCTCCACTAAACCAGGTTGCTCAAAGCCCCATGAAGCCTGGTCATGAGCACCTCCAGGGACGGGGCATCCAAAGTTTTCCTGGGCAACCTGTTCCAGTGTCTCACCACCCTCAGATTACAGAATTTCTTCCCACTATCTAATCTAAATCTACTCTCTTTTAGTTTAAAACTGTTACCCCCTCTTGCTATCACTACACTCCCTAATAAGAAGTCCCTCCCCATGGTTTCTCCAAGCCCTCTTCAACTACTGAAAGGCTGCTAAAAGGTCTCCCCAGTGCCTTCTCTTCTCCAGGATGAACAACCCCAACTGTCTCAGCCTGTCTTCATAGGAGAGGTGCTCCAGCCCTCTGATCATCTTCATGGCCCTCCTCTGGACTGGTTTAGTGTAAAACATAGCTATAAGAAAAAGGAAGAAAGGAAATAATGGAGGAGAAGCACAAGAAGCTCTGCGAGAAACATTTGAGGACTGGTAGAAGACACTATAGCCACTGAATTGCCCTTAAGTAGTCCAGCCTAACTGTGGTGCACCAGCCCAAGATGTTTGAACTAGCAATGCCAAAGCTCTGGAGCAAAGGACTAACTCAGAGACCCTTTTGGGTGCATAAAGATTTTCTCTTTCAAGAGGAGAGCAAGTTGTTGTGAAGCCATGGCAGGGAAAGCCTTAAACCTGAACTCTACCATTTCAGGGTCACTCAGTGAAGGCTGCTCTTCACATTCCCCACCAGGCCCTCCTTGTTGGTGAGAACAAGGTGCAGCATAGCACATATCTTCTCAGAGGTCCTAAAAAGCTACTGACCACTTGCTTGCTTTACTTTCATTCATGTTTTTAAAGAAAAAGGTAGCTAGGAAATGAAACACAAGAGCATTAAAAAGTCATTATTAGAGATGTAACACTTCAGAACGCTTTAAAACTAATAAGCGTGTAAATATCCAATATGCTTTAAGTAATGTACCTAAAAAGCAAATGCTTCATTTGGATCATTAAACCTGAGCAAACGAGTAACTCTAAGAGAATGAGACATAGTCTTTACTATTTAACTCGGTGAAAGCCATGAGCTTTAGAACTTACTCAGGTGCACAAATTAAAAGCAAAATCCCCAAACCTCTCTCTACAAACCTGAAATATTAGAGCTAAATAAATCAGTCTCTGACTGCACACGCAGTTCTAAACAGGGTTTCTGCAGGCTTTCAGGTGACTACACAGAAAAGCCAAATACCTTGACGCATTTGCCCATGGTTTTCAGTAATGGTTTCCAGACTGGAATTTAAACACTGGCCTGAAGGGATGGGAAGCAGTAATATCTTTCCTTAGTTGACATAAACAGTGCAAATGTGAACAGTCACTCTGGCCAGCTTGCAGGATGCAAGATAATTCCATAGTTCCTCTTCTTCAGAGAGGGGTGAGATAGGTAGGAAGACTAACATTCACAGTTATCTTGATTAGGTAACTGAGCTACTTTTGTTAACTTGAACAGGAATTTGATGCATCTCTCAGAATACCTTTTTTAGCTTCCCTCTAATTTAAGACAGTCCTTCCTGTATTGATGTGCACCAAGTCCACATTTTCAGAGGTCCTCCCACAACCTATGAAACTTGAAGTATTATTTTAAAAAATTTTTTAAAAAAATCCAAACAATTTTTAAAAAAGTGCTAGGAATATGGGTGATAGAAGAGAGCTTGGTAGAACACCATGTCATACCATCACAAATCATGCAAGTCAAGCCCAAGAGTAAACAACTACTTACTCAACACTAATTATAGCAGCTATATTAATTCATCTTCTGGTGCGCATACATGCCCACACACAACAAATCAGATTTCTTTCAGAAGAAGTGTCTGTTCTCCTGTAACTGAGGTGGGGTTTGCGTATGTCAAGAAAGAAGAAAAAAAACCTTCGTACATGCCCGGTTGTGCCTCAGTCAACTGAGAATCCAGGTGGCAAAGGACATGAAAATAGCAGGAGAGAATGGCAGCTCACAGAATCCATATGCACTCCACATAGAAGGACTATCATTGTAATAACCTGTCTGTTTCAAGCCATCTGTCTGTACAATTCATCTCTCTGACTTGCAATACAAAATGAGTGATAACACTCCTATTTAAGCAAAGGAGAAGAGCAAGTCAATCACCCGACCCCGGAGCTGTAACACAGGCCAAACCTCAGATGTTAGAGTGCTTTGCAAGAGGATCTAAGAGGCCACCTAAACTCTGGATCAGCAAGCTTGCACCTGGAGAGAGTCTAATTTCACTTTCTGAGCCAAGCAGAGACAGTCAAATCAAAGACTATCCATGTAATACTATTCTCAAGGCTAGTACTCAAGACACGGATAGATAGTTTGGAGATTTTTTGAGTTTTCCCTGTTTCACAGGTAAGGTTTGGCTTCGTACCTGCTCCTCTTTATACAGATTGAGAAAAGAGTGGATGACTAAAAAAAGCCAAAACAAACAACAAACAAAATACTTAACAACTACTTTTTCTTTGTGGAATAATGTACAGCACAGCTTCAGTGGTCTGTATTTCTCCTGCCATCCAAGTCAAAACAAAAACTAATGAAATAATAAATTTTTATAAGATGGCTCAGACAAGAGTCCAACGGGGCCAAATAAAATGGTCTACCCTACCTCTCCATTCCCAGGAAAAGTGTTTTCAGGTAAAGAAAACATACAGCTGAGATCATGCAGGTGTTGCTTTAAGAGAGGAAAATCACATCAAACCAATTAGAAGGATATGATATTGCTGCTAAACACAACCTTACAGAGAAGATTACAGAAATATTCTAAGGCATGGTTGTTAGTCCTAAATCTCAGAAAAGGTAACCAAGCTGCCTGAAGAGTCTTTGAAGACTTTATGAACAGGTCAGAAAGGACACCAACGGAGTTGATCCTGCCTTGGACAACAGGAGAGATGGGATTACTGCGTGAAATCCTAACTTACTCACATGAGACTGCTGAGAGGTCTGCCCAAACACAGAAGACCTCAACTCTGCAATACAGGCCAGCCTGGAAGACATTTATGTGTTGTGTATACTTCAACTATTGAACTAACTGTATCCTACCTGTCTTTGTAAAGACCTTAGGCATTATACTTAAGTTTTGACTTAGATGTTGCAAGAGTGTTGCTGGTTTGGACAAGTGGAGAGTGGAGAAACCAAATACTGTTGCCAGAGTAATACACTTGGCAAGACTGAATCGTGCTTGACTTTTTTCAGGTCTTTTGGCATTCACGATCCAGCAGGAAGTGCAAATCACTTCTGATGTTAGTATGATGAGGAAAGCATCCAACAGATAACCCGAGCTCAATATCTGCTCAAACGGAAAACCCTTCTGTCTGTGGCAGATGTGGCTCACCTGTAAAAGATGTGCTTTGAATATTTGACCATTTACTCATTGCAACTTCATCGTCAAGTAGTTCAAGATTAAAAAAAAATAAATAAAAGAGATTTTTAAAAATACATGATAAAAATACAAATGATGCAGTATAATATGGTTGTCACATTATGGCTGCACTATAATAAAAAGCATGAAAATAAGTGCACCACAGTGTGCCTCTGGAAGATTAAAGGAAGAGCTTCAGAAAAACCCCCAAAACTTTAGGGTTGGGATAGGGAAGAAACAGTCTGCATCTTTTTATAAACTTTCTTTTTATAGAGAAATCTTAAAAATGGCTTTTAAAATTGTTACTTTATATGCTGGGAACAAACAATAGGCTGTTTTTTCCCCCCCTTTCTCAGAAGAACTGTGTCTGACATAAGTTGGGAATTCTTCCAGCCTCTCAATGAAACAACTTGAGAGCTCAAATCTTTTACAAGACTGTTATTCTACTGCAATTTCTTTCTTCTAATTTTTCAATGAAGTGAATACTGAAAGTAATCTTAAAGTCTCATTAAAGACTGCTTCCTCCCTTCTTTAAATATAGTTTTCCTTGCTTGCTATGTTTTTAGTCAGAGTTACTAATTCTCCAGTTAACCATTTTATCCAAGAAAAAACTGAATTATGCAAAACTTAAATTCAAGTTCAGGGTAGAAAAAAAAAAATTCCCTTGACTCTTCCCACACACACAATTGCATTATATGAGAGGACAATGAAAGTTATATTATTTTTTCTTATCATTTCCAATTGAAACACTTAAATAAATGTTAATTCAGCTTCAGGACTTCCAGAAATACCTAAGTGAATGGCAACTGCTATGTGTTCCTGCATGAAGTGGAGATAAGGAATCTTGATGACAGCACACCATTGGACTAATTTTTTTAACACTACAGCTATTACTATATATGACTAAGGTATCTTCGGAATGGCAATTGATTTCCATGTGTAAAATCACATAAAATGAGGTTCTAGTAAGATTTCTTGAAAAGTAATTAAAAAAAAAACCAACCAAACTATCCTCCCTGCCAATAACACAGCTCAGCAACAAAGTTCTTCCCTCCAATTTTGGTGTCTAGTAGCAAAACTACTGCAGAACCACTGATGTTGGTGTTTTCCATCAACTATTTGAAAAACTACAATTACAATCCATCACAGTCTTTATCTTAAGCCAGTGAAGTTCTACTTCATAGGTACTGCACCAAAAAAGTCTTACCATACTAGAACTACCTGTGGTAAAATAAGTCAACCAACCCAGAAAAAAACCCAGATAAAAGCACACAATTTTATTTCATTCTGAGTGCCACTATTGCTATAAATATTTGTAATTACAAACACTTCATGCAAATGTAAAAGCTAATCTTGTTAAGATTGTCAAAATAATTAAAAATCTATGTAAATTCAGAATACTTCCCTCTCTCCCCCCTTTGGCATTATACAGCACAAGAAGAAAGCCAAAAATCAACTTTTGGGGTGTGGGTTTTTTTTTTTTGGCACAGTCTGTGAAAGAACTATGTTAGAAATTAGTTGGCATCTGCTATTTTAATACAGCAATTAAAAACCATCAGATGAAAAGCCAGAATTCTGTAAACTTCTATTAAACCATTTGTTTTGAAACGTACAATAGGGCAAATCCATAGATATGAAAAGGTAAAAAAAAAATCTACTTCATGAATTTCAAGGTATTGAACCCTTCCATCTAAAAGCAACCTGCATTCAACCTACAATAGTTTCAAAAAGCAATCCTTCTCATAGAAAGAAGAACGTAATATGTTAATAATGTAGAAACAAAAGGTACAGTAATGGCGAAATACAATTCTCATCTAAACCTGCTCCAGCAAAGAAACTGTAAAATATGCTTCTGGTCATCTTTTCATTTTTTGTCTCCTGCCTCCCCCCGCCAACAGTATTTTAAGGCATCAAGATAATTTCGAAGTTAGGCACTTGTTGGCTCTACGCTACTTTGAAAGAACTTTGTTAAAGATAGGAGGCAATTTGAGAGGTTTAGAGAGATGAGATGATACGTGTGCTTATAAACACAAAAGTCATTGGTTTAACCAGTGTAAAAAAGAACACAAAATTAATTTTACATACTTATCCAGGGCTAGCTTTAGTTTTCAGGACAAGTTTTCATAACTGCTGGCTTCCCAGAAAGCACTCATTTTCAGACTACTTCTAAGATTTTGAGTGCTACGGATAAATACATATCCTTGGTATTTTAGTTTTGACAGAACGAACACATCTTGGGACACTACACAAACATTCAATAACAAACGAAATACATAATATACTGTTTCTGGAAACCTATACTGGATCTAGAGGTCTACAAAGCTACTCAAGTTGTTAACCTCATTTTGGTTTCACCTGTTTTCACTTTTCCATGTGTTAAGCTTTCAGTTATTCATGCTACAAGCTGAAAATGGCAGGGAATCATTTTTTCCATAGCCAAATTAGAGCTAAATGGTGGCCAGATTTTTTTTCTGCTGAAGTCCTTCAGTTCCCTGAGCTAACTTGTGCCATTGCATGATGAAGAAAACAGAAGAGATCATCTCAAGATAGATTTTGTGGCCTTTAGGAAGCACAAGATACCCATGTAGTCCCAGACGGAAATAACCACTGAAAGTCTGCAATTGTTTAGTTCACAGAAATGCTTCCACCTCTTAAGCAAGCCTTCTCTAGCAATACTTTTCTCAATTTTTCCAGAGGAAAAAGGCTGAGCTTTGAAACTAATGGAACTTCCTGCAATTTAGAAAAGCACATTATCACATGACAGTATTTCAAGTAATTATACACACCCCTATGTAGAGTAATCTATATAGTACTATATATATCTATCAAAGAACCTCCAAGTGTCCTAGTGCATTTATCCTCATGCCACAGCTACAAAATGAGGAAGTTACTATTATGCAAATTTTACTAATGGGAAAAATGTGGCATGCAGAAACAGTGCGTCTCATCTGGGCACTGGTCACAGGTCAGGAGAACAAAGCTCATAGGCTAAGTCCTCAATTAGTGCCATCAACACCAACTCACAGAAGATCTGAATGGTGGAACGGACTTCTGGAGACTGTTTTGCCCAGCCCACCTGGCTCCAGCTCTAATGGCCTCTCCAACCAGACTGAAAAAAAGCTGTCAACAGATAAGAGCCAGCCCCTTTCACACCTTCTCAACCAATGTTTGCAGAAGGGGACCCCCGCCCTGTTCTTATTACCACAATCACAAGTGTATTTAAGTGGTGCCTTCTGGATAAAGGCATTAATGCAGACAATTTTCATTTATAGATTCAAAATAAATATGGCAGCAAAACTATTTTCCTCTACAGTATAAACTGACATTGGAACAGGAAGCCTACTCTCCCTCAAGCATCCATCAGCTATCACTTTGGAAGACACAACATGGCAAGAAACATGATGAAAAGGGTGAAAATTGGAATATAGTTGTTAAAAATCAGCTCCCCCCCCCGCAACGCACTTGGACTATTGGATCATTTTTGAGATGAAGAACTGGACAGAGGTAAAACTTTTGCCTCCAAAACTTTATGATGGAGGTTTAGAAACAGATACAATATGAACACTGTATGAGCATCAGGTAAGATAGAAAGAGAGAGTATGGAAATGAAAATGGAATGAACCTTATTATTGAGTGCAGAACAAAGTCAAAACACTTGCCTCCTCACAAATCAGCACAGTGTGATTTGCAAGCTAGGATTCAGGACATACAGGGACACTTTTTTGTTCTCTTACAGCTACTTGACAGTGCCAGGGACACAGCAGGGACCAGGACATAGCAACACGGCAATTACCGAATTAATTCAATGAAAGTAATAGTCTCTGTAGTTAATTCAATTACTGCATTTTGGTTTTGCTTCATTTGGTCAAATTATGCCCTCCCTTATGTCTGCAAATCTGTTTTACGCCTTCATTCTCCCCTCTAACTTTTCACATTATGGGCTCAAATGACCAAATTCAGCCCCATGAGCCTGACAAGGGACCAGAAGGCACCACCAAGGCCCTGTATCGCAGGATTATTTGTCACTGACTCCACCTCATATTTTCTAGCTAGAGGCTTTCACGTTTTTTCCACTACTTGCTTGCAACTCTTAATCCTAAAGATTTGTGCCTGAGCCAACAAAGTTCCGTCCAAGCTGAAAAACCTCGGATGATAGCTCTCAGGAGTATAACATAATCCACAACAGGTCATTTCTGGAACCTGTAGAATGATTTTATGGCGGCATTAACTCTTTCATTGCTCTTGGCATAAGAAAATAAGAGTTGTTACTTTCACCTCAAAGATTATTTTATCTCTTCTTGGTATCTAAAATTTCCAGTGTCCTCTCTTAGAGCTGCTAAAGTTTCAGACTCTCTCTTGGTCAAAGGCATCAGATATATATTTATAAATATTACACATGCTTTAAAATGTGTGCAAAACAAAGTCCTTTCTCCATTGTAATTTGATTTAAAATTATAATACAAAATGAACTAAATTTAACACAAACTAAAAAAAAATAATATATTTTTCTTCACACATTATAAAGAATCCAAAATATCATGCAACATGAAATGTGTTATCCTACATTAAAATTTACACTCAGAAATAAGGAGACTGTCAAGTTCTACTGTAATTGTGGCCTTGGTTTCTTTAAAATACAATTTTGGCTGCATTGTTTATACGGATAGAATACTTCATAATAAGCATTAAATCAAGATAATATTCATACTCAAACCATAAAGATGTGCATTACCAATTACTGTATACAATAATACCTTCATTGTTCATTGTATTCTTTAAATTTATCAATGCCACAAGTGCTTAAATTATGTTGTGAATACACTCTCAGTGAATAAACATTAAGAAGTTGTGTAACAGCAAATACCAAAACCACCAGCACAAAAAGTCAACAAATATAATAGCAGTCTTGAGCTAGCAGAAATTACATTTATAAAATGTTTGGATTAGTTTCTCAAAGCACGTTACAGATTATTTCAAGCATATACAGAATTGAAGAACCTTTAAGAATGAAATGTTTAATAATGAACTTAAAGCGCTGGAAAATGAGCTGCATTTAGTGGAGAGAAGTGCAGTGATGCAAGACAGTTTTTTTTTTTTTAGATTTTTTTTCTTGTTTGCCCCTTAGACATCTACTAGACAGAACCTACTCTTCCAGCTTCAGGTCTTCTATTCCACTGCAGATAACACCCCACACAATCCAGTGTCGTAACATCACTTCCATGCACCAAAAGCACAAGCAGAAAAAAAACACACAAAAGCAAACCCTTCTTAAAATGTTTAAGAACTAAAAGCTAGAAAAGTTTCTAGAACTAAGAGCTAGAAAAATAACTGCAGAGATATTCCCCACCCCTCATTTCGGAGCTCTACTAAGCAGTAGCTTTTGCAACAAGAGAAGCACAGCTACGAGAGCTCCCATGTCAAACAGAGTAGTCAGGTTGTAACACAATATAAGGTGGTTAGGGAGAAGGGATGGAAGTGCTTCTCATTCAATTGCTGAATTCTCTAGGATACAATATTTGTACAATGCAGTAAACTACAACAGCCTTCACAACTGCAGCACGTAAAACCATTCCATCTTAGATGGCAAATATGTTGCAGCAAACAATAATAACCCTGTTTTGGGCAGTCGAATAACTATAGAAAGAAGTAATTTCTACATTGTAAATTAAAAGTATTTTTTAAAATTTGTGTTTCGCATCTCAATTACTGCTAATATACAAAAACAGTGGGGATATAGTAATTAGTAAGTCATTCTAAAGGCTAGAATGTTGAAAATTACAGAGAGTGACTAAACAGGACAATTTCCCAATTATATTCCCAAATACAGTCTGTCTGGAGTACACTTCAAAACAAGAGAAAAGCTTTCACATTTCTGATTTCACTATATTGCTTAAAACAGCTGGTGGAAAGTCACCAATCTTCCACGCAAGTTAGGCTTTTTATTTTAGGCTTTTTGTTTAGGCTTATTAGTAGGATTTTTATTTAGTTTTTGTTAAATCCAGAAGCTATTTTGAAAATAATAACAAAAAAACCCTATGATTTTTGAAAATACCTTTGAGTTACTACCTTTGAGTTTTCTGAATTTACATGCAACATTTTAATTCGCTTCTTCATTAATGAAAAAAAAATGCAACATTATCGGGATTGAAAGTATTTATTGCAAAGGTTAAAAAGACTTGTACCTACCTCCACTTTTGTTCGGTAGAGAATGAGACGCTTTAGGCTGCCCACTTTGGCTATGTGGTTGAAAGCCTGAGGCGGTATTTTATCACAAGATGACAGATTTAATTCCTGAAGATTCGGACACATTTCAGTAATGACCTCCAAGCATGTTTCATTGAGGAAATGGCCACAAGACAACTCAAGACGTACTAGTTCAGAGCCACAAACTTTCAAGAACCTGTAAAAAACACATTTTAAGTGGAAAATAGACTCACTTTAAGGTGAGAGTCTGAATACTGTCAAAACCTTAAGCATGAAAACCAGGAAATAGTTCCTTCCAGCAATGAGAACCCTACAGACCACAGCTGTTATGTCCCCTCAGTTAACTGAGAGAAAACATGATTAGGTTAAAGTAAGTTAATCATAAGCACTCTGAAGAACTTACTTCTGAATCAAATCTGTACAAATCCAGAAGTGACCAAACCAGTAAGAGAGCTGGTTAAGTAAAGCTGCAATGAATTCCTCTTGCTACTTCCTAGAATAATGGAGCTACTTGTGAGAGACCACGAATGAGTTTCTCATAATAAATATTCTGATCTGCTCTATTACCACTTCTATCCCGCAAAAACCTTCATGCAGACGAAGCAGGTTTAGGTTCTGACACTTTCACCGCAGTTAGGATTACTTTTTGGGTTTAACTGATATAATAGAAATGCCAGAGACACATCACTCTTCTGCTTGCACAAAAACTTTTATTGCTACAACTTAACAAATACCAGCCTTCCCAGGACTTTGCTCCCGCTGAAACTTAGGAGAAATAGCTGCTGGTCTTAAAAGCAGACCCATTCAGGGAGGCATTCTGCAATGACACTAACAGTAGCACAGGACTTGAAGTCCATCTTTCAAGATCCAGGTTTTCAGACCTTCTCTTTTGCTTATTTTTTTCACCACTCACTCAAGTCATACTTGCTATTCATCATTACTTTTCCTTATTCCCGTCATCTCGCACATTACATGGCCTTGGTTCGATTGTGCAGATCCTATGCAATATAGAATCATAGAATTGACTAGGTTGGAAAGGGCCTTTAAGGTCATCTGGTCCAAACATCACCCTAACTCTGATAAAAAACCACCACTAAACCGTATCACTAATATAAGGAGTGGAAGGGAGACTGCAGAGTGGCAACTCCATCCCTGGAGGTTTCCCACGGTCACCTAAAGCCTTGACTGACCTGATCTAGCACTGGGGGCACTTCAAGTGGGAGCTAGGAGTAGATGACCTTCAGAGGTCCCTAATATCCAACACTTCTATGAGCCTATGCAAACAGAAACAAAGAGAGGGTCTGAGACATGAAAGGTGAGACATAAGCCCCCGAGTTCTGCTAAGTATGGCCTTCAAGTCTACTCTTCCACTATTTTCGTCTAACTCTGCAGTCTCTCTTTAGAATTTATTTTAACTTGCAAAATCGGAGTTCATAAACACCAAGCACTTATTTGTGATACTGTGATACAGTGAATTCACCCAGACTGGTAAGACTTCTTATGGGAGTGCCAGAGATTAAATGACATGACAATTCACAACAATTAACATCACATATTTAAACATCAGACTGCTATTTTAGGCTAGCAATAGAGCACAACACCGCCACAGAGAAACACAGGATAGAAATCCCCTAGCAATCCGAGTAGAGACATATGGATTCATTGCTGATTACCAATTACCCAATTCCTCTATTTAATGAGTGCTTAACAATACATTCACGCAGCTTCTTTCATCAACAAATTATCAGGTTTGTTTGAATGGTGATATTTTCCATAAAACCTTGTCAATCGCCACTTATTATACCTCAAGCTTTTAATTTACTAACAGATAAATATTTTATGAATTACTCCATTACAATAATGGATGTTAGGTTAACTGCCATATAATTTAACAGGCTTTGGCTGTTATAAATGTTGGTACAGATCAACACTTTTCTCCTTCTAGGACTACTAAAAGTTAACATTACCAGCTCAAAGAAACACTAATTTAACCCCCTAGACTTGGAGAAGAACTCCAGGCCCACCAGCTTGAGGGGTTATTATCCTCATAATGTTTTATTTAAATTAATTGCGGTTGAAACACACAGGCAGAGCAAACACAGCAATAGCAACGAGCATAGTGAGCATTGCACTTCATGGCTTGGCTGCCTTTTTGGAAAAGCTTATTTAGGAGACATTAAACAGAAAGGCAAGGGGGATAAGGGACGCACAGCAGGGTACAAAAAAGAGCTGATAGGGTAAAGAGATGAACAGGAACAGCAGGAGGAATTTGAGGACATCACCAACCAGCACAGAGCAGAGAACATCAGGGAGCACCGCAGAGTTCACCGAACGATCAGAGCACCCCAATCTTTGTTTGCACTTAACAGGCTGCTCAGAACAGAGGCTTTTACTAACATCTGTCCACATGGATCTCCAAAGCCATATGGCAAGGTAGAACATGGGTTCTCATGCTTTCAGAAAAATTGTGGCATTGCCTTCATACTTCCGAGGCTTAATAGACACTGGATGCCTGGCTCTGACATACCTCATTCAACAACAAACAACCCCCAAAAAAGCACCTTCTACCAAAATCAACATTTCTTGACATACCTCTCCTTTAATTACTGAGCACTGACTGGTTCCTGTTTTCAGTCTCTCCCCCTTTCTACAGTCATCCATCCCTTTAGTTGTGCTTTTATTATCAATATTTTATACACACTATTTCTGAAGTGACTTCCCTTCATCCCTTCGTATTTGTTATGAAATGCGACTGACTAAACAACCTAGAATAATGTGAACATGTACGTTGTTCAGCCTGGAGAAGAGAAGACTCTGGGGAAACCTTATTAGGAAGTAAGTTAGTCCTAGTGAAACCTTTCCGAAACTTCAAATGTATCTATTAGCAGTTAGGATGCTATTTACTCATACTGATGTTAAACCCATCATGGTCATGGGGTCACTTAGTCTCTTAAAAACTTCCAATCTTGCAATTTATGCCTGTATGATAACCATACCCCATCAGACAAAGACAATCCAAAATTAAAATATCAAGGTACAAGAGATAGTCAGAAATTCATGTCAGAACTCGCCGCATAAGACCTCCCAAACAAAATCCTCAAAATACCTTTAGACATATACTTACGAGGGTACTGAACACATCACATTTGCTCCAATGGTTTCTAATGGAACTGCACTGGATCCAAAACCTACACTTCACCGTTAGCTTAATGAATCCCACTTCCTTGACAACCCATGATTCAAAGCTACTGAAAGCTTTACAACAAGCAGGGATCACAGCCCAGTTCTCTCATCTGCTCACCCTTCCTAAACACGAATAGCTACTTAGTTTTGTATTCCTTTAGTACAATTATCCCAACAGGTTTCAATCACACTGAGCTTACCAAATCTATTTTCAATGAAAATCTTTGGTAATCATTTTGTAGTCACTGACATATAAACCACTGAATTTGGTGTCCAAGGAGGCAGGGGGGAAGCAACTTCCATTTATGAACAACACAGGGTTGGACAATTTTTTAGCACTTTCCCTTGTGCTAGCACTACCTTATACTAGTATCCAAATCAGAAATGTTACCTCCATTGCTTGACAGATACAGCATTGTCCCATTTGCCCAGCTCTCCTTGGCATCGCCCTCCTAGAATCAGTAATTCATTAAAATAACCATTGTAGTTTGCTTCAAGGCAATTACACACTCCCAGCAGCTACTCGGGTCTCCTGCTTTCCAGAGCCTGCCGCCAGACAAGAATAGTGTCCAAAAAAGCAACCCAAACCAACTACTTGGATTTTATTCTTCCTCATTTCACTTCTAAGAACTTGAGGTCTCCTCTTTCTTACTGTATTTCTATACTATTACTCACAGACACTTGGCAGAGGTCTTCATAATCTCAACCTGTCTTCCAGTTACAGTCTTGCATTTAATCCAAAACCATACCAGAGGTTCCTGCATCCCTGGCAGCTCCTACTGTTCTAAAATCTTCCATTTTCCCTTCAGTCTTCATAATTAAGGAGACAGTTTATTTACTTTACACAGAAGGCTTACAGATTTGAATAAAATCAACCCCTAATGTTCTATGTAAATTTAAACTTCATGCACTTTTCTGTTTTCTCCCCCCAAAAACTGAGGCACATTCCTCCCCCTTTCAGTGAGTGAGTTGTTTTCTATTCTAGGTAGTTTCCAAAGCCGTGGTGACTGCGTATTTGCACGGCGGCTGTCGATACCTCCGTTCATCAGCAGACACCAACTTCTGGGATCATGGTCTCTGCACTGATAGTGCAATTAATATTAAAAAATTCTAAGTGCCTAATTGACTCTGGATCATAACATGCTACACTAGCCCTACAGCAGAGATCTGAGGACCTAAAGGAACTTTGACAAATTTACTTATTTAATTTGGAAAATGAGATTTGTCTTATAGAATTACATTTTAACGTATTTCTTAAAGACACGTCCAGATATTTTTATACTCACAATGACATTTTTCCTTTCAGGACTGCCATGTTACACAACTGCAGCAGCACGTAGAACAGATCACAGAATCATATGGGGTTGGAAGGGACCTCTGAAGATCATCTAGTCCAACCCCCCACCAGAGCGGGGCTACCTAGAGCAAGTTGCACAGGAACATGTCCAGGCAGGTTTTGAATGTCTCCAGAGAAGGAGACTCCACCACCTCTCTGGGCAGCCAGTTCCAGTGCTCTACCACTCTCACAGTAAAGAAGTTCCTCCTCATCTTTAGGTGGAACTTCTTATACTCAAGTTTGTGCCCATTTCCTCTTGTCCTGTCACTGGGCACCACTGAAAAAAGACT
>JAOXNO010000024.1:78677909-78706153 GCA_028565335.1 Limnodromus scolopaceus | reverse complement strand
GATGCTCCAGGCCCTTAATCATCTTTGTGGCCCTTTGCTGTACCCTCTCCAGCAGTTCCCTGTCCTTCCTGAACTGGAAGATTGATATGACTGGAGAAGGAATGGGTACACACAGGTGTAGAAGCACGAGAAAGAACAAAGGCAACGCGGGGGCCGGTAGAACGGCGTGTTTGTGGAAGTTAGATTAGCAGTTCATCAGGATCCTCGAACATTTGTACATGCAGTTTCACAGGACACGCACATTAGGAGATGAAGGATGGAGGTGGCACAGAATGGAACACTACACACTGGATAAATTGGTTTGGACACATACTGGTTGTCTTGGTGCATGCGAGTATGCATGCACAAGAGGGACTAACATAATTGTGTTATTAAAATGAAGTCACCTTCCCTTCCTCTAAGACGTTCTAATTGTCACGTTATTTTCTACTCCAGCTTTTTTAACTTTTATTTTTTGGTCAGCAAACCTTAAAACATTGCATAAAATGTTTTAAATATTTTTAAATTTAGAACATATCAGCAGAATATTAAGTACCTGATCCTGTGCTTTTCTCAACACAGATCAAACTATTTCAGTAAAAACATGCAAAACAAAAATTATTACTTTATCTCAGTTACAGCAACCCTAGGTTTTACTAAAAACTGTGGAAATTAAAAAAAAAAAACAAAACCAGATGTGATGTTTAAATTGAGAATCTCCGCCAAGTCACACATTACTCCTATTTTCTGTGACTGAGTATTTGATGCATGCTGTGGTAATTTCTCTGACCTTCCTGCTAGTTTGATTTGTAGCGAAGCCTCACCAAGTTAAACATTGTCAAAATACACCTCTATTAAACAACTAAAGCCTTCAAATATTAACAGCAACAAAATTGTTAAGGAAATATTCCTGGATGTGCTTTACATGCAAACACCGCATCGCTAACCTGAAAATAAAACACCATTAATGCATTTTCACAGTATAAAATGTTAGAAGTAAATAAAAATCCTAATACCTCAGATATTCAAAGCAAAAGAATTTAAACAATCTAATGGCATTATCAGGGATATAAAGGAATCTGCATGCAGAACTCGGTTTTTAAACTGTCATCGTCCTTGAGCTGCTTAAACCTCAGAGCACCTCGACATTTAGCATACCTCCAGTCAACTCCCCTCACTTTTCCTATATAGGTCTTCTCCTACGCTGCTATTCCCCCGGCATGGAGAAACTCACTGTACCTCTGACGCCAAGAGAAAGGCAGCGCTGCTTATGCAATGCTCGCTGTGAAAGCTTTGTTTATTCCCTGTCACTTTGCATTCCAGACACTTCAGACTGCTCAGATACTCTTTTCATTTGTCTTTCACTTTTCTGTATACTTTTAGTTCAATCTAAATGATAAAGTTTAGTTAATCTATATTATATGCTGAAATGAAAAATTTACTACAGTAACTTTTAGCCCTAAGGAGTAGATGTTATCAATAAGTTAAAATACCTTCAGCTTTGCCTCAGGATGTTCATACGCCTGAAGCATTCTATCTTGTCATAATACAGTATTTGCCTTCAGTCACATCTCTTAAAATTACTCTTTTAAAAAGTATTCTACTTGAATACATTTTTGCAAGAAAATATATATTTTCAATTATTTCTTACAATCATGTCTATAGGAACCTTTTAAAGCAACACAAATTCACACAAACTACTTAAGATTGTCGTGAGAAACCACAGATGAATACATTTTTGAAAGATATTTGCCAAAATAAAATTCAAGCAGGAGTAGCATTTAAACATGCCCTGACTTGCAGAAATCATAACCTAAACTGTATAACTGTACGAATGAAACTAACTCTGCGTTTTGAATTCAACAGTGCCAACTGTGACACCAAGTGCTGAGAAAAGTGCACAAATAAAGAAAACAAAATAAAAACCAAGCCCCTGAAAAGTGAAATGCTGTTATTTATGAGGATAAAGTATTTTGGTTTTAGCATTTTGCCATTCCTACACTGCAGCAATTTGTAGTGTTTGTGAAGTTACTTACAAATTTCATTTAGCAAATAATGGTTTTTCTCCTTGAATTGACAAATATATGCTGGCCATTTAAAAAACAGCATAATGGAGTCCTTCAAATTGTTGTAACTTCTAGGCAGAATTCTCGACACCTCCAAGTAGTTGCCTTGACAGCCATTCCTGGTCGCTCATGCAGCAACTTTCACAAAATTTATAAACTTCAAGTATCAGAATAAGGAATCTAGGCTCGTTTGCACTCAACCTCAAGTTACAAGAAGATTTTTTCACCAATTAAATAAAAAATAAAAGATGTAGCTTGGTACTCAATAGGCACACCTCACTGCCTTATGTAAAAATTTCTGTTGCAGAAAGAAGTAGAAAATACCAAGACCAAAGAGGGAGCCAAAGAGAACAGGATAAAGAAAAATCAACAAATAAATTCAGAAATATTCGTGCAAGAGATTTTACGCTAATAAATGTAGTGGCACATCTCTTCTACTGTTACATATAGAGATCGGGAAAATATCTAAGTAATTAATTTCCGCAAAGGACAATTACAGTCTGAAACCCTGATTAAGTTTTTATTAACAGTTATCATCAGGGGGTAACTGATGCACTCTCTCCAGCCGACTGAGAACCTCCTCTGCAAGACTCATATTCTGAAGAATAAACTAGAAAGAAAATTTAAGTGTGAAATAAAATTCCTTGGGAACTCAAAGTACCTCCATTCTTGGGCAACTCTGTTTTGCGTAATATCTCCCAAAACTCATGCTGCGTGAGAAACATCTAAAAGTCCAAAAGGAAAAATTGTGGGAGTTCACGACTACGTGTCCTGGATGCTGCAATATCCACATGGTGATGGTTTCTTAATGACAGCCAGGACAGTAAAACTAAAACATTACTTGACAGATTTCTCCTTTGAGGAACAGTATTTCTCATCAGGAAGCTACTTTTTGGATGAAAGCTACATTAATGCTTTCAAAAAGCAAGTGTTGTTCTAGTAAGTCTCCTGTATCAATAGATAATTCCACAGCAAAGCAAATTTTCCTTTCCTGGAGGCCAGCAAATTCGACAAACCTGCTGATGAAGAACGTCAAAAGGAAAACTTGTGTTTGGAAGTTCTACTAGAAAAGACACTTCTACAGAACAAAGAGTTGCAAAATTATTTCTGTATTAGGAAAAAGAAACCTTTGAAAACCAGACCTAGCTACAGTGGAGAATATTTGATTCAGAAGTGAAAATTCTAAGCAGAACTCACACCTGAAAATGACTTAGTTTACAACTGTTTCAAAAATCTGATTGAACTTCATCTCCTGTTCCCAGACTGCATGTATCTCTCCCAAGAAATACTTTTTCCTAGAAATAGAGATAACTTCAGAATTGTATCAATGTCCAACAACACTTTTCCTTCATTATAAGTATCAGCCATAATAATGGATATAAATTGACCATGTTTATTCACAGATTATTAATAGTCAAACAATGAATATTTATTATTTTAGAAACACTGACTACACGTAAATGCTGCTATTAGTTCAGCACTGAAGCAGAAAAAAAAAAAAGTCATTACCAATAAATCCATTTTCAACTAACTGGAAGACAGAAATGCCAGAATTGCAAAGTTTATAATTCGCTGAATTAGGACATTCACTTATTTCAAGACTACACAAATTTTTAGCAGTACTGAATGTTCAAAAAAAAATTTAAAAATTGCCATGAAGATACACATACTTTAAGTTTTCAAAATACAGATTTAATAGCTAAGCACCAGAAAGCAAGCACTTCAGAGCTGAATTCTCAATTAAAGCTTGCATAATTACCCTCTGCATAATGTATCCAATATGAAACCCAAATTTAGGAGAAGGGTTTGTACCCCCTTCAATAACTAGCTGATGTCTATCTCCTTTTTCTACCAACGAGCACGAAAGAGCACAGAGCTCTTGGATTATACTGGAACGTCAGGAAAAAAGGAAGCACCATTCTCATCTTGACGAGGTATGTCTTCAAATTATTTTATTTCCCCAGGGAAGGCACCCAGGCACTAAAGGAAAGAAAATGTTTGAATACTTGATTTAACCTTTTTATTCAGAAAACAAATGAGAGTTAAGGCAATTTTTTTTAAGATATATTAAACATTTCTGTTTCTTATCAGTGAAGTTCTGCTTTCACCTGCCATTGCTGATTACCTCTTAGTTGAAGCAGCAATTTTTGCTTAAATGAAATGCACTGATAGATGCTGTTTAACTAATGCAAACGAGCAAAGAAGCAAGAAATGATATGTTAAGAAAGCAGAGAACATGGCTGTTATACAGAGAAGAATCCCTGCAAATTTGCCATTTTAATGACCTACAGCACAGTCATATTTTCAGCTCAGTGGAAGATGCACATGCAAACCCCCCGTTTCCCAACAGGGCTAATGTTTTAAATCATTTTTATGAAAATATTTGCATTTATATTGCACTCCAGTGATTACTTAGGGCCCATACCTTGTAAGCATGCACTGTAATCAGTTTATTACTGCAGCCATTCTGATACAGCTCTACTGATGACTCATCTGTACAAAGAACAACTGCAAACATTTTCTTCGAGAGGGACTTTTGACAGCTTGGTTCTAGTGGAGACTTTTAGAAGTGCAGGAGAATGCAAAACACCGCTCCAGCTGGAAAGAGCCTTTCAGTCACAGGCAGTTTGGCACATGCAGACTCTACATACTGAAATGGACTTCTGCTGCTACATCTACTATCACTTACTGGTTTAGTTGTTGGGTTTTTTTCCACATCATAACAACCACATCCTTTAGAGTAAAACATTTCTTGTTTTTTAATAAGGTTTCAAATACTTACTGAAACTACTGTGCAGCAGCTCTGCAAACAGAGCTTGTCAAAAAACTTCTGTACATTTAGCACTGACCTGCTAAATCCAGAAACAGAGATGGCTCCCCTGTTTCCAGTCCAAGATAAATTCAGCCACTGGATGAGAGTGCAGCGAGACTGTAGGTATTCCAGGGATGTGTCATTAATCCTTGCCCAGTAAGGTTGTAAACTGAGATGAATGTACTGTAGAGGATCACAGCAATGTTGATATAGTAGCTTACAAGTTTGCGCTAGTCTACACAGGTCTGGTACGGTAAGGTGACTCAAAATCAACTGGATGAGCTATATTAAAAACAGAAAAAAAAGTCACAGATGGTCATACAACACTTGAAATGTTAAGGGAAAACTGCAAAGGAATAAGAGAAGATGTTCTAACTTCAAAGAAAAGTAAATCCTTTTACTTAAAAGTAACTTCTCGAATAAATCATTGATTAACTATTAAATAGGACTGCGCTGCCTTCTCAATTTGACAACATATTAAACAAGAAAGGAAAAAGCAGTTCAGCATATGAAAGTGACAGGAAGCTTTCAAATTAGAAGTTTCTTTACCCATGCTAATTAAAACAGTGATATATATGTAAACACTATGTTTACATATTTCCCTTCACAATGTCTGCACTGCTGTTTATCAGAACACTGAATTGGCATCCTGTTTCTTCTCTGGATATGGTTTTTAAGGTGGTAGCACACTTGCAGAGTACATGGACAAACCATGAAATGTCCCAGTTTCCCCACAACTTGAACTGATTTCAGATTCTTCTTCCTGCTTTAAAAATAAAATCAGTGTTTTGTCTTCTACCTTATATCCTCTCCCATCCATGCTGGACTATGCAACTATGTAAAAAATTCAACATACTCAGATCTTCTTTTATGAAGTAGTCTCTTTCTTGTTGTAATACTTTGGGAGCATTTTTATTTTATTCCAGAGTCAAATCTGAAAGGCAAAACCCCTTTTCACCTTTACCAGGTTGAATCATCTCAGCTTCGAAATAATGACCAGCCCTTCTGAACTAGCACCATATATACCACTTATATATGCTTTCATAATGACTTAACTCACACTCAGAAATTAAGAAATATCCCATTTCCTATCATTCTCTGTTTTCCTTTCTAAAGGAAGAACAGCACACACAGACACATAAATACTCACTTTAGGAAATAACAAAAACGTTCAACAAAAAGGATCTCCTTCAGCTCAGAAACTGAGAGAAAATACACTTGAAAAATGAAATCTGAAAAATAATGTTTACTTTACCAGGGCTGTCTTTAACAGCTATAAGTACCTGCACTCAAGTTATGTAACTAAAATTGACTAAATGTTTTCAAGCAGAGTAGGAAACAATAACTCACTGAAATGAGTCAGTGTACATTAAAAAAGAAAAAAAAAAAAAACACAAAAAACAACCCACAAACCAGCTTAAACTGAAGAGTCCTGTGTTTCAAAATACCGTAATGTTTCATTTTAATGTCTTATAAGGATTCATAAGACAAAAAGAATCAGGATAAAATGCTTGACATAAAATGAAAATGAAGCTTTTTGTGAGATCCAAACAGATTGTGCTTCCAACGTACCAGTTTATGCAGCTACCTTCCGCCTCCCCTCCTCCCCCCTTCATTTTGGGAAGAGAAGAAATAAGAAAACAATCCAACTTCCTGCAAAATGAAAAATGTTACTTCCTACTCAGCTCCAGATTTAGTATTTGGATTTCAAACACAATCTACGACTCTTCAAAAAAAATCTAACTTCAATGCCAAAACACAGTGTTTGCATATACTACAGCTTCTCTCAAGCCTGATTTCAAGCCTTTCCTCTTCCCTTCCCCTCACTTCTCCTTCCCCTTAAAAACAGCCCAGGCTTTCTGTCTCTGCAGGTGCCTGGAACTCTCACCTCAGCTCGATGCACAGGATCTGCGTAGGCATTTCAAAGTGACAGCAATATATATATATTATATACATAAAAACTGCAGTTAATATATTATGATCAACAAGGTTTGTTCCCAGCTGACATTTAGTTCATTGGCATTTTGGTATCTGAGAGGGAGGAAATTAATTCAGAGCTAACATAGATAAATCCCAAGTTAATATCTTGATTTTTGCTTGGATCAGATCCAGACTTCAGCTTAGAAGTTGCTTAGCACAGTTTTGTTTATCATTCTAATAGTAGATACCTAAACATATACCTATTTTTCTAAGGCCATCAATTCACTTTAAATAATTTTCTATATTCTGAAAGATGGGTTTGAGCTATTTTGCGATCTTTCAGCTATTTCACACTCTGTAAGCCAACTAAACATCTATTTTATGAATGTCTTTTCTCTCAGATTTTTCCCATGCTTTTTCTGTAAGCTTTCTAGAGCTCAGCAACAAAAACTGCACAGCTAGCTAAAATTATGTCTACAATTAATGTGGTGTAATTATGTTTGAGAAAAACAAAGTACCACAAATTTTGTTCAGTGGAAAACAAACATACGTTGTGACATTTGAGCAGTAAAATAATGGTGAATGAATCTATAAATGCCTCACCAATGTCCCTTTACACTAATTGATGACTTCAATGAGTATTTCATAACATACAGGATGTTGCAATCTTTCCACACCTGAGATGAAATCTCTTACCACATGAATGTCTTAATCAGAAAAAATAATCCTTCTTTATTTTTTACTGAAATTATGTTACTTCATAATATCTAGAATAAAAAAAAAAATAATGAAAAGTCACTACTATGACATTAAGATTGAAAGCACTTTCTTTCCGGCTTTTGATTAAACAAAGATAACAGGTTCCAAACCTACAGGCTAATAACCATTAATCACTGTTAGTCTGGAGTCTGGTGTCCATCAGAAATCTGTTTTTTATGTATGTGTATCTTCACATAAAGTACAATTTGATAGATAATGAGTATGAGACCTGATGCACTGTATTGCGCTACACCACGTTCCTGGGGATCCCAAGAATGCTGCAGAATTGAGTATGAAAACAAGTTTTGTAACAGTTTCCTACAAACAACTGCTTTTACTCTGCATTTATGAAAAAATATGGCATGCATTGCTGTTTCACAGTTTCTTATAAATCAATCAGTAAAAAAAAAGTTTACTGGAAAAACAACATAAATGAATACGAAGAGGAAAACAAAATATCATTTTTACAACACTGATTGCCTTTTTAGGCAATGAGGGAGCAAAAGTACAGAAGTACTTCAACTTCCATTTCCAGGGAAAACATGGTACATGCCAGCTTTATAGATGTGATGAGATCAAAACCCACTCCAAAAACTGGAGGTCTCCAAATCATAATTCTCCACCACAAACAGCAGTATACAATTTCATGGTGTGCTGTTTGCACCCAAAAAAAGATCCTGATTCATACCTGATCCATGGGTGTGCAATCGAGGACTATGATCATGATAAGAGTCTTAAATATATGCCTGTCACCCTGCAAAGATCGCTTACAAGCTCAAGCAGGATCTCCATCACACTATGATGGGATAAAAATTTACCAATGGTGCAGCTCCTAATAGTACTTACCTACCCCAAAGTTTCTGCAGCTTTTTGAAGTTTTTTTGGTGAGTAACAGCAAGCAATAATTGTTTGTACCAATAAAATATTTTATGTGGTTACAGCAAAATAATGCAGAACTTAATGTAGTCAGAAAATAATGCTTGGATACTGGTCAAAGCTAGAGCATCTGCACCTTCTACAAATTTCTTCTTTTGGTTCTTCAGCCTGAGTCCCTCCAATATGAAAATCCATTGGCCTCCACAAACCGCCCATCCAGAAACACACAAATTAATAACTTTAAATTCTTTCATTCTGCAGCTTGAGCTGCCACAGCTTAGACTCAATTAGAGCTGATATTAAGACATGCTCGGATGAAGGACAAAGGATACATGCACAAAAAGGCAAAGAGAGAAGGCTGGAAGGAGAAGATGGTGTTCTAGGGCTTTTGACGTTCCTCAACGTAGTTTAAGAAAACACAGTCCCTAGTTCCACAATCCTATAGCTCGTACGAGCAAATGCCTACACATTTAACAGTGGAGGTGAACACATGAAAAGCGGATCATGCAACTGTTTCACAAAACACAACTATTTAAGTCTCTCTTTTCTTTATCCTATTCACATAACACGCTTTGGTGGAGTGGGCTTTATATCACCAGGCTATAGGCTCTGACCCTCTCAGCAATGAAAGGCTGGAAAGGTTTTAAGCCCTTTCTTGATCCAAAGAACAGAAAAGGATCTGAAGACAGGCTGAGAGAGTTGGGGTTGTTCAGCTTGAAGAAGAGAAGGCTCTGGGGAGACCTCATAGTAGCCTTCCAGTACCTAAAGGGAGCCTACAGGAATGATGGGGAGGGACTCGTTGTCAGGGAGTGTAGCGATAGAACAAGGAGTAATGGCTTCAAACTGAAAGAGGGTAGATTTAGTTTAGATAAAGAAAAGAAAGAAATTATTTACTGTCAGAACGGCAAGACACTGGAACAGGCTGCCTAGAGAGACTGTGGATGCACCATCCCTGGAAGCGTTCAAGAACAGGTTGGATGGGGCTTCGAGCAACCTGGTCTAGTGGGAGGTGTCCCTGCCCATGGCAGGGGATTGGAACTAGATGATCCTTAAGGTCCTTTCCAACCTAAATCATTCTGTCATTCTATGATTTGTTCTGGAAAGATTTAAGAAATTTACTGTTGAGAGATAAAAGTGTATGGCACTTGAAAATGCTCCTGCTTATTGCTCCAAGTCCTCTAAGTATCATTTAAGGTATGCACATCTTACATTGAAGACCCATTTTCCTCGAACATAGGTGCCAAATCCACATTTGATGGTGGAATTCACTTCCCCAGTAGACATGAACAGCTCATAAATCTTGTAGGCAGCTTTAGGAAAAATTGGCTTCAAGCAATGAAAAAGATGTCATTTATATCTTTTTATATAAAAATTTATATAAAAAAAAATCTTTTTGACTGCAGCGTGCAGGATTTCTCCTGACTCTTCTCTGGAGAATAAGATTTAGATTCTTGGTACCTGGCACATCTCGGCGAATCTCAAACAGCACAACAATACCTGCTGTGGCAGGTATTCCTCACCTTTCTCAAAGGCTTTTAACTTGTTCAGGCCTTCAGGTCTCAAGCATTCCTGTAAAGCCAACTAAGACTAAGGCCTTACTTCTTCCACTTTACAAGCAGCACAAGTTAGTCAAAGGTAACTCAGAAGAAAGATGACGACATGAAGTGTCTCCTAGAAAATCCTTCCCCAATTTTAAGGTAATTCTGGAGAACAGATGATACTACAAGTACTTCATAGCTACTAAGGGCTGGTTAACAACATCCATGAGCAGGGAAGGAAAATTCTCTCACTTCATTCATCCAAGATTTCACACTTTTTTCTAAGGAAGTTCGTGCCCCAGGACTTAAGCATTCTTCTCTTTTGTTGGCAGGTGCAATTTAGACACTTACAATGTTTTTAGAGCTCACACTGCAGCAAGCCATCCCTAATGTCATTTTCAGGAACAACACAGTCTATGAAAGGATAGTCTATGGATGTTTCAGAAAGGCAATGAAGGCAAAACAAAGGCTGGAAGAACTGATGCCTACTTTAAGATTAGCACAGAAGACCATTCAGCCTGTGTATTTTGTGAATTATGGAGGGTCTGAAACAGCTCAAAAAAAGAACAGGCATGTGTATGAAGACTTAGGACAGTTACACGTTCACAATCAACAAGAACGTATAAAAGATACAATTTTTCTTGTAACTTATCAATCAAAACTGGAAGGAGTCAGCAGGCACCTTACCTCTTCATTACAAGGTTCGAACACTACCCAGGAAAATCTGACACTTGTCAGTCTTAAAGGCAGCAAGCAGAGTACTGCTCCTGTACCTGACGTGATAAAAAACTGTCATACTACAAAGTACCACGCTTTTGTTGTTCTGATACCCAAACCTTCCAGCTGGACCAAGAAAGTAAGAGACTGGGATTTCTGCTGTCACAAAACCAGTCCAGAAATAATCTTTTGTAGTTTCCTGATAAACATTCCACCTCTATTTTCAGTTTCTTTAAATCAAAGCAGAAGAAAGAAAAAGCGTGCTTGGTATTGATAGACCACATAAATGCATTCATGAAACCAAACATGTTTAAAAATGGATTAAAAAAAGCTGGTACACAAACAGGAAAGCAGAAAAGCACAATAAAGTACATGGAGGCAGAAGTTCTCAGGAGTAACAGGACTACACAAATACTTCCTAAATTATAATCTTAATGAGTATAATCACATGGAACAGAAAAGAGATTAATCAATCTTTCCTGGTAGTCTACTAGACTACAAATAAGTTTATTCAGCCCTTTCAAACAAGACTTCCTAGACTTCAATAATTTTCTCTACAATTAATTTATTTGAATGGCTCAAATCAACACATTTTCAAACTTTCAGACACAGTTATACCTTTTAAGATATTCTGGAATCAATGGCACCTTTGCATATGCAAAGTACTCTTGTTACTTCAGTGCTGATATACAAGTACCACCAGTAAAATATATATTGAACACTATATGGACTATGGGGGAAAAAAAAAAGCAACACTAAAGCTACCTCAGTTAGTATCCTCATTTATTATTCCACTGCAGCAACAACAAAACAAACAAACAAACAAAGAAAACCCTACCAACAACCCAAACTCAGGAACTGAAGACGACTTCAAGAAGAAGAAGAGAAGATAAATACACAGGGGAAAAAAAGGAGAGAGTTGCTAAATTCTCCTCCTCTCTCTTTCCTTTTTACAAGCACAGAAACTTCTGCAGGTTGCTAGGGCACACAGTCACCCAACCTTGGCCTTCATGTGCTGAACTGAGGTACTGAGAGCCAAAAGATGTAACAAAACCAAAATAGTGTTTGATGAGATCACCTATTTCTGAAAGTGACAGGAGTTCTCAGTATCCTTCCTTCACTTTCAAAAGCAAGTCTGAGTGGAGCCACAAGCACTCTGAGCATCTGATGAGTTACCGCAGTAAACAAGCACTTGGTCCTTCGGCCAGACTGCAGGACACCGAAGAGCAGGAACAATCATGTCTCTGCCCAAGTCCAGAGGTCTGACCGGCAAGTAAAGGCTCCTTTCCACTACGTGCAAACCCTGTTTATTTCAGGAGAGGTGAAGACAATTATTTCGTTTGACAATTCTGACTCTAAGCAGAATAGCCTCCACAGACAGCTACACCCCGCTGAGAATTTCCTGGCCTGCATGCAATATTCAGCAATCATACTTCACAATCTCATTATAATGGAAATTACAGGAGAGAAAATGTTTATCTACGCTGACACTGTCACAACTGCCCCGCTGCCAGGGGATCTGAAAGGAGTTTTCTGTAGTAAAGAAAGAATAAAAAAAACATAGCAAACATCCAAACAAGACAGTGTACAGAAGTCCAGCTTTTTACCTGCACCATGATCCAAAATTTTGCTGGATGAAAGAAGCTCATTTCATAATAATGTAAAAATATTATGGTAGTTTCAAGGACAAAGTTCTGAGTTTTTGTAAGAGAGATAACAGGGAAAGAATCTTTTAGCCTATTACAAACTATTTCCACTTCTAGATCTTGATTTGATCTTTTCCTGTTGCTTTTATATATCTTCTTCATCAAGCACGAGGACTAAAACTCCTGGAAAAGCACCAGAAGCTTTTAAGTTCAAGAGTTAGAAATTCAAGGCTAGAATAACTGCTGTAAGAACTGTGTGTGAGTGGGTAGGTTCTTGAGATACAGAAGTGCAATAACTGCAAATACCACCACAGTGGCTTGCTAATATCCATCCATAGAATTAGACAGACTCACATAAGTCAGGTATAACTATACCATAACTGCAGGAGATCCACAAAAGAATGTTTTTTTTCCAGTTGGAGTTCCTTGCAATCTTGACCAGTACCCTATAAAGCACCTTTGCAACCTTAACAATCAAGACAAAGACTCTGAGTATAAACACGCTTTTCTTACCTCATAAGGCAGTTTATCAAAATATCCGTTAGTCGGCCATTCCCTGAGGGTAACAATGCTGAACTGTTTATTAAGGGTGTCCATCCCACAGCCATACTTTTCTTCATCCTCATCTTCATCAATATCGTTCATATCAATCATGGAAGTCTTCAGTGAAAGCACAGGCCTCTCTTTCACACCGTGTAGTACTACTGCATCCAACTCCGTGTAGTAGTCCAGAAGAGAGCTGTTCACTTCCAGTCGGATTAAGTTTGTGGGGAAGTTTATCTGTTTGATACAAGGTGTGAACTGCCGAGCCTGAGGACCATTCACCTTTGTAGGTGCCTCGGACCAAAGGATTTCCCACCTGTGAAAGAAAATTTGCACACACAGACAGTACAGGGATTAAAATCAAAGTTACTAAAGCAATTCCTGAACACGGTAAGAGCGCTTCTCTGTCAGAGGTATTTAATAAGTGAGAAACAGGGTTGAAGAGACATGGAAAATTGTTACTTTTCCCTAGATTTGGTAAATATCCTAAGGATGAATTTAACAGGGCACTCTAATTTATGACTTTAGCATATTTTCTCTGCATTGCTAACTAACAAAACAAGCTACATACTTGTAGTCACACACTTGTGTTAGAGTACTGTCATTCACACACGAGTTTTTCTAACACCTCACAATTAAGGCATTTGTAACAAATAGACTACAGACCTCTCCATAACGACAGCGTGTTAGTGTAAGTATGCAGGGAACAGTCTTGCCAGGTAACTCAAACATACAGTCAGCTGACCTCTCCTATTTTCCACAAATTTTTCACAAAAAAAAGATAAAAAAGAAAAAAATCCCACAAGCTCAGACTGTTTAACATCAAACCTCTTCCAAATGGCGCACTGCAAATTATTTAAAAAAAAATAATCTAAATTTTACTTTGTTTATCTAAGCAAGGAAACTACTCCTTTTTTTAAAAGTAATTCACTGTCAAATCACCAAAGAAAATAGAATCTTGAAGTTATTTTTGAAGGAGTCTTTTTGCAAAAAAACATTAGAATTTAGAAACTGGTAAACTGAAAAGCTTTTCTCCTTTTTGGTCCAGCAACAGAAGGAGAAGTTCCATACATCCTTACTTTCACACACAGACCTCAAATCTCCTCCAGTAAATGACAGTGAAATCTGCTGCCCATTGAGTAATCCAGAGAACCAAGTCTTACATTCATCAGGTCCTGAGTGCTCCCAAACTTGTCAAAAGGCCTGAAAACAGACACATGCTCTTTGTATCTGCATGAGTCCTTAATCCAGTGAACGGATTTTAGACGTCCTTCAGCCACTGATGACCATCTTCTCCTCCCTCAAGTCTAGTTAATTCCTAAAGAAGGAAGCCTCCAACAGCCACTGCTGCTGCTCCCATTGACAATATGCTTACAGCAATCTCTGTATCCCGTGTGTGAAACCCAGGCACTTCCACACCTACTCCATCTTTTTCCAATCACCCTTGTCCCAGCTTCAAGGATTTCTCTCAAGGTACTTGTCTTGTCACATGGGTCTCAGAAACGCCATATCTGCTCCCTAGTGCCTCAGCATCTCGGCTTTCCCTGCGAGATACCACTACTCCAAACTTACAAGTATTGCTCAACACTGACATATACTGCAGAACACACAGGGGAAAAAAAAAAATAATTAGAAAAACTTAATCAAACATGCTTTATTTTCCAGAATCAAATGCTTAAACTTTGTCCACCATGCCAAAAAGTAAAATATATGTAAGGACTTTCATTAAAACGTCACACACAGTATAAATAAGGCTTAGAAGCTTGGTATCTGCTACTGTTTCAAGGATAGGAAAATTAATCGGTATCAGCTGAAACTTCCATTTCACAAGGGACATTTTCAGGTATGAACAGATAAATTTTCCTATCCTACATCATGCTGCTCTCCACAAATACCTTACAGTAGAATGGGAGGCCTGCAGAAGTCTTCTGTCAAAGGAAAAAAGAAAGTCATGAACTGAAAACAAATATGCCAGACTGGTGAATATATGGCACATCAGAAAGTACCAATGTAGGAGAGTGGACAACTCTAAGGTCAATAGTTTTTTTATAAGAGAGACTTACGACTAAGAAAAGAATTCATTCATTTAGGAAATGAATGTCAACTCATGGCAAAAAGTAAGAGATGTAGTCCCACTGTCACACAGGTCGATTCCTGCAAATTCGAGCAAATAATGTTGGCGACACACATGACCTTTCTTGAGCACATCCAGATCACCATCTGACATTTTGCTTAGACACTTTCATGTACCCACTCAAACTATCCCTAAGGAAAGTCAAGCCTGTTTTTTCACTAATTTAGCACACACTGGACCATCAACTTTTAACAGAATGTGTCTCAGTTATTGACTTCTCCTTTGGTGTCCCGGAGAGAGGATTATCTAGCTGTAGCAGAGCTCTGGAAAAAAATAATGCAACTGGAGGTCTACGTTCATCAAATTGCAGAGTAACAACCTCCTTCAGCAAGCAGTGTCTCTAGTTCCCAGGTTTTTGTAATAAACTAGAGAGGAGTAAAGGAAAGACATGGAGCACAACTTTTTACAGTCTCGTGAAACTCCACATGGCGTGCCAAGTGCTGATGAACAACAGGACTAGTGACTATTTTTCACTGCCCTTGTCATACTGTTTTCTTTTCATCAACAGTCCACCAATCTAACTTTAAAGGAGTTCACTGTTGGTTTAACTGGAAAACTTCAAGTCTACCAGGTTGATCTTTGTTCTCTCCCTTGGTGGCACCACACACAAGAACAAGCCACAGCAATTGCTCCGAGTCAGAGTTGGTATATTCTTCCCAAGTGTAGGCATACCCTTAATACATCCATTACTTCAATTGGAAGTGGTCACTTCATCCAGGAGAAGCACTTTGACACTTAAATGGGCTACATGTAATCTGAATGGGAGAGAAGACTCCACAGTTGGATCAAAAAAGTCTAAATTCCCAAGAGGCTTCAGTAAGCTTTCTTCTGTTCTGGAGCATTTTTTTTTGTTATAGCCACCCGTTTCAAAATCCTTCAGAAGAAAGCCATTTTGACAGACAGTGCTGGTTTGAGGGTGCGTACCACAATCTGCTTCCTTAACAAAGTCGCCTGCATTTGTTCCAGGCTTAAGACACTTGATAACTATTTAACCCAAAACAAAGAGAAATTGAATCCCAACAAACACTTGTAAAGAAGTCAAAGGAATATCCCTTCCCTCTCACCTCTTCAAGTTAATTAGGTGGCTCTCAAAAAAATCAAGCTGAATCAAATGACTGAAGGTAGGACACCATTTTTCCTCAAGTCTGGCAGATACACCGTAACATCCCATCAAAGATGCTGCAGTGAGACTACTTTGATAAGGTTTCACCAACAACCTGACAGAAAGCCTCAGTCTTTACGCTGCCGTGCAAAGCTGGAATGAGAGGCAGTAACATCTTTATTATTTTCTCCAGTGATTGAAGAAAATGAGGACTTTAAGTTTTTTCATTCAGCTTGAATGGACTCAGTTTTTCCATTAGATTTCTCTCTACCTCGTGAAGATAGCCAGGAACTCATTCTACTCAAATTTCTGATACTAAAGACTCCATATACTTGTACGTTAAAAAAAAAAAGAAATTAATTTCCATTCTCTTTCCCTGTGAAGGAAAATACAGTCTAGTGATTTTTAGGCTGAGAAACATGCTTGCAAGGTTTGCATCAAATGAGAGCATCTATTTAATGCTTGTTTAATTTTTTGTTCACCTAATGCTGTTAGAAACCTTTTTAATGGCTCAGATGATGCCTGAGTAGACCTGGTTACTTTTGAAGAATATATATAATAAGAAAAATTCTTTGGAAAAGTGGTTCCTAGGAAAAGTAATCAGATTTCTCTCCAGCGAGACAAGATTAAACTTTGCCTGCAATCTACTGAGATTTCTTGCATTTTAAAATTGAGATTGGTGTAGAAAGTGAATAAAGCACTACGTGCTCTTCAAGTGCAAAAAAATAAATGCCCTGTTCCAAGAAACTTATAGTTGTGTTTCAAGTCAAAAAGAAGAGAAAGTTTCAGGTAGACCAACATGGAGAACATAAGGAAACTCAGAAAATAGTATGACCACACCTTTGCCAAAATGGCAACTTTTGCAACAATTGTAATCATGACGTGTGATTATAATACATCCCATCGCTCTTATCCAAGCAAGTGCTCTGTAAATAATCTGTAGGTCACTTAGAAGAAAACACCTCCTGTCTGCTGACATGCCAGGGATGCTTCAACCCCCTAGGTTCAACATAACCTGGAAAGTGCACCCCTGGCCACAGCTGTGAGTTCATAAACACAAAAGGCAGGGAACAGTGATCACAAGAACTATTTTAGAACCATTCAGATCAAGGTGATAAGCAGAGTTCACAGCAGCATAATTACTATGGGGGAATATGCCACAGATTTTCATTTCTACTTTGAGAGTTAAGTTCTGAAATCTCAGGAGAGCAAACAGGACTCCAAGAATGCTCAAGGCATTTAAAATAACAAGAGATATTTCAAATAACTGCCCTGTCCACATGGGCTTTTTAAGGGTTTCTCAAAAATGATTGTGTCCCATGAACCCAGAATTCATTTCTCTATGACAGTCATCTGGACAAGAAAAAGCTGTTTCCCCGAAGATGTCAAAACAAGTTATAAGCAAGGATGCAAACGGCTAGAACTTAAGTTGTGTGTTACACATAGGTGAGATACAGCCCTGAAGGTCCCTTATCACACTCTAATGTGTTGATGGTATCAGCAGTGGTTTGGGTGCCCTCATCCGAGATTCACAGGGAAGAAAAGGTAGAACGAAAGAACCATCTGAATGCCACTCTCTACAAGCAAGAGACTCTCGGTATTTCACCTTCAGTACACTGCCCTTCTGGCTTCACTCCCTTCATCAGAAGGGGGGATTTTCTTTTCATCAAATATTTGGATCCCAATCCTGGCTGCCAGCAAACAAATCTGCAACATTCCCACTTGGATCAGACTTCCAGAGACCTAATGCCTAAATAAAATGAACTCCCTAATGGAAGGAGAAGGAGCCTTTTACTTTGTCCATCTTCCTTAGCCAGCTCCTCTGGTTGCAGCAGCTTCTGCCTCTACAGGCTTCAAGACCTTCAGAAAGAGTAAGGAACATCACAAGCAGCAACCACAGCTAAGCTAGGGAATACTGAGCCAAGCTGCTCACCTACAAATCAAACCTGGAATTCTGCTCAAAAGAGCATCTAGTAAAATTCTAAATGACATGAAAGAAATTATATTCAATAGAAATAAATGGCGGGAACAGAAAAGGCAGAATGCTGCCTCTGGCACTTCTGGAACTGCTCCCAACCAGTCAAATGATCATGGTATCTCACCTGTGAGAAACAACCTAATCAGTGTTGAACTTTATCTGTGGAAAACAAGAAAAAAAAAGAATCACAAAACAATCTCCAATCTACTAAGGAAGTAATCATGGCATAGCAGTAAGGACATACGCTGTGAAACATCACCCTAAGCACTGCCGCACATCCCAGACTAGTTAGGAATCTCTGATTTTGAGCTTTTATAAAAGCATATTCATATGTGGTGTCATTATAACGTACATGAGATAAGAGAAACTGTCAAATTAAGTTAAAAAAAGACCACGACAGAAGAAGAACACGGACCAATTTTTTCTTTTATACTCCAAATTTAAGAAGCAAAGTTATTTTTGTAAAAGAAGAAAGTTGAAAAACTTCTGAAAAGATTATCTCTGACTTGAAAGCTCCCATTTGAAAATACACAAACTCTTCCTCTCTGACAGCTGCTATTAGGAGTATCAGAACGTTTCAGAAGGGCTGACACCAAAGCAGCCATTAGGGGATCACCAAGGATAAGCCTTCTGGGTAAATGAGGAGGGAAAAAAAACAAACCACAGGAAAGAAAACATATTCCTCATCTCAGAAGCTAGCTATATCTTGTCCATCAATCTAATACACTATGAGGAACAAATACAATTCTCTTGGTTGGGTTCAGCTCATGCCACTATCAGGTGCAGTGTCCCCATCATGCCCATGTGGAGCTCTGCCTCTTCCACTGGCCAAAGAGGGACTCAGCGCTGTCACCAAACCCTAAGTTCACATAATGTGCACCACAGTGCATATCTCAAGGCAACAGTATAATCATCATAGCCCAATACAACACAAAAAAGGGAGGGATTTCTCTGCCACATAAAATCTGAGACTATATACTACAATACTCCCTTAACTTCAGATTATTTATTTGGGCTTGGATTTTCTGCACTCAGATGATTCATGTAAGAAATTTGTACATGGACACTAACATAGTTTAAGAAACTATCAAATGCCTCTCACCAGTCAAGGTGTGAGTGGCAGTGCCAAAAAGCACAAAAGGTCTTCATATGCAAAGACGTCAGTTTCTCTGACGTTTATGATTTTTAAAAATTGTTTTATGCAGCAGATTGTTGTCTTCTGTGTTTAAAGCAACAAAAGACATGAGAGGACAGAGAATCTTCAAATGACTGGAAGCTGATTAAAATAATGAAAAATAAATTGGCATAAATAATGAAAAAAATTCAAATTAACTATTGTGCTTTAAGCAAATAGAATTACTTGGGAACCATTACATTCCGTTCTGGAAAAAGAAATTCCATGAAGAGCTGATCCTACCTCTAAAAAGATTCTGAATAGAGCTCATCTGAGAACAACACATTGGCCAACTATGTGGGCTACAGCCATTTTTTTTTTTTTTACAAGAATATATAAAGTCCACTTGAGCAAGGACTGCAGTTGCACCAAGTGCTTACAGAGCCTCCTGTAAGTTAGAAGCTTTTGCACACAGCAATGTCTTGGATGAGCTGATATTTTAAACACTAAACAAAGAGAAAAAAAAAAGATTACTCAGCTGGACTAGTATAATGCAGTAAGCGTAACATTTAAACAAGTCTCAACAGACTTCTTCCTCCACAATTTTTGATGGTCAAATGCTGGTTTTGAATCCACCATTAATTTAGCTTTCTTTTCATATCAAAGTAAGAACTGGTGAAAAGGAACCTTTCTAAAGACCTGCCCTTTCTACATTGGCGTTCAGAAAGAAACAGATCCAGAGTCAGCAGATAAAACAAAGCAAAAAAGCAAAACTTTAAGGGTTTTAGGTAATAAGGAGATTTTAAATTGACTGTCAAAATAGTCAGAAGAGGAAAACAAGGTTCTAAGTGCCCTCTGAGTAACTAGGACACAGTCCTTTTTAACAGAAGAAAATAGTATGACAGTTCTTCAAGTCCAAAACATCAGTGAAACATAGAATCACCTGAGATTATCAGCAGCATTCCACTACTAATTCTTAGTTGACATCTCAGCGAATTTTTTGGAAGTGAAAACAAGGGACCAAGAACTGAAACAGAAGAGAGATCACATTCTTGCAATTCTTCATTTCCCCTCATAAAGGTGAGCAAACAGACAAAGCAAAAATACGGCATATCTCATGAGGAGAAAGGCTTCCTTCATCTTCCCTTCAAGACACTGTGCATAAGACATATTTGTCTCTTTCAGAAGAAAGGAGGAGACAAACCAAACGCACAGCTCTGAACAGACAAGTCCTGCTGAGGAAAGGTGAGCCAAAAGGGAAAAAAAAAAAAAAAAAAAAAAAAGTCTTTCTAAACTTCCTTCTTCCAACCAAAAACGTTGTTAAGCTAGTAGGCAGAACAGAAAATACTCCTGCCTACAAATTAAAAAGCAAGGTCCTACCGAAACTTCATTTTTTTTTATGAAGAAGGTAAAATCTGAGCTCTCACTCTGACCACACCCCAAGACGAGTCATAAAGCACATCTGAAAAAATTTTTTATTAATTTTTTTCATTTCCATCTTCTTTTAGCTGTTTGAACAATTTTCTCTTTTTAGTGCACCTTACTAAGTAGCTCCTTCAGTTAACATTTCTTGAGCTTTCCTTCAACACTTCTTGGTCTTTAACCTAAAAAAAGCGTATTGTTTTACAAACCAAAACCTAAACAGACATTTTCATAAAACAGTATTAGCTTATTACTCGAAATTATATGCTTATATTGCCCTACAGCACATTATCTTACTATTACTCTAATGCAATATTACCAACTCTTACAGAAATGATCTCTACATAAATCTGTGCTACACCATAAAATAAAGAAGCAAAACCTGCATCATAAAATAAAAAATTAAAATGAAAGTCCACAGAGTAACTGGCCAAAAATAATTTTACATTATGTTCAAAGTTCAAAAATCTTAAAAGCTGCCTTCACCACGTACCATCCTATAAATAAGTTCTGTATTGCAGTGCCAAACTTACTCCTGAGTTATGCGGCCTATTATTATTAGTTTGACCTATCACTGTTCCTTGAATTCGGATGTTTATTTTATTCATTTCCATGAGAATAGTTATAGTGTCTGATTGTACTATACATACAACCTAAAGCATTCAGAGAGAAAGAAGAGTTCATGGCTACTTGAAGCAGGATGATACAGCAACTGTGAATCCTCAGCCTCTTCTACATGATTTGCCTTTCCTGTTGCAGAAGGAGAAGAACTCAGAAAAACTGCCATTTCACAAGTGATTTTTGTACATTTCATAATAATTATTGCTCATAAAAATTCCAACACAAAAAGTATCATTGCACAAATCAAATCTGATATTAGGATCTGCATTAATTCATACCAAAAAAAATCCACATCTCTGAAGTTGCTATAAAAACATGAGACCACAGCTTTAAAAACACGCAGAAATTAATAAAACGTTAGCGGGTCAGATACAAAATAGAGAAATACTAAGAAGTAAAGTTTGTTAAACAGCATTATTTGTAGTATTCAACATCGTACAGGAAAGCATAAAGGAGGGGGAAAAAAAAAAAAGTTACCTTACTTCAGCTGGTGGATTTTGTGAGTAAGGATTTGCAGAGCATGCCAAAATCCTAACTACAGCTCCAGGATGATAGGTTTCCAGAATGTGCACTGCGGTGGGATAAACTGGTTCCTCAAAAGCGAGTTCCACGTAGTCCTGGCTACAGAAGGTGGGTGGCGTCCTCTTGAACGGCAGCCGAGCGCTAGGGCAATGATCCCACCAGGTCCCGTAAGTCCGAAAGACAGCAGTCTGAGTGAAGTCACCCGAACTAGGGTACACGTTTGGAATACCTGCTAAATTCCACATGGTGTACGACATGCTGTTCTCACTACCGTAGTGAGAGCTGAAATCCAACACCTCTTTGGCGTACTGAACGATTTCAACATTGATAGGTAAGGCTCGGGTGTTTGATTCAATAGCCCTCCGGCTGTTCATTTCTCCTCTCGTCGCTGTCCTAGCTCGGCGCCGAAGGCACATATAGTAAAACATGCTCAGAACTGTTAACATGGGAAACACCGGTGGCATCTAGATACGACTTAGGAAGATGCAAAAGGTCGGGAGTCCTTTATAAAGCGCATTAACTGCTTGTGGTGTTTTGGGAAAGAGCTGATAAAACAGAATGAATAAACATAGTGAGCAGATAAAACATCCTTAGAAAGCAAACTGCACAACACTTTCAAATATCATCTTAAACAAAATGCTGCTACTAAAACATTAATAAACTATTACATTTTATTTTAAGACATATTAATAAACTATTCCATTTTATTTAGTTGGAAGCTACTAAGTGTAATTTCCCATTTACCGTGTTTAAAAAAGAGAAGACTATGAAGAAACATTAGCCAAAACTAACCCTCAAGCAACAAAAAGACTAATGCTTAAATTAAGTATTATTTTCAGGGATTTACAAAGAGAAAAAAATCTTGCACTGACATATGGAAATAAAATCAAGTACGAAATGAAATCTGGCCCTTGCAGTAAACAACTGTGGAAGAGTATCTGAAGGTATAGCTAAAATTACAGGTAGTATAGTTTAGAAATACTTAACTCTAAAACTGTGTGGAAACAAAGTATTCAGGTATCTAGTCAGCCTGCAGCAGAGCAGCTCAACAAAACCTAATTTACTTCACTGCTTAGATTTTTGCAAAAGGACTGCTCCCAGGACCTGAATTAGTCCACTTCACGCTAGTTCAAGTATATCTAGACTATGTTACAATCTGAAAAGTAAGTACACCCTTCAAAGACAGCTTGTATAAAAAGTTGGACAGCTACAACAAACTGCTTCCTCTAATTTGTTCCTGTAACTTGAGAATGGTTTTCAAAGTGTAAAGAGTTTTGGGCGGTTAATCCAAACCAAAAACTGAACGCACTGCTTCCTGTATCAGAGCACTAGCTTGAAACAGTCTCACAAAAATACTGTCTTTACCCTTTGAAGTTGTCCATGACAGCATTTACCAACGACAGAAGGGTCACCAGCCTCCTGAAGGATGGTCATAATTCATTAACAACATCATCTTCCTTTAAGCCAAGCAACAAAGTAAGCCTTCTGAAGAGTCCTGGCATCGGAAGCAGAAGTCCTCATAGGAAGCATTTTACTTCTGACAAGAGAAAATATTTTCATTTATGTAACAATTCAGTTAGACACAAAATGTACTAGATATGCACACAAGACCACCTGAAAAAATCAACACAAAACATGCTAATAATTAAGGTTACGAATGTGTTTTACACTGCCTACACCATCCACAAGTAAAACAAACAAGCAGGCTTAACCATTAGAAAAAGCCAAATTAAAGGTAAGTCTCTTTACTAAAGTTTTCTGTTTGCAACTGTGAAGAAATATTTATAGGTGAATGTTGTCTTTAGGACACAGAAGGGCTGTATCACATTGCCTACTAATAAAGATCCTCTTACATATGCTTGTCTCATATTTAGCAGCCACTCCATACCTGTGTGGCGTAAACTGTTAGATTTACCAACACACAAGGAAACGTGGAACATATTCTCTGATTTCTGCTAGCTACACAATACACTTGGGCAGTAACACAGCACTGCAGAACTCCAGCACCAGAGACCATTTCTCGCAAACTGACCTTTGGATTAGCCTGTTCATGGCATTTACTAGGAAAGAATAAGGAGCGATACCCATAACCTGTTAGAGGCCAAAACAGGGATGACTAAGCACGTCTCAAAATAGATTAAATGTTTCTTTAACAGCCTGCACTAGAGTTGCCGGTTAGTTCATCATCGTTACCACATACTGTGGTAATCACTGAACCAACAGAAATTACTCTTCTATTGCAGAAGACACATCAAACAACAACTAACATCACGCCTCACATTGCCTGGGAGGCAAACCATATACTTAACGTTTGCAATGGCTACAAGTAAGATCACGTTTTATACGAGTTTTTGGCAGCATAAGCTTAAAGTGGGGGAAATAATTAAACACATGCAGACAAATCAAGGTGACTTTTGTATCCACTGCGTGTGTTTTTTGGGTAAACTGCTTGTTTCCCATACTTACAAAACGCAGACAGATGTACCAACAGCTCTCCCTGGCTTGAACGTTGCCAGCAAGAAGGCGCTTGCGGTAACAGATAAGGACAGGCTGCACTATTTGACCCTCTTACTCGTGACAGCACGAAAGTTTACTAACGAAGTGTTCACTTCTCACTTTCTTGCCTCTTCTATTATTAGCTTTTTGTTTAGTTCCTGTCCTTCACTCAGTTTCACATGTTGACATCGCTGTCAACAACATGAATTACTCCTGACATTCGGCGCAGAAGGGAATGCATAAGACGATAGGCTGGATCCACTTCAAGCTCTCCTGGAATGCCAAAACCCAATAATGTCACATTTCCCCCAAACATCCTGTTGAACGACGTTTTAGAAAAGGCACTAGGGAAAAAAGCAGCACAACCTCCAATCTCTCCTTAAAAAAACACCTGAAAAACTAACTCCAAACTGAAAATTTTTATTTTATCTTTTCAGCATGGAACTGCTGTAAGTGAAGATTACAAACACATTCTACTTCTGGATTTTTCCCTTAGAAAAAAAAAATAAATATCAATTTACAGAATACGCCAACAGACATTAAACTTCAACAAGCTCACTGCTGTCAAACCCCGGAATCATGTGCTGACCTGCATATACACCAGCTTCTAACTCAAAAATTTTGCTGATTGACATGGTTGGAAGGCTGCTCCATGGAAATTTTGGCTTTACAGAGCTCTATTTTAAAAAATCATTCAGTTGGAGTACTTAAAGATCAGGTGCTCCCTCTCAGCTTGTCAGAGGGCAGCCCAACCACCAGCTGGTTCAGAGCCCTACATCAAGTGGCTGCCCAGCTTAAGTCAGGTCTAACAGAGCAGATTACCTGAAAACGTACTGCGGGTTTTTCATGAGCATAAACATTAATTTGGGTCATTCCCCCTCTCCCAACACAATGATTTTCATATGACCTGTAAATATTTGATATCCTTGAGACTGATGCTGCTTTGTCAATTTTGGCTGACAGCAGTCAACAAGCTCAAAAGTTATTAAGTAGGAAGAAACAAGGCAGAATACACAGTTTTCAGAAAAACATATTATTCTAAAAAAGCAATACAAGTGGAGGAAAATTACTTCTAAAGACTTAAAAGCAATATAGGATTTAGTAGTTTATAACAAGAGGAAACAGAAAACTATTATAGAAGAAGGACAAATAAGCATTAGGACTGCAATAGAAATATGAAGTCTTTTGGCACTTTAAAGGCAGCACTAGGAGCTGTGTGTAGTTAAAAGACGAATGAAAAATTGCTCAGGAGGGTGAAGGATAATAAGCTAGTGAAAGAATTATATTAAATACAGATCAGTAGGGCCAGATGATACAGAGAGTTTTTTTTCAGGAACTACCACAGGTCAAGCTGATTTCCAATTAAAGGGATTTAACTTTGCAAAAAAAAAGGTAAAAATGCAGACTCAGGCCTATCCAAAGCATCAAGATAAACAGCTCTGGAGCACAGCAGTTCATGTGCATGCAAAGCTTATGTGAAAAACTCCCCCTTCCCCCAAACTGCTTGATTATTTTTAACAGATACATTTGGGCCTATGCAAGTACAGTTTCCAGTCTGGCAGCATCTTTAGCCTGTTGTATATTATTCATTTTCTTTTATACAGGCATAATTATGCCAAACTGAAGCTTAATAAAGGTTTTTCTTAAACATACCTTACTATCTTTCTCCCAAGCAGCAGCCCTCTACTTCTTTTATTTGGTTTCTTCTATATAATAATTTTTTTCTGGCAAGATACCATTTATGGACCATATTAACGGACTGAATACCAGGACCTTCAGCAGCCACCACAGACTAGCGCAGAGGGCACAATGGTTTGGTTAGAAACAGAAAGCAACGCGCTATGAACGTACAGTGAGGTTGTGAGGTGCTGTCCTACGCCTGCGTGCCCAATTTGCACTTCCCAACTGGATCCTGTCCCCCAAACTCTCTCGGGGCTGCCTGAGGTCTGCCCTGCAAGGACCCATCCCTCTCTGCTTCACAGCCATCTCTCCAGGGAGCACTGTGGCTCCTCCAGCCAGACACCAACCACTCCTGCCAGCAGGTGTAGTTTTCAGTCTGGTCAACTCGTTGGCAGTTTATGTGAAATCAGTGCTGGCTGAAGGAGGCAATAACACTGCAAGAGCCCCAAGTCAGACCAGCTCAAAAGGCCATGGAAATGTCAGTCACCTCTGGTTTTACAAGACAGACAGGACTCCAGAGAACCCAACTGGACCAGTCCTGGCATAAAACTTTCCTAAGAAAGAGAGATGCTACCTTCTTTCAAAATACATTAGAGCCCATCACGTTATTTACAATCTCTCCTATTCAGATCATTATTTAATTGGCAACTATTTCAATTATATGGGCAAATTCCCTTTTTCTATTATGATTAACCCCTTCTTCTCTTCATGCTATACATACAGAAAGCCTTCTAAGACTGTAATTCACTATTCCCTTCTTTCAAACACAACAAACCTTGATAAACAAAAATGTCTTATGGTTTCTGTACAGATTTAATGGGAACACACACTAATTAAAGCATTCAAAAGCAGTAGATCTCTTCAGTCTATTTTGCCTCTTTTCACAGGGTTTACGTACACAAATCTATTTTCCAGCTTCCAAGCAACCATCCTGTTAATGATTATTGTACCTATTCATTTTGGTTGTTTTTGCAAATGCAGCTCCCCCCTATTCATAATTTCATCCCATGAGAGCAGAAACAGGACATAATTACGTAGTTATTCACCAACAAGATGGGTGAAAAAAAGGTGGGAAATATACAGAAAAATACTGAGGGTTTGGAGGGGCTGCAAAGCAAAGGATGTGTGTAAAAACATAACAAGATATTAGAGATAGGAAAAGAAAAAGAAAGATGGTATATTTCGTCCCTGAGCCATCCCAGGCAATGTGTGTGTTAGTACGAACTCTTGTCTATTTCAAGAGAAGCAACTGCTGTATATACAAGTTATGTATACACCGGGTTTGATTTTTAAAGCCAGAGAGGTACTGCTTCCTCTCTACACCAGCTTTGCTAATCTCACATTTGGGAGTACCGCACAGAGTTTTCCTTCATTTGACTATAAAAGAAACAGCAACGTTGATAAATTACAAAGAATGTATAAATGACAAAAACAATACACTGTATCATCTCTGAGGGAAGATTAATGCAATTTAATATATGCGTCTTAGATAAAAGATCGTAAATGGGAAATGTCTTAATTATCTTTGTACATTAATGCACAGAGGGAATACAGATCCTTACATTACAGCCTAAAACAGAGTATTTTTACCACAGGTTAGCATTTCTTACTGTTAATTACCTAGATTATACCAACATCTACATTCAACTTGTTGAAACTAGAAGCTAATATTAATTAAAAAATTAATAAGCTCTTTCAGCATGCTTTAAACTTAGGCCCCATTTCCTGTGTTTATTCCTACAGCGTGTTCTGGCACTAAAACCATAGCCATTTTACACATTTGCAACTTATCAATTTATAGTTTGAAAAATAGTGGGACATTATGACAATTCTATCCTCTATCTAGTTAAGATCTTCCTTGTGTTGCTGTCATGAGGATCCGAATGTGCAAAATCCAAGAATTTTTGATTACTCGAGTGATTGCCTGTTCCTTCCTAGGTCCTGAACTCTGCATGGTTTGACATCGCAATGTAATGGAGACAAAAGTTCCTTGGGCACCTATTACACACTCCAGGTGACCACCCGGCCTTCTGGAGGTTGTCTTCACACATAACAGAAACAGCTTCTCAATATGGGGAAACCATCATCAGGCAGCCCCTTTTTAGAAATGACTCATTCTACACAAAGCCTAAAGGCACCAGCATTACACCACTTCATTTTCCACAACTGCCTGTCCAGCTATGGTGAAACTCTTCCTCCTCATACCAAAAAAAAAAAAAAAAAATTAATTATATATACAGAGAACCATAGAATGGTTAGAGTTGGAAGGGACCTTAAAGATCATTGAGTTCCAACCCCCCTGCCATGGGCAGGGACACC
>JAOXNO010000024.1:78644114-78671255 GCA_028565335.1 Limnodromus scolopaceus | reverse complement strand
GCCCAGGGAAGTCATGGATGCCCCATCCCTGGAGGTGTTCAAGGCCAGGCTGGATGGGGCTTTGAGCAACCTGCTCTTGTGGTTGGGGTTGGAACTCGATGATCTTTAAGGTCCCTTCCAACCCTAATGATTCTATGATTCTATGATTCTATATCGTACAAGTATAAAAAGTAAAAGTGATGTATTAGAAGACAATATAAGAAAATTTATCCATAAAAATTAGGAGGCTTTATTGATTGCTGTGTTTTATTAAAAAAAAAACAACCAACCAATCAACAGAAAACCATAAACAAACAAAAAAAAGGAGAGGAAATATACAAAACACATTGCAAAGCTTATTTTGTGATGAAAGAGTTCAGAATATGCATTTGAATTCAGCATCTTATTTCATTGCCTTCTTCTAAAACAAAGTATTCCTGAATGTTAGTGAAGGAAAGTTCGGGAGCACCAAATGTGTACAAGCCCTAAAAAGCCATGGGAAATCTACCACAACTTGGGCAGTTAATGACCTAATGACCTCTTGGTTAACCTAATGAGTCCTCTTCAGCAGGCAAGGGCACAAAAAAGAAACCTATCTTCTCAAAGAGATAAGGTCTGTTCATCAGCAGAAGTTCAGTCCTCCCAGAGTTGAGGAGAAATGATTTCGGGTCATCCAACTGAGTCCGACATTCAGGCACGTTTCCAGAAAGTAGAGCAAACAAGGAGAATGGGTTGAGAAAGAGAACTTATTGCTAGGGTGGGTGCTTAAAACTGGCAAGAAGTCTAGTTGTGTTCTTTCTGCTTTTTGTTTCCAGCGGATAATGTGTAAGAAGAGACTGTCACTTGCCTAAATATATAAGCTTGTAGCAGCCAATTTCAGGACAGACTTAATGAGCTTCAACTTCTAACTAGAAGCTTGTAGCCACCTTCCTTTCCCTGTGATACCAACAGCTGAAAGTTGTACTATTTGTGCGTGCTTGTGCACAATATGCATAAGTACGTGCATACACACACACACACACACACTGACACCATTGCAGAAAGTGCTTTTGATCTCCTTAATTGATGAAAGTCCCATAAGTATGGATACAGTGCAAATACAAAATAGCACAGCCAGGTGTCTGACCCAAGCAGTCTCCGTTTAGGGATGAATTTGCTACAGCAATAGAAACAACTGGACTAAGTCGCTTCTGAAGCATGCATGGACATTTTGGCATTCAGACAATCAGAATATAAAAGCCAATGGTCTGGGTTTTATTCATTCTTGCCTACTAATTATACTGGAATTTTCTACCTTAGTGAGCTGAATGCTCTATTTCTGACAGCTAGTCAGAAACAAGCAAGCTCTTAGTTACAAGTAGTTCTCCAACCCTTGGGTCATAGTTTATTTAGGTATCTCCCTTCTAGTTCACATGGTTTAGCTTTTGAAATTACCACATTTTCTTGCAGGAATTTGGCTGGTTTGCATAGTTGATGAAGTGTCTTTCTAATCTAGGTAATACTTAGAGAGAGGATGAATGGGCAGCAATAGCAAGCAACATAGTGTCATACCAGTATGCAGAGGAATCGTGATGGATGGGACATCCACATATAAGTTCTCTGTGCAGCATTGCCAGGGAGAAGTACAGGGAAGCGTGAGTGAATGCTAGCTGATCCCAAACAAGAAAAAAACTAGGCATCATTTTAAAATAATCCCTTTTCCACATCCACTCATCATTATCGCTTTGGAAAGAGGACTCATAGCATAATGGGAGGTGGTGGTTCCTAGCTATGAAATCACCGACGCTGTCAAACTTTAAAGACACAGATGTGTTCAGACTGAGTTAAGTATGATAGAGCCACATACTGTTAAACCTGCATGGTCTGTGATTTTATCAGCTGTGGATTGATTCCCAGTATGTTAATGAAGACCTATGTATAGTCTTCTTGATTAACTTAAGGCTTAGACCTTGTTACTTTAGCACTAAACAAGATTTAGGTTTTTGAGCTGTTGCATCTGATACCTCAATTATTCATCCTGGGAATTAATGTACAATTAGCATGAATTCCTGCTCACATGGAAATAGATGGTTATGTTAATTTGGATGCAGTTGCTGAAAGAGTTCTGAATAATGAAAAGACTGGTATTAATATCTTGGTATTGGACACAGATCAGACTGTGTAAGGAACATTTTTTTAATGTAGAAATGTTTTCATAGTTTGTTTTATTTGTTCCATTCTCCCTTCAGTTTCAGGCTATTCAGCATATCTGCCAGTGATTTCACATAACTATGACTGTTAAATGGTTTTTGACTACAAATATATATAAAATATTTGGCCTACTTCTGTACTGATTTGTACACTTCTGAATGAGGGTAGCTCCTTTGATGTGACTGGAATTACCCCATTATAAAGTCACTTAAGGAAGATCCTAGGTAGGTCAGTTCTTCCTGGAGCTTTTTCCTCCAACATATCATGCCTGAGATTTGCCAGTGAGTTGCTGGTACTGTAATTAATTGGTTCATCAAAAAAAAAAAAGGTAACAGTGTGCAGTTGCTAAGAACACTGGAATATGGAATATGTTTTTCATGGCAGAGCAATTTCATTCTTAGCTTTTAAATATAGCAGTTTCACTAGAAGAGCAGTGTTTGGTTTGAATCTTTTTTTTTTTCTTTTTTAATCCATTGATTTCTCTGCTTCCTGGCACTAAAAGCTTTCTTTACTGTTTGGAGGCTGTAGCTAGGGATCATCAGTCCAAGCCTGAAGCTGCAGTGACATCTGCAGCTCCTGCACAGATTAAGGAGGCTTGGAATGTACAGAAAACTGCTTATGTGCGTGCAGCCCACTCACCTCCACACAGGGGACACCAAGTTACTTGGAATAACTGGCAAAAGGAAATTTTTGCTGCCTACTGTTATCTTCCAGTATGCATTAAGGAAAGATCTTCAGCGTTGTTAGATTTTTTCCCTCTCCTATTATTATAACCCTTTAGACTGAGTGTTGTCCTGGCCCTGTCTTCCTGATGATCACTTATTCTGGGCACATAGTCCTGAAGGTGGCATTGTTATTGACTGAACATACTAACTGCTTGAGAAAATGTTGATTACTTCACATTCCTGAAAATTAATCCTGAAACCTTCCTGAACTATATTAATCAACTCCTTTAACTTTTTCTCCAGTGGAGAAGGTGGAGGCCAGCAATGTCATCGAAGAGCAGGTGCTCCTCCCTGCCTCATTAGCACCTTGCCTTCTTCAGTTGCGAAATCCTCAAAACCAAGAATGCTATTTATAGCTTTTCCAAAGCTCCGTTGGCCTGTCCCGTCTCTGCAGTGAACCATTTGTCTGCCTCTTCCACCGTGTTAAATCAGCCCCTTGTGGCAGCACCCTCAAGACCTGCAGAAGCAGCAGCTCTGGAACGACGTGGCAGGTCTGAGGAGATTGATGGCAGCCAGAACGGTGGACCGACGGGAGCATTTAAACACACCAGCTTCTGAGAGACTGAGGAAGAAATTGGGAGCATGAGGATGATAAAAGGGGAATATGGGGGCATAGGAGGGAGGAGAAGCAGAGGCTCCCATAAATAAGAGCTGGCAAGATCTCAAGACAGAAGGGTAATCTCAAAATGCCTATAAAGAGGATGCTGGTAACTAATGACTTTTCAGTTTTTATATGTGTATTCTGACTACATTAGGAATGGAATGGACGAGGGCAATTAGATCTAATAATAGAAGCCATGTTAGAAAAAAATGGGAATATTTTCTTCCCCATATTTGCAATAATTACTTCTGATATCTTTGTACGCTGACACAAAATCAAATACTACTGTTGGATTATTTTGTGATCAGCAAGAATGTTTGCAGTCCTCTATCTGCAAGGTATATATCTCACCAGATGTCCTTGTGGTTCCAGGATATCTGTGGAGGATTATTCCTTCCATATGCAAGGCAGCACAGCCTGACTGGCCAAGGATATTACTCTGAAGCGCCAGGCTGACCTGCCTCCACACACTGGATACTAGAATTAAGAATCATTATTTCGGATTGCAATGGAAAATCCTTTATTTCTAATGACAGTGGTGATAGCTGCCATGACACAAGGTGCTTTTTTTATGATGTTAACAGGCAGGGACTTTTAAACGTTGATAGCAGAGGTATGCAGTGCAAGTAAATGCTGTGGTGATCGGTTTTCAGCCCGTAGGAAATGTCTCTGTGCGTAGACCCGGTGTGCAGTAATAGCTCTGCACACAAGTGGAAATCAGATGCTCTAGGTAGTAACACCTAGCTCTGCTGCAGCCAGCCGAGTGACCTTAAATATCTATCACCTATCTATGCGTGCAGATGCTCTCCCGTCACAAAGGAGGATTAATGATGCTACTTCACAGAGCTAATGAGAAAATGAATCAGTTAATGTTTGAATCGCAAGAGCCATAAAGCATTATATAGACATTGTTTGTTTTTAATTCCTCCCTCTATCATGCTAGCTAATAAACAGTATTATTCATATTCATGCTATTATTAAAATCACATTATATTTCCCAGATAACCCAAAACATCTTTCCAATGCTCTTTTTCTAGCTTCTTTTCCACTTAGTATTTCTCTGCCAGGTACCTGGATTGCAGAGTCTCAGCTCAACAGCATGCGTAGGTTAGATGATATAAGCAGGTGGGATCGTTCCTCGCTCCCCTCCCTGAAAGTCATCATCAAAGAGCTTTATTCTCTTCTTACAACACCTAACGATCTCTCATTTTGCCTCAGCTTCAGGATCTCATCCTTGAGAACCAGTTTACTGTTCTGGATTGAAAAAGTTTAAAGGATCTGACTCGGGGTTTGTCCTTCTGCTTCTATAAAGCCGAGAGAGACCACCTGCAATCAAAGTGTACACTCACGTTTGGGTAAGAGCATGCCTGCTTCTTCCGTCTGGTCCTTGCACCAACTAACAGAGGTGAAAAGACATCATCAGCAAATGATGCGAAGCATCATTTAATCACACATAATTTCTTTCTTGTTTAACACCAGAGGATGTATGATTTTGTAAATATTTATACAGGATCTTGGAGCCACCTATATAATAATAGGTTCATATTCAATAATGACAGATCCCCAACACAAAATCCTGTACTTGTTAAAATGAAAGGCAGCAACAAATACACACTCCTGATACAAATAAGAATTCCCATTTGTGTTCTGTTTTATTTCTCTCAGCAACAAATGCACACTGCTGATACAAATAAGAATTCCCATTTGTGTTCTATTTTGCTGCTTTTTTGTTTTAATTTTTTTCAGTAATATTTCTGGTTATCAAACCCATTCATTACTCAAACAAATCAGGCTATATCCTGTCCAAATGCAAGCATAAATGTCCTAGGAACATAGTTTGAGGATGAGGCAGATCCAGTTAAGATCTCTCACACTACTATTGTATTTCCTTTAGGAAAAAAAAATCACTTTTATTTCCTTTATTTCTGCTATATGCTACTTAGCCTTCCCAGTTTGAGATGCTTCCTTGGTGCAACTAAGACAGCAGTTCATTTGAAGCCTCCCTTAAAAAACGTCTTTCTACAGTACTGTGAGTCTTTCCAGTCCACCCAGTTAGAGTTTCTTTTCGCTGGTAACTTTCCATCTGGATTCAGAGCAAGCTGAAAAAATCAGTTCTCACTCTTCCAAGGGTTAAATTTCTGCTAACAAATATGGACTATTTGATATGAAAACCATTATTGTTTGATATGTCAAATAAAACATTTGTCAATCAAAAGTCTTTAAGCACTGGGCTATGTGACATTTACTCTTTTATAAACCAACAAAGTCCCTGGTGGCATGCCTTTCTTCCTCTCATTTAAATAGTGGTAGGAGAACAAATCACACTTCAGGGCAAGTTGATAACTGCCAGTCACGATTCCTGCCTTGTTTACTATAATGAGGAGGGTAATAAATGCATCTGACCATTTCAGCTGGCATTTGCATAGATGAATGATTTGTCCAGTCAGTCGCTCTCTAGTGATTTGGGCCTTTTTGTCAGCACAAAGAGCATTCAGTCTCCCTGGAATTTACAGCAGCCAAGCTCTCATTAGCAAACATCCTTTACCATGAATGATTCAAATAATTACCACTGAAATAATAAACTGTTTCACAAAAACATTTTATTTGATGGCTCAAAACATCAACTTTTCTGAATTGTTGACATTCAAATAAGCCAGAGAGCTTTATTGTTGAGCAACAATGATCCCCTTGTAAAAGGGTGGGCATTGTTTTACCTCCAGCAGACCTTTAAACTTGGCCAGATATCAAATGTGTCCCTCAAACAGCTAGCCAACGTGCCGGGTAATCAGAGGGCACGTACCAGATGGAGCTATAGTAAAACTGTATGTTCAGGCTCCCGACTAATTTTCACTAGATTTACTTAGGATATTGTGAGCGTAAAATTCCAGACTAATTAGCAGCAAGTTATCTATTTGCATCTACAGGAGTTATATAATTATTAAATGCTTCTGCTTACACTGAGCTCTCAGTTCTGAGTTCTCTTCTGTAATGATATTCTATGTGTATAATTAAGTGTTATTTGATATAGTTTTGGAGTTCAATCAAATGAGCAAGCAACAATTATATCCCATTATGATCTCCTCTAGTGGCTGGCAATAGGAATGATGTCACCACATTTCCAAACCCATAGCATGCGGCAAAAGGAATTTCCTGCTATCATTCTCCTTTACCCTTTCTACCATGCGTAATTAGAAGAGTTTTATTAGTTAATTTAGAGTAGTGCTATTTACTGTGGGTGTTCATAGGCTGCAGGAATGTATTCAATTTTCATTGCAGCATTGTTTATATGGGTATGTGCGTGGAATTATTATCTTAATATCAACCAAACAGGATTCAATTGCACATTTTATGCTTCTCTTAACTGCAAGGAAACAGAACACAACAACAGAAGGGGGGAATATTTCACTCATTGCAACACATTCTTCATTGCATGGTTTCACTTTCACATTAAAGTAGGGTAGGTAACAGTAATCTCAAACAGCCTAATACCTGAGGCCTTGATGTTCAGAAATAGAATAACTGAGCCCTGATTTTCATTTACAGACCCTTTATATCCCTCTGGCAAGATAAATTTCTTCTGCTGCCAAGGAGAGGTAGAGAGCTCTTAAAATATGTGAAAGTCAAGCCAGTAAAATTAAATACATTAAAACACATGACTGTTATTTGCAAGCTATAAAGTGTACTCCTTAAAATATAATGTCTGATAATTGTTTGAGCCAGGAAGGCAAATATTTAGAACCCAACTTTTCATACTTAGGTATTTGCAATAGGAGGCACAAATTCTCCCTCATTTTTATTCACCCAAGGATAATTGCCCATTACAGCATCCAAATTTGGGACTATATATTTATTTAAGCACCAAGCTTTGTGGGCTGAATTCAAGTGAATAAAGTTACTTAGATAAATTGTACACCATCTTTAAGCTTTCCAAGTTTGTCCATGGCTATTTCTTTTTCACCCAGCCAAGATCGTTCAAGTCCAGCTTATTCCAGTGATATTTTTTATTTCCTCCTGCTTTATTCTCTAATCTGCAGTCAGTACCTAGATGAAATGGACTATTTCTCATTTTCCTTTTTGGCTTCTCAAGTACAACGACAGAAGGAAATTAAGAAATCCCTTAATAATTTACTTTTGACTTTTTTTTTTTTTTATTTCTCATCCAATTTGGTACTGATAGAGCTATGGAACAAAAAGAATTGTCTGGAGCCATGTACAGATGACAAATTGTGAAGAACATTTTCTACATCTCCTGGTAGTTCCATGTTTGATAGACCGAGAGGAGCTTGCTATCTTGCAATGAAGAATAGTGAAAGCTCAATTAAAAGAAATACTGCTTTCCAGAGCACTCCATTTTACCCATCAGAATGAAGAGAACATGCACACTAACATTTAATTCATAGTTTTTAGAGTTTAATTCTGACTATTTCAAGTCATATTTTAGTGAAGCAGCAATGATATGCAGCCTGTAGTTTTATCACAAGAAGATATCGAATCATTTTGTGTCCTGTATAAAAGAGGTTGTTCTGAAGATGCAAAGTGTTACAGGACAAACTATCCAACAAAGTCTCTTACATGACTTCTCAAACAGAAAAAATATCAATAAACGTTAAGCAATTTCCTATCCTTTTAATTCACTGGGAAGGTTCATCTTGAAAATTGTACAGTATGATCACTTCTAGTTATTATGGCAAAAGTAAATATTTTATTAGAATTACCACACATGATAAAATCCCCAGTTTCAGGCAAACACACCATTTCATTTTCAGTGATATCCAGAGTAAGTTGTGAGTTCGTTTTGAAGCATGTACTTTATGCTGCGGTAAATACTTGAAGGACTTCTTAAGTTATAAACTGTTGCACAGAAAGCAAAGAATTTCAAGGGAATTCAAATTTAGAGTTATGCTCCAAGTAGTCCACTGTATTACATCTTACTCTGTGTCTGGCTATTTGTACTGGATGTTCACATTTTTATCAGTGTAGTCTTTTCCTGAACGTTCTGGTCCTTCTCTAGCAGTATAATTAGAAACTGTCAGAGTTATGAATGCATCAAGTAGATTAGGTGACTCTCAGTTTTGTGAGACCACTGTCTACTTGACCTCTTTGGCAAAGCTTCCATTGAAGAACTGAGGGAAAAGAGGAGACAGTTCTCATAAGAACCAAACTCCTCTCTTTCAGGATGGATGCTTTCACAAATGATGTGTTTGTAACCAGAGGCAAATGCTCAGCTTACCATCTTCACATAAACAAGCATCAGGGTCTTACGACCTGGACAACAATAAGATTCGAAAAACCTGCTTTCTCTTCCTTTTTGTGGGGAAGTCACAAGTGACCATTTATGAAGTCTGTCCTCAAATCTCATGAGTCTGAAGTCTGTGTTCTTTGTGCATGCAGATTTACTGTTTAAGAGCTAAAAAAAGCTCAACAAGCCCTGAAAAATAAATAAATCCCAGCTACTGAATTCCCTTGTAAGCCATGTCCTCTGAAAAGCTTTGTCTGACTCCTCCAGAGGTGAGTCATTTGGCCTGAAATCTTCTTGTCAGTGAGCCAGATACGGGTTCGTGCCTTCTTTTATATTCCTCCTGCAGAGTGAAAAGTCTGTAATGATCTCCGGCAACTTCTCAGGTGCAAAAAGTGTAAATCACCCCCATGGCTGTGCCTCTACAGCAGGGCAGGTGCTCTCAGGGGCCTTGCTGGAGAGCATCATAGCTGTCTTGCTTCCGTGAGGTCCAGACTTTGGTTGGATGCTAAGCCAACTCAGGACCTAGGAAGAACTCTCTGGTGCTGTAGTCACAACATTTCCTGCATTTGTATGCTCTTATGCCTGTGCCATATAGTCTCCGACGAACAAATGTAGCCAAGAGAGGGAGATGGTGGCTCATGATTGGGACAAAATGTATTTAATGTGCAAAGTCTTCTTCCTGGCACAGACCATACCCAGTGTGCAAGGTTGTCAAACCACAACAGCTACAGACAGTGGGGAGTGGAAGAGCCCCTGCTGCCCACAGAAGAACTAGAATTAAGAAGGTCACGAAATCAGAATATTGGGGTTTTTTCTTTCCAGTCCAGCACCCGATACTTTCTAATCAGCTTCTAGAGCTTTTAACCTGACTCTAAAGTCAGAACAGTGCTGGAAAGTAGAAGGGGATCTATGTAAAAGCGTAACATGGAGATACTATGCCTGATCCTTAATAGCACAAAAACTGATCTCTGTGAGCTGAGAATGTAGCCTATTGACCCTGCAGAGACCTTCAGCCTCAGAAACTGCCTCCAGGGAGTCCTCCCTGTCCAGCAGCAAAGTTATAGGAGCAGTTGTGCCAAAGTTGCAGGTGCTGTACAGCTGCACTAGCCACTGTACAGCTGCACTAGCCACTGCGCAGTGGTGGGAGCGATGCTCTGGAAGCACAGGTAGAACTTCTTCTCCTTCCCTCCCATCTGCCCTCCCTCCAGGAGAGCAGCAGCTGGTGGATTTCCTCTTGAAACCTTTCCTTCCCCCCATCAAGCACCTACGCTGCCATCTCCATAATTTCAGCCTCCTTTTGCAGGAGACAGTAAGGAGTTAAGCTCCCACTGTACTAGATGAAGCTGTACAAAAAGGATGTGACTCCCACGTATCCCAAACTTTCAGATGCCGGGCATATTTTCTTGAATGAAAGCCCTGTTGGTATTTTTCACTGGAGGGAAAAATGCGCTTCAGAAGAATGAAAATCAACAAAGAGATTACAGATAGCAAATATAACACTGCACATATTATAAGGGACAAGTACAGTAAACATAGATGGCTAATTAAGGAAATTACTGAGAATGTCTTGAAACAGGATTGCTATATACATTTCTGATGAGCCATCCTTTAAAGGCATTGCATTCAGGAAGAGTAATGGAAAATCCTGTTCTTTCTTAACGGAACTGCTTTATCAAAAAGCTAGCTTTGTTTTTATTATTTACTAAGCTTGCAGTAGTGCCTAGAGTTTCCAGCTGTTAGTCTAACTGCTTAAAAAATATTGCTAAAGACAGATGCTGACTCAGATTTCTCAGAGAGCAAAGCAGAAGGGGATACCCCTTCCAGCTCTCTCCAGATCATCCAAATGACACCTGGATCTCCTCTGGGCCAAATGGTGCCTCTGTAGGTTTTAGATGAAAACATGACTCCCTCCGTGTATTTCTTCCATTCGACCTGCTGGAATAATATGAAACTTGCCCTGCAACCTACCAGTTTTTACAAAACGGAGGGCTTAGCGTTGCATGTGCTGGAGGGTGATGTGAGGGTGTAAAGTGGATGAGATAGTGCTGGAAAACTGTGTCAGGCAGGAGGAGCCAGACCTAATGCAGTTTCCTCCATATGGCTCCTCAGGAACAGACCCAGGAGTTAATTCAATACGGAAGGAACCTGTCCCTTGTCTGTGAATGAGTGGTTCATGGTGATCCAAATCAAAGCCAGGAGCGGGAAAGCAATTAGCAGGGTGCGTAACTGGGGCCCACAGGGAAAACTTCTTTGGTCCTCATTCATTTAGTAATACGGACAGACTCCTATAGACCTGCCAGAAGTTGCTGGGATGGCACAGAAACTGTAGCTGCATGCCCTGAATCTCAGCCCTGTTACTCAGCCACTGGATGATCTCTTCCTCATTTAATCTACTGTGAAAAATGACCATTAAAAAAATAAATTAATGTTCCAGTTTCTTATGTAGTGTTTAATGCTCTCAAAGGAGTAAAAATTTTTCCCCCTTGCTGCCTTCACCACTTTCAACTCCCCCCATTTCTGTCTTCTTGAGTTACAGCAGAAAATCCATCTGCAGAATGGAACCCCATTTCTTAAATGCCAGGTATGATTTTGTGACAAAAAGCAAAGCATAATCCCTCCCAGATGTAAGAGGCAGGGACAAGGGGCACTGTAAGGATATTCTGAGTAGGATGTTTTGAATAGGGTTTGTCTGATTACTCATTGTAAATTCCGAGAAATAAACACAAGAACATACTTCTGAGGAGAAGACCCCAGGGGCATCTAGAAAAGAGCAAATGTTATTAACAGAATCTAATGCACTCTGAGTACCAGCAAACATTTCTACTTATAGGAAAACTTTGAGAATATAAACTGGTGAGGGTTTACTTCCGTTCCTGGCTTCTTTGCCTGTAACCAATATAAGGTATGTCTAGCCCAAGATCCTGTTTTCAGCAGTGTCCAAGGGCAGGTGGCTACAGAAAATTATGAGAATAGAGAAAGGACATAGTGATATTTCCCAAAAATACTCTCCTAGCAACCACAAATTTGTATCTCAGGGGCTTTCTGAGCCAAAGATACTGTTTTGTTTTTAACAAAACAGTCCCTGGTGGAATTCTCTTCCATGTATGGCTCCAAAACAGAAACAAGAAACAATCAGAGACACTACCTTTGCCTCTCTGGACACAGGACAGAGTCAAAGGAGTGAAACTGTCGAGAAAAAATTTAAGTTCATTTTTTCTCGTGTAGAATATACTTTTATTTCATGTTGATGGTATCACAGTACATACTCAACTGAAATTTTAGGTATGTTTTGTTAATCTCCATAACATGGATATGACAGAAAAGTCAGACTCTAGTAGTATAAATTGCCAGAGCCTTCCTGAGGTCAGTGAGCTTCCCCACTTACACCACCAGAAAATTTGGCTCACCATATCTTCCTCTGCTTGAGATTCTCTTCATAAGCAAGGCTGTAAAAAAATATGGCATGTATTCTTGGGTTGCAGATATAAATGATGGAGGTTTTTGAAGAGAACCTGCTCAGAAAAATGTCAAAGAAAAAGAACTGCATGCTCTATGTTGTATTTAAAGAATATCTTGGATAGCCTTGTATGATGTTAGCTAGTACAATTTCATTCTGTTTAAGAAAGTTTACTATCCAACTTTATCAGGTTCCATAAAATTTCAGTATGATATTTTAAAATCTATCTAAAACAGCAAGAACACAGATATGTGCAACACCATGAATATAAATGCAAGCCATTTAAAATATATCTGAGCGAGCAATCCAGGAACGGTCTGATCATGGGGGAGAAAAACAGATAATCTGAATTTGTCTATATCCGTGTCTCTCTGTGTAAATATCTGTCTATGCATACTCATAAATATTTCATCTGGATCTAGTTTGAATTTGGATTCAGCACCTAACCTAGATAGGCAGAGTTCACAAATTGCCTGTTCAGTGATCCTGCTTTGTTTTGTAAGTGTATAAGGATGTGACTCTCACAAGCAATACAGAAGCAAACAACCTCAACGAAAAAAAAACACCTGAAGGACAATACCCTCAGCTCTGTATAGTCAAACACCCTGGATTCTTGCTGCAAGATGCGTTATGAAGGGTAGTCAATTCACTGCTCAATTTCATATTAGAGGGATTGAAGTGAGGGCCTGGTTTCTAAATAGCTATTTCTGTTGACCTTTGCAGCAGAGCATCCAGGGCACTCAGTTATAACGCTGTGGAGCACCTCCCACTGCATGTTTGTTCTGTGCTTGGGAAGACTTTTCTTAAATCAGGAGCAGTATCCATAAGATATTTTTTATCCTCAGAGAGTTTTTGGGTTTTTTTAAATACTTAAAAATTAAGAACACCAGTGACATTTTTCTATTTGCTTATATAAAATTAGCTTTCATTGTATGAAGTAAGAGAGAAAGAACTCTGCTCACATATCCTTAGCTCATCTTTTCAAACATCTGGACCTGGGAAATACAATGGTTTTGCCTATAGAAAGGATTTTCCAGTGAAAATCACTGGCTTTCTGTGTTCTGTTAATTACAAACTGGTTTAGGCTAAGAAGAGATATTTGAACTTCTTTCTGAAAGGTAACTTTTCAGGTAGGTGTAAGATCTCAAAACCAAGAACTTAGCAATAGCTGTCTGCTCAAACATCATTATATTGTGCTGCTGCTTTCAGCAATTGTTTCTTTTTGCCTTACTGTTCCTTGACTGAGAAGTTGGAATAAGAAGACTTAAACATGAATATAAGATAAATAATGATCCCATGTACATGCTTTTCTGTTTTCTCAATGATATGATCCACCTGAGAAGTTGGAGCCACTCAGTCTGTGGATTTTGTCTGGTTCCTAGAAAAAGGCAATATGATGCACAAAGGCTACCTGGAAAAAGGAATAGAAATTCCTTCTTGTTGACTTAAAAGGAAGTCCTGTTAACCTTGATCCTCATTAAACAAATTTTTCTGAAGGATTTCAGCAGATCTATTATTTATACATCACATAGGTGTGTAACAGTAAGCAAAAGTGTCGACATCTGGAGAAAACCACCTTAATTTGGTCCTCATTGAGTTTCACAGAAACAAAAAAAATTGCCCAGTTGTCTTTTCGTAGACCTATTTTTAATGAACTTTTTTCTGCTCTTACGCTTTAAAACAGCCGAAAACAGACTGTGTGAAATGTGCCTCCCATTACATAGTACTACCAAGCTCGTGAGTAGCTGAAACGACGGCATGCACGGGTGGCCCCGGCACAGAGAAACCCAGGCAAATGCGCACACAGTACGCATTTCACAAATTTCACAAATTTGGGTCCCGATTCAGCCAAGTCCCTAGAACACGAGCATAACATTAAGGACACGAGTAGTCCCGGTGGAATCATGTTCCTTCTAGTTAAGCGCCCGTATTCTGGGACACATGTGCGCAAACAAAGCCCCATAAACCCCCATCGATCTTTCGAATAGCCCCTGTTGACAGCTGCTGAACAGGGGCGAGTATGCCCAGTGCTGCTCTGGCTTCTGCCGGCGTTATTGCCTGTGTCACCCCGGCGTTAGGCCAAGGGAGCACTGGCAGCTGCTCTGGGGGGCCAAAGGAGGCCGTAATGAGCAGGAGGGAAGCAGGCAGGAGGGCCACACGGAGCCGTAAGGAGCAAGGGAGAGAGGCATGTTGGCCGCAATAAATCCCCTCGCTGGAGCCATAAAACTTGAATCTTCCCCTTAATAGGGCTCTCAGTTCCTCTGTAACGTGATCTCAAAAAAGAATTACAGCAATAGAGATGAAGGAAAAAGAAGCTTCTTGAAGATCTAGGCTGATTCAAGCTCATTTGACCAGATTGTTTCTTCATTAAGACAATATTCTCCTAAATCCTGGAAAAAATATTGATTCCAGCATTCTGTTGCTTTTAAAAGCATACGGTCTCTTCCTGAGCCCGTCTCTGTGCGCTAAGAGAGGAGGAGTGGAACAAAGTCTATCATAGCAATCTGTGAAGGGTTACTTGCTGTAGGGCTGTAATTCACCACGGCATGGAGCGGTTACACAGGTGCCTCCAGCATCACTGTCCCCTTAGGGAAGAATTAGATAAGGCTGCCACGGCCTCTACGCTCAGACTCAATTTAATCTTCAGATGGTAGATATCTGTCTTGAATGCAGAGCATGAAGAAACTCTACCCTTGCCGTATTACCCTTGTTTTCAAAGGAAATTAGGTCTATGTCATCATGCTCTGTATTTGCATGTGCATCTCCACCCTCTCTCCACCCCTCAGCACCATCTGACCTTAAACCTTTGGCCAGCTTTGACAAAATTTGACAGAGGGTAAACAGTACCAAAGACACAAGCTGCTGTGGTTCTGTGAAAGCCGGCAGCTGCCCAGAGAAGAGAGATCCACCTGAAAGAACTGCCGGGATCACAGAATCCTGGAATTGTCAGAGTTGGAAGGGACCTCTAGAGATCATCTAGTCCAACTCCCCTGCTAAAGCAGGGTTGCCCAGAGCACATCACTCAGGACTGCATCCAGGTGGGGCTTGAAAATCTCCAGAGAAGGGCACCCCACGACCTCCCTGGGCAGCCTGTTCCAGGGCTCTGTCACCCTCACAGGAAAGAAGTTTTTCCTTGTATTTGAGTGGAACTTCTCATGTTCCAGCTTGTGCTCATTGCCCCTCGTCCTATCGCTAGAAACCACTGAAGAGAGTCCAACTCCATCTTCCTCCAACCCACCCTTTAAATACTTGTAAACGTAGATAAGGTCTCCCCTCAGCCTTCTCTTCTCTGGGCTAAAGACCCCCAGCTCTTTGAGCCTTTCATCGTAAGGGAGGTGTGCCTTCAGCACTTCTTCCACACTGGGGAATCCCCACAGCAGAAGGAGGCTGGGGGTGCCCAGCCCTGGCAGAGGCTCTCTCTGAGCAAGCCCCTTAGTAGCCACTTGAGAACCCAACCAGGTGACACCCACCGGTCCATAGGAAGCCAGTTTCCTTTAGTCCCACCAGCCGGGGAGCCATCCTGCTTCCAAAAAGGAGTGCAAAGCACCAGTCGGAAGATAATACTTGTTGATGGTTTTAGTTTATTTTTACTGGTGAAATCTTAGCACTCTTTACAGTTGTGACTTTCCAAGGCAGGTCCTGGGATCCACCTGGCAGTGCCGCTCAGCCTGCCCGCCGTACAGCCGGGGGGAAGATAAAAGCGAGCATATTCTGCACATCAAGCTGGTTCAGTTCCAGCGCCGAGCCCGGACCTGCCTGAGTGCAAGTGGAGCTGTCAGCTCGTACAGGCTTCACTGTCAGGGGCTGTGTCATCTGTCAGTGTCGGTTCCAGCTCACTGTACCACATAGAGGCGATGCACTGGTGCCTCCCAATTGATAACACGCTGCCAGAAGCATGTTACTTTCTCATCTGTCTTCTTGTAGCTGTCAAAACTGGAATCCATTAATTAGTTTGTTCTTGTGAATTTTAGTTGTTCTGAAGACATGTAAATTTCCAAGTAAGACACACGCAAGAAAAAAAAAAAAAACCAACAACAAACCCACCCCAACAAACCACCAGGAAGGTGCCAATAGGGGGGTTCACCAATCCTAAGTGGCAGTTATTATCAACGGTGAGCGCTGGCTACAAGAACTCCATCTAAGTGAGCATAATGATGTGGCTAGTTTCACCACATTGCTTTTAATGAGACTGAGCTGCTTACAGGGGGCGAGATGCAATGACAGCTAAGGAAAGGGAAAAAAACAAGGCACCAACTAGTGGAGTCAGCTGGGTCAAGAAGGCTCTGCTTGTTGTTTGTGTAGGCTTTTTTTTTTTTTTTTCCTATTTTGCATGTTACTTATCAAGAGTGGAGGAAAAGTTCGACTGAGCTTTATTTCCTCAGATTTTGCATCTCATTAAAGAAATACTGTGATTTCAGGAGGAGATTTTCCCAGCTCTGTGGGTTTCGGATGAGGTGCTTCTCACTCTAGCACTTGAACGGGCAGTGCTATCTCTAAACAGAACAGCAGTTCGGTTGAAATTTCAAATATTAAAGACACATATTTTTCATTTTACATGGGTTACTTGCATATGCTCCCTCTCTTTCTCAGGGTGTCAGCAAAGAGACTGAAGGTTAAAGTTTCAGAAGCTTCCTAAGCGAGTCTTCAAAAGCGAGTAAGGGACTGGGGAGCCTCCATTGAGCTGAGAATCAATGGGACCTTGGTGGAGCAAAGTATGGCGAAGCAATTCCTGAAATGGCACCACATGAGCACAGCCTTGAAACCAGCCTCGCCAGCAGGTATCAGAAGAGCCCGTTAGCTCCACCACAGCCATACAGACACCAGCAGGCAGAGACAGACCCAGGAAGAACCTATAGGAAAATCTATAGGAAACCACGTACTAAAAATTTCAGTACTGTAATTCCTTCTACTAGAGGGGAAACTTGCTAATGCTCTGACCAGACATGATTTGTTTCTACATTTTCTTTTAAGACATGTCAGATTACTTCCCTAGAATTCATCCTCAAAATAGCTGCTTCTCTCAGAAAAATCAAGATATCTCCTCCTTTTTGTCCCAAATTATGACAACCAAGGACATACAAATATATTATCCCAATGTAAAAGGTGGGACTATATATTAACAGATAAGACAAACCTGCTTCCAGGAAATCAGATCCTTTCTTTGCTTTTGCACCGGTTACAGAAAAGGAAATGAAGCCAAAATTTGCAATTCAACAAGGTTACTTCAGTGTCAATAAAATACCTTTCATCAACGCTTTATGGCCATTGTACTTGGATGTCTTCATTTGCATGCATTTATCTCGTGTGGCAGTGCACACTTTCCTAGGTATGTGTACATCTTTTTTAATATCCATTGAAAATTTGGCTCAGAATCAGCTGTTTAGTGGTTTAAGTTCATTCACTCACATGGGTAATCCATGGAAGAGCAAGCATTTTAAATGCTCCTCAGGAAAATAAATAGGTGCTTTATGTGTGTTTGGGGTATTCTAGGTACTCACATAAAGAAAAATAAATACCATTTATGATCACTGGTTATATACTTGTAATAACCCATTTCTGAAGTCCTGAAATCTCATGGGGGAAATCTCATGGCCTGGCACCAGCATCTCAATGCTATGTCCAGGAAGGGAGCTCAAGGCTTTTTAATGGTGCTCTTTCGGCGCCGTTACTGTTTTCTGTATCTTCAAAGCCACCCAAATCCTGCCAGAACAGCAGTTTGTACACAGAGTCAGACCTAGAAGTAGCTTCCCCCTTGGTTGGGGGCCTGGGGATCACCCCCCCTTGGTAGGAAGGAGGCACCAAGCACAGCTGGGAGGTGGTGAGCACCAAGAGGCGTCCCAGCGAGGATGACTAGACTTGGCCTGTTATAAACATCTACATTTTTATGCACTGCAGTGATGATGTGGGGCCTCTATACTGCAGGTGCTTATAAAAATAAGCAACAGCTACTGTGGATATTTATTGCCTTATTTTGGGAATCTTATCTCTCAAGTAGCAGCAAACAGAGCCATTTGAATGCAGTTTGCTGGCTGTGATGCACACGAAATCAGAAGTGCTTGGTGGACAGGCTCTCTCTAATGCTAACAGCACAACAGGACTTTCTGGAGAGGGATGGGGCAGAGGTGCTCATGAGGAGGGGCTGACGAGCCAGCGGCAAGCAGTAGCCACTTAGCTGGGTGCTCTGATGGGTGCCCCCAGTCTGGCAGGTAACAGCCAGAGCCAGGCTGCTCCCACATCCCTCGAGCATGTGGAAAGGATGAGGACAGGCTGTCTTACCTTGCCCATGCGAGGAGACCCGAGGTTGGAGAGGCTTCAGCTCTCAGTGAGACATCACACTGTGTCTAAACAGGCTGCCTTGCATTTGGGAAGTCATTTACAGTGTAAACATCCTTTCATCCCGTTAGTGGCCACTCATATCTCCACCTACATCAACCTGTGGGGAGAGAGCAGGACTGAGCAAGGAGGTCAAGAACAAGGCTGGGAGGAACAGGTACCACCCCCAAGCACTGAATGCAAACTTTGGGCTTCAGTTCTCTCTCTCGAGGTGCCAGGTTTCAACTTGGGATACATAACCCTGGTGACTCTGCCCTGTCACAAGCTTCCATAGCCACACCAGGGATGCCAAAGCTCCATCCCCATAGGCATCCTAGAGCTTCCTGTAGGCCTTCTGAGTATCCTGAAGACCATCTTCTTCATCCAGAGTGAGTGTCAAACTTTATGTCTGTGTGCAATGGGAGATTGTAGAGAAAAGCACACTGGAAAAATCCACCTTGATGGGATTTGTCCCCAGGACAGTCAGCACGATGGAAATTTACAGCTAGATTAGAGATAATCTCTTTGTGGTCAAGTAGTATCGCACAGGTCAGCTATCAATAACATAACCAGCTGTTTTATTGTAGGAGATAGAAACTAAATTGCCCTAAAACAGCCTTATATCTCCCTGTATACAGATGGATATGCTCCCAGCTGTTAGTTTATAATAAAGTCCTTCAGGAGAACATTTGCCTATGAATACTTAAAGCTCCTGCTTTCTACAGTGGATGGAAATTCATACTTTTATTCACATTTTTTTCTTAATGACCTTCTGCCATAAGAGTAATTTGCTTAGTCCACTCCAGGTGATTTTGCGTGATTTGCAAATCTAATTTTTATCTTCACGTCTCACATTTGAAAATCTTTTGCCACCATATTAATTTAACATTTTTATCTTATACCCACCAAGACAGCTCATTGTGACCTTTAAATTCACTTACAAAGGATAACCCATTGGTTAATCTGGACCAATTGGCCTCAGTTACACACTTGGTGACAAACCATTATTTCTACCCCAGTTCTTTAATTGGCCAGAATGCTCTTTTTTATCAGATATATTAGCTGTCAGAAGGGCCTGCTAGCCTTTGCGTACTTCCTGGATATTGTCCAGGTCATTAAAGCAACATCTTCTGTTCAAGTCTGGAATATTTATCCTGCGCCAAAATCCTAACTTTCTCCCTGCTTTTAAGTAATTAAAGCCTGAAGAACACTGGATGGGTCACTCTACAGGCGAGCCTTTTGAAATGGAAAAACTGATACGAAATCTTTCATGCTTCTTTTTCTTTTACTCATTCAGCAGTTTTGCTTCACAAATCACAATTTTATACTATTTAAATTTCATCGGGTTGAGGTATTTTACTTTTATTTCTGCTGAATTATTTTGCACTCCAATAAGGCAGGCACAGTTTTGTGGGCCTGGAGGAATAGCTGGAGTCGAAGGGGCTGTAACCCCTGGCCACATGATGGGGGAGCAGCTAGACCTCTCCGTATTCATCCCCCCGCTCCATCTCTCCAGGGATGCAGTCTCATCAGGACTGCATCATCTGAGGATTTTGAGAAAAAATAACACCCCACAAGTATGGCCAGGGTTCCCACAACCTTCTACAGACCTGCCTGCAAGGAACAGCCAGGCAGCTGAATCCCACCTCATCTTGCTGTGGTGGAACAACCGACACAGCCCTCCGGGGTGCTTAGGCATGACCCGTACAACCAACATGCATGACCCACCTAACTTTCTGTATTTAATGTCTAACATTAAGAGATGCTGGTAACATGAACAGTCCTTCATCCCTTGCACTCGCAGAGCAGTAGCATCAAGATTTCGACTGCCTTGGTGCCATAAATATTCTATTCACCAGCCAAGAAGCCTTGGTTAAAATAATATTTTACAATGAAAATGTATTTATTATTTTATACCACGGTGTTTATTGCCATTCATACTGTGTGTTCTCCGTCAGCGACTTGCAACAGAATTAAAAGGATTTCTTGAAAGGAGACATGGTAAGTGTAATGATTTCTTTATATCTATGTAGTAAAATATTGTTCATTAAAGACATATCTTGTAATATCTCTTGATATTTCCTTTATGCCAGTCTTCAACATAAAATTCCAAAGTCATCCTACAATAAAAATGGATTGACAGTCTTCAAAATATCATGTTTACTCCAGTTTTGTCAGTGTTATGTGAAAAAAGGCCTATCTCAGTGAAAACCTGTTTTGTTACAAATACTTCTTGCAGCTACATACACTTCCAGCTTTAATATTAACGATCTATGAAGTGTAAGACTAATGTCTAAAGGTATGCCAAATGGAGATGTTATTTGAATGGCAAATGATGAAAAATTAATTTAATACTTCTATTCTTGCTTCGTGTTTTTGGCTTATGAAGCGAAATCAGCATGTTCTTAAAGCAACTTTTTTTGCTGGAGCTGTGCTTCCCATGCATGTTCCTTTTCATATGTATTTCCTGTTCAGAATTGGATGATCTTTGAATAGTGGAAGAACATTTCCGGGAGAGCAATGTTCCTGCTTTGCTGTTTGATCAGGGATCAAACTTCACTATTGTCTGGATTTTATCCCACAAAAAAAACCCCTGTTTTTCAGGCAAAAAACCCAACCCTTAGGTAAATTCACAGGAGCCACATGACCTGAATGAGGCTTAAGGGCTCTGCGAGACGTGCTCCCTGTTGAAACCCGCGGTGTCACCTATCAGCAGGCCCTTCAATCTCCAGTGCACAGTGTGTTTAAATGCTGTGTAAATATAGCTCTTGGACCTCCATTTATCTTCGTCTCGCTCCTGCCGCGGAGCTGCCAAACCGTGCTGGATGCCGCAGCGGGGCTGAGCGTGGGCTTGTACGGGAGCACATCTGCCAGCGGGCTGATGGAGACCTTCAGGAGGTGAACAACGGGCCTCGCTGCTGAGAAGCGAGTCCTGCGGCTCACAGAGCCTGTCTCAGCCCGATCTGTGATGGGCTGCTCACATTTTTATACCCGCTGTATTTTTCACGAGCCGAGGTCTGGCGTTTGCAAAGGGTCGGCAGATGCGGCTGCACAGACCCCATTCAGGAGGAGGCCCTTTACATGCATTTATTCTTAAGGAACAATTTTGCAGTAGCTCAGAAGAAACCATAGCCTGGTCACTGTTGGTTGGGCTTTTTTCACCTGTATATTATTCTAAATGTAGGTCTCTCAGAATTGCCTTTCATTTTGGCATCTAAAGCTGGTGCAGATATTGTTTCTGAGGATGTGGATTCTAGGTCTTCGATGTTTATTTTGTTTTGTTAATGGATAAGCAGTGGCACGACCACTGAATGAGGCTATTTCAACGGTGGGAAAATCAAACCCTAAACAAACAGGTTATTCAATGGCTGAGACTGTTTGAAAACCCCTGGATTTTAACTCCTCATAGTTATCTGCAATAAGACTTACTTACATGACTGCATTTTTTGCCACAAGACTGATGCTACAATCAGCCAACAGATTTTGAAACAAGCTTGTGTTAAAAGAAAAAGGCGAGTCTCTGGATGATTTCTGCCTCTTCTGCTGTGGAAGTGGTGGGTAGTAATGAAGTAGTGGATCTCAAGAAGAAGAGATGGTTTCCAGGCTGAGGTTGTCTTTTAAGTACTCTTTGTTGCCAACAGTGTTGCAAAAATGGTGTTTGGAACATGGAGATACATCCATGAGGAGCATCTTGCAAGCCATGAGAGAATAAGAAAATTTGCCTTTGGACCAGAATGTGAACAACATTTTAAAAATACAGCAGCATATAGTAAATAAAGCATGCCTAACAAGGGAGAGGAAATTAAACTGCCCATAGTTGCTGAGATAGTTGGTCATCTTCATCCACCATGTACATTAGGTGGGCAAGGGAAAATTGGGAAGTTTTGAACTCGTATCTTAATGGTCCTTCATATATTCTCTTTGGAACTAAAATACATACAACATGAGTACTCCAGCTCAGTGGTACCCAAAATCCAAGTAGACAATGAATAAAAAATTAAGAAGTCACAAGAAAAAAAACTTGTCACCATGCTTAATAATTCAGTTAAAAAAACCAGACTTGTATATCAGAGGCTATGTATTAATTGCAGGTTTTAAAAGACGTATGCATGAGAATATTCAGAATAACTGCAAAAAGCAAATCTTGTATAGAAAAGTCATGCATCCTGCCAAATTTGAAGGCACCACTCCAGAGCATTTGCATGAGAGAGTTCCTCAAATAAATGAATTTTTTTAACATAGGAAAACAGTCATTCTACTAACCTGTCCTCAGAATCATCTGAGTCAGTTTTAATTGAATCCTTTCAGCTCAGCCATCCTGAAATAAGCCATTGAATGAAAAATTTCCACTCACCCGCTTACAGTATGTCAGCTGAAAAAGGAATCTGTCCATCGAGAGGATCAACATACCCTAGGCGTAGCTGGGGCTTACGCTGCTATGTTGCTGCTGGTGATGAGTACTCAGCTCCGATCCACTCAGCTGTTGGGGTACAATCCCATTCAACCATCATCTCCAGAAGGTCTTTCTTCCAGTAGCTGAGGAACAGGGCTTTAAATGGTGGCAGCTTTGCTTTCTGTGGAGCTGAATGCAGCGCTGCATCTCTGAAACAAGAGAAGTGGAGGACTATGACTCAAAATGTCCAGTTTTAGCAGCAAATACCGAACTCAAGTTTTTGTCTCAAACGTAATTATTCATCACTTCCATTACACAAGCTGATCAGAAATTGAACTGAGGAGACTCACATAGGCAATTATAAACTGTCTTCTAAATTATCTTCTTGCAAAGAAAGGGAATAAATCTCCTTCAGCGAAAGCAAGATAAAACCAGGGTTAATTTTATGCCAGCTGGGTCCACAATAGTTTACTCTTCTGCTTGTCAGCTGAACTGCTGTGTGATTTGTGGTGTATTCGTACTGCAGCCTCCAAGGATGTGTATGTGCAGTGTGCTGGTGTCCCGGCACCGCATTGGATGTGAAACCAGCTCGGGATAAAACCGGCAGTAAAGGTGGGAATGACAGCAGCGTTTGTCAGTGCCAGGCTTGATGTCTACAGGATCCTCAGCATTGTTAGCTGTTGAGCTCTTGGCTTGTTTGGTTGCTTTTTAAACATGCTGAGCCTATGAGCTCTTCTGGATATCAAATTCCAGCAGATAATCTGCTGCTTGGAGCTGGAAACATTTGGTGGGATTCTATGGAGTAAGTGAAGTACCGTGGAAATAAGGTGCAAACCACTGACTTTGCCAAGAAAATAGCTTTAAAAATGAGCGTCAGACTTGGGGCAGGGGGTGTAATTGGGGGACAACCTTTGTCCATTTCTCTGTTTGTCATTTCTGATCTGTATTAATATTCATCCTAACCCGGCCCCGGTGGGAAATTACTATGCGTTTGCTCTAAATCGGTCAAAACTCCTGAACCAACCATATGGTGTGAATCCCTGTTTGTCTGGGAGCGCAGAGTCTATCTTTCACAGCCCTGATGCACATACAAAACTGTCTGCTTTCACTGCTTCCTAGCAGTGTTGTAAATATAACTGAACTTGTGAAAGAAACAAGGTGTTAATTGATGGTGTACATATTCGCCCTCATAAACGTCTGCTCCTAAACTACTTTTCCCGGTTTCTAAGGAAACCCTTATTCCTTAAAACGGCCAAGATTCTCGCTCACAATACAGTTTAAATTCTTAATCATCTAAAGCGCTTTTTGCTGTGAGGGGAAAGGTGTAGATACGGCCCATCTGTATATTCAACAGCTACTTTGAACTGGGAGGAAGGGAAGATTTTTGTCACCCCTGACTGTAGGAAACCATCGATTCGCACATTATGGGAAATGTGATGGCGTATTTTCAACTCCAGCTCCCGACTTTCTTAATTAAGACTGTGCTAGACACGCCAGAAGAAGGGGTCTGTGTGTCTGATCACGTGCAGGCGGATAAAAACGGTTGTCTGTGGTTGCTTCGCCCGTTGTACCGGTTCATTTCATGAAGCTATAGCCATATGGGTCAGCACCGCAGCAGAAATGCCGTTGCTGATGCCCGCGGTGCCTTCCCTTCAGCCGGGGCTCGTGTCACTTTGCTTCCCCATGGCATCCCGCAAGCCAGGTGGGAGCAGAGTTATCAAACCCAAAGGGCTAAAGTTGGGGGCCAACTGCCCATCAATGCACCCCTGGGCAGTGAATCATCCTGGGTTTTTTCCCCAGCCTAAATTGCACTAATTTAAATTAACTCCCTCAGCTAATGTTCTCACAAGAGCAATCGCTGTGCTGGTCAAAACAAGATTAAGGTTTCTAAATAAGAGCATGTGCCTTTTATGCTGTATTTGATTTGCGTTTTAAAAGTATATGGGAACCTCTGTAACTTAGAGAATTCAACCACTGTAGCAAAAGCCAGTTCACAAGGAAGCAGCCCAGATCTGAACAGACCTGGTAGGACGGGTAGACACCTTGGCTGATGAGTGTGTGAGCCACGTGCCTACTGACTCACACTCCTCAGTGCAGCTATTGGCTCCTCTCAAAACCCCGCATGTCCTTCCAGACACTTGGACACATCTCTTCCTTAACAGGGGCAAAGGGAGAGATGCACTTTTGCTGCCCAAAAGTGACCATTCCTGTTATATTAATCCTTCTCCTCACAAAACTGCATGACTTCGTCTAATAACCATCCCTTTTTCATTGCAAGCGAAGCTTCAGATAAAGAACATGAAGAACTGTGAGTTTGTATTTTCAAATCACTACTGAAAAAGGACACCTGTGGAGTCAAATCCTTGGCTCTGCCAGTGCCCTCGAGCTTCCCAGAGCCACACAAGGGTGAACAATGCCTCTGGTCCTCAGAGCCCTCACAGCTTCAAGGCTTAAAATGAGGTGCCCTGTATTTTGGAGGCATGGAATCCAAGTGACATTGCTCCTTCCCGATTCATTTTTAGATTAAAAATGAAATAGGTGGCGTGTTATTTTTGCTGGGATTATGTTTTTCCCCAGAGAGGAAAGGGAATTGTCTGGACTGTATCTTAATGACTGAGTCACTGCCAAGAGGGTTACAAAACCATGTGGGTGAAGCTGGCCGATTGCAGGTGGACAACTTGTTGTTGTTGTTATCAAATAACTCTCCATCAGTCCTGTCTTTCAGCCTCCCCACTCAACAACTGCCTTGGTAGAAATTACTGAACACATTTTCACTGCCATAAAAATTGGCCAGAGCTATATTTCTGGATTCCAAGAAAGCTTTTGACAGCCAACCATGATACTTTATGTAATAAGTTGTCAGCATACTGTGTATCACCTAACGCTGTCACTTGGCTTAGGTCAAAGCTGTCAAATTGCCAACAAAATATTGTTACTAGAAGCACTAAATCTTCTTTTCAGCCTAGTCCTGTTGGGGTCCATCAGACATAGTCCTTGGTCTGTTATTGTTTATGTTGTGTATAAATGACCTGCTGCATGAATATGCATGAACAACAAAGCTTACATATATGTAGACAACATTGCCAGCAGATGCTGCAGTCAGATTTTCAAAGGATCTGCGAACCGGTAGGGGAGGACCGCGTATGGTCTGGCTTATGGTTTTAAAAGCAGACATACAAAATGCTTCAGATCGGGGTCCAGACTTTGAGCTTCTCCATTATATTTGCAGGTTACGTTTATGTCATACATTAAATTAACATTTAAGTTATAGATTTCACCCTTTGACTATAAAAGCCCCCACTGAATTGTGAAAAACTCATGCAGCCCTGGGGCGAGAGGTGGGAGGTGACAGGGACACCTGAGAGGGGCATTTGGGAGCTGCTCTGCCTGGGAGGCAGCTGATCTCTGGGGACTTCTCCTCCTCTTTTCCTTTCTTCTGGGCTGTGGTGTAACTTTTGCTCGGCTGACCCTAGAGGTGGGGAAAGGAGGGGAGGAGGAGGGAGAGCTCGTAACCAGGACAAGATCTCAGTTGAGGGGGTGGGACCACAAAGCCTGAACTGTGGGTGCCATGCTCACAGTACAAGGCTGGCTTTGGTAAAAAGAAACACTTTTGTCTCCATTATAAAAAAAACCAAAGAAGACTTAAAGGGACCAAAGCAGTGCGTTGTCTTCTCTTTTCTCAAATATCTCTAATCAGCCTTTTTTAAAACACAGCCCTTCCTGAAGCTCTTCACACAAACACGTAGTCTCAGCACCACGTAGGTGTGTTAAGGATGAGGACATGTCCATCATGGCCAATCCACCACCGCAAAAAGTGCAAAACAGTATTGCGCTGTCTTGCCGTCCGTTTGACAGCCAGTGCAGGGAGGTGAGTACCAGCGCCAGCCTCATTTCTCCTCCACCCCTGAAACTATGGTCCCTCTGCTTCAGGGGTCAGTACTAGGTCAATGACCTGGACGAAGGGATGGAATGTACCCTCAGCAAGTTTCCTGATGACACAAAACTAGGAGGGGTGGCTGACAGCCCAGAAGGCTGTGCCACCATCCAGCAAGACCTGGACAGGCTGGAGAGATGGGCAGAGAGAAACCTAATAAAATTTAACAAGGGCAAGTGTAGGGTGCTGCACCTGGGGAGAAATAACCCCCTGCACCAGTACAGGTTGGGGGCCGACCTGCTGGAGAGCAGCTCTGAGGAGAAAGACCTGGAAGTCCTGGTGGACAACAGGATGACCATGAGCCAGCAATG
>JAOXNO010000024.1:78616879-78644014 GCA_028565335.1 Limnodromus scolopaceus | reverse complement strand
CTGCCCAGAGAGGTGGTGGAGTCTCCTTCTCTGGAGACATTCAAAGCCCACCTGGACACGTTCCTGTGCAACCTGCTATAGGTAGCCCCGCTCTGGTGGGGGGTTGGACTAGATGGTCTCCAGAGGTCCCTTCCAACCCCATATGATTCTACGTTTCTAATTTCATGTGTGCTGGCACTGAAACTTTACACCGACAAAACTCCTTTACCATTAGTGGAAGTAATTCTCCTTTAAACTGGAATAAGCAAGAACTGAGTCAGGCTTTTGGGGAAAGTACAGCAGTCCGAAATTCTTACATATCATAATGATGTATCATATAGGAACAGAAGAGAACACACCACCCAGAAATCCAGGCCAGGAGCTTCAAAAGTAACCAACGAGTTGAGGCTCCTCAGTTTCTAGATGCCTGGTGTAAAGCTCCATAAAAGGTCTGAGTTTCCATAATGCTGAGCATTAACAGTCTGAAAATTAAGTTCATTTAAGACATCAAAATTCAATACTGAGAGGCTAATTTAGCTTAAAAAAAAAGAAAAAGAAAAAGCTCAGACACCTTTGCAAATTTGACAAGAGGCCTCGTTGCATCACCTCACACCAGTTCATGAACCCTTGCGGCAGTGTCCTCCATCTAAGGTGTCTACACTCCTGGTCTCAGCAGATGTATCTGCACTGCTAAATCAAATGGGTTTGGGGGTGATGCTCTGCCTCTGCAGCTTAGAACAGCACAGCCTCACCAGCTGCACGGCTGTCCCTTGGGAACTGTGGGATGCTCCTATAGCTCTGGATGAAAATGTGGCATTCTGCTTGTGTCGTTGCTGTATTTGGCACTGAATGGTGAGGGTCTGCAGCCCACGACGGTGATGTTTTCCTCTCAGGAATCCCTTGCAGGCTCTGTGCATGGGGACAGCATTGGAGAGAGCATCCTGGACGCCCTCAGGACAGAGGGGACAAACCTGGTGCATCCCCAGCCGGCTCGTGGGCCAGCCGCTGCCCGGCACTCCTTGAGGGAGAGGAGCCAGCAGGTACGCAGACCGCATGGAGGTGTGAGCTCACAGCTAATAGCTCAGTAGCCCGGATGGCCAGCAGTCAAGCTTGCTCCCTAGCCCTGCTTTTACTTAGCAGCGCAGACACAGCCCTTGACAACTTGATTTTTGCTTCGAGAGGGAGAGCGGGAGGCTCCTGGACACGTCCGGGGGGTGTGATGTGGGGCTGCGGCTCCCGCATCCCTCTGCCAGCGCAGCCCAGGCGTGACATGCCCTGTCGTCCCCCCCAGCCCCTGCCTGCCGCCCCCCGGGAGCCCAGCCCGACACACGCCATAATTTGTGCCTAATCCTGGGGTTGCTTGAGAGATGAACAAAAGGATGAAATCATCTTATTTGGCAGCTTTATGTATGACTGGGAGGAAAAAAAAAACAGCTCCAGTCCCTTTTTTTCCCTTTAATATAGAGCAACTGTTAGGAGCATTTACAGATCTATACATTTAGGTTTTTATTGCTTTGGTTAATGATTTGATTTAAATGGCAGCAAAGGTTCTACCAACTCCACACCATTGATTATGTGGTCAATAAGTGGATACAATTATTATGCCGAAACTGCATTCTTATATTAACGGTGATGTGAAGGCATTTCAAAATATAAAGCAGCAGTGGATATGTTGTGACTCAGAGCAAAGAATCAAAGTCACAGCATGGGATGGCAATAAAGAAAAGAACACAGTAATGAGGAGAAAAGTCTAAGAGAGAAAAAAAGGCAACACTTGACAGACTCTTTGCAAGTTAGAAAACAAGCAGTTCTGAGAGCCGCATCATTAACGAAGCCTAGTTTACTACAAGACTGTGCCCTATATTCCTATCCCTCTCCTCCTCCCCACCAACCATCCCAAATCCTGTGTTCCCTATGGCCTCAATACCCTCCCACAGCATCCTCCCCTTGTCCCCTCGTCCTCCACCTCCCCCAGCACTGTCGTCTCTCCCCTGTTCCCATGCTGATCGAGCAGCAGTGTGCATCCCGGCCGGTCCCAAGGGATGAGGGTGCCAACCGGCTGGCCAGTGAGCACCTCCTGCTTGGCCAGCTGGCAACCAAACCCTGCAGATAACTGCTGGGCTCAGGCTGCTGCCGCTGAGCTCCTCCACGAGGAAATCTCCAGCACAGCATTTCCTTGGACGCCTCTTCCCTTTGCAGATGCTGCTTTTCACAGTTTCTAATAAACTCATGTATCTGAGAGCTGTAGTCAGTAAAACTTGTTTACATCAATCATCAGTGGATTAAAGACATTATGAGGGGTGGAATGGGTGGAATCTGAGACAGTACAGATATAAGCTGCTTTTTTCCTTCGCAAAACTGGAAAACTGGATCAGAGTCTCTGTCCTGTATCTACTTTTCCAAAGAAGAGCTACAGCAGCTCTGACCGAAGGTCTCAGCTATAGCCTCTTTCAAATGCTCATTTTTCCCTTTCAAATATCATTCAGGTTGTCTACATTCTGCCATAATATAAAGACTGCATAAATAAAGACCAACAACTGAAACTGAGCCTCAGTCTCCCTCAGCAACTGGTAGGCCATGGAAAAAGTAATGCTGCTGTCTATGAAGACAGCTGCGTGTACAGCTCAGCCCGAGCCGTGGCTCGCAGCCCTATTCCTCATTTTAACTGGGACTCGCGGGGTCAGGAGGCTCCCGGTCTTTCATTCCACGGTGTCTGGGGATCACTGAGGCACGTACGGTGCGAGAAATAATCTGCAGGTTTCAGCGTTCACAGCAACCTGGGTTTCTGCACGGGACTGCTTGACGGCGTAATTAAAAGCCTAATTCAGAGACCAGAATTAAAGTTCAGCTGCCACTTTTACCCTTTTTCCCTGCCTTCGAACCTTTAATTTTGTTGCGTTAATAATCTTCTCAGAGAATTCCTATGGATTCTTTTGTATTTCTTTTAAATGACAGAAATAGACCTATTCTGCCACGTACCCGGATCTGTTAGCACCAGGGCAGCTGGGGCTGTTCGGGAGGTACAACCTGAGATTGAACTTTATGCCTCATTTAATGTAAAATTTCCTGAGTTATATGGATAAAATTTGGACACTGGCAGTGACAAGCATGTCTCTGGCAGCTTAGTGGAAAGCTTTCCATACAACTCCAATAACCATTGAGAAAAGCGGGGTATGATTTACATACTCCTACACGAAGGCATTCCCACAGAACCGCTAGGCTGTGATCGCAGCACGTTATTAAATGCAGAGAGCATGCAAAAAAAAAAAAGAAAAAGAAAAAGAAAAAAAGGACATTTTAAAAAAACCTTGCCATTTTTTTCAAATCACAGCTAATTTCCACCAGCTGACAGGAAGCACATTTTGCTCTCCTACACATCCTCTTTTTCAAAAATGTCCAGTTTCTGTTTGTTTTGACAAGTTTGGTCTCGTTTTAAAAAGTGTTGGGTTTTTTTAAAGTTTAAAAAATGCCTAAGCCAATGAATTTTCCAAATGAATGGATCAATCAACAATTACGGAATTGGGAAAACACTGACAGTTACAAAAGGAGGAGGTGAAAAGTAACAAAATTAGAAGCAGGTGAAAAGGTGGAAATGGCTATACAGTCCTAACTGCAGGCATTGCGTATAGTTTTGTTTATGAACATGTTCAACATATATGCATATGGCACGCTGCGGGTAATGACAGCCATATGGCGAAGCGTGGAACTGCGAGGAAAGTCCTGGAGCACTGACAATGTGACTAAATCATGTGTGTGTATTTGACCACCTCATTGACTCCCTGACAATCCATCCATCTCTGCTGAAGCTCTTGAGATGTTCCAAACCTCTAAACAGACTAAGGCTTTTCTTCTAAACTAATCTACTAGAGCATTTCTTTTGTATTTCCTGCTCAAGGCCCAGGACAGATGCTTCGTATCATTGGGAAGGAAACCTCTCCTTCCCAAAGATGTAGAGGTTACCAGAGTCACAGCGGAGGTTGAGGCTCCCTCTGAGCCTGGGGGAAATGCGAGAGAATGGACTTTTCAACGCAGGACAATTTTATGTGCTAAAAATCTATTGTAGACCATTTTAAGCAGCTTTTATGGCTTCTTCTGAGTTGTGCATCCATATTACTTGCTTTCTTGCTAAAATATGGTTCAAGGTTAGGGATCCACGTTGAAGTTTAACAGTTACTTCACCTTCAGAAATATTTGTTTGACTTGTATCTCCCAATGTCATAGAAGTTCAAACACTGCTGCAGCAATATTTTAAGGCAGAAAACCAAGTTAAAAATTTGAGGCCAACAGGTCAAACAGTCTATCATTAAAAAAAAAAAAAAAAAAAAAAAAGGAAGAAAGTTGAGCATCTATTTCTTGAAAGATACTCAGAAGACCACCAGATCTCATGCAGGAACTTGCTCTTTAGAAGAAGTGTGTTTTAAAAATGCAAAAGAAGAATCTTAATCAAAGAAAGCTCAATTCATTCCCTTTCCCCCCCATTTAAAAGAAAATAAAATATGAAAATTCGAATTGAAGAGTGTGTCTGTGAGACACTGGAAGATGCTACCCAAGGGTGTTCGCTGTAGAGAGGAGGATAGCTGTATTAAAATGAATAATTTTGTGGGGAAAGGATAGGGAGTTGTTGCTGTAAGAAAAAAAAAATCTTTTTGATTGACATGAGAAATTGCTGCCACATGAAACAGTTCATCTTCTTTGAAGGGCTCTTTTGTCAGTGAGGTCAGGTCAAAGAGGTTTGAAAGGTCCTCATCAAAGGAAGTTGCCTTTCTAGGCCCAGTGCATTCCCTTGCTGGAGTAGTCTTGGCTTCAGGAACTGTATGGAGATGTGGGAAGCCGGGGGATGGCAGCTGCATAGCTAAGCAACCGCGGCTGGCTGAGCCATGAATCAACACTGTCACCTGCTGTGGGCAAGATAATCTCCTCGTCGCCCAGGCTGGTGGAAAGCTGCTGCAGGCAGGCGAGTGCTCAGCAGAACTTGCCTGAGCGTAGCACGGTCCTGCTCAGTTTGTGCCTGTAAGTACAAAGCGGGAGGGGGTCCCCGTGCTCACCCCCCCATGCCCCAGAATCAGAATTTGGGTTTGCAGCTGAGACAGCAATGTAAGCCGTGCAGCGTGCCTGAAAAAACAGAAATCCCTCTTCCCCTCTTCTCTGTCTCAGTGCTATTCCTTGTGCCTCCAGCACCTCCGCTCATCCGGGAGTGGGAGAGTCCAGGTTTTCCCCTCCTTAAAGCAGCACTGTCCCCAGGGAGGGCATGGCACCTCTTTGCAATGTGAAGGAGCAACACATGTTATAATTCTAGCTCTAACCATCTAGTCCAATCTTTCCATGCCACCCCTCTGCTCCTCTGTCACCAGCCATGAGTCTCTAGCTTTGTAGACGTTCCCCACCACCCCACTCAGCGACGGAGATGCTGAACCAACCAAACCAAGGACCTGGCCATGTTGTTTTGGTGTCACACCCAAGCGGTTAGCCAGGCACGGTGCTGCAGAGGGCTCAGCCGAACCAAGTCAGGGATGCCACAGCCCCCGACGACGCAGCTGATGCCACCACAGGGGAGCTCTGGCCCAAACATAGCACAGGCGGCTTGTCTTTCTGGTAGCCAGCACCACTTTCTGTATACCCCATTTTCTCCTGAAATCTTGTTCCAAGCATCTACTCTTGCTTAGTTTTCAAGGGACTACAGACCAGGATGGCAGTCACAATCCGATGAGACCTGGGCTCTTTCCCTTCTGCCCTGCAACTCATCAAAACTCAGAGGACAATTCCCCTCCTGCTCTTTCCCGGTCACTCGGGGCTGCCCCACACGCCAAAGAAGGGTCCTGCTCCCACACTTCTACCCTGCTCCCACAGCCTCCCACTCCGGCAGGACCTGGTGTCTCCCTGCAGAAAGAAAGTACAGGAATTAGCATCTCATTGAGATGAGAGAAGCAGCTCACACCTCTGCCAGCGACCGGCAAAGCCCAGCCCCCGTAAAGGTCAGTTCTTTCTTTCTTTCTTTTTTTTTTTTTTCAGGGTAATTTTCTAGGAAGGCTCGGAAATTTTGGGGCTTCTGTTTGTTCTCTGAAGGAGAGCTGGCCTTCTGATATAGTCGTGCGACTCCAGGCTCCGCTTCCTTAGGCAGGAATTTGGGATGCTCAGTGCCTTAAAGCCTGGCTCGGCTGATTGCGGGCGGGTTCCGCTGCCGCCCGCTCAGTCGCATCTCCAGTTACGTGAAAAATCACCTTTGCTGATTAGGACAGGGCTTTCCTTCCTGATTGCATTGCCCTGTTTACTGTCATTGAATTTTTGAATCAGGAGGACGTTTTGTTTGTTTCTCAAATTTTAATTGCTGTATGACTTTCCTCTTCTTCGCCAACCTGCTTTTTCGTTTTAGCAAACAGTTCCAGAGGTAATTGCCAAATTTATATATTCATGGAAACCCAGCAGATATGTACAATAATAGCACTATTTGATATTTATGAAGTGCCACTTTTCTACAAAGGTAGAATTTCAGTTAATTATCGCTAGGCTGTTTATTAACACTTGGAAATGGAAAAATAATGAATGGGCACATCGTTTATTCATTAAAATGCCGCTGATGAGTTGCCCCATTCATAAATTAGCCTTGCATTTTGTTTCAGCCCAGCGCTGCCTGTGCTGGTGGGTTTTTGAAGGTCAATTGTACTTTAACCCACGGCTTCCTGCGAACTGCAAAGATGTCGCCTTGGACTGTGATCACAGTGACTCTTGTCAACCAAACAGAGTTATTCTGCGAGGAGCTGGGCTGGCAGGCTGCGTGGGCAAAGGAAGGGAGCTGCAGCCAGCGCCGTTGTTCGGGAGATGGTTCTCTTTTTTGCTTGGAAGCGGTGCATCCGTCTCTATCAGGCGGTGATGCACCGGGCAGGGAAGGTGCTCCTGTGGACGTCCCTATACGTCTTCTGAAATCAATGCCCTTCCCTCCCACAGTGAAAACCCAAGCTGTTCCTGGGGAAAGTGCTGCCTTGCTGCTGTCCTTCCGATGAGAAATCACACACACCCCCCGACTGGCAGAGCTACCCGGGCAGGCCGTTTAAATATAGATACAGGGAACAGAGAGAAATTCAGAGCGAGTATCTGAATATTTGAGCCACCTATTACCCTTTTTCCATGGGTGACCCCTTTCCCATCCCCGGGAGGACTGTGTCAGGGCACGCAGAGCCCTGTGGGAGGAGAGGGGCAGCAGGGGCAGGGCTAGGACAGAGATGCTGGGCAGAGGACACCTCCTCACAGACATTTGCTATTCAGTGCAGCGTTGAGAAGAATGAAACCTAATAGAGAGGCTTTTTCCTGAATTGCTACAGTCATTAAAATTATCAGGGACTTCCTCCCAGGATAATATTAGCCCTGGGGTCAATTTAAAATTGCATATTTTATTCTGTTCATCCCCAGCCTTCCTGCAGCGCAGGCTGGATGCTGCCTGATGCTGTGGAGGAACCACTGATAACTGCTGCCTGGGGGCAGCTGGACACTCTCTGCAAAGTTTGCTGGATACCTTGGTGCAGAGGTGCCATTGAAATGTCAGCTGCTACGAGGGCAACAACTCTGCCAGAGGTGCTAAACGCGAAGAAAATTAGCAAGTAGGTGCCAAAATATTCGATGGTGGTTAAATGGAGAAAACGTCTTTGAAGACATCCTGAGCCAGTGCCCGTTTCTGATGAGTCTAAAGTAATCCACAACCACAGCTGGAGCTTGAGAGAGACCCAAGGGGTGAAATGGTGCAATGAATAGCTAATAGTGGCAGTTGCCAGGACAAAATACACTCCAATATCAGGAGCTAAGCAAGCACTCCTGGCTGCGGGCTCTGCTACCACCTGCAAGCAGCTGCAGGCTCTCCCCTACCGCTGAGAAAGGGAGAACTAATGCAATTTAGCACCATGGCTCCAGGTCTGGAGATGAGCCACCGACTCGCCGGTTTGGATCAAGTTCTGCCGGTACCCCCAAGCGTATGTCCAGTTCCCCTCGACGTGATCCACGGTAACGTCAACAAGGTGCTCCTGTGGGTGTCTCAGCCACCAAACAGTTTTCAGAGGATGCTGCTCCTTTCCAATAGAATAATCTGTACCTGCTCAGGCAAGGAGGAGCGCAAAGCTTGGTTTAGGAATGACTGCAAAGCAAAGGAATGATCCTAAAGAGCTGCAGAAAGACAGATGTGGTTATCTAAACGTGAAGCCACCTATAAGCAAGGTGGGCTTTCTGAAAAACCGGTCTACAGTGACCTTGGACAGGACCAATATCTCTCAAGGGGTCGTGCTGCACAGACTTGTTCAGAGATCAGTCTGGGCTGCTAACATTAGTTACTAAGACTATATATTGGCTTATTTTTCCAGTGGTATGTCTGAAAACAAGAATGCAAGAATCAAATTCAGGGATTTTTTTTTTTAGCTGTCTTTAAAAATGCATAAAGTTTTGCTTCAAGTGTCACTGTTGGAGTTTTACTATTATGCTAACAATCCAGGCTACCCGCTGAATGCAACGGGCTACAGGCTCCATTTGGGGATTTTGCCTACTGTGAGCATTTTTTCATTTCTTTTAAAATAAAATACTGTTCTCAAGTGCCCACCTTGCAGTGTTCCTTTCATATTTTTTTAAATAAAAAGAATTTTTAGAGAAATTATCTCTGCTTTCGTACATGTTGCTTATAAAGTCAAATAAAAGTATGTCTGCATTTTTTTCCTTATCACTTACAACTGAAATGCAAAAGCCACCATACTTTTACCCATTTTAAGGTATATTACATTCCTCTAAGCATTGTGATCCTTCATGAGGTAACCAACTGAATTTTAAGATACAGGTCAAATAAAATGACTAGCAAGGACAAATTATGGTTACCATTCGACTTTTTCTTTTGAAGTACAACTTATTTTCTTGCAAAAGTACAGCATCAGTTCCTGCAAAGCACTTCTTTTGTTATTGATTGGAGAGATATAATATATAAAGCTGCTGCCTGTACCACTCTACAATAATTAAAAGTACTTCATCATGCAGCTTTGAGATTTATTTTAAATGCACAAAATATGTTCCTTATTGTGATTCACAGAAATTTACCGGTCTAATTTCTTTAGAGACCAGCAGGAATATATATCGACTCTGGTTTATTTATAAACCAGCTATGTAAATTACCAAGTTATTTACATTGTTATTGTCTCCATCATTTAGTCACCATTTGCAAAGGTTTCACATTGCTCTTAATTTGGCACTCTCTGGTTCTAATAATACTTATGGGAGAAGGTTATTTAGAAGAGAGTCATGCAAGCCATCTTGGTATGGGTGATCTCCCTCTTGCCCCAGACAGGCTTGTTCTCTTGGTGACCTCCTTTACAAGGTGACAACGTGCAGGACTGAGCCCTGGAGAAGGTTGCAGCTACTTATCATCACGATACAAGAAAGAAATTAGGCACGTTGTGAGGAACTGTAGATCCGGGGGGTTCAGTTGCCCTCAAGGTTTGGGTTAAAGAACCTCCGTGGCAGATATTTATAACATTGCCCAGCTGCAAACCAGTCTGTTGGGGAGAACAGGGAGTGCCAAGGGAGCACCATGGTGGCCCAAAGTCGTCCGAGATCCTGACTTGTTTCTGAGGTTATACGGAGCAAGGAACAGGCTTTGGGTGGACCTGACTGGTCCCATTTCATCTTAGGCCACCAGCAATATATGAAAAACAGCAAGACCACAAGTCTCCGAAACTGCTGTAAAAGTAACTGAGGAAAATAGTTATTAAAGGCATATTTCATTGCTGCGGGTGAGGACATTACCTACTCTTTATTTTCATTTCTAGCAGTGTGTTGGTTTTTTTTTTAAAGTCTTAAGCATGCGGTACACTACTTATTTTCACAGCACTCACTCTCCCTTTCTTCTTTTCTTTTCTGCCTTAAACTCTGTGTGTAGAGGATTGAGAATAACACCTATTATTTACCGTGCGGCTTTTATCCCGTGGCCGGGTCTCGCACTGAAGGGCCTCCCTGGGTCTCTCCAGTCAAGAGACAACTGTCGAGCAGACCCTGATGGAGAGCAACCCCGGTGGCCCCTGCGGGGAGGTGGGCGGCGGGTGCCCCAGCCGTGGGGATGCTATGCTTCCGAAGGCTGGGGGGGAGAGAGGGGTGAAGTACCCCGGGGGGCCAGCCAGCCCCGGCACCGCCGCAGACCCCGGCGGGACTGGGAGGCACCAGCTGACACCGTGCCGAGGTCCTTTCAGCGGGGATGAAAGGGATTGCAGCTCAAGTGGTTGTGCAGGGCTCCGTTTTCGGTTGGCTTCGGGGTGGCTGTTGGCTGGGTGAGCCTGGAGAGGCGACGGGTGTTTTTAGCTCAGGTTGACCTCAGGACCGCGGTGACTGGGGGCTGTTTACAATGATACGACTCAGTTTTCATTTCCAACAGCAAAAAACTAATGGATTCAAACCACCCAAGGCGGGGAGGGGGGGGCGGGAACACCTACAGGAGTTTACTAGCACTGAGGTTTATTTCCTTCTAGAAGGTTCGAGAAGGAGCCTCAGATGGAGATACAGACACTGTGAGCGTCAGGTGAGCCATGTGTGAGGGCAACACAGGAGCTACCAGGGGCTTCAGGACACGAACAAGGCAATGGTTGTCCACACCTTGCCTTAAAAATGGGGCTCTCGGCGCGATGCCGAACCAAAGGTGCCCACCAGTCGTGGTGCCTGCCACCCCTTCTTCTGCTTCAACTGCCACTGTGATGAATGGAAAACCCACCACCACCACCAACAAAAAGATTCTCAAAGAGTGTGGTCCCCTCTGCAAGGAGATGATTGCTTCTTTCTGAGGGAGTAAATTACTGAAATGGATGCTGCTTTGTTGCCTTGTATTTCTAAATAGCCACTTCCAGATAAAGAATGAATCCCTCCCCTTACACAACGCAGGCAGGTTCAGAGCACATTCTGGAAGAAAGGGAAGGGATTTTTTTTTTGTTCCAGTGGGCTTTGGATTGTAGAGTTGGAGTTTTTACATTCAGAACAGTTTTAAGGGAGCTGAAAAAGTTTCAGAGGTATGGGTCCATTCCTAAGCCAAGAGATGCTGATCCAGAAATTTTACAACACTGTACTTTCTCTCAAGATATCCAAAATGCCATGAATTATGTATCCAACCTTGAAATGTTGTTAAAAATATAATAGAAAGTCACATATTGTGCATATTTAAGTTTTTTCCAATACTCATACTTCATAGTTTTGAGCCAGATTTCTTCTCCTCCATGACATTTGTCCACACCGAGAACTGAGTCCAAAATACGCTTAAAGGCAATTGAAAGTTGTTTGGAATTTTTCTGATTTAAAGCATTTACTCACTGTGCAAGTTGCCAAAAATCTGAACAGTTTAAAAACACCGAGCACCTCATTTTCAGTATTTCTCAGCAGTCATTCCATTTATTTCTTTGGAGCTTTAATATTCTTACAGGTTTTATTTAATTTTCACATCATGCATTTCAAGATCATTTTCGTGGAGGGCCTTTAATAGATATTGTTTTAATTCCCAGCATACAGATCTTCATAGTTATTTATTGTTAATGTTTCCTCTTGGACTAAACCCAAGAAACTGAAGAACTTGGCTCCAGAACATGGCAGACACATAGAGGGAATGCTCTGACAAGTGAATTTGGGATTTAATTGGCTTGTACTGCTAGATGCTGGGTTTGAAATGTATTGACAGCAAAGGACTGAAAGAGAAGCCTTGAACAGTACAAGCATTATTATGCTGATAAAATGGAGAGCAAAACAAGTAACAGCTATTTCTTTTTCTGTTTGTTATCAACCCTCCAGCTTCCCCCGAACCCGCGGAGAAGCCATTCGTCAGTAAATCTTCAGCTGGTGTAAAGCAACTTCTTTTCAAGTCAGGGCAGGTATGCCATTTTATACCATCCATGCGTGTTCACCGCCACCTTTGCAGAGGAAAAACAACTAGTAAAATACTAGATCTGCATCTGGCAACAAACGGGAGTCTCCAAACCTTAACGACTGATCTGAAAAAGACGTATGAGGCAGCTTCACATCAACCCACGTGGCCAGCAGATTCAGACATTCATTTATATAATTTACAGGTAAACTCCCTCTGACATGTTATGGGAAATTCCAGAAAATCTGTGCTTAGAGCACCAGCAGCAGTCAAGGATCTATGTATTTTTCCATCTTCCCTTTAAAAAGCTTTTGTTATCAATAATAAAGATAATTCAAACATGGATAGATCACACTTTAAGAAGAGCTGACTACGGTGAAGCAAAAGACACAAAAAAAAACTATCCTGATTTTTTCAAAATGAAAAAAGGAGACCTTATATCACACTGAAAAAGACCTCATTCACACAGGTATTGAAATCATAACCTTTTCTGCTCTGAACCGTATTACTCAGATGGGAGGATGGAGGGGGCAGGAGAGGGGCAGAAGATGAGGGGAGCAGATTGCCTTATGTAATCAATTTATGCGTTGTAGAAGAAAATAAAATACATACTTTTATGACACTAAGTGCTAATTCTTCAGGTCTTAATTGATTCAGAGGTGGATTTTCTTGGTTAAAGACAGTAAAACCCAAACCAGGGGAGATTTCTTAAAAGAAGCATGCATGTTATGGTCTGGAAAGGAACCTGAGAACTGAGAAATTAAATATGCTACTATATTTCTTAGAGGAGATAAGCTTATTCCTACTTGGAATGTATTTAATTATTATCAAATCCATTTTCTCTGAAACTCTAAGTTTCAGTAACAATACCTACTTGAAAAAGTCCTAATGCAATGTGTGTTCTGGTGCAACAGAAGGAAACTCTGCAGACCTTTCTCAGATTTAGCAAATGACTTATTTGTTCTACCCCTTCTAAATAAAAATTGATGTACAGCATTTCAGAGAAAGATATTTCGTGTCACCTAGATTAGTAAAGGGGTACACAGAAAATTTCCTTTGTCAAAGATGAGGTAGCTTAAAAAGCAGCTCTTATTTCTGCTACAGGGAGTGTTTGCTGGTGTGCTGTGAAAAAGCATGTTAATTCCCTTACAAATGTTGCTGGAAGCATCCAAACTAGGGCTAGGGCTGTTTATTATTGTTTTATTGTTTTCTTAGCATTTCTTCTGGGTGTCCATATAAGCCACACAGTATGTAGCTATTTGGAAACATCCTGGGTATACATGCAATTCAGTTGTGATTGCACAACAAGCCAGGTTAGAGCTTATGAGATTTGGAGACTTTTCATTTTGTGGCTGGTGAGGAGGGTACTGGCTCGTGGCGCTGCTTTGTCATGCTGGTGTTGGGCAGGGCAGCAGATGGATCGGTCCTTAAGCAGAGAGACTTCTGATAAATCCTAGTGCTGGTCTGGGTGCCAGTGAGGAGCACAGAACTCCTGATATGCTTAGACTTTAGGATTATATTAGAGAGGAACATAATAAACCTTTTCATCTGTCTGAAATTTCATATCCATAACTCTATATGTCAGTGCAATAAATGAAAATCTGTTCCTGCAAAATCTTTCCCATTGGCTTTAATATGTGCGATTTTTGCAGAAATCCGGGTCCGTAAAATCACGTTCTGTTTGACGTTCTGTTTCACACCGTATCACAAATAAGATCCTGACACTGAGAGCAACAAAATTCCTTGCACTCAGCGAAGGTGCAAGTGCACGGTGGCGGTGCAAGGCTCTCTCCACTTCCCACCCCAATACACCCCACTTCCACAGCTCAGGGAAGGGGCTCAGTGTGGGACTCGCTGCTCTGTTGGGACAACAAGCACCCGTGCTGGGCCAGGCTTCAGCCTTTGTAATGAAGACACTTTCTCCTGAGACAGGAGTAAATTTATTTCAAGCAGAATCCTAAATAAATAGCCTTTAGATTATAAAATCATGTCATGGCAGGGACACATTTTGAACCAGTAACCTGCATAGATAAAGGCTTTATATCATGTGTTTTTTCCCACCTACAGCCCAAACATTGGTCCCTGGCTTTAAAAATACTCCACTGCATATTCATAATCTGCTTTTTGTATATTTATGCCTCTAATATTTGTAAATTCTTATTATGCATCCTTCTCCCACTCTTAATCATCACCTACCAAAGATAACTAGTTATCTTTCCCTTTGTAAATGAATTCACTCCATGCCCCTAATTATTTTTGTAGGTCTCGTTTCTCCTGTAAGACAGAATCTTATGATTAAGGAAGTGCCTTAAATGAATTCATTCTTTCCTGAATTACGTTTGTAACAAAATCCTTCTGAAAGGGTCTGAGACTTTCTTTTTACTTCAGGTACTGATCTACGATATATTCAGTTTCAGATTCTATAGATATTTTTATTCTCAATTTTGTAGCTAATTTGCCTTTTGCCATTCCTGGTAGTTCTGTTTAGTTACCACTTCTTCCTACTTTTTCAGAATACTTTCCTACTATTTCAGAATATCTGTATTATCGATAAATTGTCATTAGAAACATTTTTTTTTTCCAAGTGAATTACTCATCACAATTAGGGCAATATGTGTTTGTGCGGTTTACAGATTTTTGGATTGGGTTTCTTCATGTATCTGTATCAGACAGAGAAAACCCTCAATCTAGAAGGAGGAATTTGTTTGCTTTCTCTTCTGTCTTGTGCATTTTGCGAAGTTAAAACCTACACAGATGACAAGAATCACTCTTGTATCTGGCTTAACTTTGGGCCCCTCTTACAGCTGAAGTTTTGGAAAAATTTTGCTTGTGGTTCTGGGGAGTCAGGAAAAGACCCAGGTCTCCTCTAAGAGAGCACACTGCCTGGAAATACGACATTTGACTCACTGGGTACATGACATGTATGACAAAAATGACTCACCAGAAATAAGACACTTTCATGGCAAAACAGACTTTGTAATTCTGGACTTTTCAGAAAGTTGGTTTGTGGCTTTCTGCCCTTTCTGGTAGTCTTCACGCAATTGCATATACTAGAATATAGGAAACAAGTAGTTGTAGAATCCTGTCACTAAGCAAAACACTTGAGTACTTAATCTATCTCCAAAGCAGTTTTTCTGGGCATACTCCAAATCATGAAAGTATTCTGATTATTCGAAAGACTTAAGTAAAAAAGAAAAATCACATGTCTCTTTGTGGAAATGAGAAAGTAGTGTATTGTGGTTAGTTCTGCTGACCTGCAAAGCAAGCACACAAAGGCATGGGGTACTTCCATAAGGAAATAAGTCTGGAAATGAAAGGTTCTACTGGGGAACTGACACAACTTTTGGCATATGTTTATAGTCCTCTGAAGGTTCTTGTCGTGATCATTCTTGGCGTAAAACAGTCACAGCCCTTCACATGTGTGGCTGCTGACCAAGGAACCCGAGACAGTTTTGAAGGAAAGCTCGGCTGCCCCTTATCACACAACCACCTTGAGATTTTGCTGTCCCAAGCAAGCAAATTATTATCTTCCCTGGAACAAAGGCCTCACTTTTTGCCACTCATTGCTATTCATCCCAGTCTCCCAAGGAGCAACATGATGTGTTTTGCAATTAGTTTATAGATCCAGCAGCTACAGTCCCATTTCCACGTGTTGCACTCCATTTGTCGCTTAAATGGAAGGTCCTATGGAGCCCACAGGCCTAAGGAACGACTGGCATTCAAAACCAACTGTGTTCCAATAAAGACTGAAGGAAAAGTGGCGAAGGAAACACGGGCAGCAGTAGGAAAGAATAAAAGATAAAAGATTAGGATGAGTGAGGAACATAGGGATGGCACCTGATTCCATTATTTAAATTATTTTGAAGTTATTTGTTTGTGTTTTACAATGATAATTACTGGCAACTGCACAAAAAATATTTACAGGAATTTTGATGTTCAACTGTTACAGTAATATGAAAGAGCATTGATCCAAACCCGCTATCCTGCTTCAATAGATTCGATCCGAACCTTCTACATCACATCAGCCAGGAAATTTAAATTGTGATAGGGTCAATCATATTCATCAATCCTTGCTTTGGCTTCTGAGAGCAACTTAGCATCTATGAGCCCACATGAAAGGCAACGGCAGTCCTATGGAACCTCCTCCTTTATTTATTTGTTAAAAATCATGTTTATTCCACTGTGTATTTTACCCCCATGTTCAAGTCTGTAACACTTTTTTTCTTGTAAAAGCATAAGGAGAGGTTATGACTGTCAAAATACTGGCCTCGCCAAACCTTTTTGTGGTTGGTTTCCTCCTTGGTAGAGCATTTTCTGGGAAAGGCAACAGAACCCCATTAACATTTTAAAATAAATTAAAAGAAAGGCATTTTAAACTTTTGGGAAGCTTATGGTAACACTGTCTACTCTTTGGTAACAGCAACAAATACTGACATCTGAACTGCAAATGTTGTGCTCCCTAATGCTTACCATGGAGCATGTATGTGTTCTACACTTAAAAATATACTATTCAATGAATTTAAGCCATTTGAATACATGCCATATTGGCTCTTCCAAAAGCAAAGTGTTACCCTTGTGCATGCAGGAAACTAGTTAAAAAGTTGTTCATTGCTATTAACCAGAAAGGAAAGTAACAGGCGAACCGCTAACACCTGTGCAATCTTCAAATAAAAGAAGATGTTAATTAATTACAAATTTTTACAAATTAAAATTTTTACAAATGTTTTCACCCTATGTGTGATCAGGGTGCATGCATGGCTACGGGGTGTGTACAGTGTAAGCAGGTAAAGGAGCAATTGCCAAGAAGACCATAAGAAGGGATATTATATACGGAAGAGGTTTTAATTAGCCAGAGTTTTAATGGGGTGAAGAAGAGAATCAAAAATGGGTAATGAAGGAGGTATTAAACCATATTAGTGACAAACCCTTGATCCCCAGGGTTAGAAAACACAGGAAGAAGAGAGAGATTAGGCTGAGCGGTGAACAGAAAGAAACGATGAGGAAAACAAGGTGAAGATGATTATTGAATTTACTCAAAATACTTGTGAACATGCAATTGAGACCAATCCTGCATTTGTTACGGTTCGATGAGCTGAGATATTTGTTATGGTTAGATGAGCTGAGATATATATTTCATCTTAGATAGCTACCCGCCACACACCAGAGCTAAAACAAGCATTTTCCAGAAAGCCTGATATTCCCCACACTCAATTTGTGTGGATTAGATGAAATTTCCTCTTTCTTTTCAGCAATTTTGGCAGACCACTGCACATTACCAAGGGTTGCCATTATCTTCCTCTGAACACCACCAAAATGGTTTGTAATTTCATCCCAGTATTTCCAAAGAAACCTGTAATCTCCAGCTACATTATTTTAAATAATACAGCCCAGCAATCACATCAACAAGCAGAATCCTCACAAATGAGGAAGTTTTTATCTGGAAGAAAACAACAATATTTATTTACTATCACTTGCCTTCAAAATAAAATCACCCGGGCATCTTAAGAGTGTAAACAAGAGTGTAATCAGAATTCTCTTTTTGTCTACAGCGGAAATGCATTGGATAGATGCAAAACCCCCATATTAACAGTAATGCTTTTTGGTAGAACTGGTGTAACTGGGAGTGTGTTCAGCACAGGCAATATGCTGTGATCTGTCATTACGTGCTGGACTGCTGTCAAAATGCCTTCCGATAGCTGGGCATCTAGATAAATATTTACTAAATTTAATCTCCTTCCCTAGCAGAGGTTGGGGATGCAACCAATTTGATCAACATTTCAAAACAAGTCTATTGACTGATACAGGTTTCAGCAGAAAACCACACAACCTAGTTATTTTTCATTTTTCCATAAAGGTATACTTTTTAACAAAAAGGCTTGTGGTTTCCATTGCAAAACAGTGTGGTTATTTGAATTAACCTGTTCATTAGCAGACTCTGACCACACCCTGAGAGATTTTTCCAGGGATCCTAAACAGGCAAAGGATAAAATGGCGAGCAGAGTTGGAATTTATGGAAAGATGAGTGGTTTAGATAGCAGTCCATTGGTATTAGACACCCCAATTAATAATTTTTTTTAAAAAAGTTAAAAAATTATTATAGAAGAGCTTTATCAGATGAGAACATTCTATCATCAACTGAAGGAAAAATGCTTTAGTGGGCTATGGCAGTAAAACAATAAATGGGACTGAACTCTTGTCTCATGATATGACATAATGAGCTCTTTGAACTAATGAATCTTAAATCAGTTCAGGGCCACTCTTATTTTCACTGACACATAGAATTCCTACCTTTGTATGCGTGTGCGTCTATGTGGTCTATCTCATTACAAATTGTGCTCGTTATTTCTGCTCACCACCTTAATGCTGCCACTTCAGCATTTCAATACAGCCACCAAAAACACTCATTCAGGAAACTGGAGGGAGGGTTTTTAGTAGGTGTTTGTATTCCTCTTGCTAGAATTATACTGTACAAATATATATTTCGCTGGCCTTTCCCTTACTTAACCTTAGTGCAATGTTTAGGTTTCCACAGGGGATCTGCAGGGGCTGGGGATATTTTTTTCCTTTCCTCAACATACAGTTTGGCTTCTGGTAGGTTTTTTTCTACTTTATTCTGAATCACCTTGGGCTGGCTACAGCCATGGATGAAATGTTGTGCTGGATGTATCCACGATCCTAGAGCTTTGGTGCACCATGTCAGATTGGCAGGGGCTCCAGAGAAACAGGGAGCTGACTTGTCTTTGGCATATAAGAGTGATCCACATCTTAGAATTGCTGAGGTGCTTCCATGTAATTCTCTCACTGTTGTGGGACTTCAGATACAGGTTGTGCCTTTCACCGTCGCTGCTCTCTTCTTGTGGCACTCTGCAGCCTTCTTGAACTTGGTATTAATTTGTCTGAAAGGGTTTTGTGGCTCTTGGGGCACATGAATTAGGTCCTCTTTTCACCCATATTCTTGGACCCAAAGCCACCGTATGGCTTCTTATCACTGGGCACAAGACTTCTTAACCCCTGCAGCCTTCTCCAGCCTGTCTTTGTGAGCACCAAGTGGGAGTACAAGAGAATTGTTTGTAAATTAAAGATAATATTATTGAAAGAATCTCAATTCTACACGTTTGCAAAAATCTCGAGTATTTTCTTTGTAAGGTGCTTTGAGATCTGCAGGGATGGAAAACCCTATAAAACCATGAGGTGTTGGTAAACTTTCCTTAACGTTTTCTGTGTATGAGCAAAGATAACACCGGTTGGCTAATGATTTCAAGGAATGCAGTTGTACTAATAACAAGATACATACACTCGGGCTGACATCCTTCTCGGTCGCTGTGATTGCTCCCCTCTACCCAAGGCATTTTATAAAATATAGTAATTAACACAGTGCCTTCAGACAGACTAAATTTATTGCGATTTATATGTTCAAGAGTGCTGGTAAAAGGCCAATGCTGGCATTTCTTTAACTAATAATTATTGTGTTTTATTGTTGTGGTTCTCTAACACATTAACGAGCGAGGACCCAGCTTTATTAGAATTCACTTGGCCCCACTGTTCCATGCATATTTATTATGTGAGAGAATAGGATTCTCTTCCTCTAGCCTTCACTAATTTAAAAGAAGATATCCTCAATGAAATGTATTCAAATATTTTGACATTTTGCTTCACCTCACTTACAGAGCAGAAATTGTTTCTGACAGTTATTATACAGTACGGGAATCCTGCTGTTTCACTCTGCTGAAGCGCAGGTTGAAAAGACACAGCGATTGCATTTTGTTCAAAGAGTGGTTCTCTGGCCTAGAAATAGCAACACTGTCAGCTGTGATTCACTGGAAGTTTAGATAATATCCACTCTGTACCTCTCCACCAAGAACAAGGAAATTTTTTTTCTTCTTCTTCTTCTTCTTAAAACAGAAGAAAATGAATCAAAGTATGGAAAATTTAGTGCCTCCAACTTTGGGATCTGAAGTAGAGGAAGGTTTTGATTTTGAAATGTAAGTGGAAACTAAGAGAAACAGGAGTGAGAGAAGCTGAATGGGATTTTTTTCCTCCATTCATACAGTTTCTGTCCTGTCTTTTACTGTGTTTTAAACAGATCAATTTACAAGACGAAATAGCAGAGGGGAAAAATAGAAATACCTGGGCATCTCCGAAGATTTAAAATGACTGAAACAATTATAGACAGCAACTGTCTGACATTTGTGTCATGTTCCCTGGCATGTTACATGTGTGGCAACATCTTTTTTAATACAATAGCATCTATAGGTGGAGCACAACAGTAAACTTCTTGCCTAACGTCTCCAAAAATTCATTGGAAGGTGAAAACCTCAGCTTTTTTTCCCACTATTAGAATGCATTTTGGTGCTGTCTCAAATATCTATGGGTTGAACAAGAAATTTTATGTTTAGTTCTATACAACCAGCTCTGAGTGAAATTAAGAAGGGCTATGGTAACATGTTTAACATTTCAATTTAGCCCAAAGGCCCTTGCTTTTAGAGCAAATTTTAAGACTCACAATGGTTTTTTTACTCGATGGCAAGCGGAAGAGCACCTGGAGAATCTCAAGCAGGAGGAGGAGAAGGGAAGAATACGAGGAAAAATCTGTAAAAGGCTCTCCCAGATGCTTTGCTCCTCCCTTTGCTGTTCATGTTATGCAGATCCTATATCAGAGCCAAGGCTTCTCTTTTCAGAATAAGAAAGAGGAGGCCGAATGCACAGTGAAAAGAAATCACAACAGTGGTATTTGATACAGTTCCTTAAGATTTCAGAATCTGAGTTTCTGTCAAAACCACAGAATGTCGCAGAAGGGGGTAGGAGACAGCGATAAAGGGCCTGTTCTCGTAAAAGGGGATTGTTCAGCTGTAATCTCTGTTAACGCTCCTGTCGTATCACGGGAGAATTTGCCTATTACATTGATGAGAAAATAATGAATATAGTATCTGGGAAAGTCATGCTGCTCAAAGTGTTTCCTAAATTTTCCATGCAAAAAGAAAAAAAAAAGCCTCCCAGACAGAGACAGGCATTATTAACTGGAGTGAAATCATGAAAATGGCTGCAGGACGTGGCCCTTCTCGTCCTGGAGATGCAAGTCTGGACTGTCAAATGCAATGAGCAGCGTGGCGTGCGAGCTCGGATGGAAGCCTGGTCTATTAGGGCAAGCGAACAGAAGCTTTAAATCAGATTTTGGTATATGGTGCTTCATCAGGAGGCTGGAGGAAATAGGACACATGTGAAGGGTTCCCCAGAAGGCTTTGGAAAGCATGACATGCTGCGACTATTCTCTGCTAGTCGCTGGGGCATGAAGCGTGCTCACCCTGGCAGGATTGCATGAGGATGGGATCACCAGGAGCTCTGCTGGAGCAATCACCCCTTAACAAACCACCATGGCTTCAAGCACCAGTGGTGCTTCTGACTGTCCAGAGCATCTGTCCTCTCCTCCTCGGAGCCTCATCCAGCCTTCCTCCAGGCGCAGAAAGCACAGTTCACCCAGCAGCTGCCTCTCCAATCCATGGTAGAGCTCTCCCAAATAAAGCAGGAGCTTATCTGCACTCCTGATCAGCTACAGCTCCTGATCCGTGCTGCCCCTCAAGAAGAGATCTCCTTGAACATCTCCTTCCACAGAAAGAGTCATCACATGCACAGAAATAACAGGGTGTCAAAGCCTGGGACGAACAGGTTGATCTTAATTGCCCATCCTGCTCTTGGGACCTTTGCTTCCACATCATTTTCCTCGAGAATCATACTTTTTCTCTCAGGAAACTGCTGGCAGAACAGGGTGTCTTCTGGAAACACAATTTGCCTAATTTCAGAGTCTGAGGACGCTCATCTTGCCTTGGATCGCCCTATTTATGTGAAATGTCCGCTGTTATTTGTGTAACTGTATGTGCCAGCCTGTGCAGAGGATGAGACCATCGAAACGGGTGACTAAGTCCTCACACCTCTTCTGCTTTTAAATACAAGGGATTCATGGGAAGCTCCTGTTTGTCAATGGAATGAATTGTGGACCCTACCCAGGGGAAAGGAGATTTTAGGAGTAAAGAGATAAAATGCACTCAAACATCATTTTCAACAACAAAAGAGCTGAAATTACGAAACCTGCTTCCCACATCGTAATATTGTTTCAGATCCTCATGCAACATGCAGCCAGCTGTGCCGGGACTGTAATTATAGCAAAGGCTGATTATCCTCACTGACATGATTTTCCTGCTTATACTCATCCCAATGTTTTTCATTTCCACAAAACATAAACTGATACATTTTCCCAATTTTTTAATTTAAGGGACAGGCTGGCTACTCAAAGACTGTCTGTGAAGATATTGACAGGAACTGTGTCCCACAGGAGGTCCGAGAGACACGGGACTTGGCAGCGCAGTAGGCACAGGTGGCATAGGTACTCAGAGGCCACTTTGAACGCTGATATCCTGGGTGAAATCCAGCGCGCCAAAGTCAGGGAGGTGGGACTATCTGAGGGAGATATCTCAGGTTACTTTGTGCTCTCTAGATTGTCCTCCTACCTTCTCACTGAGCTCAGCACTGACACAAGCAGCAAGCTAAACTGCTTACAGAGAGGGCTTAATGAGGGCTGGCCACACACCGCAGTTCTCCATAGGTCAACAAAATAAGCAGTGATGGAATAAAGGCTCGTTTGATACCAGCCGGTGTTACCTGCCACAGAGGCAGCGTGGGCTGGGACTCGGCACAAATCACAAACGACGGTCACCAGGACTTCTCTGCTCACCTGAGAGGTTGCTACCAAGAGAAAATGCGTGCAATGACTGAGCTGAGGTTCCAGGTGCTTGGGTTGCCCCGCTCCCTGTCCCATGGCATGTCTGGTCACTTGACTCGGACTGACAATACATATGTAAGAGCTTAAGACAGCGGAAATGGAGTAATGCAGGCTGTGATCACAAGTCATAATATTTATACCTTCTGTTCTGCTGATTTAAAACTTATTTTCATTTTTAATATCCACTGCAATAATTTTTTTAGCCGGTTTCTCCTGACCATCTGTTTCCACAGCTGACCTTTAGAGACAGAAACACTAGTGAGCTATGCAATTCCTCCTTAAATCTCAAGCAAGTTCCACTGCAGATATTTCAGCACTGATTTCTCCAGAAATCACAGCCCTAACAGTCTTACTGTTCCACACTTGTGTTTGTTCGGGTACAACCTTTTCCATTCATATTAATTGCCACTGGGTTTTTTTAAACCCATGACGATAGGTCTCAGAGATGACTCCTATTTTGTAAACCACTGGGTAGTAAAAGCAACTGAATGTATCAGAGAATTCTCCTACCTAATTACAAAATCTACAGATTTTCTCATTTAAGCAGGGTAAATCCAATACAGTTCAGTTTTACTTTCTCTTACTTACTTTGTAAGTTAGAACCGTGGCCTTTTCTCATTTTAATTGCTCAGAGGGGAATTAAATCCCTCCCAGTATCTTTACCAGCTGTTTCCCTAAGAGATCTCTCTGGGTATTTGTATGGTCCCAATCATCACCGTCTTTCTGCTAATCCCGAAGACTATATTCATAGATTTCTGTTTGCAAATTCCCTATGGGACGGGGTAACGCCGTTATCTCCACTGTACAAATAAGGAACCAACACACAGAGTGATGAAGGGTTCCCAACTGGGAGAGAAGGGCCAGATTCCCTTGGAATTCGGGCAATGAAATGCTTGGCACCACAGTGGTCCTTCCAGCCACAAAAGCCTGCAATGCGGATGCTCTGCCCGTCTGCAAAGGAGGACTAGATAAACCTAGGAGAAGAAAAGCAGGGACCCCACTCGAGGCCAGGTTCCCTCAGCAGCTGAACAAAAATGGTCAGCACTTGCAAAAGGTGGATTATTTTTCCTTGCCTGGAAAGACAGGTGGGATGGATCTTTCTTTCTGTGAGACAGAGATGCCCTGTGTAGACCAGAAGCCGTTGCTTAGATGGGCCACAGGAAAGTGAGAGGAGCTTCAACTGGGGTTAATGCACCCATTTACAGATTTGGCCCTGTGATTAGTCAGGGTCATATATGAAATCTGGAAAGCTGGCCAGGCACCAAATTCAGATCTCCCAATCGATGTGCAGCTTCCTAATGGCTGAGTGGTCTATGTTTTCAATTTCCAGACTTCAGATTAGCATAAAGTCAGAGCATCAGTTGCAGCTCTTCTTAATGGAATAGCACTTAGAGCAAAATTGATGCCTCGTTAAGAGCAAGTTGGTCCTGAAACAACACGCTTCTGCCAGATCTTGGGCTTGTTCTTGGAAAGCAATGCGCTGTCTGGGCATTGTAACCAGAGAGCCATCAGAGTCATTGCAACAAATGCTGGCTCAGTCACCATTTCTTCTCAGAAGTACTCTGGACTGGGGTTTTGTCTGTTTAAGGGTTTCAGAATTTGGCCCAAAAGAAATAAGAAAGAAAACCAACTTCCCTGTATACCTCACTTCTAAATGCTGCAAAGCATTTTTCACTGAGTAATAAAACAGGCCTCACAAGTTTGGTGAAACTTACTGTTCTTCCTTTAGCTAATGGGGAAATAGGAGGACAGGAGGTGAGCTTTCTGCCTGGGTCATGGTCAGCAGCAGGCTTTGGGCTGGAATCCAGACCTCTGCGGAATGGTAACTATCTGAATAAAAGCACAGTGTTAACAGGATTGCAGTAAGACAGTTAATTAGTACATTAAAATCTAGGATACGCAAAGCGGCTCCATGGGCTTCTTCACTGAAAGGTTAAAATATTTTTTTGGTTGTGTTTATGTTAGTTGGCAGCGCAGACCAGGCTGAAAACCTACCAACAGTAGAGAGGAACAGGCAGTCCGGAGAACCTGATGTCATTCCCTTACATACTTCTTTAATTCAGACTACCCTTAGTCTGGCCCCACGAGCTGAATGCCCACTTGTGTCTAAGGTGCAATCCCAATGCAGATACACTCTTAATGCCCATTTTAATCCTGGTTGTACGCTGTTGTTGATATTTGTTTTCAATTTTGCTAAAGGAAGAAACTGTTTCTAGACTGGAAGAGTCTCTTGGTTCATAATTCTACCATGGTAGCTTTGTCTTAAAAGTTTGGGACCGTGCCCTCACTAATTAGTGAGCCCAGGAGTCTTTTAGCACTACATTCCTCAGACATTTAAAACATCTTTTCAATCTTGTTGAGTTTTAATTCTCTATGGCACATAGCCTTGCATCGATTTTAACTTTGATCTTGAGGAACCATTCGATGCAGAGATGATTGGTATTTAAATCTAATGCCCTTATTAGTTCACTCTTGTTCATCTTCCAAATGGAATATGTCATACTTTTTCATACCAAATGTTGGGATGCCAGTGGTGTGGATATGGACTGATGTACACTATGGTCCACAGACAAGGGAAAACACGATGACCTTGATTTGAACACAGGCACCTTAGGTGACAAACCAACGCTAAAGGGCAGTCAGATCTCACGTTGTCATTTCAAAGTGTGTATTCAGTGTAACTTTTTAGAAAACAAGATGAAATGTAATTCTTTAGCTTCAAAGGAGTCCTTTTGAAAGTTGTGATATTTCAACAAAAGATGACAACGTGCCACCACAGAATAACTTGTGAATGCAAATACCGCTCACCTCATTGTTCCTGGTTTTCTTCAGAAGCCGTACATCTTACTTTTCTAAAAAATGTAGGCTGGAGGACTAATAGAATTTAAAAGAACTTCCTTTCAATGTGAAGAGTTGTAAGACTGTTAGTTCTCCAAGTCTTTAAGGAAACCCAATTATAAGTCTCTTTATATTCATGCACCTTACCAAAAGAGGAACTTTTTTCTCCGTTGGTGTCATTTTCTCAGCGGGGACTCCACCGTGACATTGGTGCTGAGTTTCAGTGCCTTTCTCATTAGGAGACAACTGCCGTCAATTCCCAAGAGACTGGGGTGGGACACAGCCATGCTGCCCTCGCCGACAGCGCGTTATAAAAGGGGCTCAGTGTTCTCAGGCGATGCATGAGCGTTCCCCAAGGCCACTGGCTTCCAACGTTTAAATGTGTACTCCGCTGAGAAATGCAAAGTCTAAAGGTAATTGTTCCCATGTTGTGCTGTGAGCCTCTGGGCAGAAGGCTTTCACTTTCCCTCCTTTTACAGCATTCCATAATCACAGCTAATTATTATTATCATGCTATCAGAAACAGTTGAAAACAAGTGTCTGTTCACCAGACTTTTAATCAAATAATATAATCACACCATTAATTTCTGAGGTAATGCTTACAGTTCTGAGGAATCTGAAGTTACAAAAGATCAAGACTTTATTAGAAGGTGTATTAATTCAATCTACTCAATGTCAGTCTTTTGAAAATGAGTCTTTTTAAGACTGACAAGTAATCACAGCACTTCCAAATTAATAACCTCCTATCTCCTTTGCCAATCACGTTTGCTGCAATATTTCTGGTAACAATCCCTTACTGATAGGCCCTGGTGCTGTGATGTTCCACTCTTCTTTATTAGTAAGGGTTTAGTCATTTATGTTTCCAGAGGAGAAGACAGAGATACACCAAGCCCTAGACATCCTTTGTGCCATTGAAACAGCCTCCTGGGGCAAAGGCTGCTCCTGACCCTGGGGGAATGGAGCCAGGAGGGTGGACGTACAGACAAACATCACTGGTGACAGGACCCCTGTACCATCGATTTGGCAGCAGAAGGATGAGCCTGTATCAGCCTCTCCACTCAGATCCCAGGAGGTGTTTCAGGCTCAGCCTCCCCACCGCCCCCCTGCGCAGAGTCTCGGGCTCTCACCACAGCACACGGCCAGAGCGGGTTTGCTCCATGGGACGTGCACTTGGTGAACACACTTCACGTTCCCCAGCACCGTGGGCGTTGACTCCATGGCACCAGACCAAATAAAACCAAATGTGCACAGGGCGAATGGAGGGGTTTGGCACCAGCGGAGTCACTTTGCATACCTGCTCCTACCAAGCCGTGCTGCCTGCTGATTCAGGCACGGCCAAGGAGGGTGAACTGGGATGAAGTTTTTGATCACTGCCGTCAGCTCCGCAAGCATTGCGTTCTCTTTAAACCTCAGAAACACGCAAAATGTTTCCTCTATGGTTGTTTCATAAAAAGTGTCTGGACAACCCAGAGCTGTTCCATTGGATGACTTCCATGGTCTTCATAGATCCACCAACACAATATTCTGCTTCAATGCATCACTACCATAAAGTGAGCCACTGCTCACTTTAGCCATAGACAGCATGCTCTTATTATCAGAGATTTTCTTTTAAATTTCACTGAATTTCACTGATTTCACTGATTTTTAGAGTTGGAAGGGACCATAGAGATCATCTAGTCCAACTCTCCTG